>JAAALK010000079.1:62894865-63494865 GCA_019279435.1 Zizania palustris | reverse complement strand
GAAAATAGCATACCATACTTCAGATTTAAGACATGATCATGTATTTCTTTTGGAAGGCCACACAATATGGAATGGAAACACCAGCTAAAACAAAAAAAATGACTTAAGAATGAGAAAAAAACAACACAAGCAGTACAGGCTACAGAGAAGTTGAATCCCAAGGTACAGTACATCGGTACGGTTATTATAAATCTCTGCTGCTTAATGAAAAGAAACAGCCTCTTTCAAGGCGAAATATTGGCAACCAATATGAAGCATATGTTATTCTGATAGTCAATTTTATACAGTCCAGACAAGGTTGAAGTTAGAAGTGCTGATGACTCAATAAAAGCGTCAATGTAATCAGGGTTTTAAAATAACACTGATTCTACTGGCAAAAAGAATAATGAAAAATGTGTTAATTGATTTAAAAAGTGCAACTACAGCCCTAACAATGATGTTGAATTACACATGTTTCATCCTCAAGTTGTTTTTATTGTGTGTAGAAGGGGAAGAAAATGACAAGTGCAAATCTTATTTTAGGAGAACTCAAATCTGCCTCCAAATTATAAAACATGTATCTGATCATACTATGCATCGATGTGTGTGTGTGTGTGTGTGACTGTGTGTGACTTGCATCGCCTATTTATTTGATAAAAAACAAACACACAATGCCATAACACATAGTATAACAATATAGAGAATTTTAGGAGGGGCTGCAAACAGCCAAACACTACAAAATCACCTAACCTGGGTCCGGCAGTGGTAACGCTTCTTTGAGCAATCAACTGAGCAGGAATTACAATGGTACTCAACAGAGGGTTCAGCTGCTGAAATTACATCTTCAACTAGTGCGGGATCAGGAAGTAAGCTAGGCCTAGGAGCTGGAGTTTCTGCCTCTCCTTTCTTGGGTAAAAGGACCATATATGATTGAACTGGTTCAAATTTAAACAGCTGCTCAAGCAGTGAAGCTTTCTCATCACTGTGAGAATTGCTATGGCCCTCCTCTGGCTTACTTTCCTCTTGTCCAGCTGGTAGAAAAGGGTGGAAATTGATCAAGCCCCAGTGATCCAGGAACTTCAGAACTTCCTGCCGAGCATCAACCTCCCCAATAGACAGATCAGCCAAATCTTTGGACTCCAGCTGCAACTGAGGATTAGCATGAAATTTCATCATGATGAAGTTTCTAATCCCCATGTATATCCCAGGTGTGTGCTTTTCAGATTTGCCATTAAAAAAAGAAGGCAACATTAGCTTCTCAACTTGGTGGATTTCCTTCCATGAAAACCATCCTGTAGAAAAAAGTTTTTTTTTACATTTATGTCTTTTAATACATAAAGGAGATATCTCTTACACAATATAGAGAAGACATAAAAGAGGTTAACATAATTTATAAATTAAAGGTGGAACTTAAAATGCAACATGAATCGATAGAATGAATGGTGTGCTAAACAATATTCAAAAACAATTTAGCTTGGAAAAATGGTCTGTGTAAGAGAATGATTCTGAGTTTATTGATTATGAAAGGGGGGTACAGGGCTACATTTATAGAGGGGAATTAAGCTATAACAGAATGCCTAGCTATAACAGAAAAAGCAATGTCCGGCTGTATAGGACAGAAAGCTACAGCTGGACATGTTCTAGCACCATCTAGAAGAGTCCAGTCCTATCTAGAATATGACTGTCTAACACGCCCCCGCAGTCGGAACGGGGTGAGAACAGACGTTGAGACTGGACCGGAACTCATTGAAGATAGATGTAGGTAGCCCTTTGGTGAAGATATCAGCAAACTGTGATGTAGTGGGAACATGAAGTACGCGGACATCACCAAGAGAAACACGCTCCCGAACAAAGTGGAGATCTATCTCGACATGTTTGGTGCGTTGATGCTGAACAGGATTGGATGACATGTAGATAGCACTGACGTTGTCACAATATACCAAGGTGGTTTTGGACAACGGATTGTGCAGCTCAGTCAAAAGTTGGCGGAGCCAAGTGGCTTCAGCAACCGCATTGGCAACAGCCCGGTATTCAGCCTCAGCACTGGAACGGGAGACGGTGAGCTGTCGCTTGGAGGACCATGAAACCAAGTTGTCTCCCAAGAAGACGGCATAACCAGAAGTCGAACGACGAGTATCTGGGCAACCAGCCCAATCAGCATCAGAATAAACCACCAAATTGGATTGAGAGCATGGTCGGAGAAATAAGCCCATATCCAGAGTGCCACGGACATAGCGCAAAATGCGTTTTAGTGCAGTAAGATGCGGATCTCGAGGATCATGCATATGAAGACATACTTGTTGTACTGCATAAGAAATGTCCGGCCTGGTGAAGGTGAGATACTGAAGAGCCCCGGCAATACTGCGAAAGTCAGTAGGATCTGAGATAGGAGCGCCATCAGATGAGAGCTTTGGGCTGAGGTCAACGGGTGTGGAACACGGCTTGCAGTCTGCCATACCAGCTCGCTCGAGAATATCAAGCATATATTGCCTTTGGGACAAGAAAAGACCACCCTCTTTGTGTTGAACAAGCATCCCCAGAAAATTGTGAAGAATCCCAAGATCCTTCAGAGGAAATTCCTGCTGAAGTGCACAAATAGTGCGACGAAGCAGGGCAGGTGAGGAGGCTGTCAACACAATATCATCAACATAAAGAAGTAGATAGACCGTTTCTATGCCATGATGATAAATGAACAGGGAAGTATCTGTTTTGGCCGTAACAAAACCGAGCTGATGAAGGTGAGAGGCAAAGCGACTATGCCAAGCTCGAGGTGCCTGTTTCAGACCATAAAGTGATCTATTTAGTCGGCACACATAATCAGGATGAGACGAATCTTCAAATCCTGAAGGCTGAACACAGTAAACGGTCTCAGATAATGTCCCATGAAGAAAAGCATTATCAACATCCAGCTGATGAATGGGCCATGAGCGGGAAAGTGCTAGAGATAGAACAGTCCTAACAGTTGCTGGCTTGACAACAGGACTGAATGTCTCGGAAAAATCCACTCCAGGCCGCTGTGAAAAACCGCGAAGAACCCAACGGGCTTTGTACCTCTCAAAAGACCCATCAGCTTTGAACTTATGTTTGAAAACCCATTTGCCTGTGACAACATTAGAATGTGTCGGTCGAGGGAGAAGATCCCAAGTGTGATTGGCAAGTAAGGCTGAGTACTCGGTCTCCATAGCAGTACGCCAGTTTGGGTCTGTAAGAGCAGCTCGATAAGTCCTTGGGATTGGAGAAAGTGGTGATGTAGTGAGTAATACTGGTTGACGAAATCCTTCCTTTCCTCTGGTAGTCATAACATGTTGATTAACCACGGGAGGAATGGGAACAGCACCAGTAGGAATATCACGAACCACTGTCGGCATCAACTTTCCAGGAGGTCGAGCTGCCACTGAGACAGGTCGCCGAGTGTAAACAACTCCAAAGCGACGATCAGCAGGTAAGGACCCAAAAACTGATGTAGGTGAAGAGGTGGCCGATCCATCAGGAGCCGCACGTGGCAGTGCGGTCGGAGTAGAGGAACCATCAAAAACCGTATGTGGAAGTGTGGTCGGCTCAGCGGGAGCAGCTGGCACGGCTGGAGGTCCTGCAAAAAAATGTGATGGTGCAAAAGGAACCATCACAGGGTCAGGTGCAGTATCCAAAAAATCAAAATCTGCCGGAGTGGGAGGAGATGAATCCTCGGAGAAAGGGAATGAGGACTCGTCAAAGACCACATGGCGAGAGATGATGAGTTGATTGGAAGGACGGGCAAGACAAAGATATCCCTTATGATGAAGGGAGTAGCCAAGGAAAACACACAAAGTAGAACGAGGAGCTAGTTTGTGTGTAGCAGTAGCAGAAAGATTTGGGTAACACTTGCAACCAAACACACGGAGATGTGTGTAGGAAGGCAGTGTCCCAAATAAAGAAAGATGGGGGGTGGAAAAATTCAGAGTTTTGGTGGGAATAATGTTGAGAAGATAGGTAGCAGTACCTAAAGCTGCGGCCCAGAAAGTGGGAGGAATACTAGCCTGAAACAGTAGGGAGCGAACGACATTATTAATAGTGCGAATAATGCGTTCAGCTTTACCGTTCTGAGGAGAAGTATAGGGGCAGGACATACGAAGATGTACGCCATGTGACAGAAAAAATGATCGAGTAGTGGAGTTATCAAACTCACGACCATTATCACACTGTATCCCCTGTATTGTGACTCCGAATTGAGTGCGAACATGGGCAAAAAAATGAGACAAAGTGGAGAAAGTTTCCGATTTCTGGCGAAGTGGAAATGTCCAAAGGTAGTGTGAGCAATCGTCAAGAATAACCAAATAATACTTGTGTCCTGAAACACTGGTAACAGGAGAAGTCCAAAGATCACAATGTATTAATTGGAAATTGTGGCTTGCTCGGGATGAGGAAGAATGAAAAGGTAACCGAGTATGATGACTCAGTTGACAAACATGACAAATAGTGTTTGAATCTCTATGACAAGAGAGACCAACAGACTGGGACAACTTTGCAAGAACGTCAGATCCGGGATGACCAAGACGCTGGTGCCAAGTGGAGGAGGAAGTAGCTGCATGGAAGGTGGAGGCGGAGAGCTGCAACGGGTAAAGAGGTCCGGAGCTGTCACACCTGACGATCTCTCTCCGAGATGGAAGAGCCTTCACAGAGCAGCCAAAAGGGTCAAATTCCACAGAACAATTATTGTCGGAAGTAAACTGACGCACTGAAATAAGATTCTTAATAAGGTTTGGAGAAACAAGAACATTATTAAGATGAAGATTATGAGGCAAGTGAGTGGCGCCAGTAGAAGTGACGGGCAGTAAATGTCCGTTCCCGACAATAATATGCGAGGGAAAAGGGGAGGAAGATGTGGAATGAAGTATACCAGCATCAGAAGTCATGTTGTGAGTGGCACCAGTATCAAAGTACCATTCTGATTGTGGCGGCTGGTGAAGAGACATGGTCTGAAAATTTGAGGCAAGAACATTCTGATCCCAACCAGAATGTGGCCCAACAGTAGGAGGCCCAGAAACAGTACTGGGTGGAATATTCCACGGTACAGCCCACTGACCGGCCCAAGTGTTGTTTGGTCCAGCAAGGAAGGCTTGAGGTGGCCCAGTTGGCCCAGCCGAAGGACCCCGTGGCCCAGGCCACATCTGAATAGACCCAGTCCATGGGTTAAACATACTGGGCCAGGGGGCGCCTGGTCTTGGGCCACCAGATCCAGCAGGAGAGAAAAATCCAGGGGAACCCTGGCCTCCTCCCCCGAAGTTTCCTGCGCCTCCCCCGAAACCTCCTGCCCCGAAGCCTCCTGCGCCCCCAACAGAACCACCGCCGCCGCTAGGGTTCCCACCCCCGTTTCCACCGCCGCCGCCGCGCTTGCCACCACGGCGCCCCCGTTTGCCGGATCCAGCAGGCGCCGTTTGAGGAGGCTTTGGTGGTGGAGCGGAAGGAGTGGGAGCCGGTCCTCCAGTAGCTGCAGCGAGCGCCACAGCAGGAGGAGTGGTCTTGGCCATGGTCAGTTCTTCGAGCTGTAGATCATCCCTGACTTGGAGAAAGCTGGGAAGAGGAGTGCTACGGCGAAGATGAAGACCGAGGGCAGTAAATCGTTCGTTGAGGCCACGGATGATGTTGAGGACGAGGGTGCGATCGGAAATGGGCTCGCCAAGATCACGGAGATCCTCTGCCATCCGTTTGTAGCGCCGACAGTACTCAGAGACCGAGAGGTCACCCTGAGAAAAGGAGCGGAACTCCTGGTCGGCGAAGAGGGCGCGAGTAGTGCGATTGCCAAGGAACTGCGACTCTATTGCGAGCCAAGTTGCTCTAGCAGTAGCGTTGCGGTCAGAAATGGCATCGGCGAGATCATCCGAGATGCTGCCAAGGAGCCAAGTCCTCACAACACAATCCATGCGAACCCAATCCGGAGAATGAGGCATGGCTGTATCGGAGAGAAGATGGTCCTGCAAGGAGAACTTGCCGACAGTGAGGAGAAGAGACTCACGCCATCGAGCAAAGAAAACGGAATTGATGTCAAGAACAAGCGGCACGAGGGTGCGAATATTGTGAACTGCAACTGCCTGGGCATGCAGGTTGAGCAGTGCAGCGGCCTCGTGATGGAGAAGAGCAGACATCAGAGGAGGATCTTCGGCAGAAGTTGTGGTAGCAGCAGCAGCCGAAGAGGGTGCTAGCGTCGAGCGTGCATGAGCAGCACGGGCAAGAGCAGCCTGGAGACGCGCTTCAGCAGCGTCTCGGTCCTGCTGTGCAAGAGCAGCGTCATGCTCAGCTTGCTGGAGACGCGCTAGAGCAGTAGCAGGGGAGTTGGGTGGAGAGCCATCGTCAACAGAAGCGCCAGGATCGGTGGCGTCTGTTGCCATGGAGCAGCAGCACCAGGAACGGTGCGCTTAGCAGCGGAAAAAAAGGAACTAAACGTCTGATACCATGTAAGAGAATGATTCTGAGTTTATTGATTATGAAAGGGGGGTACAGGGCTACATTTATAGAGGGGAATTAAGCTATAACAGAATGCCTAGCTATAACAGAAAAAGCAATGTCCGGCTGTATAGGACAGAAAGCTACATCTGGACATGTTCTAGCACCATCTAGAAGAGTCCAGTCCTATCTAGAATATGACTGTCTAACAGTCTGTAGTATACCTTGAATAGAAGAAATTCATGTATTACAGCAAATTGATGAGTTATACAAAGACCAACCCTAAAATGTTACTAGTAAGTCTTGAAATACAAAAGCTGCACATTACAGGAAACTGAGGGGTTATACAAGGATTAATTGTAGTGCAAAATAGTAACTGGCTTAATGCAATTGCACAAGAGATAGGGAATATAACTGAATCATCAATATTTACTTTGGCATTCTGTTGTTTCCATCACACTATGAATGAAAAATATATATACTGGCAACCAAGCAGAATTTCAAACATGCTCCCAATGTTTTTCACATAATGACAGGAAGCTTGCAACAGCAGTAGGATTCCACCAAATTTGATCTAAATAAAACATGATGAATGCTGAGGGCACATCAGGTATTATCAAAATCTACCAACTTCCTATAGTCTTGTCTACATGTATTCTCAAAAGAAAACGACCCACACTCTAATCACATAGAAGAAACCAAAACAGTGAGTATTCGATCTCATTTTCCTCAACAGGCAACAGCAAGCAAAACCATTTACACACTATTACATCTATACTCCCTCCGGTGTACAAATATTAGTCGTTTAGACAAAATTACATATACCAAGGTGATATTAAATAAAGTTACAAGGGTTGTCTCAATTGGTTATGGAGCCTAGATTTTAGTGGTGCTATCCAAGTTCAACTCCCAATGGTCACATCTCATTTGGCAGCAATGCTTCGATTAACGGGATGACTAATATTTGTACACTCTCAATAAGAACCAAAACGACTATTATTTGTATACCGGAGGGAGTATGCTGTAAGTAATAGAAGCAATGCTTGCAATAAATTCTTATCTCAATAAATTATATCATCAGCATGGCCAATTGCCATGCCTTGAAATTGAGCTAAATCTACCAAAAATACCTGCATTTAATGTATCAATATGCAGAGCACGCGTGCCAAATTAGCTGTCACAACGTTAACCAACGAACTGAGCCACTGCATGCTAAATGTTTGCTCGCTTACAGTCTTACACGAGTAAAGAAAAAGAAGGGGAAATACGCCTTGGCGGTGAACTAATTCACCGAAACCATCCACACCAACACCCCGGGCATCGCCGATTCACCACCCCAACCTGGAGATCAAAGCACTATTAAGGAGCAGAGGCCTCACCGGCGAAGGTAGGGACCACGTGGACGCCGGCGCCACGAGATCGGACAGCCTCGAACACCTTGTCCACTAGAGGCGTCTCCTCGGTGGACGTCTCCACCCCGTCGAGCCGGATCACGTCGCCGTCACCCTTCCCGCTGCCCGTCCCCAATCCGCTGCCCCCCGCCCCCGGCGCCGGGCCTGCGAGCTTGTGCGGCGACTGGCGAGAGGCCCGGGTGAGCGGCCCGCTGTGCAACAGGTGAGAGGGCACGTGGAAGGCGTTGCGCTCCTTGGCGTGCCGCTTCGACGGCGTGAACGACGACCCGGACGACTTGCGCTTGCCGCCGCCGCCGCCGCCGCTGCGGCGGCGGGGAGCCTCAGCCGGCGCGTCGCCCTGCGGAGCCGCCGAGGACTTGGGCTCCATGGCGCGGCGGGGTTTAGACTCCCCTACGGCTGCCGCGGCGAGACCAACCGGAGACGGGGACGCGAGCGCACCGCGTGGACGGTCGACCCCTATCAATACTTGTCTTCTACAGTTCTCTTCTCCCGGTCTCCCCTCCCCTCTCCCCTGTTCGTACCTTCCGGTGTGGATCCGGCGGCGCTGGGTGCCCTTAGCGCCGTGCTGCTGTCTCACTGTCGGGTTGGGTCCGTGCTGCCGCCGGTGGCTAACGCCGGATAGCCCATCCGCTTTGCATTTTGCTGCTTCCAACATGGAATATTTGCTGTTCTGAAATAAAGTTGAGTTTTTTTTGAAGTTTTGTGTGTATGAAAATTAGGCTCAGGATATATTTATACAGGGAAAAAGCAAATATTACTTATGAGTGGTACAAGAGCAAATCTCACTTCCAACTTCTAAGCTAAAAAAGCACATTTTGTATGTTTTATATATGTTGTATTGATAGATCGAGTATAATATATAAAAACGAATCTTAATATAAAAAACATCATATATATAATATGTAAATGTAAAAAAAATCTTAATATAAAAATCAGCACATATATATATATATATATATATGATATCTAGATGTGGAATTTGTCGATACAACTCGTTAAAACATTGTGAATTACATTGTAGAAAAGCAACCTATAAAGGAGAAAATATAAGCATCTTCTCCAGATAAATTAGTTGTGTAAATGAGCGTTTTTGATTTAGGAGGTGTTTGGTCCATGTGTAGGACTAAAAATAAACTAATTATAAAAATAATTGTAGAATCGGAGGATAATTCGCAGATGAATTTATTAAGCCTAATTAATCAATGATTAGCAAATATTTACTGTAGCATCACATTGTCAAATCATGATGTAATTAGGCTCATTAAATTTATCTCGTAAATAATCCACATATTATGAATGAGTTTTGTAAATAATCTGCATTTAATACTCTCAAATAGTATCTACAAATTTAGTCCCTCAAACTAAACACCTGTTTAGAAGGTTAACTGACACTACTATAAAGTAGATGATTATTTAAATCTTAACTATATTAAAGCGGGGACTTACTCGTCCGTCCGCTCGCGCGCAGCGCGCCTCCCTCCTCGCCTCGACCGCGCGCAGCGCGCCTCCCTCTCCGCCTCGGCCCAATAAGCCTTCACGCCGCCTCGGCCCATTACGCACCTGCTTCCCTCCCGCAGCCCTAGCTACCCCTAGCCCTAGCTTCCACAGCCGCCGTTCGCCGGAGGCCGGGAAGAGGCCGGCGGAGCCGGCGGAGCCCTCGGGACCCTCGAGTTTTGTCCGCCGCGGGCTAGCTCGACGGAGCCCCGCTCACCCTCGGGTGAGCGCGGTGCTCCGGCGAGCTAGCCGGTGGCGGCCGACCACCGGTCGCCGTCGCCGTCGCGGGCTGCCGCCGCCGCGCGCCGCCGCTCGGGTTCCTAAGGTTTTGGCCGCCGCGGGCTAGCTCGACGGAGCCCCGCTCACCCTCGGGTGAGCACGGTGCTCCGGCGAGCAAGCCGGTGGCGGCCGACCGCCGGTCGCCGTCGCCGTCGCGGCCGCCGCGCGCACGCTCTCGCTCTCGGGCCGAAGTGGGGGGGATTTTTTAGGGTTAGGTTTTCGCCGGCGCGTGGGTACTTATGCGGGCGAAAACGGCGCCTGGCCGTCGGATCTGATACGACGGCCAGGATTAACTGGATCTAAATCGGCCCAGGCGGAGGGGAGGTTTCATGGCCCAGGCCCAGGTTGCGGGTGCGCGCGCGCGCCGAATTCCTGGCCTGGGCCCAGGACTTCATCGGACTGCCGAAAGGCGCTATTGGGCCAGACCTTTTTGCATTGTTGGGCCGAAATTTGCTTTTAATTTTTCCAGAATTAATAAATTATTTTCTGTTTTTAATTATTCTCTGGAAATTAAGAAAAATGCTCAAAAATAAGATAAAATTGAGTTTGATGCGGGGATAGTTTTGTAAATTTCATCACATTCAGTAGTATTATTCTGAATTTTATGAGAATTTTTTAGAGCATTTTCTATGTTGTTTTCCGATTTTTATAATACCAACGTCCTATTTAAATTGGAGAATAATTTAAATGTGTTCGGCAAATATATCATGTTCTAAATATATTGCAGTTAAAATTATGCATCCGTTGCAACGCACGGGCCTCTCACTAGTAACAAATAAATTTGTTGATTGTTTCCTACGTCACGTATCACTTACCGTAAAAAACAGAAACTATTGAAACATATGGTATAATAAAATCATTCTTCAATTATCTCATACATAACTTACAACTTAATGAACATAGATATTGATGTTAGATACACCCAAAAGGCAAATGTTCTCCCAAGAAAACAATGTCCTACATGTTACATAATCCGCGTGACAACCGTTGATGATTATTTGTATCAACATTTTTAGTCGACGTTTTTTTATAGCACAGTGCTTGTTAGTATTAACTGATCTATCACAAGCGCTAAAATATAGGGTTAATTTTTTTCGTGCCATTACAATTTTCACGGTTTGCCAATATGTCATCGGTGTGTCACTGACAGATGGGGGCCGCCACAGTCACTGACAGTGGCATATAGGCAATTTTTGAAAATTATAATTGTATGTGAGTAATTTTCCCTAAAATATATTAGCTTTACCCAAATTTGTTTTGGTCCGGATCGGATTGTCACCTTAGTCTGATAGATGTTGGATTGCTACTATATGTTCAACCATCATGCACTGACTATGATTGACCTGGTTAATTAATATCGAGGAGAGCTTTTGTGTACTTTATTATTACCCAACTCAAAAGGGAAAATAGGATATATACTCCCGTTAGTTAGTCTGAAATCTATGATATACTACTCTCTAGATGTAAATCGATTATATACCTTTTTATAGTCTTTTTAATCTAGAAAATACTCTTTTCTACTCTTTAAACTAATTTTTTTATGTATTTATCATTCCAAATGACTAAAATACTCTCATATACACACAATTATTGACTTAAGCTATTTTGCTTTGCACTAGCCTTTTTTCCTTGCATCTAGGAAGAAATAACTTTCAGTTTTATTTTTTCTTCAATTTGCATAAAATACATAAAATATAGTTTAAAGTGTAAAAAGATATTTTCTAGAGTAAAAAGATTAGAGAAGTGTATATAATTATTCTAGATTTCAGACTAATGGGAGGGTATATAATTAATTTGCCCAACTCAAAAATCATGTGGCCCATGCACGCTACCCAGTAATTAATTGTATATCATTTCTAACTTAAAACAGGTGTGTGATACATTCAGACACTTGATATCGACAATTTATACTTATGAAATCTCACAATGTACGTAGAGCACGTCACAAGTCACACCCAAGCTTGCAAGTATTCATGCAGTAGCTAAACCAATGTTACCGAGCATGGCACTACATATCATCCCAATATGAAGTTCCTTAAAAACTAGTGTTACATAAAAGTGCCAAGAGGGAAAATAAATATGCATGCTCTATAGTCGCGTC
The DNA here is from genome assembly GCA_019279435.1 of Zizania palustris. Classification (NCBI taxonomy): domain Eukaryota; kingdom Viridiplantae; phylum Streptophyta; class Magnoliopsida; order Poales; family Poaceae; genus Zizania; species Zizania palustris. The sequence goes on along the minus strand of JAAALK010000079.1, from coordinate 63,483,180 downwards.
TCTCTTGCATATAATACACGCATGTCAACCATAATTTGTATGATTACATGGAACATAGAAACCTATCATCTCATATTAAGTTTGTTATGAATTGACATTACATAATCCATAATGTCAATGCTTAACGAAGAGAAAGATCGAGCTACTAGACTAGAGTATACTCTCTTCGTTCAAAAATATTAGACCTATTTCATATATTCATTCTAATGCATTAAATAATACTACTATTTCATATATGAAACCACATGGCTAGCACCATAAATGAAGCTCATTTAATACTTGAGCCTACTACTAAATTACAAATAGGTATAAAATTTTTAGAAAAAAATAAAAATGTAATAGGTTTAAGATTTTTGGACACACAAGTATAAGAGGATCCATGCATGTTCCAGTTAGCAAGGTGAGCCAAACTCCTTGATTTGCTCTCAACCTCTTCTAATTTGATTTGTACGTGATGTTACTTTACGAACCATCGCACGAGTGAAATCATTTAAGTCAATAACAAAAAAGAAAAACACTTCTTTAGCGATGATAAATTATATAAAAAATGTTGCTAAGCATGCAGCGCCTATAAAAAAACAAATGCAGGTCAAAAATCCAAAAAGGAGCACCCGGTCAATTCTCCTACTTCTCCTCCGTCCCTCACATTGCTTCCCCTCCGCAGAGCCACTCGCGGGACGGCGATCGATCGCCTAAAGTCCTCGCTTTTCCTCACCTCTCCGCCGCTGCCACCGACGACGATGACGTCCGACGCGTCGCCGCAACCCATACAGAGCGCCAAGGCCGCCGTCGAGTCCCTCGCCGCTGTCCTCGGCGGCGCGCTTCCGGAGTCCCTCGCCTCGGCCGATGACCCTGCGGCGACGCTCCTGCACGACGCGGGCGTCGCCAGCGTCGTCTCTGGGCGCCTCCGCGGTGCTGGTTCAGGCGTCGGGAACGACGGCCTCTGCCGCTGGCTCTACGACGCGTTCCAGTCCAACCTCCCGGAGCTCCAGCTCGTCGTGCTCCGCTTCGTCCCGGCTCTCGCCGGCGTGTACATGTCACGCGCCGTCTCGCGGAAGCCGCTCGCCGGGTTTGAGGCCGTGCTCTTGGCTCTCTACGCACACGCTGTGGCTCAGCGTGGCGCGGGGGAGCCCGAGACCGTCACGCTCCCGAACATGGCCAACCCCAGCGTGTACCATGAGGCCAAGGTGCCGGCCAAGACCAAGGCCGCCGAGCTCGACGTCGTCGTGCTATCCCCGGCGCTGGATCCTCACGGCACCATCCGCGCCACGCGCCGCGCCCGCATCGTCGGCGCCGTGCTGGAGCTCTACCACAGCAAGCTCGCGCTCATGCCGCTTTCCTCCAAGATGGACTTCTGTGAATTCTGCGTCGGCTGGACAGGGAAGCACAGCAAGCTAGATGACAAATCGCGCGTCCTCGCCACCGCCGCCGCCGAGCCAAACACCGTCGTAACTGAGGAGAAGTGGAAGAGGGTGCCGCTACCCTGGGAGCTATTCCAGCCGACGACGCGGATCGTGGCGCACTGCCTGCTAGGCCCAACCAACTCCGACGAGCTGAAGACGCAGGCCGCACGCGCGGCGGAGTGCCTGTACTGGAGAGCCGCCGAGACCATGGACACGCGCGCGCTGCTGCTCAGCAGGAGCGTCGTCCGACTTTCACAGATGGCAGAAGAGCCAATCCCGGAGCCGTCCTTCTCCGGCGGCATCGAGAACATGGCGGAGCTGGAGGCCATGAGGGCCGACATCCTCAGCACCAAGAACTAAACCGATCAACGAATCAACCCGAGCAAGACGCACTTGGATTCTAGTCAGCAACCTGATCAGACACTGCGAGTCTACAAAACCGTCATGTTTAGCGCTTTTGCTAGTCAGGTCATCAGGTGTCTAGTATAATCCTTCTCTCTCTCTGTGACCAATGGAAAGATTGATCAAGTAGATTTTTGTGTTAATGAATTAAGAGCATTTTTGCATATAAGAAGCCATGATCCTTTTATTGTTCTTATCCTCTCTTACATCCGATCTGAGGATTGAGATTCGTCGACTGCACTCTACCGTCACCGGCGATCGTGTTGAGCAAAATAAATTAGAAAATATAACATATATATAATTCTTAGAACAGCTTATAGTTTTTTTCTAGATTTGTAGTGGTGTTTAGTTTTAAAAGATTATGCATTAAAAGTCCATTTGTTTCAGTTTTAGATTATAAAAAACCAATTTATAAAAAAAATTAGGTTCCATTAGTTTACTGTATTGTTATAATCTGTATTTCAAATTATAATAAGCTAACTGAATAAGTTATTTTGTTTGTTTCAGTTTATGAAAACTAGATTGTTATAATCTAAACTGAAACAAACGGAATGCGATAAAATCGTACATGTTCAGTATCACGCAAGTAACAAATTTATTAGCAGGTTCTGAATTCTGATTTTCGATCGTAAGAATGCAAGCACTTTATGGGTGTAAACTGTGGTTTGCAAAATCTTTACCGTTGCATATAAGTATATAACTTTAGCAGCTATTGAAATAGTTATTATTAACTTCTTAAGATAACAAGGAAATGTACATATCATGAAAACCGTACAGAAATACTTTCCATCGTCTCCACGAGGAAAGTTGGTGCCTAAGATAAACCACGAAGAATGCACATATACTACTGTATACGTTCTTGCAATCCATTCTCCTTGGTCGATTGCATCTTCATAAAAAATTCAACGCCTTATCGTATTATTCTATGATATGCCAAGGATACACAATCTCCGGTTTATTTTCAATTAATACTCAATCTCTAATTCATTTTCAATCAATAATCAATCTCTAATTCGTTTTGAATTAATATGCAAACGATATATCCCACATATGACATTATAAGGGTACGTTTGTTTTAGGCTTTTAGCTGTTAGCGGTATGTATTAATCAGTCTATATATTCTAAGTATCTAATTGTTTGATTGAGTATCCGACAAAAATATAAAGTTGTTGTTTTTTAGCTCCTGAATTCTAATTTGTTTGTAAATTTTGCGGCTACTAATTTTTACAATTTATGTCTTAGGATTGTAATTGTTTGTTTCGAATAACTGCGGTCATCAAAAGTTGAAATAAACATACTCTAATATAACTATTCATAAATTTTTTAAAAAGATTCATCTAGAGAATATTAGAATATGCATTTTACAGAATTTATATAAAAACTAGTTTAACTTAAGGAAAAATCTTTAAAGTTTTGTCATTCCTAAGGAAAGCAAAATGAACTTTTTTTTAAAAGCAGCGATTTCCGTCGCTCGGAGAAAATAAACCGGCGGAGAGCCGGAGATCGATGGGTGCCTGGCTGCCCGTGTCCAACGACGACTCCAAACTCCAGCGCCATGGGCGAGCCAGAGAGGTATCCTCGCGCCGAGGAGGGGAGAGCCAGCTTGGCGTGGCCGCCGCCGGCGAGCGGCTTCCTCCGCATGCCACGACCGATCGATGGGACAGGTGTCACCGCGCGTCGTCCGGCCAGTTGGCGTACAGGTGGTAGGCGAAGCAGGGCCCACATGCCAGAGAATGGGAATGGATTCGTCGCCCTCGCCCCGCTGCCTTGGTGTGCCGAGAGACTATTTAAACACAGGCCTTCTTGGCGCCTTGGCGATAACCGCCGCAACAACAACCAGAGACGCCGTCAGCCTCTCCCTCTGTGGTCGGCTCCGGCGACTAGGGCAAGAGGCCGCGAGCGATCCGGTTCGTGATCCATGTCGTCGTCGTCGGGGAGCGGCGACGGGTCGAGACGCTGCAGGCCCGGGCCCGGGCCCGAGCGCAGCTTCCTCGACGCGCCTACGCACCCCCTGCGGCTGGGCGTGGCGCCGTTCGAGAGCGGGCAGTACGTGCGGCTCCGCAACCGTGGCCGCGGCGGGTACCTCTTCGCCGACGAGTCGGGGCGGGGACTCTCCATCGACAGCCGCCGCGGGATGATCAACACGGTGTGGGGCGTGCATATCCTGCAGCCACCCCACACCGTGCGCGTCCTGCTCTTCGGCGCCTACGGCCGCCACGTAGCCTTTGCACCCCTCGATGCCCCGCGCCCCGGCCACATCGGCTACTACGCCGCCCAGCGCAAGTTCGACGAGATGGACGACACCTATGTCATGTGGTGGACCACCCCGGGAACGAGAGGCAGCGTCGTTCTCCTCAACGGCAACCCGGCCAACCTGATGGCCCTCCGAGCCAACGGCCGCTACCGCCGCTGGAACACCGGCGTCTCCCTCGAGGCCATCAACCGCACACGGGTCAGCTCGATGATGGAGTGGGAAGTTCAGATCATCCCCATGAGGGTGGAGAGGCCACTGTACCAGTTGGGGCGAACACGGGTAAGCGTCCTTACCCGTACCCTCCTTTCTTGCACAGTTCTTGGTGGTTCTGTTCGGACATTGTTACAACTTGCATAGAAATGTTGTTTCTACCATTTCTGTTGCGAGAAATTTGCGGAGACACGTTCTCGGTAATATTTGAAACCTTCAAGAATCAAGATTGTTCTGTTCGTTCAAAGATCGCTATTTGTGTCGTCTCTGCCAGATTACTGTTAAGTTCTTGTTGAGTCCGTTCTTGTACCTCTGTGAATTTGTATAAGCAGCGTTTTGGACCGCAAGGCCGAGGATCTCAGGAGATCATAATGGTCAATTTTGATCTGGCTGATGTAAATGGAAACATCAATGGCCGGGGTGGGACAATCGGCGCGTTCTATGGGAGGAGTCTGATTGAGCTGGGCTATAAACTGGAGGAGAGATTTAGGCCATTGGGCGACGGCTATGTCTTCCGGAACATGACCCTCTTTATTCGAGGAGGCCAACTCGGGCAGCTCTTCCCGCTTCTCACCGACCTGCCCCTTAGAGACGACGACATCGACATTGTAGTGTTCATGGCTGGTACATCAGGTGAGAACTCGACAACTGCACTCCCATTCAGTCCTTCTCCACTTCGGATTTCTTTAGTTTTTGAGTTTGCAGCAATGTTAAATATAATGTTACAGTTTGTTTCCTGCATTTACGAAGATATAAATCATCTATACTATTTTAAAAGATGGTAGTGGTGGTGAGTCTGTCACTACTACCATCTCTCATTGACAAGTAAATATTTAAAATTGTTAACATATTTATAATTGAAGGATTACCGGCTTTTATGTTGTGCTATGTATTCCATAATACAAACAAAAATATGACTGCTCCGTATTTCCATTATCGATGTATATCCTGCTCTTTTATTTAAAATATACTACATTGTTGTGTTCTGTTTTTAAATCTTACAAGCTGAGCCATTTCTGAAATGTGTTACATGTGTAGTAAACGCTGGTATATATCTCTACTATTATAAAGCGTCCAGATTTCCGTTCCTCCGTCCGCACCTCTTCCCATAAAAAACCGGCCAAAACTCCCGGTGAAAACCGGTTCGCACAGTCACCTAAAGCACCCCGGCCCGTGCACGTTCTGTTGCAACCGTCCCGTGCGCACGTTCTGGGAACCACCGCATGCAATCTCTGCATGCAATCATGAGAACAAAGAAAAAAAGAAAAATAAAAAAGAAGAAAAAAAGAAAAAAAAAATATTTTTACATTTCACTTTTTAAATTAATTTCTTTATTTTACGCGGATGTACGAATTTTGTATAAAAATTCTTAGATTTTTGAAAAATCACGTAAAAACATGAATTTTATGCAAATAGCCAGTTGAAAAATAAAGTTTTCTCGGTTGCAAAGTATAGACATCTGACTAGTACTACTATAATATAGTGGTATATACAAGCTTGTCTAATGGCATAAGTCCAGGCATGCTTCCTAATCTCTTAAATGCTACAATTTTTCAAAAAAAAAATTCAGAATCATTGGAAAAATGCTTTACAACAGTTTATCTGAAAATGTTCGTTTCCAGGGCACAACCGGCTGCGCTTTCCAGATGTTGATGCTGAATAGGAGAAGAGAATAGGATCAGGCAACAGTTCTTACCCTGTACAGTATTGTTCCTCGAACATTTTACAGCTACGTGATGACCTGAGAGAGAGGGTTAAACTTTTCTGAACTGCCCCTGACAATGCTTTGGTCTACTGTCACTGTACTTATACGAATGTGCTGAAATCATCGCTACAACTGTTAATTGTTTCTGTGATTGATTGATATCTTACTTGCTGGATAATTGGCCTGTTCCCAGTTTGCGACCTGTATTATGTTGGGAACACACGATCCCGGTGTTCCAAACAGGGCCAGTGTCATTGCCATTTTTCAATAGTTTCTCCTCGAACGTTCATCGACAAAACGAGAGATTTGAGAATTGACTAATTCTAAAAAGCGATTTTGTATTTTTATCATTCAAATTTATTGTCATTGACTCAAATAGTCTTACATATATGTCTCGGAAATGACATTATAATTAAAGTACACACCTTTGAGTGTGACAAATTATCATTTTTTAACTCGACAAACTATATTTAGGTTTCACGCAACTATCTCGTTGGTTCCAAGAATTGCGGCATTGAATTGTGTGTTTTTTAAAAATTTTAATTTGTTTTTTCATCGTTTCCACAACAATTTCAAAAATCAAAACGGTCGCCGGATTCATCTCTATCTGTTAGATACCATGGCCCACACGTCAGCCACCTACCTGCCGCCCACGAAGTAAGTCCACCTCGCCGGGGCAAACAACCCCAACTCCAAAATTCTCTGATTTTTCCGCAGCCAAATCGAGATCTCCAACCCCGGTCGGCCGCGGCGGCGAACAGATGGCGTGGGCTCTTTCCTCCCTCCGCTACGGCGACAGCCTCTCAGTCGTGGCAATATCGGGCGCCACGGCCGTGCTCTGCGAGGCCATCTCCTGGCTCCTCATCTACCGCACCACCACCTACAACTCCCTCCGCGCCACCATCGAGCGCCACTCCCGCAAGCTCGACGCCATGAAGTCCGGCTTGTCCTCCGGCGCCGCCGGATCTTCTTCCCAGACCGCGTCCTCCTCCTCCTCGCGGGCGAAGAAGATGGATCGCGTCGAGACCAGCCTCAAGGACGCCGCGCGGGAGCTGTCGCTCGCCAAACTCAAGTCCGGCGCCGTTGTGGCCGCCGTGCTCTTCGTGGTATTCGGCCTGCTGAACTCGCTCTTCGAGGGCCGCGCTGTAGCCAAGCTGCCTTTCGCGCCGGTGCCGCTTGTCCAGCGTATGAGCCATCGTGGCATCCCCGGGAACGACCCCTCCGACTGCTCCATGGTCTTCCTCTACTTCCTCTGCTCCATCAGCATCCGCACCAACCTGCAGAAGCTGCTAGGCTTCGCCCCACCCCGCGCGGCAGCCGCTGCCGGCGGGGGCCTCTTCCCCATGCCCGACCCGAAAGTAAATTGAGGTAGCAAATCGATCCATTGCTCCAATTTTCCCCACTGTTTCGTTTTGTTAGCTGTGAATTTTGTGCTTCGGGTCTTTATAGAGGGTTATAGATCAGGCTGCTTAATTCTGATAAAAACAAATTGCATACTGCTTCTAGTGAAGCAATAGGAGCTTGATTTTGTTTTTGTTATGACCGAACTTTCAGATGTATCTGCCTGATTTTTTCTTGGTAATCAATCGGTGATGGTTTATTTTGATTCATATGCTCTAATATCCTTTTTGGAATTCGAATGAGCTCATAGGTTTGACCCAAACTTGAGGTGATAATCTAGATTATATATTTCTTGATGTAATTATTGGTTATATGCACATCTGAATGATTAGAAGATTCATAAGGTATATTGATTGCTTGATGCTCTTACCCTGATCAACACCAGAGTTCAGAAGTGTGCTTTGAGCCTTTGACAATACGAAGTGTGTGTCTGTACATTTTCCAAACAGTTCTATCTATGTTTAGGGGACCAGTAATCAACAGCTGTAGTTAAATTTTTGTCTATGCCTATCCACCTTCAAAATTAAGCAAGCCAGACCCAATATTTTTTCCTTCTGTTTCAGGTTCGAAATTCCCCACATTAAAGCAGCATCCCACTATGGTTGATTGCTGTGAATATGCAGTAGGATATCACATTTTACAGATCAAGATTAGCACCACTATAAATGTTGATGGAATTTGCATTTTGTAAGGTTCTGGAAATAATTAGGCTTTGCCAACTTCTAATGGATAAAACTTTGTGTTGAACTGTTGATACTTTCTGATAACAATGAGCTGAGGTTTATCTGCATTAGACATTAGTTCATGCTAGCCTCAGCCTGTTTCTGTGGATAAGGGTTACATAGCTCCAACATCCAATAAGTGGATGCTCTGTACTAAAGCAACCTTTTAACAAAACAGTTGTCATGATTTTTTCATACTGCATTACTGTAACTAGATCACCAGGGCAATTTGTCTTTAAATCAAACTTTAGACATTAATTTATTTAGTCAGCAAAGGATCTTTTATAAGTCTGCTTAGTAGACTATGGACATGCATCTGTGCAGTATGCCAGTATGCAGAGAACTTTTGAGAATATTTTCTTAAAAAAGGCCACCTCTCCAATGTATGTTAAACTAGTGGTTCATCTGACTTGTAGTGTATACGGTATATAGCTGTTTTCAAGTAAGTCACTGCTTGAGAGCATTATGTTCCATACTTCCATGGGTAACCATTGATTGGAAATATGATCAGTAGTCAAGCAGTTCAAATGGCTTGCTTGAAATATTTTTTGGTTTGATTGTTTGGAGTTCAATCTCTCGACTTCGTGGAACATATTGTTTGCGTGGACGGTGTATACTGAACTACTGATGCATGAACTCTATGCATGGTTGACCAAAGTTTATATTGATCTTTGATTGAACAAGTGAATCACCCATAGTTTCTGTTATGGCTCGGGGACAGGGTACCCAAGCTGCAAAGGTAGTAACCGTGACCGGAGTTCGGCCGAGGGTGTTCGCCTCATCGGGAAGCTATGTTGGGAGAAGTAGAATCAGATAGAAAGAAGCTAATTCAATTACTTGTGTTTTCCTGAATACATCGTAGTGCTTAAGTAGCTTGAATAACTAGCCTATCTGATTCTGCTGAAAATCTTTATCTAACTCTAACAACCTAACCTGATTACCTGGGATGTCTATTAAGATAATCCTCATTGATTACGATAACTGTCCAGCAACAGGCCCATTGTCGCCGTTTGAAGCCTCCATCAGCTTGGTTCCTTTGGGCCTCCTGCTGTAATGTTTTCCCCACATAACAGTTTCCCTGTAGAGATCTATATCTTGGTATATCAGATTGTTGAGTAGCGTGCTGTTTTTCAGATATCTGTAATTTTGCATCTTCAGCAGCAGTTCAGAAGTTCCAGCACCATTAATTAGGCCAACCATTTCACAAGTTCACTTTTTTTGTCTCTGTGTCTTCTTACAGAATAAAGAAAATGTTTCTTACGCGAATATAGTTTATCACCTGATCAACCCAGTTCTTCTCTAACTGGAGTGGTGCTTTTCTGCAGCTGCGTTTATACAAACCTGTGATGGCGTTGATCTCGGTCAGGGCTTCGTCTCCCAGTCTCCCAGACGAGTGATTCCAATGGAAACAACCTAGTCTCTCAGGGGAGAAATGCCATAGAATTATCTCATTTCACATAACTTGCTAGCCAGGTGTCTCATCCATGACCTGCGAACATGAAGCTAATCTTACTTATTCAATTGAGTAAGCAGTGAACTTTTACTTGAAGGTTGCCTGCTGCGTGTCAATGAACCCGCAGCCAGAGCCAGGTATCGAAACACTTCTGGTCCTTTTGTCTGCTGTCTTATGTGAAAGATGCCATCCTCCCATCCTCTGCTATGAACAATTTTGTGGTGATCTTTGTATGGGAATTGAGCTGTGATTCATATGGCATTTTCTTACTCCTAGCACATTCAAAATTTTTATTAAATTATTTATCATTCTCACGTTCCAAAACAATTTTAGAGGTGGCTTTACCTCTGTAACCTTCGTAAATGTAGCAGCTAACTCTAGCTTTAGAAGAGTAACGAGATATATTTATAGATCGTTTCTTGTGAGATTAACTAGAATAAGAAGTACTTCCTCCGTACAGACTTAATTTTAAGAAATTCCTAGACAAATTAGTAGTATAAATAAATTATTTAGGCGCTCATTAATTCTAGTAACTCTAATTTTTAGTCAACTTGATTGGATGGTATCACTTAGTTAGCTAGAGCATATTAATTGTGTATGTATGAACTGAACGAAATAAGCTAAAAACACATCCTGATTGGACGGTGTCACCTGGTTAACCAAAAGTTTTTGTTAGATAAATTTTGAATGCTAAAAAAGCCTTTGTTGGATGAAAGTAGAGATAGGAGTGGTACGTTTCTAATTTTATACCCATCAGAATAAATTTGCCAGTTTTTTTATTTGCTCGGTAGCCCAACATGAATCAAGGATTACGGAGGTGTATGGAATTCTTGTGGTAACTTTAATGTGTATATTACTTGTTTGTCACACCTCCAAATTTCTGGATTTAGAGCCGTAGATGGATTAAGGTTATTTAGTTAAGTACTCTAATTTTTATTTCAGATTAAAAATAAAAGTTTAAATTAAATATAAATTTTGAAGTTGGAGCGGTGCAAAACATACCATATATTAGTTGATAGCGTGCGTTTGTTGTTGGATTTTTACTGATCAGAGTTTTTACTCTGATATTGCCTATCCTGGTTGATTGATCACATTTTCTCACTCACAGGCGATTATATGGGTACGTTTTTTTACACTGAAAACATCTCGCCGGCGACAAACATCCAGCATCCATCGTCGTCGATGCGGTGAAGGGCCCAAGATTCGCACCCATCGCCAAACAAACCCAGCGAGATGAGAAGTTTTTTAATAATACATTTTTATTAAAAAATTTATATCTAATACGCAAATTTCAAAATTTGTAAAAATAATTTTTTGTTAGGCTATGGTCTCGATAAGCCGTTCTGTCCTTAATTGATAGACTATAGAACGACGTAAAAACTAATTTTTAAAATTCTGAAATCTTAGCAGATTTTATTTATTTTAATAAAATGTATTATTAACAAAAATCTCGAAGAGGACAGCTTTTTGTTGTCGCGCGTCCCGGACCGGGCTGTCGCTGTCGGTCGAACCACAAATGTAATCAATACGCTACGTATAATCCACCGACGTGAGCCAATGGGAGGCGGATCTCTGCCGTCTCGCGACGCCGCCGTGTCGTGTGTTGTCACCTGATCCAACACAAGGCAGGCGCGATGCTGCGGCGGTGGGGCGTGGCGGGGCGTGCGCCGGAGGAGCCCGAGACGGAGCCCTTCTCCTTCGCCGAGCCGCTGCCGCCGTGGAGGACGCAAGGTGACCTGACCTGACCTAACCGCGCGACGTCGGTGTCTGCCGTCTGCCTCCTCTTCTCTTCCTGTTCCTGTTCCTTTCCCTCCTGAGCACTTCGATTCGGATTCCGCCTCACTCTCCTAGTGGTTGGTGGGTGCTCGTTGCTTAGATTGGGAATTGGGATTGTTAGGTGGTTAATCTGCTCGTGCTCGATGTGGCTGACTGTGCATGGCAGGTGGTGGGTTTGCGCGGGGAAGGATCTGTGTCGGGGGAGGGGAGGGGGAGCTGGAGCTCGCTGCGGCCACCGCCTTCGAGAAGATCTGCACCCTGTCGCCGGAGTCGGCGCTGCGGAAGTGCGGCAGCGTCACGTTCTACAGGCCGGTCGCCGTGCCTGACGGCTTCTCTGTCCTGGGCCATTACTGCCAGCCTAACCGCCGCCCGCTCCACGGCCACCTCCTCGTCGCCAGGGCCGCGCTGCCTGCCCGCTCGCCGGAGGCGCCACCTCCTCTCCTCGCGCCCTTGGACTACGATCTCGTCTGTGCGTTCCGTGCCAATGGCGTTGGCGGCGACGGTAAGTCATGCCGTGGCTACGGCCGGAGTGACGCCTACTTCTGGCTTCCCGTGCCGCCGGAGGGGTACCGGGCGCTCGGGTTCATCGTCACGACTGACCCTGACAAGCCGTCGCTGAAAGAGGTCGCGTGCGCCCGTGCGGACCTCACCGACGAGTGCGAGCCGCACGGGTCGCTGCTTCGGCTGGAGCTCGTGGGCCCCTCCGCGTGCTGGTCGTCGACGTCGCCTGGCGCGGCCTTCGCCGTGCGGGGCGTGAGGCCGCTGGACCGTGGGATGTGGGGGCGAGGCATCGGCGCCGGGACCTTCTGCTGCGCTGTGGACGGGTGCCAGCCGAGCGAGCAGGGCCTGGCGTGCCTCAAGAACGTGGAACTCGACCTGTCGGCGATGCCGACCCTGGAGCAGGCGCACGAGGCGATCCGTCATTACGGCCCCACTGTGTTCTTCCACCCGAAGGAGGTCTACCTGCCGTCCTCCGTCTCTTGGTACTTCAAGAACGGCGCTGCTCTGTGCAAGAAAGGGGAGGTCGCTGGCGAGGAGATCGATGGCGAGGGGTCCAATCTTCCGGGCGGCGGCTGCAACGACGGGGAATACTGGATAGGCGTGCCCGATGGCAAGAGAGGGCAGAACATCATCTACGGCGACATCGACAGCGCGGAGCTGTACGCGCACGTGAAGCCGGCGATGGGCGGGACGTGCACCGACGTCGCCATGTGGGTGTTCTGCCCGTTCAACGGCCCGGCCAGGTTCAAGCTCGGCCCGATCACCATCCCGCTCGGCAAGACCGGGCAGCACATCGGCGACTGGGAGCACTTCACGCTTCGCGTCAGCAACTTCACCGGCGAGCTCATGGCCCTCTACTTCTCCCAGCACAGCGGCGGCCGGTGGGTGGACGCGTCCGCGCTGGAGTACACCGTCGGCAACAAGCCCGTGGTGTACTCCTCCCGGAACGGCCACGCCAGCTACCCGTTCCCCGGCGTGTACCTACAGGGCTCGACGGCTCTCGGCATCGGCATACGCAACGATACCGCGCGGAGCAAGCTGGCCGTGGACTCCAGCGCCAAGTATCGGATCGTCGCGGCGGAGTACCTCGGCGCCGGCGCCGTCGCCGAGCCGCAGTGGCTGCAGTTCATGCGGTTGTGGGGGCCGACGGTGGTGTACAAGTCGAGGCAGAGGATCGACCGGATGGTCAGCCGCCTGCCTCGACGGGTGATGTCCCCGGTGGAGAACATCCTGAACAAGCTGCCCAACGAGCTGTCCAGGGAGGAGGGGCCGACGGGGCCAAAGGAGAAGAACAACTGGGAGGGGGACGAGAGATGGTAGTCGCAACCAAAATGCCACTGTGACAAGCACACTTAATTCATAATTCGTACTTCGTAGTCTACTAGACTAACAGTTTACGTGAGAATATTCAAATTGCTGTTTCAATTTTATTTCACATGGATTATAGTTGTTTTGTTTGTAAACAAAGCCACATCCAGGGTAAGTGAAGCAGAAGGTCCGACTATGACAACCCGTAACTCCTCTAAACTCGGAACAGTCGGCTGTTGGCATTTGTGTGATTCATCTTCATTCACGCTATTATTGTACGGAGTAATAGACATTGTTGAGTTGTTGTAAGAAATATGAATGCCGAACTGTCTTACCTCTGCTACTGTGTTTTGTCCACAAAGGGTGTTAAAATCAAGGGTCTGAGGAGAAAAATGACCACATTTCCACCAACAATTTAACTATACGATATCGTGTATGAATGGACGAACAGAAGCAAAATTTGGCCTGAGAGGCTGCTGTGAGTAACGCGTTTATGTCCTCTCATCATCGCTGCTCTCGCTGCCATCACTGCAGAGGAAAGCGTGGAAAGAAGATCGTCAGATTGCTTGTGTAGTCTATCTAATTTGACTCGTTAATGCAAAGAGAAACAAAAAACCACACAAATCAGAGTCTCAAGGACAACAGGGTAGGTAACTTCTTTTACCTCTCCTCTGGAAGCTTTGCAATTTTCCTTACTTCCAAGCCTGTCATGTTCAGGTGCTTTTGAGCAATTGTGACGTTATCGGCTCCTGGAAACAGAGACAGCGACATTAGTTTTTTGAAAAATCTGAATTAGACACAATGGTACCAAAGTTTTGGCAAGTGATAAGTTTTATCACCACCTGATGTAATTTTTACCAGTTGACATAAAGTATGAATGATATGATAGCTGGAGAAAACTAAGGCGATTAGGCGATGATATGTAAGGTACCTTTTGTCAACTGGAAAACATGAAGGGCACAACGCTCTGCTGCTACACGCACAGGTGTGCTCGTATCCTTCAAAGTTTCAGCAATTGCTGGCCCCAATATTGAGAGATGTGTGGCAAGAGCTGAATTATTTATCTACAACAACGGATCATTAGATTACCAGCATACCAACTCGATTGAAGGTACATGTGCACATCGAGAAATAGATGATCTGGTTCTAAACCTTTGCAGCAGCTTTGAGACAAGACAACGACCTCCTTCTAACTTCACTTGAATCATCGTGCAACGCCAAGACAAGTAACTGGGTAAGTTGCAGCGTACTGGCTTCAGATTGCAACTGATAACAGAGTAGCCTCCCCAAAGTTTTTGTAGAAGCTTCACGAACAGGGAACTTCAAAACACATGCAAGAGTTACATAGAGCCACGATTACAATTGCAAGTAAACAAGGGGTGCTCATCCAGTACCTTATCATCTTTCAGAGAATCTTTCAGAACATCAACAATAGATGGAAATGACATCGAACAGCACAACTTTGAAGAACAATGCATCGATATCGAACAGAGTGTTAACAAAGCACCATGCCTTGTACACCAGTTTGGTAAGGTACCCATGCTCAACAGGGTTTGCACCAGGTCAGAAGTCTCATCCTCCTCCATGTACTGAAGAAATAAGGCATGCTACATTAATGGATCATCGAACAAATAAAAGGAACGAATCTAACAGAGTAACAGTTGTGAAAAGGAGATGGTGTCTTACATATCCAACAAAAATGAGTCAATACTCAATACTTTATTGCAAGAAAGAAAATGATATTTCTGGAAACAGGAGCTGCAATTTAACAACCTTATGTACGGACAGAAGAATGCAGTATGATAATTCTATAGGGATTATTTTTACATGTTGCAAATTTACAACCTTGTGTTCAACCCGTCACTGACATAGCAGTACTGTCAATGGGAGCTGGTGGTATAACAAGTGCAGCGAAGAGCGGTCAGAAGGAAACAAAGAGGATAGCGAGTTTTTTTTGGTGGGGGTGGGGGGAGGCAGGGAGAGGCATGGGGAAAGGAACCCCCAGTGGTGCAATCAAAACATAGAACAGAAGAAATAAGTTCCCATAGGACCCATTTTCTTCAGTTGTGTGCCTATTATGAGAAGAATTCCTTCTTAATTAAGTCTTACACAGAAAGGAAAGGAGGTCAGCGTCTGTTATCAGCAGTACCAATGGAATGGAAAAGGTTATTCCCTTGTTTTGACGAATTGGTTTACAGACCATATCCATACCATAGCTACAAACACTTCTGACTAGGAGACTGGCAAGATTTGCTTATCAAACACCAATCTGCATAGCCACTTGTCAAAACCCGTTCTCAATTGGTGGATGCCATTTTTTTCCCAGTGAACTTGGACAATTCCTGCCCCTCGTGTTCTGCTCCACAACAGTTTATGCTGATAATAAGCAGAGTCAACAATGGGTCGGCCAAGCACATGAGGAGAAGCTGGGAATGGCGCTTGTGCAGTACTACCAGAAAATAATCACATTTCTATGTTTACATTGCATCACATGGCACGGAACAAGTAATGAGAACGGGAAAGTTACAGGGCTAAAAGAAGGGCAAAAATAACCATACCTGACACAATGTACCAATTGCTTTTGCAGCAGAATAGCGGACATCATCAGCATCAGCCTGAAGTAAATCTTTGAGAAGATCACACCCACGAGATCTGACTACAGAGCTAACACTTTTGGCAGCATGCCTGACAACACCTTTAAGTGCAGAAAGCACACTTTCTTTGACCGCATCATCCCCTGACTAAAGAAAAAATATTAAAAATCCTTTTCTTGCACAAGCGGTCGTAACTTCACCCCCCTCCAAAAAGGGGGTGGGGTACAATATCAAAACTACCTGCAACATGGACAACAGGTCGCTAACTAAAGGATCCACTCGTGTGCTAAGTGCACTAAGCTTTCCAAGAGCAGATGCTGCCCTTGTCCGAACAGACCTGTAATTGAAATTGTGAGAGGAAAAACGATTTAAAGCAACACAGAATGAGATGATAATACCAACCTATTGTTATCTTGCAAGCACTTAACAAATGTGGTCTGGAGTTGTGGAAGGAAGGGCTTAAGTGCAAGCCCCCCTTTAGCAATGATGATAGTCAGAGTTGATAAGATTGCTGACTTAACTTGCCATGGAAACCGATCTCCAAGAATGCGGATAAGAGGCCTATATGAAAAGAGGACAGATTAGAGCTTCAATGAAAGTGCAAGCACAAAATAAAAAAGGGACAAAACCATAAAATTGAAGCTCTATCTTTACAAGTCAGTCATACCCCGTAATTGGCACAACAACTTCCTTAAGTGTTTTCTCACTGGTAACATCAATTAACTCCCCCAGACCTTCTGCTGCTTGTTCCTTTGTCTCGGCTGACCCACTAATTAAACCCTGGAGTTGAACAGAAGTATAAATGTGTTGAACCCTCAAAATTACGGCATAAAATAAAGAATATAACACAATCCATTCTGAATGTTTCTCAATCCAGAAATGTACAATTTTGCAGGGCAGGGATATTTAATATAACAAATAGTTCTCAACAAATAATACCTGCTGGTATATAGGAAGAAAGGGCTGCAGTGCTTTAGGAAGACATAAGCCAGACACGAGAATAGGCATACCCTGAAATTGAATTTCACTACTGTTAAATCTACGCTCAGAAAAGCTATATTAACTATGAAGTGCCTCTGAAAAAATGTGGCAGCATTTTTTCTTTGAGCTATGAGGAAATAGGGAACTGTTGCCACTTATACACAGCCAGTAGTTTAGAAGTTGGAAGTAGCACCTTTCTCCTCCTACGTTCTTTATCCCTGGCAGTAGAGACAGCATCACGTACTAGTTTTATATGTGTAGGAAGCTGTTCCTTTGGAACAGAGCCAACAACTCGTGAAAATGCTTCCAAAGCAACCTGATGACCATTGTAAGTTAATAAGTCTCAAAAGTAGATAACTTAAACTGTATAATGCAAAATGGAAGGTGCTCACTGATACAGTAGCCTTGTCAGTATCACTCAACAAAGTAATTAGGATGGGCATTATATCAGGAGCTTCATCAGCCAAATACAATTTACTATTTTTAAATAGGAAACCAATCAGATAGGCTGAACCTCGCCGCATAGATGCCTGGAGGGGAAAAATTTGTTAAAACCTCAAATGAATAGAAGGTTTAATATTGATTCATATCCTAAAAAGAATTCTCAGGTGAAACAACCTGACTATCATTTACTCCTTTCAGAAGCTCCAGTATTAATGTTTCAACTCCTTCGTCATCAATAACCAACACAACAGTTTCAGCAGCCTTCCTAGCCGAGTTTTGCACATCCTTTAAACCCCCAAAGAGAGAAATATTAAAAGAAAGCAATGACAGTACATACTATATAATTCTGATGTATTAAGAGACATTTAGATAATGAACTTAAGAGCATAAATAAAAACGTGAATAAGAAATTAGATAAATGAAAGTATGTTTATGTTCAAACGCATCTTACCGCATCTTCGTCATCCATAGCAAGTAGCAATGCGGGTAGGACAGTTCCAATATGTGAATTTAAACCTGACCCAGCAACCTCTGCTAGAGCTCCTAATGCATGTGCATTGAATGAACTAGCGAACCAAGTACAATGTAATAGTGTTAAGAACAGAGTGTAAGCATAATTAAATTGCAATATGAGTGTTCCACTCACGAAAGAGGAGGCTGGACCAATTTGGGCAATATATGGGGTAAAACAGCTGCAGTCCTGACACTGTAAAAGCAGACAAAAGTCAACATTTCTATGCAATTTCAAGTCAACATATTCAATTTCACCAAATGAATAAGAATGAAAAGAACCTTAGAATCTGCTTTAGACCATCAAGAGCTGTCGCAGATGTCTCATCATCCTCCAAAGCCCGCAGCAGTGTTGGGACAATCTCATCGATGGCTTGCAGTCCAGCACTCTACAGAGATGGCAGAAAAGTCAACAAACAAGTATGGCAGATCATACATAACATAAGAATGTGGCTAGCTGTGATACCTTATATAGAGTACTAAATGCTAATCCTGCAGATTCACGGACCTCTTGGGTGCTGCCACAAATACATATATTGTTTAATGATGCCTAATTGTAAAAACATAAAATGCATAGCCAAGAAGCAAACCTGTCACATAGAGCAGTTCGGATTGTAGGGATGAGCAAATCCATAAAACTTAATAGCTGATGTTTTCCTGCACTACCCATAACTTCACTCAAGCCAATGCAAACTCCCTGAAAAGAAAAAACAGTATATTGATCATCCCTGGAATAAGCATGTTCAACAAAATGACCAAAGCAGATTAAGAAAAAGTGAATCAGTATAAAGCCTACCAAAAAACCATTGGGGAAAATAAAAAATCGATAAGGAGAAGATAATTCAATTGGATAAATGAAGATTTTCACTTCATTATCTACTAGGCAATAAAGAGATCATTGTAATTTATAAATCTAGGTGAAAGTTTGAAGATAACTCCACCTATGTTGTCTCAACATAGTAGGTCCTAAGCCCTAGTAAAAGAGGAGGGAAGATCACTTTCCTTTAAAAGATTGTGTTAGGCTTTGTGAGCCAATGGAAAACCTAGGCAATCAAATGGACATGAAACCTAAATTTCGGATTCAACTCTAGCCTACACCAACTTGCTTGGGATTGAAATCCTTTGAAGAAGAAGAGGTCAAAGTTTGAAGATCTAGGTTCAGCCCATTTCAGTAAAAGTTTTAAAATGTAAGCAGCCCTCTACAAACATATTAAGATAAGAATACATACTTGTCTTCTGCTAGCATCTGGATCCTTGAGTCCTTGCGACAAAATTGGAATAATAGAGGGCAAAACTCTCTCACCAAGCTTTCTTACAAGTTCACCAAGTGATCTCCCGGCAACCTGAAAAAACATCAACAAATAGCAAAGTTAAAAGTATAACTCTCCACAAAGATCAAATAGTATATGGAATAGAACAAACCTGCCGGCGCTCTGAGGAAGATGATGCAAGCGATGAAATAAGTGTGTCCATAAGTACAGGCATGATCTCCTTTAGAGTTTTTGGAGTATTTACTACTATCGTCTTCCAGACATGCAGTGCAGCCTGACATTGAAACAAAGTCAGTTGAATTTGAACATTCCGGGAGTGCTGAACAATTGCGTAGTCTAACAGCATGGGACAAAACAACTCAGGTGATTTATTGAAGATAGTCTAAAATAGAAGTGTATAAAATATACCTGCCGTACGGTCAAGCTAACATCAGAACGGACCATATAAATGGCAGCAAGAACTTCATTGCGTTTCTCCCTTCCAAGTACTTCAATAATTGCCCGTCCATGAGCCTCAGTGCTAGCACCTTCATCATCACTTCCACCCTCAAGGATTGCCTTTCCAGAAGTTCCAGCCACCTATTGAGAGCAGCATTACTAGATGGTACAACCATAGAAAAGGTGACAACTGAAGGGAGAGCGCTACATAAAAGAGGTAAGATACCTTGAATAAAAGATCACCCAAAAGTTCAACAGAACTCTGTCGGATACGCCAATTATCACTGAATATCCCGTCCTCAATAGCAGGAAGCAATAAAGGTAAATACCTATTTAACATAGAGAAAATGTCATCACATATCAATAGCATTGCTAACAAAATGAGCAACAAACTAATTCAAATGGGATAGCATACGATGTAGCATAATGTTCCACAAATACATGACCAGCAGAAAGTGCAGCATCACGAACAGATTCATTCTCATCAGCAAGTCCTGACAGGAGTAGATAATTAGAGAACTAATGTGATCAGGGCAGAATTAAAGGTCAACTATCTTACCATCTAATATAGCAGGAAGAACGACCTGTATGTAATTCTGAAAAAATCCACCCAAGGACCTTGGCAAATACTAAAAAACAAGTTAGAAACGGTTTAACATTAAAGGTGTCATAGTAGCATGAGATAAAATGTAGGAATTAAGGTGTAAATTACGCGGAACAGTGTCAGATGCCCATCACGGACAGAAGCCTTCTGATGGGAACAATTACGGATGATGTCAGGAAGAATTTGATCAAAATAATCTTTTCCAAGAGCAGCTAAGACCTGGAAAATGACAATTATTAGGGTACATATAAACTAACAGACAGTGTGCTGGCTGCGCCAGGAATTTATTGCCTAAGAGATCATTAAAAACAATATCTTTCCATGGAACCATGAATGAACTTTAGGATGCAACAGTCTATTTTTCTCAATAAAATCATTTTTCCTTATTGAATGAAGTGTTGGGACTTGGGAAAAGTGTGAAGCAATGCATAAATTATAAATACATAACAGATGTGAATCCTCTTGGCAACAAATGCATTGTCATTGCATACCAGTTGCAGAAGATGGTTCCTCAAGGCTAAAAATGTAACAAATAAACCAAGCCATGAAAACACCAACTACTAGGTATAAAAAAGTTGTAGAACAAAAAAAATGCACTTGTAGGTTAAGGAAGGAAAAAAACCTCGCTCAGTCCCTGTGCAGCTCCAGATCGTTCAACATTACTACTATCAGATTTGAGTGTATCCAATAGCCACGGTACAAGATCTGGGAAAATTTCTTCACCCATTCCTATTATAAGAGAACCAAGAGCTCGAGCAGCAACTGCCCTAACTTCAGGTATAGGATCCACCAGAACCTACAAAACATTGTTAAGCTGATTAAAGAAGTAAAGAAAATCTACTAAGTAAAACCAAGTAATCAACTAATGGTTTGCTGTCAATATGTATTCACATCCATAATGCTATTTGTGCCATAAAAGGCATTTACCTTCTTTACTTCAGGTAGGAGCAATTCTATGTAAGGAATCATATCCTTTGGTTCTGTAACTAAAGAAGACATGTTTCCAACTATTTGAGCAGCTTTCTTCTTAGTTTCAACGCCTCTCTCCCTCAGTCCCCTATGCACAATAGGCACCAGCAAGGCAAGTGATGGTGCATCTATCGAATTAATGAAAGTTGTCTGCCCAAAAATGACACAAGGAAAAGATACAAATTAGAAAATTCCTCTTATGTAAGCAATATGATGCAAGCAACTGAAACTAAAAAAATGTTATATCAAAGCCTAATTTACCTGAAGAAGGATGTCAAGAGAATGTTTAGTGTGGTTGTTCGGATCCATCAGAGCTGAAAGGAGAATTGGAACAAGTGCAGATATCTCAGGATTCTTTATGACACTTCCAACCTGGAAAAACAACATAGTGTCTATTGGAAATGAGGCATTCAACATCCCAAAGTTTACGTTAAATAACACATTACCTGCTGTAGGGATGTCTGTCCAGCTGCTTGGACTTTCGGATGTGTGTCTGTCAATACCTAGCAAAGATATGCAATAACATATAAAAACACATGCTAAGCATCACATATAAAAGATGTGCAAGTATTAGAGCATATTTTAAGCTCAACATACAAATTCCATCATATACCTCGGTAAGTTTTGGAACAATCTTCGGAAGACACTGCGATAGCTGCTGAGGTGCACAGTAGGCCATAGCACCGAGAAGTTGAACACTGCTTTGCTTAGTTCGCCATGCTTTATCTTCTAGGCCCTGGAAAAGGAATCATCCATATATGCATATTTTAAAGAAAATATCTAGCAAATGCATAGATCTACCGAAGTCACCTTCAGGAAAATAAGTGTGGCCTTATATCTGATATCTTTTCCCAATGGTATATGAACTATTGGATAATAAAATTGTATATAAAAAACTTACACCAACAGCATAAACACTGCAATGAAATGAAAAAAAAAACAGCACTAACAGAATGTGAAGGAAGAAAACATGTTTGCATGACAGATGGACAGCTCTCTTTAAATGAATAAATGGAAGGCCACAAACTGGTATTGCGTCATTGTGTGATTGCATGCAGCTAGTAGTTTCTGGTGCTAGATGCCCTATATAATCAAACTAAAGCTCAAAGATAGTGCGGTGCATCAAATAGATGAAATGACAGAATGTTTAGTAAGCGGATTGATCTTCAATCATGTAACAAGAGCAAGTGAGCAAATGCACAAATATATAACAAGGAATTAGTTAAGCATGATATCTGCAAACAAGATGTGCACACCTTAAGAAGTGAAGGAAGGACAAGCTTCACACCATGACCTGTGAGCTGGGACATCATTGCCCGAGCAGCACATTCAGCTGATTCACGCACTGCCAGAACTTGATCTGAGAAAGACACGAGTAGCAATGGTAGCATTCGAATGACATACCTGCAAGACAACAATCACAATGAATCGTTTTTGATCAAGCCAAAATTATATAATAAACGGTACCTCACTTACGGCTCAAATAGTCTGCCAAGCTTCTCACACAAGCACTCAAATCCTAGCAAAGCTCCTTCGCGAGATTTTGCAGAAACTCTGGGAATGAACATATTTAGTGTTATAAATTCTTGTCAAAAAAGTGGGAGCATCTAACAAAGAAATGCATGAACCGAAGTATCATCCTATCATTTCAAAGATGTATGAGTAAGGTCCTATGCCTTCAAACTGCCATAATATAGGCCCCTATTTGGAACACATAAATTCCAATACACAGTTGAATTGTTGTGGGAGTCAGGGAGAATTCTGATGTTCAACAGGGCCTCAAGGGCAAAGGAGGGTTTTCAACTTTCAAGCTAGTAATGAAAAAATAGACCCCTCCTATTGACATTTGACTATTGAGAGTAAAGGTCACAATGACAGGCATAATATTGTCAAATGCTTTAATAGCAACTAGACAATACATAGCTAAAGAAGTAATTTTAAAAGACTGCAAGCACATAAGATATTATATGACGAATTTGTGTGCAACATGGTGAATGCAGAAACTAAGTTTGGTAAATCCCTCATGAACAACTGGTGGAAAGCTAAACACAAAGCAAACCTGTCTTCCAAACCTTGCTGCAATGTTGCAGCAATGCCATATTTCTTCAAGGAAGAAATACCAAATCCTTTAACCACACCAGCAAGGCCAAAGGCTGCACCACGTCGTTCACCGTACTTTTCACATTTCATCATCCTATCCAAAAGCCTGGACACAAGAGCTTGGGCCTCTTCCTGGTTATAGAGAAGTGCACATTAAAACAAAAGAAAAGGAGCAACATGATAAGAGTGGGTGGTAAAAAAATAGATCAGATCAGCAATGCATGGATGAAACTAATAGTGCCACACAACTCACCTGTTTTGAGACCATAAGTGGAGACAAACAGTCTGACACAGCCCTTTGGACTGCCTCTGATGGGGTGTTCAGTACATCTAACAACTTCTCAACAACACTATGGACTTTAGGATCATCCTGTTACATAGTCTATATTAGCATGGTAGCATCATGCAGATGTCTCTTAATTAAAGATAACTCAGCCTCTAACAACTATACAGTCTGAAAATATATGTACCTTTGATAGATGTTTTGCAAGAGCACCAGTGAATATCACAACACCTTCCCTGACAAGATCATATTTTTCCTCATCTGATGCCTGCGAGCAGATGAGAAAAATAGAACATAATGCATTATACCACAGGTAAGGAAATCCATGAGCTAGGTTGTCAACATAAATCACAATAGTAGATATACGGGTGACTAACCTTTTTATTCAAGTAGCTCTCAAAAATAGGAAACAACAAAGGGACATTTTCCTTTCCATGTTTATCAATAATAAGAATGCCAGCATTAATCATTCTACCACGAACATCAACATTAGGATCAGCCTGTAAGTTCAATAAAAAAGCATTAAAAACTCAATGAAAAAGGCATAAAATTATAAAACCCACACGATGTAATAAGGAAATATTTACCAAGGCACGTGATATGAGAAATGTCATAACGACAGGAAGATCTTTAGAACCCAAAACATCAGCAAGTGAATGGAGTGCTAATGCAATACCCTGTCTTCCAAGCCAATGTGTATCCCCAAATTCAACTCCAGTACCAATATCTCGGATGTACAAAGAAAAAGAGTAGAAAGTGTATCCTGCCATGAACCCATATCAGAAGGTTCTCTCACAAAGCAACATAACTTTAGCCAAGATAACTATGTTCTGGTTCTTTTTGAATATTTTGCAGTTAAAAACACAATGAAACTAGTATATACATATTGCAGAAGAGGTGATTTGCAATTTTGCACCATTGTAAACTTACTTGCATTTTGTCAGGATTTTCATCCAGTGCAGCAGCCAGAGCTTCCGCTGCAGCAGCTCGAACATTGTAATTTTTATGGGAAAGTGCATCAAATATACCAGAATAGTCAGTAAAGACATCAAAACCAAAGCGATCCCATAACTCCTCTGCTAATTCAGCAACCACCTGTAAAAAGCATATACACCAATAAGTACATTAAACCAATCATTTTTGAAATAACAATCAAAAGCTCTCCTAAAAATCACAAGTCCCATCATTTTTCAAGGGTGCAAAAGGACTAAAACAACACATTTCCATGAAAAAAATTAGCATGAATGTTACTGACCTTTTCCAGATCATGGGCAGCAATCCAGAGGCTAGTTGATACCTGCAAATCCCGTTGTACAGAGTGGCCAGGAATGCACTTTATAGCAGTTAAGCAGGCAAGCCTAACATGTGCTTCTTTTGCATATACCCCAACAAGAGCCTATGTGAAGAAGGGATTCAAAATACCACAATATCATGTGAAACAAATAATGCAGAAAAATGAATGAGAAATAACCTGTGGCAAATCGTTGCTTTTTAGACCCAGGCATAACTCATTCAGCATAGGCCCAACAGAAGGATGATAAGAAGGAACAGTGCTTAGCACATGATAAAGAACCTAATAAAAAAGGTTAGTTCATCAGAGGGTAATTACTTAATGCATATCATGCAGTCTGAAAGAACAAAGAATGTTTAACTGATAGCATCCTAGGTCGAGGAAGAGGTAATATTTGATCTAGATGCAAAGATATGATCTGAAGCACATCATCATGAAGGCGTGTCTTTTTCGTAGAAAAGAGGATCCTCTCCATTATCTGAACAACCAAAAGACAAGTTAGTAACAAGAAATAAAAGGAAATGTGTCATAGGAAAAGTGGAGTGTCAAGAAAAATAAAAGTAAATTTATCATAGTTCTATAAGAGCGATAACAAAATAGAAGAAATACCGGAAAGACAAACGTAAATGAATCTGCTGGAAGAGGTCCAGCTTTGCATGCAACTGTCAGCCCAGTTACTATTTGCTCAAAGAGACCAGATGGTGATTTCTTCTTGCTATCTTCTTCCACGGTCACAGGCATAAGGTCCATAACCATTTCAAAATCATCAACAGCAATTACACGGATAGCAGCAGCAATCTCAGGTGCCCAATTGCAAAGAGGCGGGGCTGTACAGCGTGCTAGGTTCAACATTGCACAAAATGCAGCATCACTTACTATTGGAGAACTTAGCAACGGTTCAACATAATTTACCTGCATGGAACACCATCTAGTAGTAAATCATAACAGATTTAAACAAACAGAAATCTGCAATGGTCATCTGAATTGGTGAATTCACAACCAGACCATATCTGGAAAGAGAAAGAGATACAAAATAACAAAACTAAGAAACTGTTGTACATGCTTAGTAGACAGTCACACTGAAGATCAAATAGCGATCAACTAATGTTTTATTTGCATGACATAGTCGGATACTCAGATCATTAGCCAGGTCGCTTTTTCCACAATTTAACTGCTCAAAATATGTATGATCTCTTCATAAAACTAGTCCTTTCAACTTCCCAAAGTCAACAGACTGCCACTTTGACTACAAAATTTTATTATAATGGTTTCAAATGCAATAATATTATGACTGTTTCTCACAACAAATTTACTCATACCAGTTTCATATATCCAAACTAGATTTTTTAGACTTTGATTGAAATACACATAGTTTGATTGCACGCAATCTAGGTCAACATGCTTTTGTGACCAAGGTGGTGCTGTTGTTAGAACAAAAGAAATATATAGTCCCAATATTAAACGATTTGTAATATCTAAATCCCTGCATACACAGAAAAGGTGGGCATTTTCTTTTCAATTTTAACATACACATGCACAAGCTAAAAACTCACATGCAGACAGAGTAAAAAGTCAGATGAGGATGCTAACCAGATAAGGCAATTGGCCATGAGTAAATATAGGGTTGGCAATAGCCAATTCACCAAGAGCATTCAGCATTAAGGAGAGATTCTTCTGCACATGTCCAATCTTCTCACGTAGAGATGCTTCCTCTTTCAAAAGCAACTCTTTGGCCTCCTCCTTTGCAGTCTTTGCCTTCTCAACAGGAGCTGCAAAATTGTACATACATTTTACCAAACAGTGTGGTAAACTTAATCTGTGTCAGAACCTTAGCTTATCATACCAGTCTTTTTTATAGATTTCCCAGTTTCTCTCTTGCTGATGCTCGAGGATTCTCTCTTATCACTCTTTGTGAGGGGACCAGATCGAGTGGATTCCTATAGCATAATCCAAAACCAAATGCAGATTATCATCTATGAACAAGTTGCTTGTAGCTCTCACAGAAGCATCTTTAATAAAACAAGGCATCACAATGCATTGCTTAAGCTATATTTCATCTACCATACAAAATTTAGTCACAATCTCACATGGTAGCACATTCAAAAACTGACACAAAAAATCAAGCTGCAAGCACTAAAGAGAAAAGCAGCAGGCCGTACAGAAATACAAAGTTCTAAAAGTCATATCCTTGCCCAATAAGATATTTTTTCCATGGTGTAAAGAGTAAGTATTACCGCATCTTGATCATCGTATGCACGAAAACGGCCCTTCGCAAGTTTTGTATTTTTTGAAGCAACAGCCTCAGCGACATAAACTCCTTGCTCAGTTGACAACTGCCCCTCTGGAGTATAGAATATCTACAAAATTGGGGTGAGAACTTCTAAGTATATGTTCTTACGGTAGGAACAAAAGCCATTTTAGGAAGGCACAAAAATAACTAATACAAACACATAAAAATTTCTCAAAGAATACAGAAACCTTTTGACAATGTTGTTAATACTCACTGACTACATACTGGGGTGCAGATGCAGTAATACAGTTCATTACAGGGAGAAATGAGAACAAAAAAACGGCAGCGGCATATTCATGCATGTTCGTCACAAAGAGACATGATATCTTCTTTTAAAAAACATTGCATTATTAAAAGATCACCTTAATATCATTCTCAGAGAAGTCATCATGCAAAGTGCGGTCTGGAAGCCCTATGAAGTGCTGCGAACATAACAGTATGAAGAAAATGTTAGGAGAAGGTATTGCAAGTTCCACATCAAATATGAAGAGAAAACAGACCTTCTCAAACTCTAAGAATGCATCGCTGGGTGTTATTGTCATCAGAGTTGATAATGAATATAGTGCAGCACATTGAACTTGTTTGTTAGAACTAAACAAGCCATCCTGAGAAAGTAACTCCTGAAAGGAAAATCTGTCATTTATCTATCCAAGGAACAATGTTTTTGAGTAAGTGAATTGGAAATTGTGGATGGCAAATAAGATTGTGACATGATATAAGTAAACACAGCAATGGGAGAATGAGAACTGAGTACATGAAAATCAAGATAGATGGAAATTGGATAGGGACCACCACGAAATTGATTGCTATCCCAGTAAATAAAAAGACAGCTCTATTTTGGCTGTTCTTATTTTACTATATTTCATTTTTTTCACATATTTTCAGCTAGTTAGTAATTATCTTCCAATCATATGAGTCTATCAACTTCACCAAGATATACTGGACATCAGACAATTGCACCAAAACCACCCAAAAATACATAACTTCACTAAGTAAACCAATGAAATTAAATCTTTCTTTCTATGGGTATGTTTAATGGTGTAGCTTATGGGCTGGGTTGTGTGTGTTGTACCCTGGGTTCTTTACCCTTTCATTTTTTTAATATAATGATATGCAGATCTCCAGTGTGTTTGAGAAAAAAACGGGTATGTTTAGAATTTGGAAATGCACCTCTTGTAACCTCTAACCAGGCAAAGCTCTCACAGATGCTAAACAACCAAATCCTAATGTGTACCATGTGATTACAATTTACAAATAAGCATCAAACGAGCATAGGTACACATTCTTCTGCTTTCATTATAGCATATAGTATGAATTACTGATGGTGGCATGGCCTAATTTCTTCCACTGGCACTGTTAAAACAGTGGAACAGGTTAACAGGGAAAATTCTGTTAGCCAACTGGTAAATAAGGTGAGTCTATCATGTTTCCAAATTTAAGAATTACCTTGCAGATAACTGAAATGTTGGGAGAAATTAAGTCAATAAAGGATATCTTCTGTTGTTTCAACCTTCTCTGCAACCTCTGAAATTGGGCAAACTAACCAGTTAGACACAACAATTGAGCAAAATGTGGACAAAAGACAGCTGGCAAGATCTAACCTTCCATACACTAGCAGCATGATCCGAGCTGGAAATACAAGGGTGGTGGGAGCACAATATAAGTTGAGAATATGATCTCGCACTATGGTCAACCACGTAAGGTGCAATCAACAACAAGCACTTGACAAGGACCTCAGAAGATGGAAGGAATGATAATTGTGAATCAGCAGAATTATCGATATCACTGAATGTAAGAGATGTGTCAAACTGTCAATATACATTTAGAGGGTTCAAGTGAACAGATAATAATAACAGAGCCTAAAGTCAAAAAAACACCTTATATTACAGAGTGTGATCACTCAAAGAGAAGGGTGGAGAAATAAGGATAAATAAGCATTATTCAATCACCAATATACAAAGAGGTTACCTTTGTTTCAAAATAGACATTCTCTCTCCAACTAATGACAACCAATTAGTAAATAAGAAGAGAAGATCTTCAGCTAAACTACCAGTGCTTGAGAGGACTTTTCTGGTAGCATCATAAGATATTTTTCTGACTTCCCAACTTGGATGGCAAACAAGATATATTAGCATCTGTGCCAGAAAACCAATGAATTAATACACAGACTAACACAGCATATTTTAGGGGCAATAATTCTCTTACACTAAAAAAGCATATTTTAGAATGCACATATCATGAGTTTAAAGAAAATTTGGGATAAACAAGTCAAACTTGACAGTTTGGAGCATTGGTGCCCATAATACTTACCTGCAGCAATGACTGCACAGAAAAAAACTCTTCGACCCTGCAGTTCAGAAAAACACTAAGTAAATAAGGCACTAATCCAACCACATATAAGCCAACTTATTAACCCTAGAGCTTGAGGAAGACCGGGAAAGATGCTCCACAAGCAGTGATTGAAGAAGATCAACAAAGGTTAAGCAATCTTCATCTGTGAGTTTGGATAGCTGCATAGAAAAAGTGCCGTGTACTCGTGTTAAAATTTTACTGCAATGAGCATCAGTTTCAAAGTAGTATCACAATGTAGCTTCACATTACAAAGAATAAAAAACAGAGTGGAAAGATGAAGTGTATCTGATTGTTATGACAGATTGACAGTGGGTAATAATGAGAGCAAACTACTTTAAGGTATATGTCATGAAACAGTTGTGCATTGGAGATACATAAGAAACTGGATCATTTGGTCAGATAATGAAATATTCTTGTCAGAAATTCAAAGGAACCCAGAAATCCGGAATTACCAACTGGACAGAGATCAATGAAGGTTCATTTTGAGCAATCAATATCCAGAGCTTCTCCTTCAGAACAGCAGCATCTGCATATCCATTATGGCATATTTATAAGAAATGGTAACTGAGAATATAATTAAAACATACCCTTGGATGCAGGAAGAAATTGTATGACAACCTGCTTTTGTATCAATAGCAGCAAGCCTTGATACAGAAAAGAGAGCATAGATTCCATCCAGCCGCTGTGTTGCCTTGGTAAAACCAGTTTTTGACAACTGAATCAAATGATCCAACAAAGATGCAACCTGCATAACAAGTCAACAAGTTCATCAATAACTGAAATGTGTCAACAATTTCATCAATAACTGAAATGTGTCAACAAGTTCATCAATAACTGAAATGTGTCAACAAGTCATAAGCCTTTCCATGACTCTTTCTACAGGAAAATGATGACTCGATAGGAATATGACTTTTTGTAGACAAGACTGAAAGTAGCTCTTACCTTAGTCAGTGAATCAGAATTTTTGCATATGACTCTTAACAATTTTAGATGCCCCTTTCTTAAAGTGTCTTTGTCTTTCAAACCTGCAGCTATAAATGAAACGACATCTGGCTGGACAATTTCAGTTGACACTGAAGCCCAGGATCCCAAAGCAGAGAGAATTGCCAATTTCACTTCTTCAATACCTGACATACGATAGAAGAACTATGAAACAATGCCACTCAGTGAAGATATTAAGCTTAGAATGGAACACTTAACGCTTACCATCATCCTTGTAGGACATAAGAAGGAAACTGGACAAGGAGGGAGCTAGTCTGCTTATTTGCTTTGGAGGCGAACTTGACAGCTGCTCTAAAGCATTTATCATTCCAATTCTCTGGTATGGAAGTGATAGCTTCCCTTCAGAGCCTGCGCAAACAAAAGCTTGTCAAGAGCTGTGGCTTCAATACCAAAATTTACAGTGTATTAAAACATAAGGTAAAGCCACAATGTGTACATAACTAGCTGGGCCCACAAACATATGATAAGCCAACAAGCATCAGAAAACAGAAATACGTATGTGTATTGTACAACCTCCTAAAATTGCTTTAATAGCATTGAACATGGAAGGTAGGGCGTCTGGATCACTGGATTTCCCACTTAGTGTTCCCACAGTAGTCAAAGCAATAATCCTCCTCTCTTCAACAGAATGTCGAGACTGATGCAGAAGAACTGGCATAAACTCCATGCAATACTTGCTTAGGTCTAAACGGACTGTCTTTAGGAGATATCCAATAGATTGCAGTACGATCTCAGGATTTCTTTTCAGCATTCTTATGCATGATGGGACAACAATGTTTTTAAAATCCTCGTGTCCCATTTCCAAAAAAAGAGGCTTAAAAGCTTCACTTGATGCTTGTGATGGCCGGTCTTTTGAACTCAAGATTGTCTTGACATACAAATCAAGGAACAATGGCTGCAAAGACATCACAATAGATTGTCAAACACATGAACAAAATATTAAAATGAAAAACCAGGTTACAGCGTACCATACTCTTGGTGTGGTTAGAGAAAATGCACAACTAATATATAACAACTAAAAATTGGTGATGCACAGGGTTGGATGTTTTACCTTGTACTCAGCGAATAATGTTGATGAAGTAGTTGTGAAATCCAGTATTACATTTAAGAATGCAGGAGAGTCTCTGACTGAAATTCTCGAATCTCTGACCTCTTCTATATACATCTTATATGTTCCAATAGACTGGAAATGAGACCGAATAAAAATGATCAGGAGGAAATTCTGGTAACCCTGTAGACTGCAGTTATTTACTTGTTTCAAACAATATTACCTCAGAGAAAAGATGGGTAAACAGTTGTTTGCAAGTACGGCGCCGACGAAACGAGCCATCCATTAGGACTTGACATAAGACTGCTTGTGCATTGGCAAGTCTAGAGAAACCACCTTTTGAAAGTGTGGCAAACTGGCTCCATCTCAGAAGATAGCATGACCATCTGAGAAGCTTGAAGCATACAATAGGACATGTAACCTTTAGACTCTTTTCCATGGACTGAACAAGTGTAGCAGCAAAGGTCTTCATGAAGGTAGATCCACCAAGAGCATGGATAACCATATCATCAACCGCTTTTCTTGATGCCCGGTCGTCATATATAGGCAATGTATGGAAAATGAGATCGACAAACAACGTGGTATCTGATGGTGACTCTGCAGGGTCAACAAAATAATCTTAGAAAAATTGCATTGATCTTATGTATGGAATAGTATGAAATGAAATAGCAGATGTGCAGCAAGGAAGGCGCGCGTGTGTGTGTGTGTTTGGTTTTGGTCGGGGGAGGGTGTATATTTCATCAGTTCAACAGGCTTGGTTTGTTTATTTGCAACAAGATTTTCTATGGAACCAAAAATAGTCAGAACTCAGAAGATAGGTGTGAGTGTGTGACGACAGATAACATAGCCACTATACGGTAGCAGAAAACATTGGTTGTAGTTGTGTCATAATCACTCTTGGTATATTCAACAAGCACATCCATCATGTTAAGCAAAGAGAGGCAAATCATTTGCAATCTAGTTCAACAGCACTAAGAAGCATATGCACCAGGATCAGGTACGAACTGAATAACACTTCTATCCCAATACAAACAGGTATCTCAAGGGAGGCTCATATTATACTATAAGAGCTTACTCAGACAGTAGAAAAGGGATAGGACAAGTTCACACAAATCAACTTTCCTTGCAGTCAGGAGTCAGGACTATCAAGCAACTCAGTTGTAGACTTATAGTTGCAAATCAAACCAACAATAGATGAAAAACAATGGTGATCTTTGGAACCTCTTGGAATCAAGCAGAGTTAGTGTCATAAGTGTATCTAAGCTCTATTTACCCTTAGTTCAGAACTCCACAGATGTTAGACGAGTGGAGCAACTCCAGAAGCAAAGTAGATGCTGTGTGCTGACCTACCTATAATAACATCAATTAAAATTACACTACTGATCGCAGGGTATAACATGAGCAAAGCCGCGCACTAATCTCAATCTATAGTACGCACAGGATAGAGAGCACATCCGCACACGAGCGAAGCTAATGAACTACGATCCACTGGAAGTCAAACAGAATTGAGCAAACACTCGAACACGCGGCACACAACGGAATAAGGGGAGACCCAGCTCGCACAAATCTGAGCGAATAATTTCTCGATCGCCGAACCCCTGACTAAAAAAGTAGCACGGGAGCAAGGCGAGGGGCACGAGAGAGACTAATCTGCAGATGGAACGGCGCAGGCGATCTAGAGACAGGGGAGCGGAGGCGATGGTGGCATCGATACCTGATGCTTTCTCGAGGAGATGGGGGAGGGTGTGACGGAAGAGGCGGATGCGGCGCGCCGTTGACGGGGTGGAGACCTCGGCCGCGGCGGCTCGCATCACCTCCTCCGCCGCAGTCTCCTGCGCGCCCATTCCGCGGAGGCGGGGCGGCGGCGGCGGCAGAGCGCGAGGGAGCGCGAGTGGTGTGGTGCGTGCGGCGGCGGAGAGGGGGAACGGGGCAGAGGACGCCGAGTTGCTGGCTGGGGTTTAAGTTGTGGCTGCTATGCGGGGCCCCCGTGTCATATCAAGATTAGGCGTGGGCCCGATGTGTAAGCGATAGGTTGGATTTGATCATTTCATTCGCTTTTAGGGTAGACGTGAGTCGTTTGGTTTGTAGATAAATTAAGTTTCTCCGGTTCAAAATTTAGTTCCATCTTATTTATAGAATTCGTTTATAATCGATTGATTATTCGTAAAACGAATTTAATAAGCCTAATTATATTTATTAATTATGAATTAATTAGACTTGATAAATTTGTCTCGCAAATAATCATCCAATTCGTTAATTATTTTTATAATCAGTTCACTTTAGTACTTCAAATTAATGCGTAAACAAACAATACGATGAAAACACTACCTAAATACAAATGATCATAAAATTTGGTCAAATTCAGACTCGTATATCTAGTGACCACATCTACGCTCGCGTGCGCCTAAGCTGATGATGGTGCCATGATTTGGTGTCGTGAGACCGTGACCACGACGACGGTAAGCGAGAAGTTCATCTCGTACACCCTAATCTTTACGGCCATAAAAAAATGAATAATCTTATTATCTAATCAAATAAAAAACAATTACATCTAACTAAAAAATTGGGTTAATGGCTTCTATGCCACCGTTATTCTCCGTTTCGCCAAAAATACCACCAAAATTTCGCAAATAGCCGATATGCCATTATTATTTCAGATTCACTCCGAAATGTCATTTGGGCCCACCCGCAGAGATGTTTTTTTCGCAAATGTCATCCGGGAATGGGAGGGGTGCCCTCCCGGTTCGTGGCGGCAACGAAGGGCCCTGAAGGGGTGCGGGACCAGGGACTCGTGGCGGCGGCGGAGGGCCCCTGGAGTCGGCAGCGGAGCCGTGGTGAGCTGGCGGCAGAGAGGAGGTGGCGGCGTCGGGCGCTGGCACAGAGAGGAGGGAGGAAGGAGAGGAGGGAGGAGGAAGATGAACAGTGTAAGGCTGGTTTGGGAGCCTAAAATCCCGGCCCATCCCCAGGGAATGGGCTGGGATTTTGGGCTCCCAAACCAGCCCTAAGGGTAGTATAGGCATTTGCGAAAAAAAACATCTCTGCGGGTGGGCCCAAATGGCATTTCGGAGTGAATATGAAATAATAATGGCATATCAGCTATTTGCGAAATTTTGATGATATTTTTGACGAAACAGAAAATAACGGTGCCACAGAAGCCGTTAACCCTATAAAATTTTATCACATCGTTTTTTCGTCGCATCGTTACCTACGCACCGTAAACCCTAAAGTATGTACCCTCCACGAGGCCCTGGGCGAGTGAGCCCAGTCCGCCCGCTCGGCAGCGCGGGCCAACCGCACGAGGCAAGCGGCCTACGAGCTACCAAACGTGCCAAGAAAATGGGCCCATTCGGACACCACCACCATGGGTACGGCCCATAAGCGTTGGCTTCCGGCGAGGTGGCCAGCAGCCCGTGCTTATGTTATGTGTGGCCCGTATGCGGCACTGCAGGGAGAACGGCCGGGGTGTGTATTTCAGACACGTTCTTCTGTATTCAGAAACAATTAATTTATATTTTTTTGTTATTTTATTTATATTAAATATGATTGGATTGTGCTTGTAATTAGTTGCATGTATGTAGAGATATGAGTCCATAATAACTTCTTAATCACAAGAACATTAATGATTAACATCGAAAAACTAAGGCAATAAATTTATCATTTTATTCTATATACAAACTCGATACAAAATAAATCTCAAGAGTTAATTAAGGCGGTGAAAGTCTAAACGCCGACGTTGCAGGTACACCCGATCGATCGAGATGGACCGGCCAAAACCGGTATGTGACGGCCTTTCTAACCCCGGCCCTCGACGCACCCTTCGTACCTACACGCATCGACTTCGCTCCACACGGCCGGCCGGCTTCCCCGACCCGACCTCTCCGTTCCTCCCCTAACCTATCCAATAACGAAACGTGCGGGACCTGGCCTCGGCGGCAGACTTGCCGGCTAGGCCCTGTTTTGGCAAATAGAATGACTAAATTTTAATACCTTCTTTTATATATAGGATGTTTGAATGCTAGTTAAAATAATTAAAAACTAATTTATAATTATTAGACTAATTTGTTAGATAAATTTATTAAGCCTAATTAATCTATTATTAGCATATTTTTAATTTAGCAGTATATTGTCAAATCATAAATTAACTAGTATTAATAGATAGATTTGTCTCCCTGATTAGTTTAAAAATTATGCAATTAGTTTTTTAAGTAACTCATAAATTAAAATTTAGCCAAACATCCCCTAAACCTCTTCGACTCGACCAATCGGCTCGCGTACACATCGGCCACCAACAACGGCGCGGAATACGTCCAAGAGTATAGTATAGTTAGCGCGCGCCGCTGTTACGCATGGACTGGTTGGATGGTGCATGCAGCGGCTAGCTAGCCAGCTAGCTAGACCTTGGGGACCAAGTGAAGCTCCACTGTCTTTGGCTCGATCGCTAGCTGATGTGGCTCGTGTGCAGTGGTGATGCTGACATGCATCGTAATGTAAGTACACCACAGCTAACAGTACATGTGTTAAGATGGCATGCCCTGTTAAGTTGGCTTAGCTTTATGGAATGAATGATGGAAGTGCTGGGGGAAACTGATAAATTGGCCTGTGTCCTTAATGTGTTAGGTCTCCTTTAAGGCAGCACATCACTTGATATATATATGTGCTAGCTTAGTAGCTTCATTAGGTGGCACGTACTTATTATTACTTCACAACTTAATTAATACGAGAGTACATAGTGATTAATAATGAGATTCCTAGATTAGCCAGGGCCGGGTGTGGCCAGCAGCTAGCGCGTTATACTTGCATGCTGCTAATTACTATTACAAATTTGCAGTATAAAAAAGAGCAGTAAATTAAAAATATACGTACGTGGATATATATTGTGCAATAATAAACATTAGTATCTGTATGATCAATATATACCTATATATCATCCAATATTTTACCTTTTTTCCATTACCCTCGATCCGACGCGGAAAAGTTCTTTCGGGTTTGTTAGATGTCAATCTCGCATGCATGTCATGTCGATCGAGCATACAGAGTAACAGGGGGCTTCACAGTTACACACCGGTCTAGGTTAATGTCGCTAAAAGCAATTCGAGAAAGAAACGTGAGCGGATATGTACTTTGAGCACCCAAATGCGACTAATTAACAACTATCGTCACTAGAGCATGTATGTTATTAGCTTCCATGAATCTTCCGTTTAATTATGTCCTAAACACAAATTAATTAGCAATATGCATGCAATATAATATAATGTTGGCTAGCTATAGGATATTATATATATAGCCAATCCGGGACTAATCGTTGCGATTTGATAAATAAGAGAGTTAATCGTATGAGAAATTTTACTGTCCTTAAAGAGATGCCACATTTTTCAGTTTTAATTTTGGTACCTCCTGATCAAAATTAACATTAAAAAATATGGTACCTCCTGATACCTTAACTGTAAAATAACCCTAATCATATACATGTGTGCTCATCAAAAGAATATAATTAATGTTTACAAACAAAAGGTAGACGATGGATATGTTCACATAGCAACGCATCACATTACTTGTCATGCCAATTTTTGCTTGCATTGGGCACCTTAATGTATGTAGACATATATATCTAGCAGGTGTGGTGATGGGTAATTCAGTAGAGAGTAAAATCGCATTATTAATTAAAATTTACAAGCAGATGAGAGAATAATTAATTCCTCATTTTACAACGAAGAATCTTGCATGCGCGATCAGATGACGGGTGAACAGATATGATGTTTACATCAATAAATTACATGTCATATATATACTTCGCATTTCGCTAGCTTCCTCTGTAAGTATATAAGTATATATGCTTTTGGAGTTAGATTTCTACCTGTAACTCGCCCCTTTCACAGCATGCGAAACATCACGTACAAGCTGCTCCGGGCATTGCATGATGCATCGATATTGATCGAGCCGGCCCCTAGTTAAATACATGTATATATATGTACGTGATAGATATGATCACTGACGTCGAGAAGTCCCAACCTCCATGAAATTTATGAGCTTCACCTGGCCTTCAGCTTGATCATCATCCTGGTTGTCCTCTTGCTCCTCAATGCTCGAACCGCACTTGGTGTCGCTCGAGCTCGCATTCACTTGGAGAAAGTCGTAGAACTCCACCGATTTACTCGTAGCATCTGCAAAACAAATTGATTTCCATCGATTAGCACGTATTTATAAAAACTAATAACAATTCGATCCGATCCATGCATGGAAATTATGCACTACACGTACGTATGCACCGAATGAATGCCATGCATGCAACATACGATGTGTATGATATGTGTGTGTATTCACCTCCGTTAGTAGATGAGCAAAAATAATCCTCCTTGTTATGGTGGCCGGTGCCAATGGCAAAAATGTTTGCAGCGGCGGCGCACTCTCTACGGTACATGTCGAGCAAGGAGGCCATGGCGCCGGCGCCGCTCGTGATGTTAGGCTGCCGCCGCCTCGGCTTATTCTCGGCGGCGTTCCTAGAGCTAGTACTCCCGTCGTCGTCGTCGTCTTTGAAAGCGCTATCGTCCGTGGCTGCGGCTGCGGCGGCGGTGGCGGCGCCGGCGACGACCCGCCGGTTGGACGACAACCTCATCCGCTCCCTGCACCGCCGCGCCATGATCACGTGCCAGTGGTTCTTGACGGCGTTGTCCGTGCGCCCCGGGAAGAGCCTCGCGATGACTGCCCACCGGTTGCCGTGGGCGCGGTGCGAGGCGAGGAGGAGCTCCTCCTCCTCCTCCGTGAAGGGGCTCCGGTTGATTCTAGGGTCGAGCTGGTTGAACCACCTCAGCCGGCAGCTTTTCCCTGAAATTGATCAGCAATTTCGGCCAGTTAGCTCTTGACCTTCCATTCGCTAGCTATATTCGTGCTTGTGATCGAGTCGATCGTGGCGAGATCACAGTATCACACACGCACTGGGCATGGCTAGCTTGTGCTAGAAATCAAGAACGCATGCTAGGAGAGAAAAGTTAAATCAATTCACTAGTGCTAGGAGAGAAAAATTGATCTGCAAGTGATATATATATATATATATATATATATGGATGCGATATATGCACGTCAAGGAAGAGAGCATCATGTATGGATGGATGAACTGTATGAAGCAAGATTGCAACTCTCTGATGACATGACACCCTAACAAATTAAAAATCCCTGATGAACGAATGGAGTAAGCATGGAAAATCCCAAAGTCAAATAAATTAAACTCGCTCAAAAATCAACTGTGACTCGAGGATCGGAAGAAATCCGGTAACTACTCTCAATCAGATATATGCATGGATATGATCGACCGTTTCTTGAGCTAGCATGCATGTACGTATATATATGTATATATGCATATCATCGTATGGCATGCACCTGATCGGCCTTGGAGTTTATCGGCGATGGCGTTCCAGTTGTGCGGCCCGTATCTCGCGACGAGCTCCTTCAGCTTCTCGTCCTCTGACGGCCTCCAGTGCCCCCTGCTGCACATATCCTCAGCTCGCGATCGATCGATCGATCCACACCTCTTTCAATTCCGTTGCGATCTTCCTTGCGCTAGCTATCTATCTCGATCTCAATCAAGAACTATACTTCCCTAAAGTTGCAGCATGGAAATTAAATAAGCAGCTAGCTAGCTGCAGCTAGCAACAAAAGAATCTATCTGCTGCTAGTTCAGAGTGAGTTAAATTCAGACAGGAAGAACACGCAGATCAACCGATCAAGATATGGTAGCTAGAGATGATGCAAAGGGAGGGAGAAGCTAGCTAGCAAGCTAGAAGCAAATCAATAGGACGAGAAAGATGAGTGCTATGGAATATATAGAACTGATCGAGCTGAGGTCTGGCCAGCAGCCAAGGGAAAGTGGGCAGTTTTTTTTTTCTCTCTCTCTCTCTCTCTCTATCTCGTTTTGCTGATCGTTAGGGAGAAGCTAAGATAGTGAGATGGGAGATGGTTACAGCAGGTTAGTTTGATGCTACGTGTGGGCTAACGAGTGGTTTTGTAGGTTAAGCTTCACACATGAGAGAATAGAAAATGCATGTCAGTTTATTATTACATGCTATATATATATATATATATATATATATATATATATATATATAGGTCCACACAAGATCATCAACTACATAACTACCAATCTCTCTCTCCAGTTACATTATTGTTCAACAAACAGCATACTACAGGACCTAATTAAGCATAACCTCTGCATGCATGTTAGTGCTAACTAACCATGACATTTGTAGGAACTATATATATATATAGTAGAAAAATGTATGTATATCAGATCGAGTTTCAGGGTTAAGTTAACTGAGAATCATATTACTATAGTATAATTATTAATCTGTAAATAAATGTTTGGTGACTGAACAATTAATATCTGCATGCTTATCATTTAAGCTGGTTCGATCTGATACCTAGATTTGATATATCGGTATATATGTGTGTACCTTTCAGAAAGATCATTTGTTGTTGTCTTCATGAGCTGCTTGATCTTTGTGTGCAAGGAAATTTTCTCCCTAGGTGCACCTAATGTTTTTTTTCATATATAATTTGGGATTAATATAATTAGGCCACCACCAGGCCAGGGAATTCTGCATCTATCCATGCATGAGTAGTGGTAGGGGTTGCTTGGTTGGGGGAATTCTGTTGTTCAGGTCTCAACATCTCTCTGATGTTTCAAACCTACAACGTCTACTTAAAACTAGCTAATTACCCAATCACATTCTCCCATCCACAAATGATGAACTCGTCACCTAATTATAGCGGCGTGCATTAGTTTACTAGAAATCAATGCTTAAGTTCTTCATTTGGCGACCCAGTTTTATGCCTGCCTCCAGTTGAGTGTAGGACGATGCATGAGCATCTATCCTAGTGACTTGTCAACGCGATGCATATACAGAATTAATATTAATCTTGTTGGTTTTAATTAATTACTGGTATCTAGTTTATTTACAACTAATTAATATTGACGCGAGCTGAGATCATGTGCCTATACACACGCTACTAGTCGCTAGCCATGAAGAATAGCAAGGATTTTTTTTAAATAATATTTTTTAAAAATTCGGACAAAAATTACAAAATTAGCATGCAGTCGGCACTTGAAGTGTCGACTGGATGCCACGTCAGCTTCAGTCGGCACTTCAAGTGCCGACTGGTGCCGACTACACCACGTCGCACCAGTCGGCACCGACTGGTGCTGACTTGGTGTAGTCGGCACCAGTTGTTACTTGAAGTGCCGACCGCGTGCTACTTCTGTAATTTTTTGAAACGGACATACAAATTTAAAATTCTTTTTTAAAAAAATATTATTTTAAAAAATCGGATAGCAAGCATGCATGAAACACAAATTAGTTAAGCAAACCATGCAGCTGCAAGCTAGAGATCGATCGAGACGACGACGTACGGCTACAGGCAATCAATCCAAATAATTAAACTGAACCTGCATGAGCTAGAACTTCCTACAATGTTTTTTAATTCCAGAACAGTTAGCTAGACACACGAGCGGTGGTCGTGACGTCTAGAAGAATAGTTCGTGTTCTACATACGGTATGCATGACCTAATTATTTCACAGAAAATAAATCTTTGCTCGACCTAATTTTCAGCTTGTTGGCGACGAGAGAGAGAAGATCGAGCCAAGCGATCAGTTAGTTGTTACGGGTTTTCCAGGGCTAGTTGGGCGCCACAAACCTAACTGCAGTCCACTGCGTGCATTATATATTTGTCTAATCGTCCTGCTTATTATAATTAATTAATTAATTAATCTCGATTAGGTAGGCTAAGTTGCAACTGTACATACCGCTACTTCCCTTTGCTGTTTTGAGTGCGCTAGCTGACGAGATGATGTTTTTTTAACGTGAGCGGGAGAATTAAGAAGAAGAGAGACATGATCCCAAGAACATACAAACAGTTAGGGATAGAACAACTTGAAAGCACAAAAGAAAAGAGGGAGCAAGCAAAGGAACAAGCCGCACTGCAAGAAGCCGATGACCAAAACTGGAGCTACCGAGATAAAAAAAAAGAAACATCAAATGACTAGCAAAGCAGAAGAGGAACACTAGAATAAGCCTCAATCATGGAAATCACCAATTGCACGAGACCAAGTCGATTGAATCACAGAAAACACGATAGTTATGCTCTTTTCACACTTATCACCACATGAAAACAAGTGATCCATTGAAGATCTTGAGCTTATGCCACAGAATCAGGTATGAGGCTTCATACCACCAAATAAACCGGGACATCTTTTTGATGAATGGCAGGGCGAAAAACCTGCAAGCTAGAGGGGTTTAAGAACTGCCTCCCACACCTGCCTTGTGAAGGCACAATGGGCGACAAGATGATATGAGGTTACTGCAAAGAATCGAGCAAGGTCAGCCCCTCCGAAGGAGATTGTCCGTCGTGAGAATCTTGCGCTTGAGTAAAGTCCAAACAAAGAACTTGCACCTGATCAAGGTTTTTTTTGAAATAGGCCACATAGGCCCGACTTTGTTTGAAGGCCATGGATGTGTCGGGATGTGAACGAGAACTTCTTAGAAGGTCACTCATTCTGATACTATTCTCGCCTGAGCACGCTTAACATTAGTCCCTTTCACTCTTAGTCAAGTTATGAGCCTGCCAAAGCTCCTGACGAGCAATGATTGGCCGATAGGGACCGGAAACTGCATACGGTATGCAGATTTGGTCGTGTAAATACTATGCGTGGTGGCGATCGCACGTAATATTAGTAATTACTCCCTCTCTCTCTATATATATATATCTAAGTTTAATGAACACTGAGAAAAATGAATTGTACAAGATCGATAAAGCGCCTAAGCATTTGGTATTACGTGTGTGAGTGCACGGCTGCACGCATGCTACATGTTCAGTTTATAAAAAGAGTGATCGATGCATGATTATTATAAATTTCAAGTAGTTTGACATGTAAACTGTAACATGCATAATAGATTGCTGCATGATAGCTCTTTTTTACTTTGTCTTAGTACAATGGATATATTAAGGGTGTGTTTGGTTCTCTGCTGTGAGCTGTGAAAAAACTGTTGTGAGTTGTCTGCTGTGAAAAAACTGTTGTGAGCTGTCTGCTGTAAAAAAGCTAAAAATCGTTTGGTTGAAACTGGAGTGAAAAAATTGTTGTGAGCTGACTGTTTTTTTATAACTTACGTAATTTTCATCGCTATAATATTCTATACATATATATAAATAGGAAACACTCAACATTGATGAAAGTAAATAACTAAAAAATATATTAGATAAATAAAAAAATACATAGTTCATCTTATAAAGTAACTGACAACCGCATATTATCTCATGAAATTGTGCAATGTAATATAAACCACAATAATGTTAAATCAATTAAGACACCTTGAATTCATACTATTTAATCTGAACTAAAAAAATAGAAAAGCGGAAAAGCGGAAAAGCAAAAACAGAAAAATAGGGTCCAGACTGCTTACAAATTTGTACTAGAAAAAATTGTTTTTTCACAACAGAAATAGTTTTGATAAACTCGTTTGGTTCGGCTTCTGCTTTTTCACAGCAGAAGCATATTTCAAAAACAGAACCAAACGCACTCTAATTCTAACTACAAATCACCTGGACTTAGCCAGCAGTTTCAACCTCAGCTCAAGGATATATGGAGCACATTAACTTAACTATATTGAGACATCTCACTTAATAAGAAATAACAGGTTCAACCTCAAAACAACTACTAAATTGATCGATTAATCCAATTACACTACCATGCATGTAGATGATTGAATACTTAGTAAATAGCGTGAAAATTAAGGAAGCCATATACGAGATGCTATTCCAACATGCCGTAAATCATTTATTCAATTAAACAGAGTGACATTTGTATGCATACAGAGAAAAACACTATATATAATTAATAACCACACTATTGATTTCCTTAATGTAATTCACACTGTGATAGATATTACAATATATATATATATATATATATATATATATATATATATATATATATATATATATACATATGCCAATGATCCATCTGATTACACCATGCATGCATGGACTGCAAAGAGTGCATACAATTAATTTGTTTATGCTGTTTTTTAATATTACGTGTTCGACGATGAAGGCCTTGCAACTATACGAGAGTCGACATTCTTGTGATAGCGAGAGTACGTGTGCATGTCATGATATGTAACAGCAACTAATACAGTTTACATAAACTAATATGTTAATTTGTTCCTTCTGGCATTAGATTGCTTAATTAATTTTGTGGTCAATATGAGCTAGCTGCTAGAGAGGAGCTAGCTGCTCCCATGCTGGCTCGCGCGCGCGTACGTGTGCTGTGCTTACATTGGAGGTAACATACACCACAAGATTAGTACTGGATGTCAGCTTCAACAGTTGGCCTAACCCGGCCTGTTCCGTATTTTTGCAGATAAAATCCTGCAATTGTAAGCAACCTGTCGATCGATCGATCATCAAATTAAGCTTTTAAAAAAGAGAAATTTTACAATGCTTAAGGAGGTACCCGAAGGTATCATATTTTTCAGTGTTAGTTTTGGTACCTCCTCCTGACATAGG
The DNA here is from genome assembly GCA_019279435.1 of Zizania palustris. NCBI lineage: Eukaryota > Viridiplantae > Streptophyta > Magnoliopsida > Poales > Poaceae > Zizania > Zizania palustris. The sequence goes on along the minus strand of JAAALK010000079.1, from coordinate 63,439,315 downwards.
AGGTACCAAAATTAATACTAAAAAATATGGTATCTCCTAATCCCTCCTCAAGGACTGTAAAATAACCCTTAAAAAAATTGTAGAGATCGATATTACGGAAGCGTTATTCTAAACCACGTGTGTAGAATAGATATTCTACACCGACCACGAGAGTGCTAATTTCAGTAGTGGATTTTCTCAGTAGAATAGCAATTGAGTACTACTTTTTTCTCAGTAGTATGTAGATTTTTCAGTAGAATAGTTGTTCTACCCACCATGTGTAGGATAACATTTATATATATATATAAATAAATAATACATTTTATGTCATGTGAATGTTTGGAATTGAGCCGTGTGAACATTTCAAATGACAAGTCTTCGATGTCTTCACATAAACGCCTACAAACTTTCTGCCTTCAGTTCAGTCGTCGGAGAATCGCAGCTAGTTTTGAGCCAGCCTGCCTGGTACCGTTGCGGTTCTCTTTGAAAAAAAAAATACACGCACGGATTTTCTTTCAGTTATCGACAAATCGTGTACGGATTTTCTGTCAATTCTCGAAAAAAAATATGTACCCGGCCTGTTTGAAAAATGTTATATATTTTTGACGTATATGTCATTTCTCTTTACATAGTTTAGCAATATTTCATTACTAGAAAAAATAGAATAATATTCCTGTCGGCGATGTCATTTTTCTGACTGTTTTTAATTGCTGACCAGAAATAAAAATGGACATGTCACAGAAAAGAAGGTAATTAAATAATACACCCTCTTCGTCGCATTTGGATATCTTTCGGATTCGAAGCATCTAAAAATAAGAGCGGAGGTAGATTATGTCTCTTTGACGAGTATATATAGATTGATTATTTCGTCTAAACTTTAGTACCGTCGTATCGAATGTTTGGATGTTATTTTGAAGTATTAAATATATATTATTTACAAAACTCATTCATAATCGGTAGATTATTCACGAGACGAATCTAATGAGCTAGTCTAATTACGTCATGATTTTACAATGTGATGCTATAGTAAACATTTACTAATTATGGATTAACTTTCGTCTACCCGCTTCCATCGGCCAAATGCCGACGGAAGTTAGCCTTTTGCCGACGGGAATTAGCTTCTTCCGTCGAAAAAGGACTAACTTCCGTGTTTAATGGATTGTTGTAGTGTTAATAAATTTGTTTCGCGAATAATCCTTCATTTCTTCAAATATTTTTATAATTAGCTCACACTTAATCCTTCAAATTAATATCCGAACATTCCATATGACACATATTAAACTTTAGTCCACGAAACAAACGCACACTAAACACGAGGATCGGAACTAACCAATCTAACGGTGCAAACGTGACATGTGTACCGTGAAACTTGGCGATAACTACTAACGAATCTTCACGTGGAAGTGTGCGTGACGACGCTCGACAAGCGACAAGGTGAGCTAATGAATGCAAATTAACCGGGGGTTTGAGCCCATCCAGGGACCGGTTTTTCCTGCCTACCATCTCTGAACATGATCTCATCTCACTGTGCTAATTGAAGTGACATGCATGCATCCAAGTCACGAAAGATCGAACGATTTTTAGAGATCATCTTGCTGAATTATATTGATCCTGATCCGTGCGCGAGCGACGTCATCTCCTTTACGAACTTTCCAAACACCTCGTGACACAAATGGTTTCTACTGAGAGTAATTTTACGGTGCTTAAAGAAGTAGGTACTATATTTTCAGTGTTAATTTTGGTACTTCAATTTCTATACTGAAAAATATGGTACCTCCTGGTATCTTCTTAAGGACAGTAAAATTTCTCTTCTATTAAATCTTCACGTGCCAACTGCTCACTAGAGGGGATGCATGCATATATATATACATATATATATACTATGTTTCAAAATATAATATATCTGTGTTTTTTTATGAAAAATGTTTATAAATTTTGACTAAAATATTTAGATTGTGTCACGTATGTTATATATTTAGATTGATACTTCAAAATAATTTTATACGCTGTTATCTTAATAATTGTTTAATTACGTATATATTTATTTTGAGAGGAGATATATAGGATATGTTTGGTAGGGCCTTCGGCTCCAATTTTTTGCCCCGTGGAATTAGGACCGAGTCAACACGTTTGCTAGACTCTGAATTCGAGCCAGAACGCTTCAAAAAAATGCACTAGCGCAGTGGAGCGGGGTTCATGCAGCTTCAGCGGCTCCACTTCAGGAAAATTTGAAAAAATATCCACAAATATCACTGAACTACCCCACCCATATTTCCTCAAAGTTGAAGCCAATTTCTAGAGTAGCTCAGTTCAACCAAACTTTTTTAACCTATTTCAGAACACACATGGATCAGATCACACATATATTAAAGTTTCAATCTGAATTTTAACATCTAGAGCTCTACCAAACAACTCATAATATATAGTTTTTTTTAATAATATTTTTTTTAAAAAAAAAATCAAATTTGTATGTCTGTTTGAAGAATTTGCAAAAGTAGCATGCGGCCGACTGGAGCTCCAGTCGGCACTGCACTTCAAGTGCCGACCGCATGCTACTTTTGCAATTTTTTGAAATGGGCATACAGATTTGATTTTTTTTAAATATTATTTAAAAAAATCTTATATATATATATATATATATAGCATATGTGCTAGCTAGCTGGTCAGAGCATATGTAACACATGTCCATCTATATCAATCAATTAAAGCCGACCGCAACGACGTTCAATTAGGCGCTGCCTTTCGAGTTCAAGTTCCCCATCAGCTCAAATTAACAATCTCGATCTGACGCGCATCAGCTAGCTACTAAGGTGGTGTTTGGTTTGATCGATGTAAACACAAATGTAAATGTGATCAGTTTACAGCGGTAATGGAAATGAAATGACTGGTTACTTGATTTGTTTGGTTATGGTATATGCAGCGGTAACACCAAGCTACACCCAAATATTCTGGAAAACACACACCTAATTGACTCAACTAGCATCAGGGAACACACAAATGTTGATCCAACCACGTACTAAACTTTAAACAAGATCACAAACAACAGAGGAAAAATCACACGGAAGCAGTAAGATGAGTAGCACTTCTGTTACCAAAATCAAGCAAAGGATAGCAAAAATCACACGGAAGCAGTGAGAGAAGAAGGAAGAAAACACCAGAAATTTGAATCAGTCTAATTAGGAAGGGAAGGATTGGATCTGTGAGATTGCTCAGACGTCAGACCTTACAGCTTTGAGCACCAGAACAAATGCAACAAACGCTATGATCATAGGCGCTGGTGAGGGAGTAGCGACCGCGCGGGTCCTTCAAGATGATGAGCGCCAAAGCAAGGCTGATTGGATGGAAGTCCGAGCCCGGTGGCACTATCGTGTGAGGAAGAGGAAAGCACCCATCGCTAGTAGGCCAAGAAGAGGAGGACGATGTGTTGTATCGTTATCCCATTAGACTTCTACTCGAGTGTAATGGGCTTTTCCCTGTCCTGTAACAGATTACAATGGAATTTGTTTACGGCCTCATCAAAACAAATAATAGTAATGGTATCAATTTACTGCGTAACCGATTACGTCCCAAAAAATATTGAACCAAACACCTCCTAAGTGTAATTCCATGCATGCATATATATATATATACACATATATATATATATACATATATATATATATATACATATATATATATACATATATATATATACAAATGTTATTCTACACCACGGGTGTAGAATGCTATTCTACACCGACGTGGAATGTAGGGGTTGGGATTGGGTGGGGGGTGGGCACGATTGGAATGATCGGTGTAGAATAGCATTTACACCCATAGTGTAGAATAGCGTTCCCGTGTATATATATATATATATATATATATATATATATGCATATACCTGGGTCCTGGCAAGTCGCAAGCTGCATATGGAACTTGGTTTCCAGACAATGGAATGAAGCTTTTAACTCGATCATCAATTACGGCTACAAGAATAATTAGGACCGTTCGAAAAATTATAAATTATATTTGGAGATTTCTGACATAACCTAATAAGTAGGCTTCTTGGGAATTATTTTTATAGATATTCAAGTTAGGTTTTGCACCGGGATCGATCGATCCATCGTTGTGGCTAACTAGTTTAATTTGAAGTATCATCTGAGATAGACTTAGACTGCGACTGCGCGCTACGGGAGAATATGAGTTTGTTAAGTGACTCGGCCACTCGGCGCCTCTTTTTCATTCGGCAAAGGTTTCGTCGAGTGCCACACTCGGCAAATAACACTCGGCACAAGCCTTATCGGCGACGCGAGGATTCGCCGAGCTAGTGTCTTTTATCGGGCACTCAGCGAAGCCTCTCCCGAGTGCAATAGAGCTTTTGCCGAGTGCCATGGGGACACTTGGCAAACATGCTGTTTCCGACAGTGGTGACAGGATATACGCTCGTCAATTTTGCTGGAACTGTAAGATATATATTCCAAATTAAACGGACCAAGAAAAGCTACGGATCAGTTGATCGAACTGAACATTATTATTCTCTAATGACCTAACTTCATCATCACCTAACCATGCACACATGTGTGTAATATATATATGCAAGTATATATGTACCCCAAATGCAGTTAAGCTAGTATGTGTGCATGCAGCTGCTGTGTGACGCTTCGCAGTGGTTAGAGCTAGCTTCGCCTCCTCGCAAGTTAACTTCGGTGGTAAGCATGAGATCGAGCAGATTGATCAGATGTAAGCAGCATGCATTCATGATGAACACGGTCTGCTAGCTGCAAAAAGAATCTTGTTAATTAGCTTCTGGGAGTGAGTAGATCGGTTTGGGCATCGCTAGCTACCTCCTTTTCGTTCCTAACTACTAATATATATACCACGTGGAGACTAACTCCTGTCGGCGTGGGCGGCAAGTTAATTAATTTTCGTCCAACCGTTTCTGTCGGCCAAATGCCGATTGAAATTAGGCATTTGCCGACGAAAGTTACATTCTTCCATCAATAATGATTTAACTTCTGTTGGCTTTGGCCGACAGCGTTTTCTGTACTTATATATACACCTTTCGCTAGCTACCTCCTTTTCGTTCCCAACTACTATACATACCTAAAGTCAAGGTGCAGTGGTGCTTCAAAAGAAAAAAAAAAACGCCATATTATAAGCTGATATGAGCCGATCTAGCTGGTCAGGTAGCTAGCTAGTGTATATAAGCAATGCCTTCAATTCGTTAGCAATATAATGTCTAATTGTTAGTGACTTTAATGCTTGCTAAAATATCTTGAAGACTCGAATGATAAGTTTGTGGTGATATATATACCCGACTCTGGCTGATATAGTTTACTTTTGCTAAACCATTCGTCTCCTGAAAATTCGAGCTAGAGAGCATAATAGTGTATATATATATATTCCCCAAAGTCGAATGCAAGCTCCATTAATTAATTATTTCGTTTCAAAAAAGCTCCATTAATTAATTAATTAATTAATTAATCGTTTGTGTTACATAATCCCATCTGCTTTCTCAAATTTTCATTGCACATCATTAGGTGTGGGAAAAATGACTGCTATCTGCACCGGCAGAAAGAGATACCCCCTCTTTATTCATTCGCTGCTCCGCCTCACAAATATTCCACTTGTAGGATAAAAATGAACAAAAGAGTTGTGAGATTAAAAGATCAAAATTCATTTTATTAATGAACATAACACTATGAAGTGATACATAATATATGATTAGATAAGAGATATATTAAAATGATTAGACTTCTTAATTCGCAAACCCAGATCGAACACAAAGAGAGTATAATATTAGAACGAGCATATATATATATATACAAATGCTAGAATGGAGGGGGTTGGGATTGGGTGGGGTGTGAGAGCACGGGATGATCGGTGTAGAATAGCGTTCCCGTATGTGTATATATATATATATATATATATATACAAATGTTATTCTACACCACGGGTGTAGAATCCTATTGTACACCGACGTGAAATGCACAACGGGAGAAACATCCTTTGCCGAGTGCAACATGCACTCGGCAAAGCCTTAAAACCTCTCGGCAAAAATTTCACCGAGGGTTGCACTCGGCAAAAAATACACGGCAAACATCTTCTCGGCGAACTCACCTTCGCCGAGTGTTTTTCATCGGGCACTCGGCGAAGGGTTCGCCGAGTGCCAAAAGTAGCACTCGGTAAAAAAAGCGACTTCACGGTTTGAAACGGATGTTTTGCCGAGTGTCAAAATGTGACACTCGGCAAAGTTTACAACAAAAAATAAAAAAAATACGGCGGGCTGCCGCACACGCTACGGGCGGCCAGGGGCGGCGGTGCAACGCCGGCAGGGGGCCAGGGCAGCGGGGCGGGGGCCATGGCGGCGGTCGGGGGCGGCGGGGCGACGCCGGGACGGCGGGGCGACGCCGGCGGAGGCCCGGGGCGGCGGGGCGACACCGGCGGGCGGCGGTCAGGGGCGATGGGGCGACGCCGGGGCGGCGGGGCGACGCCGGGCGGTGGGGTAGGGGGCCGGGACGGCGGGGCGACGCCGGCGGAGGGCTGGGGCGGCGGGGCGACACCGGCGGGCGGCGGTCAGGGGCGGTGGGGCGACGCCGGGGCGGCGGGGCGACGCCGGGGCGACGCCGGCGAAGGGCCGGGGCGGCGGGGCGACACCGGCGGGCGGCGGCGGGGCTGAGCCAAGGCGGCGGGAGGGATCCGATGGGAGGAAGGGAGAGAGAAGGAGAGGGAAGAGAGTGGAGGAGGTGGGGGGATTTTAAAAGAAATTTTTTGAAAATTTTGAAAAAAAAGTGCGCCAATTTTAAAATTTGCCTGAAAAATTTGTGCGGGAAGGATTTTTTTGGGTTTGCCGAGTGTTGCACTCGGCAAACCCAAAATATTTGCCGAGTGCCTCAAATTTGGCACTCGGCAAAGAGGCTTTTTTATTTTTTTTTTATTTTTGTTTAATTTGTTTTACAATATTTTCTTTGATAGAAATTATAAAATTATATTGCATAAGGACTAAAAATAAACTCAACAACATAAATATGTTTTTTAATAATATTTTTATTATTATTTCATACATTTGTAGTTCAAATTTCACCTATTTCAATTTAAATCCTAGAAATATACTTAATAATTTTAAAATAACAAACTGAACCAAAAAATTGTGTAATTTTTACATGAGATAATATATGTTGTGTTTTTATTGTAGAAAAAATTTCACATACAAAAAATAATTTACTTATTAAATTTCTTTCAAACCTATCTCATTTCTTCTCTAAACCCTAATCACTTCTCTCATAATTTACGATTTTTGAACACTCTACGTGATGATTTTATCAAAATATTTTTAAATTTTTATCACAGAATCTATGTATCATATAATAACACCATGACAAGTCTCATGTTTTTTAGACTTTTTTTGATTTTTTTATAATTAAAAAACTATTAAGCTTCACGTTGTTGAACGAGCGTCACACCCTAAATTGTTCAAAATTTATTTTAATTAAGTTTATAAGTACCATAAATAGACTTTAAAACATGAATATGATTTTTTCATATTTTTTGGTTCATTATTTTAGGCACTTGTAGTTCAAATTTCACCCATTTCAATTTAAATGCTAGAAATATACTTAATGAATAAAAAATAGCTAACTTATTTAAAAAAATTTGAAATTTTTAAAAGAGATAATATATGTTGTATTGTGAGTGTAGAAAAAATTTCAAGTTAAAATGAAATTGCAAATAACTTATAGACTTGAAACATTGTTCCACACAAAAAAATTTAAAAAATTGTTTGCCGAGTGTTTTTTGAAAAACACTCGGCAAACTAAGTGTCTTTGCCGAGTGTTTTTCAAAAAACACTCGGCAAACCCCCCAAAAAATTTTTTTTGGCCGCACGGGCAAGTCGCCGTAACGTCCGTTAGTATCAAGGCTTTGCCGAGTGTATTTTTAAAAAACACTCGGCAAACATTTGGCTTACCGAGTGTTTTTTGTTTGCCGAGTGTTTTTTAAAAAACACTCGGTAAACACATCTTTGCCGAGTGCCCGAGATATTGCACTCGGCAAACTCTAGGGCACTCGGCAAACTCGTTGTTTCCGGTAGTGATGGAGGGGTTGGGATTGGGTGGGGGGTGGACACGATTGGAATGATCGGTGTAGAATAGCATTCTACACCCATAGTGTAGAATAGCGTTTTCGTATGTATATATATATATATATATATATTTACACTGTACCTAGCCTGATGGGATCTCACACCTCTAGGCTGTAGCTAGTGTGGTGCATGCATGCTTGCTTAGGTCGTCGTCCATGGAGACGTTTACATTTCCTTTCCCTCTAATATTCCAGCCGCTCGCTGTTACTTCACAAGTGGAAAAGTTGCATTATATTGACGTCGCCTCCGATCCGACTGATAACTTACAGGAGACCCCGGCCCTTCAATTCCCTTCCTAGTTCATGTTTTTCCATTGCTAAAATACATGCTCACTGCACTGAAGTGATTAATAAGCTAGCATCTAATTTCCTAGCTAATAGCGGCCACTGCACTCCTCTCAAAGGAAAACTAACCCTAGCTAGCAAGCCATGGTTAAGTAGCATGCAATCATACTGGTATGCTCTTTGGGGCAGCTAGCTTGCAAGTGCCGGTGAGTTGTTAATAACCAAAGTCAATCGAGTAAAGGTGATCACTGGAAATTAACTGAAATCTTACAGAAAGCAACTTAACACGTGCATATAGACACGAGGAAATTGACTATCTTACCTTGTAATGACTTTTGTAGAATGGAAAAGGGAAAATTACCTCTTTTTTTCTAGTGCAGCAGGATCCCCAATACACCTAAATCCTAACCTGACGAAACCATGCACTCACTGTAGGAAGAAATGTGTACGTGGCCATCCTGCTTAGGTACGGTAGTGCAGGTAGAGGCGATCGACCTCATCCGCAAAGCACACGTACGTAACCACTATATATTTCGACCGAAAAAGCAAAAGAAGGAAAAGATTGTAGCTTCAAATAATGTTACACTGAACGTGAGAATGTGAGATGCCCGGCTCAAGTTACTGGCCTCACCTGCTCGTGACGGGCACTCTCCAGTACTTTCGCAGTATACGACGAGGCAGCGATGCCAGGAGAGCGACGTGGGCTGTATCTCATGGCCTTAGTCTGAAAGAATTTGCCAGGCCGAACGCGGAGCCAACTCCGTTTCGGCGTTCGAACGGACGATATAGCCTGGGCCCGAGACACAGTTAGGCACGGCCCAACACGACATGAGTAAGAAGCCATGTCATACCAGCCAACATTTGTTTGTTTTAGTTTTTAACATTCAGCTAATTTTATGATCTAAAACTAAAATAAATGATTCAATTATAAGAATCATTAGTTGTTGTGAAATCAAAAAATAAAGTAAAACCTAGAATTTAGAAAACATCGGCTTATCCGGATTTTCACCCGCCAGCAAATCTGTGCTAGCTAGTGCGTGATAGACCACACATTTAGAATTTGTAAACGGAACGGTGGGTAGTACCACGTTTGACTGTAATGCCGTCCTCTTAACAATTAACTTGGACAGACGCAATTCGGAATTCAAATGGCAGGAGATGATCGTGACGATAAACGATACGGGGAAAGAGGTCGCAATAATTATGCAGTGGATGACCGATAGCACGACGGCGTATGCAGCTGCTGTGGTGGCTTAGCAGACGCCGTTGGTCTTCTTCTTGGCCAGCACGGCCCTCTTCAAGAGGGAGATCACCTCGCGCTGTTTCGCCATCTCCCGCTCGCTCGCCGCGGCCGCGGCTGCGGCGGCTGCGGCGTCGCCGTTGGCCACGCGGGCCGGGAGCGCGTCGAGCTCGTGCATCACCTTCTCGATGTCGAGCACGAGGCGCTCGGCGAGCGTGCGGCTGAAGTCTTCGCGGATGACGACGCGGAGCACCGTGACGTGCTGCGCGTCGGGGGGCATGGTGTAGGCCGGCACGATCCAGCCGAAGCGGCGTAGGAAGTCGGAGATCTCGAACTCGTTGTGACGGCTGCTGTCCTTGAGCGAGAACGCCACCAGCGGCACGCCGTTGTCCTTGGACACGATGTTGAACCGTCCCGTCTTCTCCAGCCCCTGCTTCAGCACCATCGCGTTCTCCTGGCAGTTCTCCATGATGTTCTTGTACCCCTGCACATACAGACTTACTTAATCATGTGTGCAAGTGCAAGAACCAAAAAAGGTCCAAGCAAAGAGAAAAATTTTCACCTCAAAGCCAAGGCGGATTAGCTGGTAATACTGTGCAATGACCTGGCTGGAACCTGGGAAAGGAGATTGGCTTATTCAGTCACTGTGAACCAAACTGGCATAGTCACCAAGATTCAAGAAACTGCAAAACTTTCGAGCAAAGAAAAGCTGCACCTTTGGAGAAGTTGAGGGTGAAGGTGGGCTGGTCGGCGCCGAGGTAGTTGATGTGGAAGATGAGCTCCTCCGGCAGGTCTTCCTTGCTCCTCCAGATGCACCACCCGATCCCGGCGTAGACGAGGCCGTACTTGTGCCCGCTCACGTTGATGCTCTTCACCAGCGGCAGCCGGAAGTCCCACTCCAGCTCCGGGTACAGGAACGGCGCGATGAACCCGCCGCTCGCCGCGTCTACGTGGATCGCCGTGTCCCACCTGCACATTCAAATCAACCGAAATCTGTGCGGTTGGCATGCACCGAACTGTTTGTGCAGGGGAATAACTGAACTGCTTGATTGAATTGGTTACCCTGTCTTGGCGTTCTTCTCGGCGAGCAGATCGTTGAGCAGCTTGACGTCCTCGAACTCCCCGTTCAGCGTCGAGCCGAGGATCGCCGCGACGCAGATGGTGTTCTCGTCGACCAGATCAACGGCCTTGGCGGGGTCCATGACGTAGTAGCCGTCACTCAGCTTCACTTCCTTGAGCTCCACCTCGAAGTAGCGCGCGAATTTCTCCCAGCAAACCTGCATTTTTCCCATTTGGTTTCGTCATGTTAGCGAACAAGCATGTATACAATACGCCGGTGACATTGGCGCCGGTGATCTGCTTACCTGGACATTGGCGCCGGTGACAATGTTAGGCTTGTCGCATGGCTTGCCGGCGGCCTTCATCTTGTTCTGCCAACGCCTCTTGAAGGCCAAACCGGCGAGCATGATGGCCTCGGACGAGCCGACGGTGCCGACTCCGACGGCCGTTTCAGAGTCCCCCAGAGGAGCATTGAAGAGGTGCGCGATCATGTTCACACATCGGTTCTGCAAGTAGCAAATTCACAGTCCAAAGTTTAGATTATGCATCAACGGCGCAGTTTCTGTACGGTAATGGCTTATGAATGTACAGCAAGTACTGGTCATATTCTTTTCCTTTCAAATGTTGGAAGGGCAATGAGGCATGATCCGTTCTTGAACACTCGATCCATCTCTCCCAAATCATTTTCACATGAAAGCTTTAACCCCGCATTTCAGACAAGCTTTTCAATCCCAAATCTGAGACGAGCTAGATGCAAGTGCAACATTTTTCTGCCATAGAAAGTCTGGGATTAAAATAAGCTGGGGAAAATGCACCAATGGTTTTACGTGGTTCCTTACCAGGTGGGTCTAGGCGTCCGTAGCAACTAGCAAGTCGTATATCGCAGCTACGTACGTTTGTGTATATTTACACCGAAAGCGAAGAAACATTTAGCCTCTATCGTGTAACGAGATTATATCTTAAATTGCTTCTGGTTATAATTAAAAAGAAGCATTTTTTTAGAATACATTCTGACACCTAAACCTGACCTCAAGTTTCTAAAAAGAAAGAAAACGAAGGGTGCTGTCACATGATTATAGTGAGGCCAGTGCAAGTTGTCAAGTTGGTCCTAGGTCCCGTTATTTGCTACGAGTATTATATTATGGCAGACACACTACTTAAGTTACTAAGCGACATTTTTATAGAAAAACTATATAGAAATTTCTTATAATGTATATTTAAATTTATGTTTCCAGTTTTATGGCAAGTTAATACTTAATTAATCGTACGCTAATCATCCGGCTAAAAATCAGCCCACGGCTGACAGCTTCGAACGCAAAGATCCCGTTCAGTAAAGGTCGTTGGCGACTGGCGAGCAACACAGGCAGAGCCGGACATTGGCGTGCTTGATTAGTTGCGTTATTTTCTCTCGGAACGCTGAAAATTCATAGGATATGTTCCTTTCTGTAGGACAGTTTGAAGAAAAAGATCCATTTACTGAACGGGTCGGTAGATAAGTACAACTAGAAATGACCGAATACACTGCAGACCAGTATTCTTTTCCAATCCCCTCTCAGACCACGAGTTTACACCACGCGAGTACGCGACACTAGCTTGTCCGGAACTGGTCAAATTCGTCTTCTTCGTCCTCTAGAGAGTAGTATCCACGACCACAAGTTGTATACTGTTGCTTGTTGCTATCGGTGCATAATTTTCTTTCGAAATTACTCCTACCGTAAAGGACACGGCTCGTTTTTTTCCTTGTTAATAGTCAGGTACCGGTTCACAGTTGCTTCAAAGAGACCGACTTGTGTCCGTTTTCCTAAGGAAAAGGTTGGATCCGATGGAGTTTATGGATACGACTTAATATAATGATCCAATATTATTGTTTGGTCTGATTGAAGGATGGTTAGGAGGAGAAAGGTAAAATATCAACTATGATTAGAATATATTAACTTATTATTAATCTTATTATAATCAATAATAATCAACAATAACCTTCTCTAATCAATACTAACCTTGTATAATAACCATTAATTAATAATAAGATATATTAATTAGTAGTTAAAAGTTACCGATTATTAAGATTAGTGAATGTGTGGAAGGTCTCGTCCAGCTAGTTCTGATTACATCTACCCTTGTTCATGAATCAACATTAAACACTTCAAAGCAATCAAATCATCTCTCTCCCCCTGCATGCACTCTGCCAAACAGTGCAAGTATACAGCTCGCTTGACAAACAAACAAAGACAGCCTCCCCAGTCCCCACCTGTCCGTGCTAAATACTGGAGTGACATGGCTGCTCGCGAACGCCAGAGTTCTTGGGGAATTTTTATTAGCAACCAGAAACAGTCAAGAGAAGAAAAAAATGGATCCATCGAGTATTGTACGGGGAGAGAGCCAGTGAGTGATGAGTGAACGCGCATGTGATGGCACAGCTCACGCGGACAATAGAGCGTTCTGTATTCTTCGAGCTAGTTCTTCCTGCTCGCTGGATACTACTAAACTTTTTTTAGCAATTTTTAAATATATTAATAACATGTATAAATGATTTTGATGTTTTTATTAATATTTTAGATATAATTTTTAGTCAATCTGATTAGATTAGATGATATTACTTGGTTATAACTTAAAAAAATAAAATAAAGTTTTTCTAGAACAAATTTTAAAAATGCTGAACATATTTTTTTATGAGATGATGTAACTTCTAGATCAGTTAAGTGGCCAAGTGGAGCAACTAGAGAAATCGGCTCCGCTTGGCGAAACAGACGCCCACCAGTTGGGTGATTTGGTTGGATCACCAGGAGCGAGCAGATCAAAAACCAGGAGCTAGCCAGCCACCCACCAATCGCAAGCAAATCAAATCAAATCAAAATCTGGTCATTGCAAGGTGGAATGACTTGCAAGGTTAACCACAGTGATGCCTGAAATAAGCAAGCGCTAATTGCGAAGTGTAGAACAGGTTGCAGGTATGGGGAGATTTACAGGGCGCGGCGGCGCAAAATACTTCGTACCTGGAGCTCGGTGGTGACGGGGTACTCGTCCATGTCGACGTAGTTCTTGTTGACGGAGGCCTGGATGAGCTTGTCGCACTCGGGCTCCATCCACGTGGTGACGAAGGACGCCAGGTTCAGCCGCGGGTTGCCGTCTAGCATCAGCTCGTCGTTGATGATCTGGTACGCCGCCTCCTTCGGGATCGACTGCTCCGGCATGCGGAACCTGGCGGATCGATCGATGGATCAAACCCCCACACGAATCAAACCCGGCACACCCAACGAAACCGAGCCCACCAGACCAATCTGCAATGGCGCCCGTTGCCAAACCGATCGGAGAGAAAACAAAGCAGGCGCGCGCGCGCGCGTACCTGGGAAGGGAGGTGCGGACGTAGCGCGAGGCGAAGGTGGAGTGGACGGAGTCATCGGAGCCCGACACGCCGTGGGAGAGCACCATGCTGGCAGATGGATCACCGGCGGCGCGGCGGCGGACGGCTTCCTGCCGAGTTGAAGAAGAAGCGCGCAATGATGGCCGGCGGGGCGGGGTGGTCGTGGATAGCTTGGGCTTGGAGAGTTGGAGAAAGTGGAGACGGCGCGCGGGGTCGTCGCGTCGCTTGCCTTGATTTAATTAGGAAATGGAACGTCATGCGGCTCAACTGCTTTCTATTAAATAACTCTTGATACTTAAGAAACGAAAAAGATACCAAAATTTATTCTATAAATGTGATATCCTATTAGTGACCATAAAATTACTAGTTTTATTTGGTAGTCCCAATTTTGGCTCGTTTCACATAAATATTAATGGATTGAAATTTTAGTTTTCATTTCACACGAATAAACCAAATTTCAAACCAAAATCCTGACTCATTATGTGGAATGGATCGAGATTTTGACATACCAAACTAACCTTTAGAGTGAATACCACTTGCCATTTAATCTAACTAATTTTATTCTCTTTAATATTGTATTTTATTTTTATGTAGATGTTTTCCTGTTGTATTCACTCAAAAAAGACTGTTGTCTTCTCTGCATAAGTTCATCCACACGGAGCTACTCCCTCTGGTGTATAAATAATAGTTGTTTTGGTGTTTAGGTAAGAGTGTAAAAATATTAATCACCCCGACAATCGAAGCGTTTTTTCTCTTCTCCCGAAGCGTTTCTGGCAATAAAAACAATAAAAAAATGAGGCATGTGTGGACACTAGTAGTTGAATTTGGGTGGCACCACTAGAATCTTGACTAGTAATCAGTTGGGACATCTTGTGTTGCTTTAATTAATAGCACATTGGTATGTGTAATCCTGTCTAAGACAACTAATATTTGTACACCGAATGACCTACATAAGTAGGCTCTATGCATATAGTTGGTGACTTTGTTTTTTTTTGTAAGATGCGATGTTCTTTTTTGTTGGGTATGTGAGATCATCTAGTTTTCTTGAAAGTTGGATGAAATGAACTATTACTATCTTTGTTTTTTAAATGATACGTGTCGGGAATATGATCTGGGGTATTTCTCGAGTGAATTTATAAAGCCCGAGTAGAAAAAGGGCTACCAGACATAGCATTAAAGATAATCTGTCAATAGTCAACATTAACTAGTCTGCTAGCATTCGGAAATCTAAGGGTTCCTCGAGTTTAACATTCGTGAGTCCTTCTTGACTGCAAGGAGTCAGACGGTCACTATCAAGACCCAATGTACTTTTTTAAACTCCACAATTGTATAGTTAATATAGTTGTTACCACTTACAGTTATTAACCATGATATGACCATTTATTCTTATAACTGGTCATTAATGGATGCCTTAATCACCATTTGTAACCCCCGATCCCTCCCATATAAAGGGATTGAAGGGAGCCTATAAGAGGTATCTTCGAGAGCCTTTGTCATATCTTCAAGACAGAGTCTATTTTTCTAAGACAAACTATACACACAGGAGTAAGGATATTATTCTCCGAAAAGCCCAAACCTATCTAAATTCTTTTGTCTTTGTCTCGTTATTTAAGATAACCATTGAATCGTAGCACAACTCTCTATTAGCCTAACCAAATCTTTCTATGGGTACCTCGTAGTACTTGTTGTTTGTACACAATGACAAAACCATAGATTTTTATCACAATATTTGATCATTCGTCATATTTAAAAATTTTATATAAATATAAAAAAATAAGTTACGATTAAAGTAAATTTAATAATAAAATAAATTATAATAGAATAAATAATATTTCAAAAATATTTTAAAATAATACAAATAGTTGAATGTTATCATAAAAGTCAATTGATCATTTAAAAAACGAATATAATATATTAAAAAATTCTTTCAAAAGTGATCCTAACTAATCCACTCACGAACCAAACATCTAACATCTGTTGATATAGTGACATGCATGCCTGCTTTATCCGAGCATTTGGTACACGCACGGAGATAGATTACACCACTGGTTTAGTGGTTTGACGTCCCAAGTTGAAGATGTCGAGGGGAACCATCCTTGGCTTCTTCGTTTGATTTCCAACCTCCATTTTCGCTTTACGTTGTTGTTGCTGACAGAAGCAGTCACTTCGCCGGTGTGACGGACAACTAATCGCAAAGCAATTGATCGCTCGATCGGATAGATGGATGATGGATCTTTCCCTTGTGAGATGGCATTCTACTTAAAATAAAGTTTTATATTAAGATATGGAATACGGATGAAACAAAAGGGTATGATGATTACTAGAAGATTTAAAGAAATTTATTTAATATAAAAATTGATAAACAGTTTTAAAATATTTTATAGTAATTTTTATATAGGTTTTAAATCACAAATAAATAAATTTATTTAATATAAAAAATCGATAACAACATTGTACAATTTTTCTAGTATTTTTATATAGCTTTTAGCTGCCCGACTCCAACTTCTTCAAATTCTACATATTTTTATTTACATATCATGTTATTGAATAAAACTTATCTACTCACTAGTCAGCGAAACACGCCAACAAAATTGTATTTTATCTAAAGTTATATATATATATATTATCATAGAACATGTTTTGAATTTTTAATTAACTTTTTAACATTAAATCTGTCCGTTCAAATATTTAACCTGTTTTATTAGATAGTCATATATATAACCGTCCAAGGTCAGCAACTGGACAATTTTTCTCCTCTTCGTCCATCCAGTGTGATGCTTCCAGATTTGAAAATATCGATCTACCACTACCAGCCTGATCAACATGAGATGAAGATCGTTGTCGATCTAGAGGAGCGTTAGGTTACAATCGTAACATGCGGGGATAAAATTCTCTACCGGTTCTTCGTCGAATCCCTGACGCCATGGCCATCCAATATGGCAAGCTCTCGTTCATAATTTCGACGGTGAGCCGCCGCTGCCCGCCGTTAACCCTGAACTGTTCGATACATTTGGGCCATAAAATATTTGGATCGCAACCAATGGTAACGAGTAACGACCCATTTGGCCATCCGTATTTGGATCGCAGCCAAGGTCCGGTTGCCCGAATTCGGAAAAGAAAGATCGTTCTGACTTCTGACGGCTCAAGTTGGGCCCAATGGCATTTAATTTGGCCCGCAAATGATGGTCACGGTAAAGTTAGGCCCACCGTGTTCGTCACACCAGATGTAAGGGCATATTTAGATTTAGGGGCTAAAGCAACTAAAATTTAGTCACTTTAGGAGCTAAAAAAATTAGCCTCAAAGAGAAGCTAAAGAGGGGCTAAAATATCCCTTTTCCACCCATACCCCCACCATGCATGCATGCATGAAAAGTAAGAGTAATAAATGAGGATATTTCAGTCATTATACAAAGCAATAAATGCTTTAACACTTTTTTAGCCCTTGAATTCAAAAACAAGGGTGACTAAAATTTTAGCATATTTTTTAGTCACTTTGTCTACCCTTGGATCCAAACAGTTCCTAAGTCTACTTCTCGGGCAAAGTTGTATCATGGCCGTGGCCCTACGGACATCGGCCGCCCGCCGGGGGCACGTCGCGCGGCGGCGGGGCCCGGTCGCCGGCGTGATAAGAACGGCTCGAGAAATCTGAAGGAATCTGACGGTGCCGTGCCGGGAGGGGCCGAGGGGCGCATAGCGTTGACTATGCAACGCCGAGTTCGTTGTTTTTCCGGCTCGTTTGCCACTCCTCGTACGCTTCCTAATTGGATATACTACTGTTCTGTCTATAGCTCTACGGTTTGACGAGCTTGTTTGCTTTGTTGTTTTTAGATAAATAAATTTAATATTAAAATATTGATACATGATTTTAAATATTTTTCAATATGGAGTAGAGCTTAATTGTACTCAATTAAAACATTTCTTCAAAGTGACGTAAATAGGATGGCCAACAGTTTGATCACAGTAGTATTCAAATTACAGTTGTTGCAGTGATACAATACAAATCGTTTAACTTTTTTTAAACCAACCGTTTTCAACTTTGATCTAGTTTAAATAAAAACATATTAATATTATCAATATCAAATAAATATACTATTAAACGTATTTAATTAAACTAATTTGATACTGTAATTGTTACTATAATTTTTAATAAAATTAGTTGAAATAGAAGAAATTTAACTTTTTTTAAAAAACAACTTTATTCTGTAAAACGAAGTGAATACTAAGGAGATGTTTGGTTTGGGGCTGCTAAAGTTTAGGGACTAAATTTTAGTCTCTAAATTGTCAAATATGAAGATTAAAAGGGACTAAATCCTCCTTTAGTCCTCAAAACCTTGCTAAAAGGGACTAAAAATACTACTTACCTCTTAGTCATCACTCTCCTTTAGTCTCTAGAACTAAATATTGAGAGACTAAAGTTTAGTCCTGTAAAAAAAGAAAAAGCTAAAGTTTAATTTAGTTATAAAGGAACCAAACAGAACCTAGCTTTGTAAGTAAACATCTCGTAATTTGTATCGTCTGATACTCTCCAAGTTCCAACCACCTCAGCCTCCGGTGTCTCATATCATATCCAGATGACCGGATCTACGAGCTTCCTCTCCTCCTAGCTAATCCCAAATTCCCAACTGCTATATACGATCCCGCCTCGATCGGAGCTGCGCTCCTCTCGCACCGATCGGGCCAGAGACTCGCCGCCGCGCTCCGCAGGTAGTTGGTCCGTCCGCCATGGCCGAGGTGGTGGTGGTGGGCGAGGGGGAATCCACCCTGGAGCAGGGGCTCCTCGCTAGTCCGCCGGAGGAGGAGGTGAGTTGATCTGTCGTCCCGTCTCTTCGCGTGCGGCCAGAGCATAGAGGGGTTCTTCCTAGGGAGTAGCGAATATCGAGTCCTAATCTGGCATTTCGGGGCTGTTTTCCCCTAGTTTTCAGGAAAGATCTTAGCTTGGCGCACCGCCGATCGTGCTTGAGAATCGTGTTCAGAAAAAAAAACATGTGGAGTTACTGCTTTCGGTTTTCAGTAACGAGTGAGGAATATGTTAGGATGGCTTGAGACACCTCTGACTGCCCTGGAATTAGAAGGGATTGTTTCTGTTTTATTCGAGTAACTTCGTCAGGTCTGGCGTTCAATTTCGTTGTGTGGGTGTTTGGACTTCCATAGTAGAGTTCAAATTTGTCGAATCAAAAGTTCCTACTCGTACTGTTTCATTTTATTGTCAACTACTTTTCTTTTGCTTAATCTGTACACATAAGTAAGCCTAAAGATTCAGGCTTGTGGGTTATTCAATTCAGAATTCACATTAACTGAGATATATGCTAATATGAAACTGCATCCTTATCGTGGTAGGATTATGATAGTCAGTGGTGGATCCAGAAAAAAAAATATGGGGAGCTAACTGAACTATATGTAAGCCACAAATAATATATATATATATATATATATTAGTCACTATTTTAATTGAATATTAAATATAAAATCATAATCATAGCAAAAATATTAAAATTATATAAGAAATTATCAAGAAATATACAAAAAAAATATAAAAAATATGTACAGTAAATGCATGGTACTCTGGGTGGTAGGGGGGAGGAGGGCACCCTCCCTTGCACCCCCCTGGATCCGCCACTGCTGATAGTTATGGCTGCCCTATGCTGATGAAGCTGCCTAGAGAGCCAGAATAATGCTGCAGCTGCTTCTTTTGCGTCTGAACTATGAATATTAAAGCCAAGTGTACATTATACAGTCAGCAATGTGTTGCTTGCTTAAAATTAAGTGAATCGAGTCTATATATAAATGTGCGTTGATTTCTTATTGAATTAAAAATTCTACTTTGCCATTATAAGTTGGTTTGTTGTTGCCCAAAATAAGTTGTTTGATCAAATGGCACTGTAAACGTTCTTGGTTCCAGGAATCCAACCAACTAACATACACTGGAGATGGATCTGTTGACTTTTCTGGAAACCCTGTTGTGAAGGAGAGAACTGGTAGATGGAGGGCATGCCCATTTATCTTAGGTAATTTTCTGCACTAATCTACAAGGTATGCAATTTTTTCTGTGTCTGCACTCTGCAGTATTATGTAACTAACTGTCATAACCAACCTATAGGTAATGAGTGCTGCGAACGGTTGGCCTATTATGGCATCTCTACAAACCTTGTTACGTACTTGACAAAGAAGCTGCATGACGGCAATGCTTCTGCTGCTAGCAATGTGACTACGTGGCAGGGGACTTGCTATTTGACTCCCCTTATTGGAGCTATACTTGCTGATGCATACTGGGGAAGGTATTGGACAATTGCAACGTTCTCCACAATATACTTCATTGTAAGTCATCTTTCTTTTATGTTTTATGGTGCATCCCATGTCAATTCTTTTATGAACCCATAATGAAATAAGATGAATTTGTTAGCTATGACCATTGAAATAGTCAGACTCTCCAACAGAGTTAATGCAAGAGTAGATGGCTTGTAAGGTGAATGCAGTCTCAAATTGGTTAAGCATAAAGTGTCCTTGTCAAACTTAAGATGGCTTGCTTTACTCTTTATCAACTCTTGTATGAACTGTTGGGTATTATGATGCATCCGTGTCAATTTTATGGATTCCTCAGAATGAAATAATATAAATTTCTTAGCTATAAGCGTAGAAATGGTCAGTCTCTCAACAGAGTTAATGCAATATAACAGATGGTTTGTAATGTGGCGAATGCAGTCTCAAATTAGTTAAGCATGTGATGCATCCTTCTCAAACTTAAGATGGCTTAACTTTACTCATTCTCAACTCTTATATCAATTGTTGGGAAGGGTACAGCTGAGTAGGTATGTTTATGTTGGCTACTGATAGGCCTATAATTTTTGTGTTCCAGGCTTCTATCTCTTCGACATTTCACAATGTTCATATGTGATTTGCTAAACTTAACTGATTCTGATGTGTCCTGGTTACTTTGTTATCTTGACAATGACACCACTTTTTTATTGTAGGGGATGGCTGTACTGACTCTTTCAGCTTCAGTTCCTACACTCATGCCTCCACCCTGCGAAGGAACCTTTTGTCCACCCGCAAATCCTTTTCAGTATACTGTCTTTTTTCTCGGTCTTTACCTAATTGCACTTGGTACTGGTGGAATTAAGCCATGTGTTTCATCCTTTGGAGCGGATCAGTTTGATGATACTGATCCAGTTGAGCGAATCCAGAAGGGATCTTTCTTCAATTGGTTCTATTTTTCAATTAACATTGGAGCTCTCATATCAAGCAGTCTACTTGTTTGGATTCAAGACAACGTCGGTTGGGGAATAGGTTTTGCTATTCCAACAATTTTCATGGGGCTGGCCATCATAAGTTTCTTCTCTGGAACATCACTCTATAGATTCCAAAAACCTGGTGGTAGTCCTATTACTCGAGTATGCCAGGTGATTGTTGCCTCCTTCCGCAAGTGGAATGTACACATCCCAGACGACAGCTCTCTCTTGTATGAGTTACGTGGTGGGGTTTCAGCAATTGAAGGGAGTCGGCAGTTGGTACACACTGATGAACTCAGGTGCATTTCTTTGTGAGCTGAAATTGCAGCAGCAGAGCGTAGAACAGCACCATAAGCGTGAAGATATCAAGTGATATTTTTTTTATGATGCTTACCATTTAATTTTAACAACTTGCAACTTAAAATAGATACTAGCTGTCACATGCCACGCAAGAAGGGGCCTGCAGGCCAAGCCGCAGCCCAATCAGGCCCACGAACAGTAACACGGTTCTGTTCACGTGAACAGTAACACGTGATACTGTAGCAGATTAGTAATTAGAGATTAGATTAGTTTAAGAGTCTAATTAGGTTAAGATTCCAATTCAGTTAGGATTGAGTTGTTAGATTAAATGAGTCCTAGTAGATTAAGGTTGTTAGAATCAGATTAAGGTTGTTAGATTAGATCAATCATATGCCCATATAAACAGGCTGATGCACTAGAGGAAATCATCTAGTGTTTAGAAAAGGCTTAGCCTCACTATTGTATCCCTGCCTCGGCGGTGCGACGTGGAGCGTGGCTCTGTCGTGCCGACGAGGGTTAGGGCCTCGGTCACTTCTTTAGTTATCAATTCAGTCACAATGTTTTGCTATCCTCCCCGTCCATAGATCCCGACCCGTGACACTAGCCTTTGGCCTTTGTGCTTTGTTAGACAGATGCATATTTATGGTTTGACTCGTGATATCTGCTTGCAGAGAAGCTGATGAGCCTAACATATTCTGACTGATTTTCATTTCAGATGTCTGGACAAGGCTGCTACAATTACTGATCTTGATGTGAAAGCAGATAGTTTCACCAACCCATGGCAGGTATGCACAGTCACTCAGGTGGAAGAGCTGAAGATATTAGTAAGGATGTTTCCTGTCTGGGCTACGACTATTGTATTTTCTGCCGTCTATGCTCAGATGTCCACCATGTTTGTGGAGCAAGGGATGGTGCTTGATGCATCACTTGGCTCATTCAAGATTCCTCCAGCATCTCTATCCACCTGTGATGTGCTAAGCGTCATTATATGGGTCCCTATCTACGATAGTATCTTGGTTCCGATAGCTAGGAGGTTCACCGGTAATCCGAGGGGCTTTACAGAGCTGCAGAGGATGGGCATTGGTTTGGTGATCTCCATCTTCGCGATGTCAGCAGCTGCAGCCCTTGAGATTAAAAGGTTGTCGATTGCCAGAGCTGAACACTTGGTGGATCAAAATGTACCAGTCCCATTGAGCATCTTCTGGCAAATCCCTCAGTATTTCTTGGTTGGTGCTGCGGAGGTGTTCACATTTGTCGGCTCCCTCGAGTTCTTCTACGACCAATCACCAGATGCCATGAGGAGCCTGTGCAGTGCATTGCAGCTCCTCACAACAGCATTCGGGAATTACCTCAGTACATTAATTTTGACTATGGTTGCATACTTCACAACAAGAGGAGGAAGCCCTGGATGGATCCCTGATAACCTGAATGAAGGGCATCTTGATTATTTCTTCTGGCTGCTTGCAGGGCTCAGTTTTGTCAACTTTGTGGTATACATATTCTGTGCAATCAAATACAAAAGCAAGAAAGCAGCTTAAGCTATGAGGGCCAAGAGTTATACTGTATCATCATGGGCACTTCACTTGAAAAATCTGTATATATGCTCACCATTCATGAACCCTGTCAAAGCGCACAACCTTCACAAGTAAAACTCGAACAAGCTGTATCTCTATGATGCTCATGTAAATTATACGTTTCCCTTTCTGTGGATATTGTTTTGTGGAATGTAGCCCATCTCCAATTCGTCTTCCCTGCAATCTATGATTACTTTGTTGTTAATTCTTAATAATTGCAGATTCGCAGTACCCTCCAAACCAAGAATATCACTAACCAGATAAACTGAAGACTGGTACTTGCAGATGGGACTCTTGCCTGTGCTCTTAAGGTTGCCTTGATCCTGAAAACAAGTAGGCGCAAGTAAGGGCAGATTCTGGATTTTAGTTCGATTGTGTCGTAAAAAAACTTATCAATTAACGATCATAAAAGTCAGATTTAACTGCTGTCATTAATGCTAAACTAGAAAAATATAGTTAGGTGTACTGGCAATATATTATTTTCTTATGACAAACGCAAGTAATAGTGTGGATCAGTCCCTCCCTGAAGACCAGGACGGATGCTTCGTGTATAAAACAGACTCTGATAAATGAGCCAATTCCTAGCATCCATCATGTTGGAAATACATCTCTGTCAGAAAAATGAGATCATTTGCACTTAGTTTCGTGCAGTCATCTCTTTGTATCGTCGGATTTTGATCCGACAAGTGTCGGAGGGGACTTTGTCGGTGGGTTCCACACCCTTTGGAGACCTTCGTACTGTCTGACATGCGCTGAACGATGTGGATCGTGACTGAACCATTCTTGCATTGTCTGAAACCCGAAAAAGGTTGTGCAGCAGCAGAGCACCAAGCCTACAAAATCAATTATAAACGAAATAGCTTCCCGTGTATGCCGCCCCATCTCTACTGAATCCGCTGTGCATGGCGAGCACGACCGTGAGACAAGCAGATCTTTGGAGCAAGGCTTGCAACGTTGAGCCTCTCAGCTGTTTTTATTAGTTCCACAAGCACGGCTGATTTAACTATCCGATATATACCGTGTCGAGGATTTGAGTCACCAACTAGCCGCAATTTAACCGAGCTAGAGTTCAGCAACACAATTTATATTGTATCGTCAAAATTTTCATAATTTTTTAGTAGAATTAAAATTTTAAGGGTGACTAACGAGATTCTTAGTAGCCAAGCTATCGAGTAGCTAGATAGTTTGAGTATCTAGCTAATGAGAATATAGATAAGTTGATGTTTTATAGTTTCTAGATTCTGGTTTATTTTTAGATTCTGCAGCTACTAATTCTCACGATTTAAACCAGAATCTAGACCACTTATTTCAGTTTTAGATTCTAGAAATAGTTGCCGCTGAAGCTCCCCAAATAGTTCCTAAGGAGACAACCATATGGCTTAAGCCTTAAGTATTTATTTTAGACTTGTCTCCACCGCTACAGGAAAATCATATTGTGCTAGATTGTTATTATTCTTTTGTTACATCGAAACCTCCGTGCTCCATAGATTCTAGACAATTACGTAGAAAAAGATATAGAATATATTTGTTTCAGCTTTTGATAATTTCAGACAAGAATCCGAAGCTAAAAAATAGTCTAGATTCTAAATCCAAATTGTGAGAATCGGTAGCTATATAATATATAAATGAACTAGAATGAAGCTAGAAAACATTAATCCAAATTGTGAGAATCAATGACTATATAATATATAAATAAACTAGAATTTAGAAACTGAAAAACACTATCTTTAAATTCTCATTAGCTGAATACTTAGGGTGCGTTTGGTTCTGCTGTGAGTTGCGAAAAAGCTGTTGTGAGTTGTCTGCTGTGAAAAAGCTGCTGTGAAAAAGCTGCTGTGAAAAAACTGCTGTGAGATGACTGTTTTTTATAACTTACGTAATTTTCATCATTATAATATTATATACATATATATAAATAAGAAACACTCATCATTGATGCAACTGAATAACTAAAAAATATATTGGATAAATAAAAAAGTGCATAGTTTATTTTATAAAGTAATTGACAACCACATATTATTTCATGAAATTGTGCAAATCAATACAAACCATAATAATGTTAAATCAATTAAGACACCTTGAATTCATACCTTTTAATCTGAACTAAAAATCAGAAAAGCAGAAAAGCAGGGTCCAGGCTGCTTCTAAATTTGTACTA
Source organism: Zizania palustris (assembly GCA_019279435.1). Lineage (NCBI taxonomy): Eukaryota > Viridiplantae > Streptophyta > Magnoliopsida > Poales > Poaceae > Zizania > Zizania palustris. Next base: position 63,414,015 of record JAAALK010000079.1, on the reverse strand, counting down.
GAAAAAAGCTGTCTTGTTTAGTTGTGTGGCAAATTATGACTGCCAACCAAATAAACCCCAAATCTTCCATTTTTCATTCTATTTATATGTCATAATTTTAGATGAATTTATATATTATTGTGACAGAGTAACAATATAATTGAAATTATCGAGATATCTTGAAATGAACGAACCATCGATTTTTTCGCGCGCTCGGGGCACTGCGAAGTCTGGGGAGCTGTATTCTACGGCCACCATTGCTGTACTAATCCCGAACCCTAATAGCAGATGATGGTTGATGCTAATGGCAATTATTCTAATATCGATCCATTAATTTTGTAACCCCGATCTGTTGCTCAAGCAGAGTGTTGTTTATCATCATGGCGTACGGCCGCATATATGCTAGTACTTTATATGCGTGACAAATTTTGGGAGATTTATACAAATCTTATCAAGTGTGATCGTTTTTGCTACTACATACTACAAGTTAGATTTAAGATCCAAGATCTGATTTTAAATACTATATTAGTTTTCCTCATAAGACAGTTTGGCGTCTTAGGCTCCTTTGAATGAAGTTTTTTTAAGGAATTTTAGAGAATTTAATGTAATTTTTGTAAAAATCTTGTAAAATTTCCGTGTTTTAAAAAAGCCGTTAATTCAGATTTCAGAGTGCCTGCCAAACTCTTCTGAAATGGAGGAAGTAGAAAGGAGACACGTCATGAAAATATGAAATGCGTAGCATGTTATGAAGATTTATTCGACGTTTCACCATTTGTTTCATTTAAAAAATTTATACGAATATGCAAAAATATAAGTTATACTTTAAGTATTTTCAATAATAAAACAAATTATAACAGGATAAATGATATTTCAAAATGTTTTTTTGAATAAAACGTATGGTCAAACGTTAAGATAAAAGACAACTGCGTCATTTAAAAATGAACGGATGAGTATTAATTAAGGGCATTTTGATATCAATTCACGTTCTCGTAGAAACTTTTTGCATCTAAATTCTGTTAAAAATGTTTCTAAAGCCTAAATTAAAGCCTAAATTAGAATCATTTGTTAACGACCTCGTTTGATCGTTTGATCGTCAATCGTTTCAGCTCCAGATTCAACTAGAATCAGTGTAAAACACTTCTTCGGGCGACTCTCCTTCTAATTTAAAAAAGAGAAACATTAGTTTGTAATTCGAAAAAACTTCACAAAGGCTCTGTTTAGATGAAATTTTAGTGATTCTAGTTAGAAACCGAAATGTTTTGCATCTAAACAGGGCTTAAAAAAATATAGCTTTACACGAAAACTACCTAGGAAAAGGAGTTTGATCAAGGTAAAGAGCGTCAAAATATGTGATTAGATAATAATCTACTCCGTACTTTCAACAAATCACCTATAATATATTTTTTACGCATAATATCTATACTACATATCAAATATAAAAAACTATATAATAGTGTATAAAACTAGATTAGCCTAACTAACTAAAATTGATGCCACGTTCGCTACCATTCTAAGTTTGACATGAAGTTTGGAAGACAGAAAAAAGTAGATAATCAAGGCCTTGTTTGGCATCCAGATCTAAAGTTTAGATATTTTACTTTGAATATTTTTCGGATGTTAATTAGAAGTACTAAACATAAGCTAATTATAAAACCAATTATAGAACTCTTAGGTTCCGTTTGGATCCCAAATATTGAAAGAATTGAAATTCATTTCAAATTCTATAAAACATTGAATTGTGCGGAATTTAATTGAAATCCAATATTTATGTTTGGGCATTCCATGGAATTGAAACACGAGAACTAATTCCCAAACCTGTTTGGTTGATCAAACCATGGAATCAATTCCATTAATACAAGAAAATATTAGCTACAAAATAAGCTTGACGAAGGAATGCACACTACAATGATCAATCTTGATAAATATAAGAATTTAAGTCAACTCTTTTTTCTTGAATAAGAATTGAGGAGAACTAAGAATTCCTGGATGAATTCTAGATCAGATTTGATAATTCCAATTTCATAATGGTCCAAATAGCCTATCTCATAGAATTGAATTCTAATTCTTTAATTCTACACCCTATACTTAGGATTCAAGCAGACCTTAGGCTAATTCGCAAGACGAATCTAATAAACCAAATTAGTTCATGATTTGATAATATGACACTACAATAAAAATATATTAATGATACATTAATTAGACTTAATAAATTTCTCTCGTAAATTAGCTTAATATTCTTTCTAATTAACATCATTCGAACTGAAATTTAGCTCCCAAACAACACTGATTTTTTTTAAAATAATATTTTTTTTAAAAAAATTCAAATATGCACACTGATTTTTAAAAATTGCAAAACTAACAGGCGGTCAGCACTTAAAGTGTCGACTGGATGCCAAGTGCCGAATGGTGCTGACATGGCATAGTCAGCATTAGTCGGCATTTAAAGTGACGACTGGACTCCTGTCAGCACTTCAAATGCCAACCGCCTGTTACTTCCGGTCGGCACTTCAAATGTTGACCGCCCGTTATTTTTGTAATTTTTTGAACTTCGCACACAGATTTGATTTTTTTTTTAAAAAATATTATTTTAAAAAAATCCCTAGAGATATCCTTTATTAGAATCCAGAAGGAGGAGATGCTGGAACCCGCCGCCTAAGCCTCGACCCCTCCCGCGGCGCTCCCATCCGCGCAGCGCCCGCCGGTGATGGGCGCCACGATGGGGCCGGTGCGGTGTGCGCGGTGCGCCCCCGGCTGCGGCCTACATCTCCTACGCTATTTATTTATTCCAGAAACCGCCACTTCCTCCTCACAGTTCACTCTCCTCCAGCCCACAGCTCGGCCACTAGCGGAGCAGAGCAGGTACCCGTCCACTCCCCTCCCCTTTCCCAGGTTGCTGCTCTGCAGTCTGCCCTCCCATGATGCCCGCGTGCATGATTGGGTTTAGCTCTCCTTCTTGGCGCTGCCCTACTACCACCATCTTCTCGTTTCTGCTTCTTGTTCATTTCCTGGAAAGAGACGGATTGCGTTGTTCTTGATTGTGTGTGGGTGGGGGGGTGGGGGTGGGGTGGGGTGTGTTCTTCCCTGATGATTTTGGGGGCACATGTGAGGCGAATAAGGTGGGAGGGTATTCTTGTTTAGTTCGTTGCTTCGTGATTGCGATCAGGCATAGCGTTGTGTACACATCAAAACATGATTTTTTAACGCAAGTATGATGGTTGATGTTCAGAATCCCCTTTCTGGAGCTTCTGATGGCCGGCGAAAGCCTAAAAGGTGGTGCTTGTCTCTGTTGAGATTGGTTTAGGGTTTTTAGTTGGTCGATTTCTTTGACTTTTCGAGTCACCGGTGGTTCATGGTTATATCCATGTGCCATGTCAATGTCACCCACTCACCCCAGCCTCAGTACTGAAAGAGTATAGCCACAAAGAGGAGGGAGAGTGAAAAGCAGCAGCAACGACTTCCTGATCGGGGCGGATGCTTTGCAGAAAATGATAACCGTTTATCTGCCTTGCTTGGTTCTTGTCATGGTATCTTGATCAACTGACCTGATGTTTCTGAAACCTAACAAGCTTTCTTTCTCTGGCTGTGCTGTAGATCATCCGTTCTTTTTTTCTTAATCCTTGTTACAAAAGTGAGAACTCAAAATTCCCACGTGTTATATCCAAAATAAAATCCCCATATGTTGAGAGCAAACAAAATAAGGATGTAATGAGATGAAATCTTGCTACACAAGAGACTATTACTACTGGAGGAGTAGAAGGTCCAACCTATGTTGCCTCAAATTTGTTAGGATAAGTAATATCTATCAAAGTTGCCTTTTGAGCCTCTGTTGTTGTATACACTATACAGGCATATAGCAAAAACTTGTATATAATAAGCACCTTCATTTTTTAGAGAAGAGACTCATTTATGCTTTCTGTGTATCCTTTTTCTTAGAGATAAGGATGAACTTGGCGCTGATAGTATTACTTTGTTATATTATAATATTACTAGTTTGATGGACATGGAAAGTTCAGCCGTTCAGAGTTAGTCCATCTATCCGTGATGTCTGTAACTTTCCAAATTCAGCTAAGGTCTTTCACCTTTTTTTATTATAAATTACAACTGAATTTATGCTAGTTGATCTTGTAAAAAATTTCTATGACGATAATATTACAGTACCATGTTTCGTTAGATAATTACAGTGTCCAAGTATCCAAGGTGTATTTTCAACCCCTTATTTCTATAATTACATAAAATGAAACTCTTGTGTAATTATATTATTTTGAAGGATTTTGTAACAACAGATATATTGTTACACATTTTATGTAGCCAATCTAAACAGTTTTTATGTATAGTGGTAAAAAACTGAAAGTTGTATATGGTTTTCCATGCACATGTCGCAGTGGCATGAATGTGTTAACAGAGGGAATATTAGGTTTAAAAGAGTAAATCTAATGCATCCAACTAGCTGAATTCCCAAGTAATTCTGCAACTATATACTAATAACATATTTATATGGAAAACAGTGATGGGATGTATGGATTAGTGTTTTCTTATAAAACTGTAACAACTTGTAATATAAATCATATTAATCTACCACACTTTAATCTAGATCTACCACAACTAAATGTTATGGACATGTTTTCATTTTCTTTCTGTTATAATGGTAATAGAAGCTTCCTTTCATATAGTTTTAATAATATAAATTTGATTACCTGCATTTCATGCATTTTGAAATCTAGAAGACTGGTCATGTGATAAGAATGGAAATCAGATAAGTGACATATACTGAGTAGAGAGCATCTTATCGTAGATAAGTAAAGGAAGTTCCTTTAAAAGCTTTTGGCTTTACAAGAGATGTCTTTCTTATTGCTATCACAAATGCCTGCGATTGTATTTGGAGATACTTTATCCTCTAGTGTTTGATTTTTCAATTTTGTTGACCTGTCTCTAACATCTTTAATAACACTTCATCATATTATTTGTACATATTCATATATTCTTACTTCCTCCATGGAGTCCTAGTGGCATTAACTTTTTATATTTCTCAAACTCTTGAAAGACAAAAACATTTATTTTCCGAACTACCCTGGCAACAAGGGAAGTATGGGCTGATCCAGGAAAAAATATCATCAGTCTCATTAATCAATATAGTGGTGTTAGTGCCTGATTATAATAGATTTTTCTTGATTCTAAAATGTATTTATAGGGTGATATCAAAGAGTCGTTGCAGTCATCTGACCCCCATTGAATACACATTGGATCCGATGTATCTACATGCTATTTTTAAGGTCTATATGGCCCATATTTAGTCATGCAGCTCTTCTCTATATTTAGCCATGTAGCTCTTCTCCTCTGTGTGTGTGTGTGTGTGTGTGTGTGTGTGTGTGTGTGTGATGTAGCTCTCACTAAGACATTAATTGAAACGTCTATTAGTGGCTTACTATACCTTTTTATTTTACTGAGTAATGTTTTCCACATCCTATTATCTTGTTCAGCAAGAGGGGTATACAACCGATAAGACTCTTGTGTGCTTCAAGTAATTGAGACAGGAGATGTCTTCCTCAAGGCCTACTCAATGTTCCAGTTCATCCAGTAGAACTCGCCAAAGCTCCCGTGCAAGGATATTAGCACAAACAACCCTTGATGCTGAACTCAATGCTGAGTATGAAGAATCTGGTGGCTCTTTCAACTACTCAAAATTGGTTGAAGCACAGCGGACTACTGCACCTGAGCAGCAAGGTCGTTCTCAGAAGGTCATAGCCTACTTGCATCACATTCAAAAAGCAAAGCTAATCCAACCATTTGGTTGCTTGTTGGCCCTTGATGAGAAGAGCTTCAATGTCACAGCATTCAGTGAGAATGCACCAGAAATGCTTGCAACTGTCAGCCATGCCGTGCCAAGTGTTGATGAGCCCCCTAAGCTACGCATTGGCACCAATGTACGGTCTCTTTTCACTGACCCAGGTGCCACAGCTCTGCAGAAGGCACTAGGATTTGCTGATGTTTCTTTGCTGAACCCTATCCTAGTTCAATGCAAGACCTCAGGCAAGCCTTTCTACGCCATTGTTCATCGGGCAACTGGTAGTTTGGTGGTAGATTTTGAGCCTGTGAAACCGACTGAATTTCCTGCAACTGCCGCTGGGGCTTTGCAATCTTACAAACTTGCTGCCAAAGCAATCTCTAAGATCCAGTCACTGCCAGGTGGAAGCATGGAGGCGCTATGCAATACAGTTGTCAGGGAAGTCTTTGATCTCACAGGGTACGATAGAGTTATGGCTTACAAGTTCCATGAAGATGACCACGGTGAGGTCTTTGCTGAGATCACAAAGCCTGGTATTGAGCCTTATCTTGGCCTGCATTATCCAGCTACTGATATCCCTCAAGCAGCCAGGTTTCTTTTCATGAAGAACAAAGTCCGGATGATCTGTGATTGCCGCGCAAAATCCATCAAGATTATCGAAGATGAGGCACTACACTTGGATGTTAGCCTGTGTGGTTCAACACTCAGGGCACCGCACAGTTGCCACCTTCAGTATATGGAGAACATGAACTCGATTGCATCACTTGTCATGGCTGTTGTGGTTAACGAGAATGAGGAGGGTGATGAAGTTGAGGCTGACCAGCCTGCACAGCAGCAGAAGAGGAAGAAGCTATGGGGACTCATTGTTTGCCACCATGAGAGCCCAAGATATGTCCCTTTTCCACTGCGGTATGCTTGTGAGTTCTTAGCACAAGTTTTTGCTGTCCATGTTAACAAGGAGTTTGAATTAGACCGGCAATTACGTGAGAAGAGCATACTTAGGATGCAAACACTGCTCTCTGACATGCTTCTCAGGGAATCCTCTCCCCTAAGTATCGTATCAGGGACTCCCAACATCATGGACCTTGTCAAATGTGATGGTGCTGCTCTTTTCTATGGGGGCAAAATATGGCGGCTACGTAACGCTCCAACTGAGTCTCAGATACGTGATATTGCCTCCTGGCTGTCAGACGTCCACAGGGATTCAACTGGCCTGAGTACTGATAGCCTACATGATGCTGGATATCCAGGAGCTTCAGCTCTTGGTGATATGATCTGTGGAATGGCAGTGGCTAAAATAAATTCCAAGGATATCATGTTTTGGTTCAGGTCACATACAGCTGCTGAAATCAGATGGGGAGGTGCAAAACATGATCCATCAGACAAGGATGACAACAGAAGGATGCACCCTAGGCTGTCCTTCAAGGCATTCCTTGAGGTCGTCAAGATGAAGAGCTTGCCTTGGACTGACTATGAGATGGATGCTATTCACTCGTTGCAACTTATACTTAGAGGGGCGCTGGATGATGCCTTCAAGCCAACCAGGGCTGCTAGTTTAGATAATCAGATTGGTGACCTAAAAGTTGACGGGCTTGCTGAATTGCAGGCAGTGACAAGTGAAATGGTTCGTCTCATGGAAACAGCAACTGTTCCTATCTTGGCAGTAGATGGCAATGGATTGGTCAATGGCTGGAATCAGAAGGCCGCAGAGCTGACTGGGCTGAGAGTAGATGAGGCTATTGGAAGGCACATACTTACCCTTGTAGAGGAATCTTCTGTACCAGTTGTCCAGAGGATGCTATATTTAGCTTTGCAAGGTGGGTAAATTAGTTATAGCTTCTTCTTTTATTCCCCAGTATTTTTTTGGTTTCTGCTTACTTGGAAACTTGTTTTATCATTATGCCTTGGAGTTACATTTCTAGAAGTGGGTGATTGGTGCCTAGCTTGTTATCCACTACATTTGATTGTATGCTCATACATTAGCACACCATGTTCAGCTGCATTATGTGTTGATTGATGACATTTCTATATATTTATTTGAATGGTCAGGCAAAGAAGAGAAGGAAGTGCGATTTGAGGTGAAAACTCATGGCTCCAAGAGGGATGACGGACCTGTTATCTTGGTTGTGAATGCTTGCGCCAGCCGAGATCTTCATGACCATGTTGTTGGGGTATGCTTTGTTGCACAAGATATGACTGTTCATAAGTTGGTCATGGACAAATTTACTCGGGTTGAAGGAGACTACAAGGCAATTATTCACAATCCAAACCCACTGATCCCTCCTATATTTGGTGCTGACGAATTTGGATGGTGCTCTGAGTGGAATGCTGCCATGACCAAATTGACTGGGTGGCAGAGAGATGAGGTGATCAATAAGATGCTTCTTGGTGAAGTATTCGATAGTAGCAATGCCTCCTGTCTTGTGAAGAATAAAGATGCATTCGTAAGTCTCTGCATTCTTATCAACAGTGCGTTAGCTGGTGATGAAACAGAAAAGGCTCCATTCGGCTTCTTTGACCGGAACGGGAAGTACATTGAGTGCCTTCTGTCAGTTAACAGAAAAGTAAATGCAGATAATGTCATCACTGGAGTATTTTGTTTCATTCATGTTCCTAGTCATGAGCTGCAGCATGCACTACATGTTCAGCAAGCCTCAGAGCAGACTGCACTGATGAAGTTGAAGACTTACTCCTACATGAGACATGCAATCAACAACCCTCTCTCAGGTATGCTTTACTCAAGGAAAGCACTCAAGAATACAGGTCTGAATGAAGAGCAGGTGAGGGAGGTTAATGTCACAGATAGTTGTCACCGCCAGCTGAATAAGATACTTTCCGACTTGGATCAAGATAACATCACCCACAAGTACTGTCCTTACCAAATCTTCTGAGTTACTCTTTTAGGTTCATCTATTTTGAGTTACCTTTGTTCTTCATCAATTCTCACTACCAGGTCGATTATGTTGCTCTTATGTGTTTTTGTTATCTTCAAGTGGTCAAATTTGATCTCTCAAAACAATTTGTCAGACTGAGCCTCTGTGGTTTTACTCATTACTCAATGCAAACCATTGCATTTTTATTAGTTAGTATCTTCAAATTAATTTTCCATTGTTGTTTTCACAGGTCTAGTTGCTTGGATTTAGAGATGGTTGAGTTTGTGTTGCAAGATGTGTTTGTGGCTGCTGTAAGTCAAGTACTGATAACTTGCGAGGGCAAAGGGATCACTGTATCGTGCAACTTACCAGAGAGATATATGAAGCAAACAGTCTACGGGGATGGTATTCGACTGCAGCAGATCATCTCTGACTTCCTATCTGTCTCAGTGAAGTTCTCTCCAGTTGGGGGTTCCGTTGAGATCTCTTGCAGCCTGACCAAGAACATCATTGGGGAAAACCTTCATCTTGTAGACCTGGAACTTAGGTATGTTAGTCAATAGTCATGGCATTTACTGATTTTCCCACTTGCACTTGTTTCTGTAAAGGCAGTCTTGTAGTATAAATGACACTTATTACTCCTGTGATCATGTTTTCTTTTTCAGGATCAAGCACCAGGGTGTAGGAGTCCCAGCAGATCTGCTGTCACAAATGTATGAGGATGACAATAAGGAGCAATCAGATGAAGGCCTGAGCCTTGCTGTTTCTAGAAACCTGCTGAGGCTCATGAATGGTGACGTCCATCATATGAGGGAAGCTGGCATGTCGACCTTCATCCTCACCGTCGAACTTGCTTCTGCTCCAGCACAGTAATCATGACATGGTATGAGAAATAGCTTTTAAACATACTGATATAGCCTATTTTGTTAGACTCTACTACTGGCCTTGTTTCTTTTTGATTGACCCATGGTCCCATGCTCTGTTTAACCAACCACAGAGGGTTGCTTATCAACTTATGAAACAACTAGATCATGTAACCTTCCATTCTTTCACAGTTTATGTTATAAGTATTCATCGACCATTTCTGAAATTCTGAAACACACTGGTTTTATATATGACCACTGAACAAAATAAAAAACGTTCGGTGCACTTCTCTTGTAAATATGTAATGCGGATTACCATAACATTGAGATAGGGTTGATGTGAGTTTCTACCCATATATATATATATATATATATATAATCATAATTTACTTCATGTGTTTAAAAAATCCCACTTTTCAAAAGTACTAGTGAGATACCGTTTGGGATGAACCAGTGTGATTTTTCTCTAAAGAATGCTATTATCTGTGCTGTGTTATTTCAGATTAGCAACTATGGTAACCTATCATGGGGAGTATGGCATTTACTTATTGCCTGTAGTCACTGAATGAAGATACTTGGTTGACTCGTGGGGAAAAGATTGTATGGCAAAAACTGTTATGTACTTCTGTTATATTTATCACCATCCTAATGTTGCTGTGTAAGATTAAAGTTTTAAGTTACATGAATAAAAGTTTGGTGTCTTTGGTCACCTGTGCAAGCTAAGCACTAAGCAGTTGTCCCTTCAGTTTGGTCTCCTCATTCTACCCTTTCTGTACTGGTGAATGTTCATGAGCTAACCACCTCCATTTATGATTTGTCTCCACTGCTTGCTTCATATTTTGGAACAACACTGAACTGCCCATAAACTTGTTCTCTTAGCCAGTGTTCAAGAAAGCGCTAGGCGCTAGTCGGATGGTACCTTAGTGTTAGAGTGTTGTGTGTGTGTGGGGCCCCTGGTGTGTGGGCCCCTCCTGTAAGGCTCCCCTTTTATCCTCCCTACCCAAGGGAGAGGAATCGAATCCATCTCTTCCTACATGGTATCAGAGCCTTAGGCTCCTCTTCTCCCCTGCCACCGGCGCCGCTGCCGTCGCCTCCATGGCCGTCGCGCCTCCTCCGGCGTGCTCCACCACCTTCTCCTTCTCCTCCTCCTCCCCTTTTCGTGGGCTGGGTTCCGGCACCATGGCCGGATCCGCCCCTCTCCCGACCGGATCCGCCGCCGGGGCGGCCGGATCTGCCGCCGCCGGCTTCCCCCCGCCGGGTTCCGCCGCCACCGGCCTCCCCCCGCCCTTCCTCGACGCCGGCGCCCCTCTCCCGCCCGGATCCGCCGCCGGGGCGGCCCGATCCGGCGCCGCCGGGCTCCCCCCGCCCTGCCTCGACGCCGGCGGGGCCGGATCCGCCGCTGCCGGCCTCCCCCCGTGCTATTTCGCCGCCGGCCCGCCCGCTCCGCCCGGACCCGACGCCGGGGCGGCCGGATCTGCCGCCCCCGGCCCTCCCCTGACCACTACAGTGCCGCCCCCCCTCCCCCCCGCCACGGCCATGCAGGGGCCGACCATGGGGGGGCCCCCTCCTGCTGCTGCCGGCCTCGACGGCCTCTCCCAGGCCCCGGGGGCGCCGCCCCCCTCCCCCGCGCCACGACCATGCTCTGGCCGACCATGGGGGGGGCCCTCCTACTGCCGCCGGCGCTGCGGTCGCCGGTGCTGCCGTCACCGCCACCATGACCGGCGTGCTCCCCTTCCCCTTCGGCCTGGCCCCCTCCCTGGCCGCCGACGCCGCGCGCCCCTCCATGGCCGCCGCCACAGGGATCCCCTCCGCCGCCGACGGGCGCCCCTCCCCCTTCGGCCTGGCCGCCTCCATGGACGTTGTCGCCGCTGCGCCCCCCTCCATGGCCGCCGCCGGCACCTACCTGGCTGCCGGCCCCTTCATGGCTGCCCCTGTCGGGCCCTCCTTGGTTGCAGCCACCTCCCTGGCCGCCGCTACCGGACACCCCTCCATGGCCACCAGGGCTGCCCTCCCGTGCCGATTTGGCGCCGCCGGTCTCCCCGCCACTTCTTCCATGTGGCCCGGGCAGTTTCCTGATGGGGCTCCTTTGTCGTCCCCAGCACCAGCGGCCTTGCTCACCGGGCCGGCTCACCACCTGCTGTCTCTGCCCTTGGCTCCACCGGTGTTGCACTCACCGCCTCCGGGTTGGGCACCGTGGTCCAGTGGGTGGGACCAGGCGGCTTGCATGCTATCCTCTTGCCCACCGCCCACTTCCATGGACTGGGTGGCCGACTCGGGAGCCTCCTTCCATGTTACTCCGCACGTCGATCTTCTTTCTTCCACAAGGCCGCCCCACCCATCGTACCCCTCTTCCATCCTGGTTGGAAATGGGTCCTCTCTTCCGGTCACCTCTGTGGGTGATGCGGCTCCATGTGGTTCTTTCTGTCTTCCCAACGTTCTTGTTGCCCCTGGTATTGTTCAAAATCTTCTTTCTATTCGTCAATTCACCTCTGACAACTCCTGTTCCGTTGAGTTTGACCCTTGCGGGTTGACGGTGAAGGATTTGGCAACACGACGGCCTCTTCTCCGTTGTGATAGCACTGGCCCTCTCTACACCCTTCGCCTTCCGCCCTCCGCTGCCCCTCCTTTGGCCTCCCCTACGCCCGTGCTTGCTGCCATCACTTCCTCCACTCTCTGGCACCGCCGGCTTGGTCACCCCGGCGTTGACGTTTTGACTAAGCTCAGTAGTAACCCCTCTATCTCTTGTTCTAGGGATGCTAGTGAGCATATTTGTCATGCGTGCCAGTTAGGTCGTCATACCCGTTTACCTTTCCCTGTCTCTTCCTCACATGCCGCTCGGCCTTTTGATCTCATTCATTGTGACTTGTGGACATCCCCGATCCCGAGTATTTCTGGCTTTAAATACTATTTGGTGGTTCTTGATGATTTCACTCACTATTCTTGGACCTTTCCCTTGCGGTCCAAGTCTGATACCTTTCCCTCTCTCTCTCACTACTTTGCGTGGGTGTCCACTCAGTTCGGTGTCATCATCAAGGCGGTCCAGTGTGATAACGGGCGTGAGTTTGACAACTCTGCTTCTCGGGCTTTCTTCCTCTCGACGGGAGTCCAATTGCGCATGTCGTGCCCCTATACCTCCCCTCAGAACGGCAAGGCTGAGCGCATGATTCGTACCACAAACAATGTTATGCGCTCCATGCTCTTTCAGGCTTCGGCTCCCGCTCGCTTCTGGGCTGAGAGCCTCCTTACTGCCACCTATCTCCTCAATCGCCTGCCTTCTAAGGCCACGTGCGCTCCCACCCCTCACCATGCCTTGTTTGGTACTCCTCCTTCCTACTCTCACCTTCGTGTTTTCGGGTGCGCTTGCTATCCCAACACCTCCGCCACGGCTCCTCACAAGCTTGCGCCCCGCTCGACCCTTTGTGTGTTTCTCGGCTACTCCCCCGATCATAAGGGGTACCGTTTCTTTGACCTCTCTTCTCGTCGTGTTCTTATTTCACGACATGTCATCTTCGCCGAGTCAGTCTTTCCTTTCTCCGTCGACTCCACCCCCGCCACTAGCCTTGAGTTGGACTCCCTGTTTTCTACTGACCCGGTGGTTCAGCCACCTCTGTCTTCTGCAGGTGCAACCCCAGCTGTTCCGGTGGCTCTCCCGCCAGCTGACGAGCCATGTGTGGCAGCGGAGCTGCCCGCCGTGCCGCCCGCGGCCCCCGTGCCCCCGGTTGTGCCACGTGCGGCCCCCGTACCCCCTGCTGTGCCTCGTGCGGCCACTCCTCACCAGCCGGCGTGGCCCTCCGTGCCATGCGCGGCCCCGCCGTCCTCGTCCGTGCAGCACGCGGCCCCGTCCCTGTCGCCTCCTGTGCCCGGGGTTGGCCCGATGTTGCCGTCGGCGCCGTGTTCCACCTCGGACACGGCCTCGGCCGTGCCCCGTGTCCCCGCGACACCTGCCGCGCCACGCGCGGCCCCAGCATCTTCTTCCCGCTACGCCGACCCTGTTCGGGTCTACCAGCGCCGCCCGACGGGGGTTGCACCGGCCTGCTCTCGCGCCGAGCCGCCGGTGTACCACCCGCCCCTTCTCCACCGCGATCCCCGCCACACTCACCCAATGGTGACTCGGCGGGCTGCGGGGGTCCTCCGTCCAGTTGACCGCCTGGTCCTCTCCGCCGCTACGGCGCCGCCAGTCTCTCCCATACCCTCCACTGTTCGTGGCGCCCTGGCGGATCCTCACTGGCGCCACGCGATGGAGGAAGAATATGCAGCCCTTCTGGCCAATCAGACCTGGGAACTGGTGCCTCGCCCCTCTGGCTGCAATGTGGTCACCGGCAAGTGGATCTGGACACATAAACGCAAGGCAGATGGCTCGCTGGATCGCTACAAGGCTCGCTGGGTCCTTCGGGGTTTCACCCAGCGCCCTGGAGTTGACTATGATGAGACCTTCAGCCCGGTGGTGAAGCCTGCGACTGTTCGGACCGTGCTCTCCCTGGCTCTCTCGAGGTCCTGGCCAGTTCACCAGCTTGATGTGAAGAATGCCTTCCTCCATGGCACCTTGACGGAGACTGTGTACTGCAGCCAGCCTGCGGGTTTTGTGGATCCTGCTCACCCTGAGCGTGTTTGCCGGCTCAACAAGTCTCTGTATGGTCTGAAGCAGGCTCCTCGGGCTTGGTACAGTCGGTTCGCCTCCTTCCTGGTGTCTGTGGGGTTCAGCGAAGCCAAGAGTGACACTTCTTTGTTTGTACTCCACCGCGGTGCTGACTCAGCCTACTTGCTGCTTTATGTGGATGACATTATTCTCACTGCGTCCAGCCAATCTCTACTTCAGCGGATTGTCTCCTCGTTGCAGCAGGAGTTTGCCATGAAGGACCTTGGTGTGCTCCATCACTTCTTGGGAGTGACAGTGGAACACCGCCCTGATGGCCTCTTCCTTCACCAGCGCCAGTACGCCTTGGATGTCCTTCAACGCGCAGGGATGACTGACTGCAAGCTCTGTGCCACTCCAGTCGATGCTCAGTCCAAGATTTCCGGCACAAAGGGCACACCAGTGGATGATCCCACTGCCTACCGCAGCATTGCTGGCGCCCTTCAGTACCTCACTTTCACTCGGCCGGATATCTCCTATGCGGTGCAGCAGGTGTGCCTTCACATGCACGACCCCAGGGACCCGCACCTTACCGCTATGAAGCGGATTCTCCGCTATCTGCGCGGCTCCCTCGACTTTGGGCTTCACCTTCGGCGCTCTCCTGTTGCTGACCTCGTGGTTTACACTGACGCCGACTGGGCGGGCTGCCCAGACACGCGTCGCTCCACCTCTGGCTATGCCGTCTTCCTTGGTGGCAACCTCGTGTCTTGGTCATCCAAGCGGCAGCCGGTTGTCTCCCGCTCCAGTGCCGAGGCTGAGTACCGAGCTGTTGCCAATGGGGTGGCCGAGGCATCCTGGCTCCGGCAGCTCCTCGGGGAGCTCCATTGCCCCCTCGCCAGGAGTACGTTGGTCTACTGTGACAATGTCAGCGCCGTCTACCTCTCCTCCAACCCCGTCCAGCACCAACGCACCAAGCATGTGGAAATTGACCTCCACTTCGTTCGTGATCGTGTCGCCGTGGGAGCTGTCCGTGTCCTACATGTGCCTACCACCTCCCAGTTCGCCGACATCTTCACCAAAGGCTTGCCTTCCTCCACCTTCTCCGAGTTCCGCTCCAGTCTCAACATCCGCTGCGCCGGAGTTTCGACTGCGGGGGGGTGTTAGAGTGTTGTGTGTGTGTGGGGCCCCTGGTGTGTGGGCCCCTCCTGTAAGGCTCCCCTTTTATCCTCCCTACCCAAGGGAGAGGAATCGAATCCATCTCTTCCTACACTTAGTGTCTAGCGCCTAGGCGGTGTCTAGGTTTTCGCGTCTATGTGTCTGTTTGTGTGTTGTGATGTGTGAGTGTGATTCTTAGTCTTGTTTGGCCAGCTAGAATAGTGAATATGAAGTGCTGATGGACATTTGGGCTTATTGCTTGCACTCCCTAAACTGAGGGGAGTTGGTCATGTTACTACTCATGTGAGCTTGGCAAGAAGGGTCTATATCAAAGAAAAAGATGCTTTTAATTTGGTCATGTGACCATGTGAGCAGAATTCCATTGCTTGAACCAGATGATGCATGGCATTCAAGTGCCACCTCCCAATAACGACAGGTAACCAAATGACCTGCCGTTGTCAGGTTTTGCTGTCTGTTATATGTCAGCAGTGCCTGCCAAATGTAGGAAAAAGAAGTCAGTGGCTGCTCAAGAAAACCAGCTACAACCTGCTGAACTGGAGGGTCCATAGAAAAAGATGTTGCAATTTGCAAGTTTCTACAGCTTACAAGACAGAAGAACAGAAATCCCTATTACTAAACTGTGAACATATCATGACAGGAAGAGGTCATCAGCTAGTACAATTTGTCCTGGGGGAGTTGCAAGAAACCTGGCACGGCAACTAGTACAAGTTCTCAGAGCCCTAGGACAACAACAAGGCAATGAAAAGCTGTCCAGGATGCATGGGTTAACATCAAGCATATCAACAGAAGACTCGTGAATTAGTTGTGGTTGTATATCAAAAAGAAACATGCGATCATTTTGGATCTGAATTTTCATGGACTTGGTTACCAGTAGCATTCTGTCATTAGTAATCTTCAGTTATTAGCACTACTGCACTCACTTATCGGTGTGATTCTATGCTGCATTGCTACATGGATGTGGTTTGCATTGATTGTTTTCTGAATGTTTCTTTGGTTGAGCAGGTAAAGGATAAAGATGCATCTGTAAGTCTCGGAATTCTTATCAATGGTGCATTAGCTGGAGATGAAACCGAAAAGAGAAACGCATGTAATCTTAGAACTAAGCGTTAGCTGTATGGTACCAGCTACAGTGGCTTGCCCATGTCAGGTGTGGCCTGGAGCCAAGAAACTACAAGTAAAAGATGCATATGATTAACAAAGTTCACTGTGACAATGAATTCTCAGTCCAAACTAACGTGAGTTCGATTACACAGTTGTTTATCGAAGAAATTGGTTTGATTATTGTGGTTATCAGTTAGTCTGGTTTAAATGCTATCACTTAGTTACTGTAAATCATCACTAGCTAGCTGAGAATACAAAGAACATCTGCGATCTGGTTATGGCCTCAGAGACACTCAGACACTGTCGCTGTCTGTTGTAAGTTGCACCCATGCCTGCAACGTACCGAAGCTTATCTTTAGTCTACTATGAAAAGAGATGGTCCTCTCGTTTCCTTTTCTTTTATAATAGATTTCGGCTTATTTATAAAAAATTTAAAAAATAACTAAATTACTCTATTGTCTTCTTTTTAAAAAATACGAGCTCTTATATTTGGTAAGGTAAAACTTAAAAAAAATAAAAATCTAAATTATCTTGTATATTTTTTTAAAAAAAATAGAGATTGGATTATATGGAAAATTAAGAATTTATTCGCCACGTGTCACTAATATGTGGTATCATGTCAGGGTCAATGTCATGTACCAATAGAGTAAATATTCAGATTTTATATCAATTTTTTTCTTAAAAAAGAGTTAGGGAGTGTTTGGATCAAGGGACTAAATTGTAGTCTGTGTCACATATTGGACATCAATTCAAAGGATTAAACGTGAACTAATTATAAAAATAATTATAGAATCGAAGGATAATTCATAAGACGAATTTATTAAGCCTAATTAATCTACGATTAACAAATGTTTACTGTAATTATCAAATCATATCGTAATTAGCGAATAATCTACCAATTATAAATGAGTTTTATAAATAATCTATATTTAATACTCTAAAATAATATCTAAACATTCGATATGACGGGGAGTAAAATTTAGCACCAAATCCAAACACCACTTCAGAAACGCTAAAATCACATATAAAATGAATTAGTAAAAAAAGAAGGAAAAGTAAGTGGAGAAAAAAAAAACTCACCTTTCCGTTCTTACCACACTACCACGAGCGACCACCACTCCGAATATGCTGCCCCCAGCCACGCCGGCCGCGCCCTGATCCCACGCCCTCCCAGTCGGCCCCCCCTCCAATGCTTCCCCGCCTCCGCCGCCGCTGCCGCCGCTACCTCGCCGCCGCCGGATCCGTACGGCCGCGCCCCGCTCTCGGTCTGCCGCGCCGCGGGCCCCTCTGACATCCGCCAGGCCCGCGCGCATCCTCTTCCTCCCTCCTCTGCCCTTGCCCCCTCCCCCTCCGGTCCCTCCCCACTCTGGCGCCGGCGCGGGGTTTGGGGGAGCGGCTAGGGTTTCCGCGTTTCGCGCGAGGCTCCTCGGGCCCGTGCTTCGTCGGAGGATCTCTCGGGCTTGATTCGTGGGGGATTTTGAGGGACACGCGCCGCGGCACTGGGAGGCCTCCTGAGTTCCGGATGTGCTGAGGCTTCGATTTGGTTGAGTCGGCTGGCTTTGAGCTCAGCTCCGCTCCAACAAGGCACCACCTTTTAGCTTGTCTGGCGGTTTCTGGTAAGCAGTTTGGTGGGTTCTGCCTCTGGGTTAGCTGATATTAGAGGGAACCATGTCGGAGAACGTCGATCTGGTGTTGGAGTTCCTGCAGAAGAACAGGTTCGCCAAGGCTGAGGCTGCGCTCCGTGGGGAGCTCAATGGCCGAGGTGATTTGAACGGGTCGGCGACCCAGAGGCATGCAGCTGAGCCCAAGGAGGATGACGAGCAGGAGGGCTCCGAGGTGGGTTCCAATGCAGGGCTGAGAGGTGCTGCATCAGTGAGGAGTGCAGACTCGTCGAGGGAGTTTATTGTGAAGGAGATTGATGTTGGTGGTCTGCCAAATGGGTCGGATGTGAGGAAAGGGCTGGGGATTGGCCTGCCTCAAGAGAACAATACGGGGGATCTGTATCCCTGGAATTTTAGCATCGCAAACAGCACTGTGGAGCAATTGGCAGAGCTATTGGTGTCAGAGGAGGTGCCAAGACATCGGCGTGGTGCATTGGCAGCAGAGAAGAGAGATCGTGGTGTTGGGACCGAGCAGCCTGGTCCGGTTCTTGAGCAAAAGGTTTCTTTTGGAAGAGGAAAGGGGAAAGTTGATGTTTCAGGGAGAAATGAAGTCAATGAACCAGGCCATTCCAGGGATAAAAATCTTGTTCCAGAAAAAGAGGAGCTCTTGAATGGATATACAGTTAAGACATTGCTTCCATTCTCTGCTGAAAACCCATCATCTAGTTATCATATTACAAACCATGATGGAAATGAGAGGAAAGACATTAAGAAGGGCATTGATGCAGATTGTGTTGGAAAAGCAGCTAAGGTGCATCTCGATGAGGGGAACAGGCAATATTACTCTGGGAAGTCCCAGGAGAACACAGACCAGGTTGCTGACCGTTGCTTTGATCTGCAGCTTACTGGAGATAATCAACGTGAGGAGCTTCCAAAGTTACCTCCGGTGAGGCTCAAGTCCGAGGACAAGCTAGTTAATATGAACTGGGAGGAAAAGGTCAGCCACAATGGGACATGTGCTAAGCACCCTAGTGCTGAACATGCCTTTATGATTGGGTCTTATCTTGATGTTCCCATTGGGCAAGAAATAACATCATCAGGTATGTTAGTATATAGTAACATGTTTAACAGTGACATGGAAACATTGTAATAGTTTACTTAGAACACAAGGTGGATGGCTAGATTCAATATATTCTTCCTTATCCTTAAGTAGCATAGTACATTGCTCTACATAAGTAGTCTGCTACTCTGCTGTGACTTTTACATGCTCATCTAGTCATCTTAAATCAAATTATCTATGAAACCTAAGAAAAAGAGTAGTGGTAATGACTCCAGCTGTAGAGTGTTGAATAGGATTTGTTCCTTCTATTGTGTGAAAAGGCAGGTCAGCACAATACTCTATTGAATATAATTTAAATGTATTTTATATCTCAATGTGTACAAATTCCAAGTTGCAAAAATTCAAAATATCTCATGTCTTGAATGATTTTTTGAATTTCAATGAACTTGTAAATATTGTATGTTCTGTTATTTGGTATCATGACCTTGTTTCTTTTTATTCAAGCAGCTATAAATGCAGAAGCAACATGCATTCTTTCTAGGATTATTGGTTAGTGGTTACCTTTCATTTGAAATGATACACAGTTGCATGTGGCATGTGCACAACCACACACTTTTGCCATGCACTTAAGTATACCCTATTATGTTCCTTATGGGATTTTTCATTGTTGAAGTTTCAAGGACACTTAGAGTTTAGGACATGTTCTTCCTTGTATACTGTGAAATATTTTGCAATAGTCGTTGTGTATTGTTTTGGTAGGTATTTTTGACCTTTCTTTTTTAAAGTAATATTTTTGATGGCTTATATGTTTTCTTAATGATTTGCTTGATAATATTTTTATTTTTTTATGTGACTAACACTTGGTAGTAATTTCTTCTTTTGACGATATGGATATGCAAACTTTTAAATTGTGAAATTATATCATATTGTTGACCATGATTCATAGTATTTCTAATGTGTGATGCTACATATGTTTTTGACATATATTTTTATAAATTCAGGCGGAAGACGTACAATTGGCAGTAGTTGGCTGTCTGTCAGTCAAGGTATTGCAGAGGATACTTCTGATTTGGTATCTGGTTTTGCAACAATTGGCGATGATTCACTTGAATATCCAAATGAATATTGGGATTCTGATGAATATGACGACGACGATGATGTTGGGTACACTCGACAACCAATTGAGGATGAAACCTGGTTCTTAGCACATGAAATTGACTATCCTAGTGACAACGAGAAGGCAACTGGTCACACAAATGGGCTTGATCGACATGATCGGCCTCCAAAGGATGATGATGACCAGTCATTTGTTGAGGAGGATTCCTACATCTCTGGTGAGCAATATTTTCATGGGAATAACATTGCACAAATAGGTACTTCAGAAGGACCAATGGGGCATGGAATTCCTGATAATGATATGATTGCTCAGTATGATGGCCAACTTTTGGACCCAGAAGAACTAAATTTGATGCATTCGGAACCAATCTGGCAGGGCTTTGTTTCACAGAATAGTGACTTAGGCATGTTAGGAAATGGAAAATTCCTTGATGATTCTGAACGACTACATCCTGATGACCCATTTGTGGAGGATGATCAGCATGGTTCTGTTCGGTCAATTGGTGTTGGTATAAGCAGTGATGCTGCTGACATTGGCAGTGAGGTGCGTGAGAGTCTGATTGGAGGAAGCAGTGAAGGAGACATAGACTACTTTAATGAAAGTAATCTGAGCGTTAGTGGAAAAAGAAACACTCAGCCAGAAACAGAAAAGAAAAGTGTAAATGTGAAAGGAGCAAAACAGGAACAATTGAGCTATGTTGATACTCAAAAGGGAATTCTACCACCTGGAGCAGCCTATGCTGATGGTGGGTTCTCCTTTCCTCCACCATTGCATAGTGGAAAAAATGTTGAATCTGATGTTAAACCGTCATGGTCAAAGAAGGATGATATGTATTCCATCAATGATCCAGACGACTGTCCAAATGGCATTGTATCAGATGATATGCTTGCCACATGGAGGAAAAAAAACAGTGAGTCTTCCCTAAGGAGTTCTCGAGATGAAATGACTTCTGATGTTGTTAGGTCAAGAAATTCTAGTGCATCATCTGCTTTGAATAATACATATGATGAAGCAGATGACACAATGAATGCTCGGCATCACAAGCTAGACGATGCACAAGAAGACACCGGAACCACATTGGATGATGAGGAAGCAGCGGCATTGCAAGAACAAGTAAGACAGATAAAGGCCCAAGAGGATGAATTTGAAACTTTTAATCTGAAGATTGTGCATAGAAAAAACAGGTACTCTTTTGTGGTCCTTAATTGCTTTTTATTTCTGTTTCTGATTAGATTATTTGAGTTAAAGCATAAAAAGGAAACAGTGATGCACTGTTCTCTTTACATGCTTGGTGTTTATGTTTACATTGGAACAACAACAATCCATTTATTTATCTCTAAATATATTTATTTATTCTGACAATATTTCCCATTGACAATATAATAGAACTGGTTTTGAAGAAGACAAAAATTTCCATGTTGTTCTCAACTCTGTTATTGCTGGGCGTTACCATGTTACGGAGTATCTGGGTTCGGCAGCATTCAGCAAAGCTATACAGGCACACGATTTACACACAGGAATGGATGTTTGTGTTAAAATCATAAAAAACAACAAAGATTTTTTCGACCAGAGCCTTGATGAGATCAAGCTTCTGAAGTATGTCAATAAGCATGACCCTGCCGACAAGTATCACCTTTTACGTCTGTATGATTACTTCTACTATCGGGTAAAGCCTAGATTTTACTTTCTTTCAATCATTTTCTGTGTTATTTTGTTTCCATATAGCATTGAATTTATCAAAGCTTTTATATGCTGAGAGTTGGCATATTTAGAAATATATATAATGCCATCAGGTTACTGAAGCAGCACTCATTAACATTGCTTTATGGTACATTTGATATTTTTCCATTTTTCTACGCATTTGTTATATTTTCCCTAACTGTTAATTTCAGGACTTCCTAGAAGATATGCTCTGCTCTGGTTAATGCTAGTAGTTGTTAGAATATTCGTCTGTCAAACAGTTTAGTTGCCATTTTCCTGACAATAAGCCTTTTTGACGTAGTTTATTGACCATAACTCCAAGCCTTTTTATTGACCATAAATGTTCCTGCAAACAAATACTTGAAGTCCTGCAAGTTAGCTTATCCCCCACAATAATGTTCTGAGATTGTGCCTCAAGTTGGTCCACTAGGGATGTCTGATATCTTTCAAATTTATGTGATTATGTATTTATGTCATGACATCCTATAACAAAATTAGTTTTGTGTATGTTGTTGTAGTACTTATTTCAAGTATTTGTTTGCAGGAACATTTGCTTATAGTCTGTGAACTTCTGAAGGCAAATTTATATGAATTTCAAAAGTTTAACAGAGAATCAGGAGGCGAGGTCTATTTCACGATGCCAAGACTGCAGGTATTACTAGCCTACTATGTGATCCAGCAATGGTGATCTAATATTTTTTTACTCTCAGTAAGTTGACATGATATTCCAATTTTCCATAACAGCAATTGTTTTTTTCCTTTTATGTACCCCTTGTGCAGTCAATAGCTATCCAGTGCTTGGAGGCACTGCAGTTTTTGCATGGACTCGGTCTTATACATTGTGATCTGAAGCCAGAAAACATATTGGTTAAGAGCTACAGCAGATGTGAAATAAAGGTCATTGACCTTGGTAGTAGCTGTTTTGAGACAGATCATCTATGTGCATACGTACAATCACGATCTTACCGTGCACCTGAGGTTATTCTGGGTTTGCCTTATGACAAAAAGATAGATATGTGGTCACTTGGATGTATACTAGCGGAACTTTGCACTGGAAATGTAAGTGGTTACCGCATAACAATTATGGCATATTGTGGCTATTTTGTTAATGCATACCTCAAAATGCTACTCTCTCCGTTCACTTTTAAATGACGCAGTTGACTTTTATCTCAACGTTTGACATTCGTCTTATTTAAAAAACTTTTTGAAATATCATTTATTTTGTTATAATTTGTTTTATTATTGAAAGTACTTCAAGTATAACTTGTATTTTTGTATATTTGTATAATTTTTTGAATAAAACGAATGGTCAAACGTTGAGATAAAAGTCAACTATGTCATTTAAAAGTGAACAGAGGGAGTACATTACTTTATTGAAGCAAAAAATAATAATTCCATACATATTTCCCTGTGTTTTTTTACTTTATGCAATTCTATCATTGGTACATGCTAATAACAATAAAACGAACACACACACACATAGAGAGAGAGAGAGAAGGGTGATAAGAAAACTGTGCAACCCATTAATAAGTGTATTTGGGATTTTTTCCATCCTTAGCATTTTCCTGCTATACACTTCCATAATATGTTAGCTCATCTTTGTATCCCATACTTTATGATATTCAGGTCCTTTTCCAAAATGATTCTCCTGCAACATTACTTGCACGTGTGATTGGTATCATTGGTTCCATAGAACAAGCTATGCTCGCGCAGGGACACGAAACATACAAATATTTCACGAAAAACCACATGTTGTACGAAAGAAATCAGGTTTGAACTCTTCTATGGACTATGAGTGATTCTTTTGCTTTCCCTATCCTATAAGATATAACTGAATTCTAGTACATGCTTCCTCAAAATATTAGCTCTCCTTTTAAGATTTCAACTCATTGTTCCTCAGGAAAGTAGCAGACTGGAGTACTTGATACCGAAAAAGACATCTTTGCGGCACCGCTTGCCCATGGCTGACCAAGGTTTCATCGAGTTTGTTGCATACCTTCTTGAGGTAAATCCAAAGAAGCGACCTACTGCCTCAGAGGCATTGAAACATCCATGGCTTTCCTTTCCATATGAGCCAATATCTTCATGACACGGTTGCGATTGGATGGCCATGCTTGCAAGCACGATGACGAGTGCCTGAACGTTTTCTCTTGTGGCACTAAGCACCACGAAGTTTTGATCGATCAAGATGACACATGCTCCACCACGACCAAAGCCCAAACAAATGTCATCGAGTGTGTTGCTTCTGGGACAGGTCCTCCTCGCCCTTGTACTACCAACGCTGCCCTGTGTTGTGCTGTAATATAGCTCTGGTTTTGTCAGTTCCTGCTCCCCCCCAAGTGTAGCAGGCCATTTGTTTAGACACATTTGCGACCCATTTTTAGGAACTAGGGCTGCCCGCTGCCGCCGTGCTGTATATGGTGTGATTATTGTTGAACCATGCGCCTTGCTGTGCACTTCCATTTGTGGTTCTATCTACTAACCCATTCTTGTGTACATCTCGCACCGCCAGGTGCTTGGGAACCCTCTGCCCATGCAGGCTTGTTTTGCCCAGAAGCGTACCAGGTTTAGCTGCTTTTTTCTGTGTCCTTCTTGGGCTGGTGCTCCTGTTCCGTCATCACTGCCGTGTGTGCTTTGCTGGTCGCTTTGGAACTCTGGTTTTCTCTTCCTTGGATGTCTACAGATTTTTTATTTAAAATAATATTTAAAAAAAAAACAAATTTCAAATCTGTTAGTTGAATTCAAAAAATTACAAAAATAGACTCTTGTCGGCACTTGATCAGCCGAATGTGGCTATGTCAGGTCATGTTCGACACTTGATTAGCCGAATGTCTTCAACAACTGAATGAGGTCACGTCAGCGTGATTGTGGCCATGTCACCAGTTTGGCACTTCAAGTGTCGGACGAGGCTGACGTGACCAAATTTGTTGATGCAGTGCGGAACGTGGCTGGGCACTACATTAGCGAATTTGGTCACGTTAGTCTCGTTCGACACTTAAAGTGCCGAACGTGGCCGCGTTTGGCCAAAGTAGTCGTTGCAGTGCTGACGTGGAACACGTTCGGTACTTCAACTACTGAACGAGGTTGATATGGTCACATTCAGTCGATTAAGTACCGAACGTGGTTATATTCGGCCGATCAAGTGCTGACGGGAGACTATTTTTGTAATTTTTTGAATTCGACTATCAGATTTGAAATTTGTTTTTTTAAAATATTATTATTTTTTTAAAAAAAATCGATGTCTACATCTCAACTAAATCGTGTGGAAACGGTGGCACGCTTGGCTTAAATTTTCAAGCATGTCAAGCGTCAGGGCTCCAGCAACCTATATATATACAGGAGCCAGGAGGCTCACGGTTTCTTTTGCGTGGACGAAAGCATGAGCAGAAGTGATCAGTTAATGCGCGGCTACGTTTTGGGTAGTACTATGTACAGGTAGAAGCTAGCTCGTGGAGGACGATCTGTCTTGCAACGTGGATTTCACGGCATTTTCTCTGGTTTCCGATTCGTCGGGCCGCCTTATGCAGTTGCGCTGTCGCGCACATTGCACAGCAGCAGCTCATTCATTAAATCGTCCTGTCGCCGATGATTCGGCCGTGCACTCAGAACGTTAGCAAATACCTCCGTTTGCAAATATAACATTCGATGCATTTAAAATCTGTATTAACATATAAGCATTTATAAAATACTACTTTCAAGAGTTTATTTTTGAGATAAAATTTATAAATTAGTGCTATAGTAAAAGGCTAAATTTATGAAGGAGTTTACTTTCGCAATGAGCCGCCATGCGCCCATACATGTGCTCGTTAGTTCATTCAATGCTGGCGGCTCCGGCGTGCCGGCCGGCCGGCCGCCGGCCGATCGCGTCCGCTTTCCGGTGACGCGGAATAGAATATATACGAACCGCCGCGGAGTGGACGGACGAAGCATAGCTAGCTGTTTCCCTCAGCATGCAGTAGCAGCAGTCCAAGTCGTGTCCAGTGTGCTCTCGTCGTTGGTCTCCGTCTACCTCCGCCATCGCCATGATGGAACGTGTCGCCGTCGCCGTCGGTTGCTACGTACGCAATCTTCCCGTCTAATTCCTCTAGTTCTAGCTTCTACGGCAGGACCCAAACCAACAATTTCCACTTACTGCTTGGAGAAAGTTTTTTCCCCCAGTTTCGGCGGAGAATAAGGGTGTGTGTTTGGTTGAGCTGTGGCTGTGGAAAAAAGCTGTTGTGGGCTGTGGAAAAGCTGCTGTGGGATGTTAGTTGTGAGAAAACTGAAAGTCGTTTCGCTGAAACGATTGTGAAGCTGCTTTAAGCTGTGAGCTGTATAAAAAATTCAATTTATGAAATTTTGTATGGTTGCATAAAATTTGAAATGTCAATTTATAAAATTTTGTATGGTTGTATGAAATTTGAAATGTCAATTTATGAAATTTTATATGGTTGTATGAAATTGAAATATCAATTTATGAAATTTTGTATGGTATGAAATTTGAAATATCAATTTATGAAATTTTCTATGGTTGTATGAAATTTGAAATGTCAATTTATGAAATTTTGTATGGTTGTATGAAATTTGAATTGTCAATTTATGAAATTTTGTATGGTTGTATGAAATTTGAAATGTCAATTTATAAAATTTTGTATAGTTGTATGAAATTTGAAATGTCAATTTATGAAATTTTGTATGGTTACGAAGCCAAAAGCCAAAAGCCGCAGAAAACAGGTCTGAAGGAGCTTTTACATTTACACTGCACCAAAAGCTGCTTTTACTAAAAGCCGCTGATTAAAAATATGTTTTTGGTTTGGCTTTTGGCTTCCAGGAAGCAAAAGCGGCTTCCGAAAACCAAACCAAGAGGAACCTAAACTATTTCTCCCAACGCACAAAAAATTGCTGTATTCCAAGAGTCAAGCATAGTAATGAAGTTGCGAATGCATGGCTACTAATAAGTGTTCGATCCTGTCAACCCTATTCACACGTACTTAGGGTCTGTTTGGAACTTTAGCTTCTATCATATTAAATGATTGGATACTAGTTAGAAAGATTAAAAATGAGTTAATTAAAAAACTAATTGCATAACCTCTAAGCTAATTTTAAGAGACGAATCTATTAAACATAAATAATCCATGATTTGACAATGTTCTAATGATAGATTAATTAGTCTTACTAAATTCGTCTAGCGAAATAGCTTAGAGTTATATAATTAATTTTTTAATCAACTCATATTTACTCGTTCTAAATATAATCCGAACATCCGACCGTAATGCGAACCAAATCCAAACATCCCTCTTTACAGGGTGCATTGCGGTAGAAAAAAAAATAATTGTCAGCTACGGATAACGGTAACTCATCTGTTATTCTGTTTACTGCTCGGTGAAAAAAAAGGGTAATCTAACGCTGCCGTCCCCGCCACGCGTCCTCCTCCCGCGGCCTGGGCGGCTGGTGGGGCCCACGTACTGCGCACCGCCACGTGGGGCCCTCTCCCGCGCGCCCTCCCATCGCCGCGGCGAGGTGGCCTTTTCTTCGCCTCGCCGCCTCCGTCTCTTGGGGCGGCGGCTATAAAGCGCCGCACCCACTGCGGCGGGGATACTCAACGGGAGTTTTTTTTCTCTCTCTCTCTCTCGTTTTCTTCTTTCTTTTTTCGCGCGGATTAATCGTTGGAGTTTTGAATTGTTCTTCGTCTTCTCCGTGTTGTGCGAGGCGATACGCCACTGGTGTGTGGCATCTGGTTCTGACCGGCCACAGGCTAATTGACGGCAGGATAGTTTGGTGATCGATCCGGCGAAGTGCGAGCGCATCTCTCTCTCTTTTTGGGATTGGAGTGCTTCGCTTTTCTTCGTTGTCGCGGACGGGCGGTTCGAGGATGGAGCTGGAGGCTGGAGGAGACCATTTTTAGGGCGGTGCCGTCGCGATCCATCCGGGATTGGGGACGCTTTTCTAGGGAGAGAGGGAGGGGAGCGGCAGCGGCGCCCACCAATACCACGATCACCACCGGACCGCGCCCGACCCTGCGTCGCCGCCGCTCGCGTTGAGGAGGAGGGGGTGTGACCGTGTGAGGATGGCAGGGAGCATGCAGGCCGCGGAGGCGGCGGGGCGGCTCAGCGCGCTGCTGTCGCTGCTCGCGCTGCGGCGGCTCCTCGCCGTGCTCCAGCAGGTCGTCCTGCTCCTGCTCCTGCCCTTCCGATGGCGCGCGCGGCCGGTCGCCGTGACAGCGGCGACCGCGGACGCCGTCGCCGCGTCCGGGTCGGCGACGTCGAGCGGGAAGAAGGGGAAGGCGGTCGTGCTGCGGGTGCCGATCGGGTCGCCGATGGTGGCCGCGAGGCGGCAGGCGTCGGCGCGCCGGGAGATCGCCGCGCGGCGGGCACAGGAGGCCGGCCGGGAGTACGAGTTCATCCCCACCGACCACGCCGAGACGCTGTTCACGCAGTGCTGGTGGCCCCACGTATCCTCCTCAACCATCAAGCCCAGGTGAGAGAGACGGCGACCTTCCTCGAAAGAGATGAATTAAGCGTTTGTTTGGTTTATTTCCTTTAGTAGCCGTGTTGAAATTTTGACATGGCTAAATTTTGTCATTTCAAACATATTTTATCATTTCAATTTCAGAAACTTGCTCTCCTGAAAACAACATCAAGACATCAATTTTTTTGACCTTACCAAAATTTGGTCATGCCATGATTTATTTGGGCAACAAACCAAACATCCCCTAAATCCACGGGGCTGTGCACACACGCTTGCAAAAATCTTATTCATATCTATATATTCTCAAAAAAAGGTTCGATCTGGTGTAATTGTATCTTGACCAATTGCATGTTCTTGTTGTTGATGCGTTATGCACAGGGCGCTCGTCATAGTCATGCACGGGTTGAATGAGCACAGGTAAGAAATAGTCCAGTTCCTATATGTTAATTAAAATTGGTTACTTGTCTGGCTGGTTATTGATGGTTGGCCTACCAGTGGGAGATATGATCATTTAGCGAGGAGGTTGAATGACATCGGTATCAAGGTTTATGGGATGGACTGGACTGGTGAGTCTTTTGCCTACGCTATTCACTTATTTGTGATTGGCAATTGTCTTTTTTATGAGTGTACGTCTTCATTTCCATACCGTCAACTATGCAAACTTTACTGAAGAAATGATTACTACCGAAGACTGGTATTTTTATTGCCTTGAGTATACTAGAAATGAATAAGTAGTAAGTAGAGGATTGGATTATTGAAGGTTCACATGAGGCATCAAAATTAACTACCATTTCAAGAACATTTGATGGATCTTCATGCTATTTACGAGCACACGACTTTTTTAAGCCTCAAGACCTGCTGAAGTATTGCCATGACCTGGTTTTGTAGCCTGGGAGCCTAGTCAAAACGATGTATCAAATCCTGTTTGCTTTCTTAACTAAACATCCCAATAATTTAAAACTAGTAGGGAAGAGAGGAAAATGATAAGGGGGGTGATTTTTTATTTATTTTTATGAATATGCATAGTACTGGCCTACTGGGTATAATTTAAACATTACTTAAAAATTCCCTTTTACTAATTTCACCAGTTGCTGCAACTTTGCACTTATCTCCATTTTTTACCTAACTATATGGGTTCAAGAATCAAGATTCTAGTAATTAGGAACCAATGATAACGGCAATGCAGGAGACAATTTGACAAAGGGCTATTTGATATTCATAATTTGTCAAGTTGATTTGGACGTAGTTGGATGTTTTGTAATGAACTTTGATGGGCCTTGGTTAAATACTCAATTTTGGACAGATTTTCATGAACTCCACTATTTCTAACTTGTAGATTGTGTTGTTATACAGGTCATGGTGGAAGTGATGGTCTTCATGGATATGTGCAATCTCTTGACCATGCTGTCAATGACTTGGTATGAGCAATTGAGCTTTTTGGGTGCTGTTTGAGGCTACATATATAAAATCTTATTTAAAGGCTTCTGTTCAACGTAGAAAATGTATCTGAAGAAAGTTTTAGCTGATAACCCGGGCCTTCCATGCTTCTGTTTTGGACACTCAACTGGTGGAGGCATCATTCTGAAGGTAACATTATTGGTACCATATGAAATGTATTAGCATTAAGTTCACTTATAAATTGGTATGCCCCTTTGTGTGCACAATTGCACATCCTTAAAACTTGCCGATGTTTTTGTTGTTGATAGGCTGTGCTTGATCCAGAGGTAGAGACTTGTGTTAGGGGTATCATCCTGACATCACCAGCTGTTCGTGTTCAGCCTGCCCATCCAATTATAAAGGTATGCTAATTGTCAAAATGTTGAATTGTCTGAAAATATACATGGAGTTTTGTGGTTCCTTCTTCACTGTAAGAGCTGATCGATGAGCTACATGGTCAGTTAAACTTTCACGTGTTGCAGTTTTGATCAAACTGTTTCCTTCTATTCTGAAGAGAACTCTTTGGTACTTCCCAATTAGTTTTATTCTCAACTGGGGAAAAGGTAGAAACTAGGGTGGACATATTTTGTCACCATTGTGCTTCCAACTGACTGGTGAGGGTGCCAGTGAGGGTTAGAGCTATTATATATAATTTCTTTTCTCACAGGACTGGTAAAGACAGGCAGCCAAATTTATATGTTGTCTAATTTATCTGTAGACTGGATCACTGGAGTGAAGTCTGCATGGAACAGTTACTGGCATCTATAGCCATCTCAAAATTATTTCCTGTTGTCTATTTGTAGGTCATGGCCCCAGTTTTTGCCCTCATTGCACCAAGATACCAGTTCCCTGCTTCGCACAGGAACGGGCCACCAGTATCGCGTGACCCTGAAGCCCTGAAATCCAAATATTCAGACCAGCTTGTGTTCACCGGTTCCATCCGAGTTAGAACTGGCTACGAGATTCTACGCCTGACTTCTCATTTGCAGCAGCACTTACACAGAATCACCGTCCCGATGCTGGTGCTGCATGGCGCCAATGATCTGGTGACCGATCCGGAAGGATCACAGAAGCTGTACGAAGAAGCTTCATCCTCGGACAAGTCCCTGAATCTTTACAGCGGATTGCTGCACGATCTCCTCATCGAGCCCGAGAAGGAGAAGATCATGGGTGACATTGTGGACTGGCTGAGCCCAAGAATTTGACAGCTTGGAAGCACCGGGGTCCAATTCGGTGGACGCGGCATGATCATCCATCCGCGGAGCGCGGGAGGACGAACATCCTCGCCTCCCGACGGCGATGACGCAGCTTTGATCGATCTGCCTGCAGAGCCGAGGAAAACTGCTCGCCTCCCGGCGTCGATAGCATCGTGACACGGTCATTGCTGCTGCTGCTTACGCTACACGTGTCGCTGCAGCACCAGGCGATGGATAGGCTTTCTTACTGTCGCCTCCCATTGTATCCCGAGAAATTTTTCCCAGGGATACTACGCCTCTGTAATTTGTAAAATGTCCGTTTGGTTCGCCCTGTGCGGCTGCATGTGTGGTGTCCAATAATTTACACGCCATTCCCCCCTCCGACGAGAGGGGTGACGTTTCCTGCATTGCAATGCAGTCAGATTTTGCAGCAGAATCTGTTTCCCTGGATTGCTTGACGTGTTCTTCTGCGCCGTATCGTGCTGCCCCCCCCCCCCCCCCCCCCCCCCCCCAGTAGTGTGCAAGAGATCCATGTGTCGGGCTGCTGGCCCTGCTTCTGCTGCTGCAGCATTTTTCTTCTCTCTTTACTGACCTGCTCGCTGCTGTAGCAGCAGCAGTGCTCGTGGGTTTCTGGTGAGTTGAGCATCCCTGCGGCCCTGCCTGCCACCAAATGCGAGCGATTTATGAATTATGATATGCGGAAAAACCGAGCATGCAGTAACTGAAAATAGGATTATTGTGGAACAAACATTCATGTTTGATAAATGATAAGCTGTTTCCTTTATTTTGGTTTGAAAAGAAAATCAAATATCATTTAGTTTTCGTCAGAAAAAGGAATATTCATTTAGTTATTTTTCTTTTTTTTCTATAGCTGATTTCTCGTCGGCTTAAGGAAACAGTAACACATGTGTAACAGAATACGCGCATAACCAATAGTATAATGGCCCAGATCACTTCTACACTGTCCGATTTAGTAATGCACGGTATAGATATGTTTCTGTTGATGTGGTGGGGCTGGCTATCACCACCATCCCATGAACCCCCGCCCTAATCCGGCAACACGCAGTGGTGTAGCTAAAGGGTAGCATGGGTAAGGCTAGGAGCCTAGGAATACCTTAAAATTTGCTGTCTAATGGTAGAGAACAGAGACATCTGATAAAAGAGAACCACATCGACATGCAGCTAGCCTACTGGGCACACCCAATAAAAAATGGCTAGCTACGCCACTAGCAGCACGTTGCTTGTCCCTCGTCTCAAAACCACCTCTTCCATCATTACAAACGATCAATCTTGTTTTATTATAAAATAAAATGTTATATTTAATTTTAAATTAATACATATATGTGAATAGAGTAATAATCTATAAAATTTGCTCAAATAATATTAGAAAATGTTAGGTTCCCGACTTCTTAAGAATTTAAAATATGGACCTATTCAGCATAGTAGCAGAACCTACATAGCAGGGGCATTCCCGTAATTCTATTTTTTTATTTCCGTGTACTGCTAAATCCGCGTCTATAAAAGGATAAGCCCCCACTTCACCTCGGAGGAAGCAAGCGCCCACAGAAGCGAGGGGCGCGCCTTGCTTCGTACTGCTGGCCGCTTCCCCCAATCTCTCCTCCGCCGCGGGGGCGATTGCCGGAGCTCGCGCCGTCGTCCTCTTACTCCTTCGCCATGGCCTTGCAGGGGAAGAAGCTCATCAATAGCCCGAGCGGTACTGGCCTCCGCCGCCATTTCCCCAGTTTTTTAGTTAATTTCTGGGAGGGTTTTTCTCGAATCCTAGGGTTTAATCGCTCCTGATGTTCTCCGGGGTGCTTCGGATTGGTGAAAATTTTCAGATGTGGTGACTCAGTTCATCGAGGGGCTTGTGGAGACATACCCGGGCCTGCAATACTTGGACGGGTTCCCTCAGGTACCTAATGTTCGCAAGAGAAAATGATTTCAAAGTTGTTTGGCGCCCATTTTGTGACAAACCTCCTCTCGGAATGTGTGCAGATTAAGGTTGTTCTTCGTGCTGATGTCGCGAGAGGTGCCTATGATAAAGTCGCAGTCATCTCAGGTATCGGGACATGTGTTTTTATTTTTATTTTTATTTTTATTTGTCATGTGTCTGTCTTGTGGAGAACTGCGTTTTTCTTCTCAGATCGCCTTTATGTGCAAACAACCGCAAATGCTATGATTCAGGTTAAAAACATGCTTGTCAACAACCATATGGCATTTTCATAGAATAACTACAATGTTTATAGAACTGCATTATCTTGCTGATTACCTACCATATTGACGACACAAGTGGTCAAGTGGATCTAGTTCATCTGTTTATACTTTATATTGTGTATCATAAAGATGGGAATGGGTTATTGTTTTTCTCATGAAAATTAAGATGTTCCCTTACTAGTTACTAATTCCTGGTCGAGTCTTGGCTTCCACACAATGTACCTAAAATTTGAAAGCGATAATAAGTTGGTTTTCTCCAGGAT
Source organism: Zizania palustris (assembly GCA_019279435.1). Classification (NCBI taxonomy): domain Eukaryota; kingdom Viridiplantae; phylum Streptophyta; class Magnoliopsida; order Poales; family Poaceae; genus Zizania; species Zizania palustris. The sequence goes on along the minus strand of JAAALK010000079.1, from coordinate 63,380,632 downwards.
TGCTTTCTCTACATTTTTAAAACAAGTTTGTCTATGACTATTTACTTCAATGTTTTTCCCATCTTTTGTTTTTAGTGCTTTTTGTGAGAATGTCTTACCTCCAAAAGCAGCATGGAGAGCATGCAACTGCATCTATGTATTTTGTAAATGTTATCCTTGAACTGCCAATGAATTGGGGTTTAGGATGTCCATTTCACTTTGGGATGTTCATGGAGTCAATTGATTGAGATTAGTAATTGCTGTTTTGTATACTGGGCATGTTAATGTTGGAATCAGTGACAGAAGAGTACATTACATTGCACATAATGAATATGATTGCATTCGTGGCATTGTGATATAAAAGGTGTGCTTCTTGCCCATGCATATATAATATGTTGTGTTTCCCACTGGAATGCTAATTATATATGTTGTGATGTTTGCAGACAGTTTGTTTTTCTGGTTATGTTCTGCATTGCTTAGCCAATCTTGACAGTAACAATTCAAAAAATGAGGTGTTTTTATTTATGTTGCTATGGCCATATGGATAATCAGATCTGATGTATGCTCTATTCTTGCTATGCAACCCTTGACATTCGTATACCCAATTGGATCAGTTCTTCTTCTTCTTTACTATTTGGTAAGAAGTAGAAGTAGGACTAGGGGTTGCTTTGGAATTTTATTGTGTAAACTTCTGTCAGTTTTGTGATGGTATCATGATACAGTTACACCTAAATGCATCTGAGTCTGCTATTACCCTAGCCAGCTATAGTTTCCATCCTTGCAATCACTGACGCTGTAGTACAATTTGCACTTATGTACAAAACACCATTCTTACTGCATGAACAATCACCTCATTTGTAACTTTAAGCCAGAAGGTTGTCATTACAACATCTTATTAAAGCATTCCAATTTTGTTCATAGGTGGTGGAAGTGGCCATGAGCCAACCCATGCTGGATTTGTTGGGCCAGGAATGTTGACAGCTGCTGTTTCTGGAGATGTTTTCACTTCTCCACCCGTTGATTCTATTTTAGCTGTACTGTTCTATCAATTAAAGTAAAAGTGTGAATCTACCTTCCTTGCTAAGATGACCCTAGCTTACATTTTCCAAATGCATGTTTTGATTATAGGCTATTCGAGCTGTTACGGGTCCCATGGGGTGCCTTCTAATAGTAAAGGTACTCTGCAGACTCTGTTCTAAAAGGTCTATTACGAGACAATAGGTAGCACTTAGCCCCCTGCAATATTGTGTATCATCTGATGCTTTGAGGCTAAACAATGTTCTTTTGATTATCACATGAAAATTTTACTACCGCCAACTAGTCATTTTTTAAAAAATAATATATTGTTTGGGCGTTATTTCTTGAATACTCCTTGACCTTTATTTACGCAAAAAAAATTCTCAGCACATTTTTTGCTCCTGCACCTGCTGATGATGCATTGCAACTTGCAAGTTTGTTCTTTTCTATTGCTCTGTCCTTAACGTCCATATTTCCTGCTCTCCCAAAGTTTCCTGTGTTGTCTAAGAAACTGGATCTTTATAAGACTTGAGAAAATAATGGAGGTACACCCTTGAGATATAGAACCTAAATGAGAAATCTTGTAATATTTATTTATTTATTTATTTATGCTGTTGGTGTCACCTGTTTTCTACTTCTTGTTTGATGAAGATTGACCTTGCCCTGTCCTTCTCTCTCTCCCCCTCTCTCATAAAAAACAACAAATTGGTCCACTGTCCACACTCTTATTTTGATATTGATGCTGCTTAGTGGTGTACTGGTGTTGTTTTGTCAATATTTAATATGTACTTCCGCGTTGCTCTTTTCTTTGTCTTAAAAAAATATATTTGAGCCATGTCAATTGTGTCTTAGTTATGATGCATTTATTTTCACATCTTTGATTGTTGGACATTTGCAGAACTACACTGGTGACAGACTCAATTTTGGATTAGCTGCTGAGCAGGCAAAATCTGAAGGTTATAAGATGGAGGTTGATGAACATATGACATCTTACTACTTTTGTGTAGAAGATCAAGTTGATTACCTTCTAATCAGTTATCTGTCCACCACTGTAGATGGTTATTGTTGGAGATGATTGTGCCCTTCCTCCACCTCGAGGGATAACTGGTAGAAGAGGTTTAGCAGGAACTATACTTGTGCACAAGGTAGTCTATTTTTGCTATTGTTTTCTCGATCATAATGTATGCTTGGCATGGTACACTCTGTAACTTATTGTGACCTGAGAAAATCCCTTCCCTTTCAATTGATCTCCCACTAGTTCATGCCAGATGCCAATATGCCATTATCATCTAGCTTGACCACGACCGCCAGCCTGCAACATGCTCATTTAAACAAACATATGGAACCTTTTCAAGTTGCTAGTCTTCCAGATGCAATAATTACGTAGCACATACTAATTAGTAAAACAGTGATCTGTTTGCACAATATGGTCAACTGGCATTGGAGATCTCTTCTTTCTTGGTAAAACTGTCTGATGGAACCATCCTTTTCCCAGTTTGCACTCAGAAGCCCTTGTATTATGTGTAGTTATTTATCAATTAGATAGTTTCTTCTAAAGTATATGGGCATAGTTTCTTCCATCTATATATGCATGGTGAATAGACTTTGGCCTTGTGATCTGTCAACATTTTCTGGGTTAACTTGAGTGATTCAATCCTTTATTGTACTTATTTCTTGTCCTCTGAAGTCCTAAGTTTGTTTGAATTTTACAGGTTGCTGGGGCTGCTGCAGATGCTGGTTTATCTCTTGCAGAAGTTGCTGCAGAAGCAAAACATGCATCTGAGGTTGTTGGTACAATGGGAATTGCACTTTCTGTTTGCACATTGCCTGGTCAAGTAACATCTGATCGTTTGGGTCCTGAGCAAATGGAGCTTGGCCTTGGAATTGTAAGTTCAAACCTTGTCACTTATTGTTCTCATTAAACAAAGAAATAACTGGCACACTTAAATTTAGTTAGGGGCTATTTGTTAGTTTTTGTGCATCTATATCTTAACTAATATAAAGCGGCTAGATCGTCCGCCGTTTCCGTCCGCAGTGCGTTCCGCTGTGCACCTTTCCCACATCCCATAAAAAACCAGCTAAAATTTGTGCTTCATAAAAACCGCCCAAACCGGTTCGCTCGGGCGCCCGCGCCCTGCGCGCAACCGCCCTCGCCCGCTGCGCAGTGCGCAGCGCCCGCTCCGGCCGCATGCGCTGAAACGGCCCGACGCATGCGCCGTGGAGACGTGCTGCATGCTAACTGAAAAGGAACGTGAGAAAGAAGAAAAAAAAAGGAAAAAAAGAAAAAATATATTTTTGTATTTTAATTTTTTAATTTCTTTATTCTTACGCGGCGGATGTATGAATTTTGTATAAAAACCCATAGATTTCTGAAAAATCACGCAGAAATATGAATTTTACACAAATACCCTGTTGAAAAATAAAATTCTCTGTTGCAAAGCATAGGCATCTGACTAGTTTGTTATCAATATGCCTTAGAGTACTGTAAATTTGCATATTCCCCAAATATGAAACGCACTTTGTTTCCCAGCATGGAGAACCTGGTGTTGCTGTTGTTGAGCTCCAGCCAGTTGATGTGGTAGTAGAACATGCTCTTAAGCAGATATTGTCACAGGTATGCTTTTGATATGCTGTTGTTTTAGCTTATTTTTATCTCTCCGTTTTTCTTCCAGTTGAAACTGCAAGCATTTTAATTTTCATTAGGATCCTTTTATCATTTTAATCTGTTTTATTTTAGTGCCATGAATCCATGTTATCCATTCTACACATCTACACGAAGGATACTTTTTTTAGTTTAGCTTGCCATAACTCTCTGTAAAATAGCAAAGCTTGCAGAGTTGCAGTTGAACCTGCAAACATTTAAAATTGTTAATTGGTTTTTGCCATTTAATATGATTCATTGCAGTGTCATGTATCTTGTATCCATATTTTTCTTTGATTCATGAAAACTGAGACTAAGCTGAGTTAGTGCTATAACTAATTTTGAAATGGCAAAAATATTGTCTTAGTTTTGAAATTCCTTTTTCAAACAGCTCCCTTAATTGTCTCATTTAATCATTACTCATTAGGTAAGGTCCTTACTGATAATATGCAAAAGAGGATATAGGCATATAGCCTGAATGGCAGGAAACAGAATAGAGAATAAATGCTGCATTGCAACCAAACATTGCACATACAGTCTACATGGCACACATTCCTTTTCTTGCCAACTTTAGGTGTAATCTTGTTTGCACTATCTAGTTATAGATACATTCGATTAAATTATTGTGATGGCTGTGCATCCTTGCAGGAAACTCAGTATCTTCCTATCACAAGAGGAAGCAATGTTGTCCTCCTAATCAATGGGTAATTAACTAACTACAGAGAAATTTTCATTTCACTGTATGAGTAGAGTACTATCTGCACAAGCAGATCACAAACACAAATACTCTATATGGCAATGATTATCACATGATTTACTTACTACATCAGCATTCAGATTTCACAGTTATTAGGTAATTTAAATATTTTCCATTTTGGTGTCATGATCTGACATTCTGGTCTATGGTGAACAACAATTGTCATTACAGTTTTATTTGAATGGATTACTTTGACAACTGTCTTTATTCTTTAAAAATATATTTGGAATATACAACTAATATGACAATACGGCAGAGAAACAGAATCGGTAAGGGAAATGATAGAGCTGACGCCTTCTGGTTGAGCAGGCTCACTCTGCCCTGCCAGAGGCTATGCTTGACGAAACTAGGTTTGCGCAAAACCCTTCTCTGATATTACTATTGCTTAATCTCCCTAATATACGCTAGGCCATCTTTATAGCATAGGGGCTGAAAGATAAACAACTTGGAAACATTTAATAAACTAGGAAACTATATCAAACACTCTAAATAGGAAATAGCCATTAAGAATAAAGATGCATATCTCCTAAATCCTAATCAATCCTGAATTCTATTCAGGGTAAACCTGTAAGCACTGCTGCCATGCGTGTACAATTGTACATTGTTGGTACTTACGCCCATAATGCTGGTCCATAACAACAACACCGAAGCAGCGTACAATTTAGCATTCGTGTGGGAAAGAAACTAGAAATGAAACATCATGAGAGATTATCTCACCCCACTGATCATAAAACAAACATGGCTCGACATTTCTGCCTGCTCCTGTGTACCCTGTTAATACTGTAGATTGATTGTTCAGCCTTCCTTGGACACCTTGGATAAAAAGATGTATTTTTTTCTGTAGTAGCATAATAGCGAAGCATTGAAAGAAACTTGGGTTGTCATGTTGGGGTAAAGAAATAAAGAATCCTAGTCCTGATTGAGGTGTCACTGGACCAAAGTGTTACAATAACGTGTTGTAGGCAGAAACACCACAACTGGAGGGGAGATGGAAAGACTAACCTACTAAAGTCCATGCCTTATTACATTGGTAGTATGTGGCTGTTTTTCTTTTTACCGTAGTTTAGCCCATAAAACTAGCTCTAATGGTTGTTAAGATTTAAGATGCATTCAACTAGATAATATCGTATCTCGAACAACTTGATTACTAAGTAATTATAGCTGGCCTAGTTACTGTAGTATTACCTTATTGTTTTATACCATGATACCATCTGTAATATGCAGATTGGGTGCGACTCCCATCATGGAGCTTATGATTGCAGCAAGAAAAGCGGTTCCTGAATTACAATTGGAGTATGGGATTGCTGTTGACAGAGTTTATACTGGCTCACTTATGACTTCACTTGATATGGCTGGTCAGTTCTACCACTAATATCTCTATAGGAGAATCCGGGCTTCTGTCAAGGACCAATAAAAATCTTTCAACTTAAATTAGTAGGTAACATTTCCAATGAAAATGCATTGAACCATGATGACCTGTGATGGTTGCTTGAATATGAACAATATGAAGTTTGTTACTTTGTTTGACCAAATATCTTGAATCTTTACTGGCTAAGATAAAACTTTGTTCTCCCCTCAGCATATTGTTTATTGTGCATTTTTATTTTCTATGCAAGCATTAGAATTATGGATAATTCACTTATTGTAAATATTATGTTTTTCCTTGTAGGATTCTCCATCACTATTATGAGATCAGATGGTAACATTTTGCAGCGACTTGATGCTCCAACTAAAGCTCCAGCTTGGCCTGTTGGATGTGAAGGTAGTGTTCTTGCTGGCAAAAGATTTGGCTTTTGGTATGACCATATGAGGCTGTTAGTCCGATTACCTGTATACAAGACTGAAAATAGTTTTAAGCTCTTGTCCCCCTTCTTTCTGTTAGTCATTGAATTTCTAAATTTATAACTGATTCAGGAAATCGCCCGCCAGCGAAAATTCCTGTTCCGGTACCACTGTCACCTTCAGTGAAGGATGATGAGGTAAAGAAAAATTCTATTTTCTAAGATGTCCCGCTGTATGTAAGTTCATGTGAACAATAATGTGGAAGTATAAAATAGCTGCATAGTTCTCTCTGCTGGTTCTGCGTGGGCTCTAGGTGTTTATTTCAGTTGCTGTGTGACCGCTGTGTCATATCACCGCATTGAGAAATAAAAATATTGAAATCATTTTCCTTTATAACAGAAAGTCTATTCAACATTGTTTAGATTCTTTAAACCATGCCGGCATATGCATGTCCACAAGTCCATCAGTTACAACCTAGAATCTCCTAAGTATGATGGCTATTGTCCTGCAGATTCTTGTTGAACCTCTGGAGTTAAGCAAGCAAGGGTGTATTCTGGAGTTTGCTATTGAAGCTGGTGCTAAAGAAATTATCAATATCAAGGATAGCCTAAATGAATGGGACAGTAAAGTGGGAGATGGTGACTGTGGAACCACCGTGAGTCTAATAGGGGCCTATGAATTTAAACTTTCTGATGATAGCTGTTTTAAGATAAAACATTAATCTGTATTTTTCAGATGTATCGAGGTGCAACAGCTATTCTTGAGGATATGAAGAAGCGGTAAGTTGAAGGATGCCATATTATTGCTGAGTGGTTTTTGTTACCTACAGCTTTTTAATGTTTCATTCTTGCTGAGCATGTTTTTTTTTTGAAAAACAACCAGCAGGAGAGGCTCCTACTAAGGTTATATATATTACGATGGGTAAGAAGCTACCCAAAAAGGAACGAGATTACAAAGGAAAACTAGGAAAAAGATCGAGAAATCGTTTAACAGGATTCTCAAACAGCAGATAAAATGAGAAAGCGTTTAGCAAGGTGCTTGAACATCAGCCAATACTAGAATGGGAGCTAATTTCATGCTTTACTTGCAATCCAGTCCATGACACTTATTTTGATTTTTTCCTTTTGACGGTATGTTTGAGTTCCGATGATTCTGATGAACGAGATCCACCATTGATGCACTGACGGGTTGCTTTGCCTAAAAATGCAGTTATTTCGATGCAGCCAGATCGACCAAGCTCCTGTTAATATTAGTTCCATAATAAAATCTCGTTTGTCCACGGGCTTGATAGTGGCAACTTGATCTATGATTGATCCTATTTCTGTCCATTGAATATCCATTTTCCCCCAACACTCTCTGACAAACTCACAACCAGAGAAAAGATGATGCGCAGTTTCAAGCGAGTCTGTAGAACACAGCACACAGTGACCCCCATCGCTTACGTGCAGAATTTTTTTCCTTTTTAAGATGTCTTTCGTGTGTAGTCTGTCATTGATCATTAGCCAAAAGAAGACTTTAATCTTTTTCTCACATTGGCAGGCCCAGATCCATTTGAAAATGCGGTGTGCTTCCAAATTACTGTATGTGTATTGGTAGTTCTTTTTCGGGGTGTATCTGCCAGGTCCCCATATGTAAACCCAGTGATCTTGAAGATGTATTGATAGATTTAGCCTTTGCACATCCCCTTTGAGTTTTTCAAATTCTTCCTGAGCTTCCAAGGAGAGTGGTAAATGGAATAAACTATGAACATTTCCAGCATTATTGAACTGGGCAACTGAGCAGTCTTTGTTTTTAGCAAACGTGAACAACCTCCGGTAATTGTTGTTAGCTGAATTTGAGGACCAAATATCAAACCACAACGAAGCAGTTAATCCCGATTTGATCATTGGTCTGGCTATTGCCAGGAAACTTGGAATTAGCTTAAGTATTCCACGCCACCACGCCGATCCTTTTGGTTTACTAACCTGGGGGAGCTTCCCCGTACCATAGTATTTATGCCATATTAGGTTTACCCAGGGGATATTTTCCTTGTTGAAGAATTTGTCCAGATGCTTGATCATAAGTGCATTGTTCTGTCCTGTTAAGTTTAGCACTCCCAACCCACCTTTGCTCTTTGGCTGACACACTTTACTCCATTTTACCAAGGACAGAGCTTTAGTGCTGTTATTGTTCTTTTGCCAAAGACATCTACGTCTGAGTTGATCAATACTCTTTACTGTCGCAACTGGCAAATGATACATCGCCATTGTATAATTCGGTAGTGCTGTTAATACTGAATTTACTATTTGCAAGCGCCCTGCCAAAGAAAGCCAGCAGGAGGTTGACTGCAATCTGCTTTCGATTCTGTTTAAGATATTAGTGAAGTCTTGATTGCTGAGCATGTTTTAACAAACATACAATTGACTATGATTTAATATCTCTATAAGCTTTTAAATTTGATTTTTTTCCTGTCCTGCAAGGAAGACATGAAAATTGCCAATTTGGTTGTAAAATTTTTCATGACAAGTATAGAAATGACATGAACTCATCAATGTGGTCTTAACTTTTTGAGACAAGTTTTTGTCTTATTAATAGTACTGCAAGTCTGCAAGCCAGCCACTGCCCTTGTCTGTCCCATAGTCCCAGTGTTACATTTTTAAACTGGCCATCTTTCCTCCCTAGGTGCATAATAGCTGAACTATTTCTAATTTAGTTTTCTCTTCGCCAGTTACCCAATGAATGATGCAGCTGGAACAATTAATGAGATTGGGGCAACAGTCCAGAAGGTGATGGGTGGAACAAGTGGAATCTTGTAAGAAATATGTGCACGCCTACCTTTTTGTTTCACTATGAACCACTTAAAATGCATTGAGAAGTCATTCTTCTTTGTATCATGTTTCAGGTATGACATACTCTGCAAAGCTGCATATGCAAGCTTAAAACAGAGTACTAGTATTGGTGCAAATGAATGTAAGAGATGCAAATTATGAGTGTAATGACATACCACTAAAAATTACATTCTAACATAAAATATACTGCTTTTCTGCAGGGGCTGATGCTTTGGAAGCCTCTGTTGGTGCTGTTAGCAAGTATGGTGGTGCTAGTGCAGGATACCGCACAATGCTGGATGCTCTAATTCCTGCTTCTACAGTTCTCAAACAGGTTCTTGAATCCACTCGAGTCAGGGACGTATTATTTACCATGCATGTGTGATAAACTTATCGTGCTTAAAGCCTTAAACAGTCTCTCAAAGCGGGGGATGATCCTGTGACTGCCTTTATCGCTTCTTCCGAAGCAGCATCAGCTGGTGCTGAATCCACTAAACAGATGCAAGCAAAGGTACGTTCTTTCACTAATCGTACTCGACAGCTACATTTCTCTAACATTGCAAGCTTCTGCGACGGCAAGATTGCTACCCTAGGATGAGTTCTCTGATTTCCTTTGATTATATTCGTTCCTGAAGTAATATAATTCGACTGCGCGCTTGCAGGCAGGACGGTCGTCATACATTGCTCCCGACCTCGTGGCTTCAATTCCAGACCCAGGAGCAATGGCTGCAGCAGCTTGGTACTGTGCGGCGGCTCATGCAGTGAAGAGCAAGCTGCACGCCTCAGATATTAGTTAGAGTAGTTCATGGAAGGCATGCAATGTCTCAATTCATAGACCAAAATTATGACTATACTGACGGCGAAATTCTGGGGGCGTTTTCTCACCCACCCCTTAAGATTTGGTTTCCGCTTGTGCTTTGCATTGGCCGAGAAATCGAGTTCCGAAATTCTTTTGCCCCCACATCATCCACGAGCAGTTCTAAGAGTTTGTAGACGATACAAGCATAAAGTGAAGCTATGCTTTTGCCTTGTCGATGATAGCTTTGCATGCGTCCGATGATATGACTGTTGTTTTATAGCTTGCCTGAAAAGCTTCGCGTCTTTCGTTTGGTGATTAATTTCGAAATATGGCCGCATTAAGCTACGAAATGGATACCTGATTTGAAATTTTGAAGAGAATATAATTGCATTTCGTGTCGTCCCGTTCGCACCGCTTCCAAAAAGTTTGTGTTTGAGGCCAGGCAGCACGATCTCAAAGTTCTCAACCCGGATCTGCGGGCCCACCCAAGCAACGAAGAAGCCAGCACAGCACATCGCTGGTATGCGGTTTACGTTTACCTGTCGTTTCAAATTTGGGTTTGAAAATTTTCGAAAAACTAAAACAATTCTCAGGTGAATTAAGATGATTTCGGGTGAAAAATTTTCAAATTTGATTTTTGATTTGATTTGGATTTTTTTTCTAAAATCCAAAAAAGCTTATAAATATGTCAAGAAACATACCAGTAATTACTCTAAAATCATTTTCGATGCGTGACACAGCCTGATTTGATTTATTTTGGTTCTCTTTGTGGTCCGTCAGACTCAGAAATTAACTGACAAGTGCAAGGTGCTGGGAGCCGTCTGATATGGATCCGACGGCTCAGATCGTGGCAAAACCAGCCATCGGATCCCCGCATTGCAAGTGGTCAGGTCAGAGGGTCGAACACAGAACAGCGAATCGCGGCGGCGACATCACACTTCGCCGCCTCCTCCCGCCGCGCCGACGCGATGCCTCCGTTGGCCAGGCTCCACCGCCACCTCTCCCTCTCGCTTCTTCGCCGCCACTCCCCGTTTCATCCGTTGCCTCCTGCGGCCGATGCTTTCCTTCGCCGCGGGCTCGCCTCGTCTTCCTCTTCTTCCGCGGCGGCGGCGGCGGCGAGCCGGGAGAAGAGCTCGAGGAGGACGATGATATACCTGATAGGCGTGGCTTCAGCGATGGTCGGAGCTTCCTACGCCGCCGTCCCTCTCTACCGCCGCTTCTGTCAGGCCACTGGCTACGGCGGCACCGTCCAGCGCCGCGAGGTTTGCCTGCCAACGCCCCTACCCCTATTCCACCATAACCCTCTCCTGATTCACTTTGGTAATATGTGGTGTTCTGAAACTGCTTACTGATGTACTGTGCTGGGACCACGATTAGGTTGCGCTTGATTTTGTCGATGATAAAAGCCTGCTCCGTTTAGTTGGACAAACTGCTGGTTTGCACATGTGGAAATTGATGCGATTCAGAACCTATCTCGATTACAATAATTAAGATATATCAAACTTATGATGCCCTTTGTCGTATGGAGTCCTCTTTTGTAGGTCTTCGATGCGTTGTCTATTAAGTTGTTAGAGTCATTAAGGATGTCATGGACATTAACATCTTGTATCCATACCTATAAATATGGATTTTGAGTTTAGAAGATTGTCTCTGTTTATAAATAGCACTTTTGTTGTCTGCTCACTCTCACTCTTCATTCTGTTGATATCTATAGTTATCTATAGTGGAATTTGTTAATTTTTCCTTGAAATGGTACTATTCAAATGTGTTGGAAATGGCATGAATATGTCTCTAGTTCATTTATGGGTAAGCACTTGCACAGACAAGATATTGTTGAAATAGGGTGACTGTGAACTTCAATCAAAATGATTATGGATTTATGGTTGTAAAAATTTGATATATAGTGAATCATTACTGGTGTGTTAAAAGGGTTGTGATAAATTTTGTATCTTGTGTAACTACCTGATTCAAGTGAGCTTGAACCTAGAGTATTATTAGTTGTATGTGATGATGTTTGTGTCTCTGCAGAGTGTGGAGGAGAAGATCTCACGACATGCTCAAGATGGAACCACAACGTCAAGGTGAGTCTTGCTATACACATGGTCCAAGTTTTATAGAAATGCTAGAGTGCATGTGTTTCTGGCTAGTTGCTTGCTGCGTAAATAGACATTTCTTATACTTTTCTTACATTATCATATTATGATCTTCTGTGTTTCTTTCATCAGTGCCATTTTACCAATGTTTATTATCAGAACTCAGAAGTACCTTCGTTTCAAATAGTGGGCTGATATGGCATTCATGTGATGTTAAATTTGGATTAAGAGCTTGGTACAGCCGCACAACTTTGGCAACAATTGCATGTCTACAGCTTATTGTGCTATATAATAAATAATCATGGGCTAATTTTGTAGAGTTGAGGTCTTATATTAATATGAATATTGAAAGTTTGCATCGATATATTTGTGCATCTTACATTCTCATGATCGCATCATGTTTATATGATTTTCACTAATTACCAATAGTCTCAGCATATTTTTAAATGAATTTGTTATTTTTAATACTATCTGCAATAATCTTGTGTGCTAAGTTTAGTAGTGATTCTACTTTTACTAGCATTTTATTTCTATCATGTTGAGACCAAGGCAGTTGATTTTGTTTGCAGAGAGATAATTGTCCAATTTAATGCTGACGTTGCTGATGGTATGCCATGGAAATTCATTCCGACACAGAGAGAGGTAATGCTTTGGAACTTAAGACACGTATTATAAGCCCTTTCCACAACACATTTATTCTCTATTCACTCCATCTGTAGGTGAAGGTTAAACCTGGTGAAAGTGCCCTTGCATTTTATACTGCTGAAAATCGCAGTTCAGCTCCAATAACTGGTGTGTCCACGTATAATGTTGCTCCTATGAAGGTATGTAATTCAGCACCACTTTTAACCCTTAACCTTGCTGCCATGTCCAGAAATTGTGCGATAAGCACATGAGTCATCACTGAATTCATGGAAGTTATCTTTTGCCTTTAACCTTTCATCCTGTATTCTTTTTGTTAGCATAAATTAGTGGAAATATGTTGGATAAAATATCCCCAAACATGATTTCTAGGAAAAGGAAATAGTGATAAGAAAACTGTAGAAAATATAACCTATGTTTGAGGTGTTGAAATTTACCAAGGACTCAGGTTACTTAACAATATCAGGCTATTTATGTTACTAACTGAAATTATGCTGAGGTGTATAACTACAGCATTTAAGTTAACAGGAGCCAGACTCCTGACGTTTTGAGATTACAACTGTTTTCTTCCATCCTGCAGGCTGCGATTTATTTCAATAAGATACAATGTTTCTGCTTTGAGGAGCAAACACTTCTTCCAGGGGAGCAGATTGACATGCCGGTAAGTTCATTTTGCACCCGATGCAACAATGTGCGCCTAGTTATTTGGTATACGTTTACACTTATTTCAACTATGCACGTGAAAAAATTTCAGGTGTTTTTCTACATTGATCCTGAGTTTGAGACAGACCCCAAAATGGAAGGGGTGAACAATATAGTCCTTTCCTACACATTCTTCAAGGTGAATGAAAGTTAATTGTAGCAGTATCTTAAAGTAAGTTGTAACATTAGTTTTATTTAAACACTTTGGCAATCTGAGACACAAAATTCCCTTTCATGTAACACTAAAAGTTAGATTTTTTAGTGTGTAGTTAATTGACATGTGTTTCTCGATTTTTTTTACAAATAAATATGTAAGAATTGTTCAGAGAACAATCAAAATGGAATATTTCTTGATTTAGTTTCAAGGGATCATGGAGGATAAGAAATGGCATGCCGTCTGCAAGTTGCACATATTGGCTTGGCCTTGGTGCGAATATAATGAAGTTTTTATCTCTATAGTTCTAGACAAATTGCAGCTGGGAGCCTGCGAAAGGAAAGAAGAGGCTCATTGGTAAATCGCACTTTCAGCACTTTGGTATGTAAGCTCTTCTTGTCGTTTAGTTTCTTCTGCCATTAGGTTGGTACTTGGGCAGTGTTCCAAGTTGAAGTTGAGGTGTTATCCTCCAAATAAAAATTAGGAGATGTTTAGAACGCTGCAAGATCCAGATTATATATATATAATCTAGATCCACGAGTACCCCTTTTACATGTGATTTAGCTGGCACTAAATCTTATCAGATTGGTCCGTGTGGCTTATTTTTTTTAAAAAAAAACAATACCCCCTCCACCTAAAAAAACTTTATTATCTTCAGTTCATGTGAAATTAGTCAGACGGCTCGTTCCGTCTCTTTCTTCTCCCGTTAGTGCAGTTCACGAGGAAGGAAAGACAGCCAGTCGAAGAAGGATTCTTCTTCGAGCCTGGTTCGGAATAATTCAGAGTTGCCGCCGGCGTCAAATTCTGTTTTCGAGGTAAGTATGTCTGCTGATTCACGTCGAATTGAACTAACAAAAAAAACGTAGTTGGCCCAACCATTACCACGCCACCGTGATCGCCGACAAGCCTAAATCTACGGCACATTCAACTCAAGAGGCTGTTACGGATTCATTTCAAAATTCGAAATTGAGTGTTGGCAGCCCATAATTATTAGGCCCAGCAAATAAGAAGGTTTATGGAAGTTCCCAAGCTGAATTACGGACTTCCTTTTGTAACCAAAAAAAGGATTCTAATCACAAATTAATTGAGCTTTGGAATCATTCAAAAATAAAGTGCTTATAAATTATGACATTCACACTTCTAAAATGTAGAAAATTATTATTAAAAAGATAGTATGAAGATCATACAACCTTTCTCACAGTGAATAAGTGAAAGCCCGAAAGTAGATATGTACTTTTCTGGTACCTCATCGGGCATCTGATTAAATATGAATAAACCGAACAATTGTGTCCAAAATCACAAAAGTGAGAACCATAGGTAGCAATAGATATTACAGTCTTCGAATAGAAGAAAATGATAACAGGTAGAACAGTTGAAATATTTGTCCACGCTAACGAAGAAACAGCAACAAAAAGAGAAACAAAAGGAGGATGGTGATAACGGCTTAGCATTCTTGGGTCGAGAAGGATTAGAAGCATTTCCTGTGCACAATGGATGGACCAGACTCGTCGTACTCAGCCTTGGCAATCCACATCTGCAATGGCAAACAACATAGTAAGCAAATCAATCAAGTTCACAAGGTGATCAAATTATATCGCTGCAATGCATAGTTACCTGCTGGAAGGTGCTGAGGGATGCCAAGATGGATCCTCCAATCCAGACACTGTACTTCCTTTCAGGAGGAGCGACCACCTTGATCTTCATGCTGCTAGGAGCCAAGGCAGTGATTTCCTTGCTCATCCTGTCAGCGATGCCAGGGAACATAGTAGTACCACCACTGAGAACGATGTTGCCATATAGATCCTTCCTAATATCCACGTCGCACTTCATGATAGAGTTGTATGTGGTCTCATGGATACCCGCAGCTTCCATTCCTATGAAGGAAGGCTGGAAGAGGACCTCAGGGCAACGGAAACGCTCAGCACCAATGGTGATAACTTGCCCATCAGGAAGCTCATAGCTCTTCTCCACAGATGAGCTGGTCTTAGCAGTCTCCATTTCCTGGTCATAATCCAGGGCAATGTACGAAAGCTTCTCCTTCATGTCCCTCACAATTTCCCGCTCAGCCGTCGTGGTGAATGAGTAGCCACGCTCCGTCAAGATCTTCATGAGGTGATCAGTAAGATCACGCCCAGCCAGGTCAAGACGGAGGATAGCATGGGGGAGAGCATATCCTTCGTAGATGGGGACAGTGTGGCTGACACCATCACCAGAGTCCAGCACGATACCTGAGAAAATGAAAGAGTGTATTCAGATATTGACAATTGTAGCACATCAAAGTATTGACCATAGTTATTAAGGCGGTAAGGCGAGACGAGGTGGTGGACTACCGCCTAAGCAGTAAGACATAAGGCAAGGCGACACATTACGCCCATATAAAATACTAGTGAGATGTCTGTGCTTTGCAACAGGATATTTGCGTAAAATTCATGTTTCTGTATGATTTTTTAGAAATCTAAGTGTTTTTACATAAAATTCGTACATCCGTGTAAAAATAAAGAAATTAAAAAACTAAATTGCAAAAGTATTTTTTCCTTTTTTTCTTTTTTTCTTTTTTTCTTCTTTCTCATATTTTCAGTTGCTGCATGCATGCGCGCCCGTTTTCTTTTCAGTTGCTGCGTGCGCTGCGTGTGCGGCCGGGCGGTGGTTGTGCGCGGGGTGGGTCGGGCGGTTTTCACAAGGTATAAGTTTTGGCCGGTTTTTTTAGGGATGTGGGAAGACACGTACGGGTTGCGGACAGACGAAACAAAAATTTGGACGCTTTAATATAGTTAAGATAGTATTTAAGAAAAAAATATTAATAGATAAGAAGTAAATTCTAAATAGTAATAGCAATATAGCATTATAAAAATAACAATACAATATCAAATTACAATATTGTCACTTTAGATAACTTACAAAACTGAAAATATATATTTAAAATTGCAATAACAAATTTAAAATTATGTAT
This sequence comes from Zizania palustris, assembly GCA_019279435.1. Lineage (NCBI taxonomy): Eukaryota > Viridiplantae > Streptophyta > Magnoliopsida > Poales > Poaceae > Zizania > Zizania palustris. The sequence goes on along the minus strand of JAAALK010000079.1, from coordinate 63,364,309 downwards.
AATAATATATTTAAATCTCAGTTTCATATAAATCTAGTCCTGCCCAGTTAAGGCCCATTATATTTAAGGAGAAGTATCATGTGCACATCGATTGGCCGTGCACATGGTGCACATGTGAGATCTCCACCTTCAATCTGTAATCTAACGGACAGCAACTCCACCAGATCATTTAGCAGAAAACACCTCCCCATTCCGTTCCTTGTTACATTTGCGATAACCCCCAGCGAAGCTGTTGTCCGTTGGATTACAGATTGAAGGTGGAGATCTCACATATGCACCATGTGCACAGCTAGCCGATGTGCACGGGATACTTCCCCTATATTTAAACCCTAAACTCTCTCTACACTCCACTCCTCACTCCTCTCAGCCTTCACAGTCCCCTCATGGCTCCTCCAACTCCACAGTACAGCCACCGCCTCTTCCCCAGTTCCCCTCTTCTCTCTTCCATCTTCCCCTTTTCTCCCTCTGCGCCCAACCTGACCGTGCCACGCCCTGCTTACACCCAACTGTGCGCCGCTAACGCCCTGCTCGTGCCTGGCCTCTCTGCACCCGATCTCCGCTGTGCCTGGCCTCTAAGAACAGGGGGGGTAACGTTGGAGGGTAAGGCTTCCCGACGCCTTACCCGTACCAAGCGCTAAAGTGAGCTAAAGCAACACTTTAGCGACACTTTGATAACAATGGCATTGACTATTGAGCGGTCCACACCAACAAAATTAGGATGTTTAAAAAAGATTGCATGTATGAGAACTTCCTGTTAACATATTTCAGAATATTCTAATAATCCTGAAGCATCAAAGTTGAATATTGCAAAACCACTCACATCCACATGCGAACATTAAGATTAAAATGGCCATCATCCTCAATGCTACAGTTCAGTGTGGAATGGGCTCACCTGTGGTACGACCACTCGCATACAGCGAGAGGACAGCCTGGATGGCGACATACATAGCAGGAGTGTTGAAGGTCTCGAACATGATCTGGGTCATCTTCTCACGATTGGCCTTGGGATTGAGGGGAGCCTCGGTGAGGAGTACAGGGTGCTCCTCCGGCGCCACACGGAGCTCGTTGTAGAAGGTGTGATGCCAGATCTTCTCCATATCGTCCCAGTTGCTGACTATGCCATGCTCAATGGGGTACTTGAGGGTCAAGATACCTCTCTTGGACTGTGCCTCATCCCCGACGTAGGCGTCCTTCTGCCCCATTCCGACCATGACACCGGTGTGGCGAGGGCGACCAACAATGCTGGGGAAAACAGCCCTGGGCGCATCATCTCCGGCAAACCCAGCCTGACAACACAACAAGTTACCACTTCAGTTTCTATGAAGAATGCGTCATTCCCGGAGTAACGACGAAGTTCTTGAAACCCAATAGCTTACCTTGACCATTCCAGTTCCATTATCACAGACGAGAGGCTGAATGTCCTCGGCGTCAGCCATGCTCTACCTACAACAAAGCTCACACGAGACTGCATTTTGTCACAAATCAGAGGAACAAACAAATACACGGTACAGAATCTCGGCACCAATGGAAGGATTGCTCCCACTAAATTCTAGCGCAAAAATCTAGCGCATCTAAACACGACGAAGCAACACAATTCACGAAGAACCGTATTGTTTTCCTGATCCTGTTTGCCATTGTAGAAATTAAAACCCATCCTTTCCTCCCTCACTGTAAACCAAACATTCCCAGGCTAGCCAGCGTTGAACAAGAGAAACGCCGACGAAGAGCGCCTCGGGTCGTAGATCTACATCCCCGACGCCCCCATTTCACCCGAGATCCGGCCGGATCCACGCTGGCCAGCGCGGGAACGGTTGCCGGGCATGCGAGATCTCATCCCAAGCTCCCACGCGTTCACAGCACCGGCAATGCGAGGTCGGATCTGGGGTGGGGTGCTCACAGGAGGAGGACAGTACCCCCACCCCACCCGCGGCGAGATCGAGACGGGGAGAGAGAAGCGGACGGATGGTTTACCGGCGCGGTGTGGGGTAATGGAGATCCGGCGGAGGAGGGGCGAGGCGCACGTCGTCCGGCTGCGAGGCGAGCGGTGGTGGCACTGGTATGGCAGGGAGGGGGAGGGAGAGGCGAGGTTGGGGGTTATGTGCAGCGAGGCTCGTAGCGGTGGGCGTTTCTTAATGTCCGAATGTGTCGTAGGAGATACCAGCTACACCATATATTTCCCGGTGTATATTTCACAAAATACCAATGTTTGGATGCTAGAATTTAATGTAGTAAGCTCTATTAGTATTAGTTGGTTTAATTATACAATTTCATTTATGATTAGAATAGACTCATAAATCATTGTTCTTCATAGATCCATGTTCAAGCCAGCGAGGGAGAGTGGAAATAAGTGACACTAGATTACTTGTATAGATGAGCCTCTTCTGTCATCACTTGTCATGCAAGTGTCTATCATCATCAACACTTTGGCCTCCGTCGCCTCGGCCCCGTGCCACTTCCTTGTCGTTGCCCCAGACTGTCTCCCTATTGTTGGGGCGGGCCGGGCGGGGAAAAAATAGAGCGTTGTTGTTTTTTGGGGAAAAATTAACTTCCGTCGGCTGAGGGTTGAACCGACGGAAGTTAAGTTAACTTTCGTCGGCCACAGTTAAAGCCGACGGAAGTTAAGTTAACTTCCGTCGGCTTCTTTAGGCTAACGGAAGTTAATTAATTTTCATTGGCTTTTGGAAAAGCCGACGAAAATTAAAAAGGCCAACGGAAATTTCTGTTTTTCTTGTAATGTGTGTTAATTTCATGTTGTGGCTCTACGGCCCCCGCCATAGCCCGTACAGCTCTTTGCCACGGCTCCACGACGCCTCGCTTGTGATTTATGCTGCCTTCTCTCCCTCTTCTGGCTTCCCACTTCACCTCCTTGCCCCTTCTCCCTTATCGTGTCTATTTTTAGACACAACATGTCAACATATACATAACATGTGCACGCTGCTTAGGTTAAGAAACATACTTAAAGACACAATTAATTGCTCAATAGAGGAAAAAGTTTACATGTTCCTATAAGTGGTTGGGCACAATTGTAGGTTTAGATTGGTAGAACTTAATTTTGGAAGGGGTTTAGAAACAGCTAGTCGTTATTTCTAATAAGTATTACATGCCATTAGAGAGTTGCGTGGGGATATGATACGGTTTCTGTCTCGTGACATCCACCAAAAAAACAAGAAATTGCAGATTTAATCCATAAAGGTACTAGTTTGACCTTACAATGAAATATTTTTTTGTCATTGTAGCTTTGTACTAATTAGTTTCAATATTTATTAAGACTGCATTGTTGATATAGATAAAACTCATGTGCTAGCTAAAGTCTCTACATCCATGGCAACTGACTTTTGAGATAAGAAGGGTGTAAACACATAAAATGACATGGTTGATGTGGACTTCGACATGAAGTTCACATATTTCATAGCTAGGTGGAGGGGTCTGCTCACGACACCAATTTTTTCTAGCAAATGTGTTGGAGAGGAATGATGGTTTAAGGATGTCCTCAGATAAGTGCAATTAGTTGTGTAGCTTAAATTTGCTAGTACGAATAAAAAACTTATTTAACTAGTATTTGTCGTTGGTTATGTAAATTCTACCTCATAGACGTGGGTTATGTTGCCTACCATATCATGGTTATCGGTACTACTTGAATGAGTATAGTGGAAGAAACTATCCTTATGATCAAAGAGATTTATTCAATCTAAGGCACTTCTCTCTTAGAGTCACAATCGAACGAGCGTTTAGTATATTGAAGAATCATTTCAGAATTTTGTATAATAGATCATTCCACCCATACAAGACTTAAGTAAAGTTACTGTGTTGGACCGGAAACGGCGACCAGAGGGGGGGGGGGTGAATGGGAGCTTTTAAAATTTCGGGCTAAAAACTTAGCCTTCGGGTCTGTTCTGTCTTCTGCGGAACAGGCTTCGAACACAACCTTCGAAGGTCTGGTTCGGAGGTACTTCGACACCTTCGAACACAGGCTTCGGAGGAGCAAACGTTCGAAGCCAAGAAGACTTCGCTCCACTAACAACCCTCGAAAATCTACTCTGCTAAGTCAGTGCAGGCTCCGCACACGAGGTGCTTCGAGCAGGCTTCGCACTTCACCCTTCGCAAGAGTGGACAGCCCTCTGAGGACTTCGACCAAGTACTTGGCGACAGCAACGGGTGCTGGGCTTCGTACCCGAAGGTCTACACGCACACAAAACGGAACACGCTAAGGGCTTCGACACAAGAAGCACTACGGGAAATGAACAGGGCTTCGCTAGTAATCAGCGAGGTCTTGCCTCGTGTTACACAGAGCGACAGCACACTGAAAAGCACACTTCGCGAGAAAAACACCCTTCGCCAAGACAGGCTTCGGTGAACTAAAAGCTAGCGAGGTATGCTACGCGAGCTCAAGCAAAAGCACAAGAAGCAGGGCTTCGCTGCTTGAACAAGGAACACTGAAATAAATTGAACTCAGAATGAATACAACGGGGTCTGTCTACAGGAGCTCAACAGTAAATGCTCAAAGTGTTAAATGTTACCTACCGAGCCCCCATATTTATAGCCCACGGCTTCATCCTAAGGAAGTGACTACTTTACCCCTAGGGTTTACATCCATTTTGTCTCTACAGAACTAAGGGGTACAAAAGGTAGTCCACCTTTATTTTGGAGGCTTCTCTGTCAGCTGCAGAGGGGACAGTGTCAGCCTTTTTCAGAACAGACAGTGTCAGCCTTTACAGTGTTGACTTCTGGAACCTCCCTTCGCACGCGAGGGGTGCGGAAGCTTCGGCGAGAAGCCTGCAGCCTGTTGGCCTTCGCTCCGCCGAAGATGACCTTCGATACAGTGACGGTTTTGAGCCGAAGCCGTCAAAGCCCTTGGGCCTTCGCACCACCACCTCCGGAGTGGATCACCACGGCTTCGCAGCTACTCCGAGCTCGAACACCGTCCGTCCGTGTACCGAAGCCATGCATGGCCGAAGCACCTCAAGTCATCCTCACTCCGAAGCCCACCTTCGGAGTACCACCCTTTGAAGTCCCTCCTTCGTCCAAGGCCTCCGCATGAAGCATTCCTCGAGCACATCGTCGCAGTGTCTCACTCCGAGCACACTCCTCGACGAGCCTCACCCGGACCATGCCTTCGATGCGCCTCGACTTCTGAGACCTTCGTCGGGCCACCTTCGAGTGTCTCCCTCCGGAGCACACTTCGAACACCTTGCCTCCGCAGAGGACTTGTTCCACCAACTCCGAAGTCACTCCGTTCGGAGTACCTTCGAAGTGCCTCACCTCCGAGGACTTTGTCTCGGAGTACCTTCAGCCGGAGCCACGCTCCGCACTCTCTGCCTTCACCTGGCACGCCTCGACCCGAGGACCGACCCGGACCACCTTCGCAGCCACCGTGACGGAGCTCCCCGCTCCCTTGGCATCAAACCACCCGCTTGACCCAAGTTCACCTGGCTCGAACCCTGTCTGTCGCCTCCGAAGTCCCTGCGCACCACAGACAAGCAAACAAGTGTATCCAGTACTCCGGAGACCTCTCCGGGTTAGCAACCTCCGGCACACACTCCGGTGTACCGCCCAAAGTACCGAAGCCATCGGTACGAACCCAGTCATCGTGTACTGTCGGACCCCTCCGACAGGTACACTCCGCTGCGCAGCTGCAGCAAGCAAACACCGAACACACTCCGGTGACACACCTCCGAACACCCTTCGGAGGTACCACCTCCGAAGCCCCTTCGGAGGTACCCTTCGAACAGAGGGTAAAATCCAGTCAATCACTCATCACAAAACACCGAAACCAACCCTTGGTTTCTCAATCTCCCCCTTGATGAGTGCATTGACAACCAAATCCAAAATAAGGAAAATTGAAAAATTTTCAGCACACAAGTGACCATAAAAACTCAGAAAAGAGCCAAAGCATGTCACTTGATAAAAGAATTTTTCTCCCCCTTTCTCACATGAGTGAAAAGCCCCTTCGGCAATAAAAACTCCCCTTTGATAAAAACTCCCCCTGAGTTAAGCAAATATTTCTTCCCTTTTATGTCAAAAACTCTCCCCCTTTAGAAATTATGCCTTCTTGCGGCAGAGAACATAGCAAATCTCTCCCCCTTTGGCAATGCAAGCATCAAGGAGCATTCAAAAGATGCAAAGCTGCGAAATGAATAGAATTGCAAAGACATATAATGCAAAAATATGCCAAGATTAACACAAATGATCATGTGCTCAGCTCAATTTAACAATCTGTGAAACAAGATGATGGCATGTGATTTTGTCATTTTTGAAGTAAAAGCATCACCACTTAATCACAGTAGTTAGACATGAGAAGGCAAGGACTGCGCAAAGCTAACAAATTCTACCCTAGACAGACAAGTCTTGTTCAAAAGGAGCTGTGAAAGCAAACTTGATGATCAATTAATTTTGATGTTCTTTTTCTTAATGCCAGGGGTTATTTGTTTGTCCACCTTATACTTTCCAATCAGGCCAAGCCTAGGCATGAAAGCCATCTGAAGCTTAAGGCGGTGATTTTGGCATACACTACACTATTCCAGTTCAGACCAAAGTGCAATGGTAAGCAGTCTAGAATAGAGTAGTGCGACAAACAAACCCTCCTGGATCTTTTCATTTAAACCAGGCAAATCATGGATTTTTTTTTTTTGATTTTGATTCAGACGAATGAAATATTGTGATGAATATCCATGAATAATGAACACATTTTTCAAGTTGCAAATTTTAGCATCCAAAGAACAGTGTCTTGCTGTCAAGTAGATAAAAGATAGCTAAAAGCAGTCCTGCCTAAACAAGCTAGATACATGATTTAGCAGTGAGCAAGTTTTGATTTTTAGAAAATAAAACATCATGCACAATCAATGTTCCAGACATATTTCATAGAGCTGAGCTGTCATGATTTCTTTGAATTAAAAGCAGGCATATAATGGCAAAATATGTAAGTGCAATTCCACACATAATGAGCATAAGCAAGTCAGTTAAAATCAGCTCCCCCTCACAAAATGCCGTAAGGGTGACAAATGCCAAGTTCCCCACGCAAGTAAGCAAATCGAGAAGCATCGAGGGGTTTTGTAAAAATATCGGCAAGCTGGTGTTGGGTATCAACATATTGAAGTTCAATATCACCCTTCTCATTGTGATCTCTGAGAAAGTGATACCGTACATCAATGTGTTTGGTTCTGGAGTGCTGAACCGGGTTGTTTGCAATACAAATAGCACTAGTGTTATCACAGAAAAGTGGAACACTCTTATAATCTAACCCGAAATCCCGCAAAGTGGAAACCATCCACAAAATCTGAGAGCAACAGCTAGCTGCAGCAACATATTCGGCCTCGGCCGTCGATTGTGCAACACTAGACTGTTTGCGGGAAGACCAGCAAACCAGAGACGTACCCAGAAAATGACAAGTACCAGAGGTACTCTTCCTATCAATTCTACATCCAGCAAAATCCGCATCAGAATAGCCTCTAAGACATAAAGATGAAGACGATGAATACCATATGCCAAATTCAAGGGTATGTTTGAGATACCTTAGAATGCGCTTAACCGCTTGGCGGTGCGAAGCTCGTGGTGAAGCCTGAAAACGAGCGCACAGACATACTGCGAAGTGTATGTCCGGCCTCGTGGCAGTCAAGTAGAGGAGGGAGCCGATCATGCTCCGGAACTCCTTCTGATCTACGGCTTCTCCATCTTCGTCAGGGTCCAATGCTACAGATGTAGCCATTGGAGTGGCGAGGGGCTTCGCATCGGACATGTCGAACTTCTTGAGCAGGTCCTTGGTGTACTTTGTCTGGTGGACAAAAGTACCTTGTTTGCTTTGCTTGATTTGCAAACCAAGGAAAAAGGTGAGTTCACCCATCATTGACATTTCAAATTCCCTGCTCATGGTATCTGCAAACTCGGCAACCAAAGCATGAGAAGAGCCACCAAAGATGATATCATCCACATAAATCTGCACTAGAAGGAAATCTTTGCCATGCTTGAGAGTAAACAAAGTTTTATCAACTGAGCCCATCAAATACCCTCGCTCAAGCAGAAAAGACTTAAGTCTATCATACCAAGCCCGAGGGGCCTGCTTGAGTCCATAAAGAGCCTTATGAAGTTTAAGGACTTTATGTGGGTACTTGGGATTTTCAAAACCAGGGGGTTGTTTTACATAAACATCTTCACCTATGAAGCCATTAAGAAAAGCACTTTTGACATCCATTTGATAGAGTTTGAATCCCCGGGATGTCGCAAAGGCAAGCAAAATCCTAATGGCCTCAAGGCGAGCAACAGGTGCAAAAGTTTCAGTAAAATCAATCCCTTCTAGTTGAGAAAAGCCCTGAGCTACAAGTCTAGCCTTATTTCTAACAATTGTTCCATCCTCCCCTTGTTTATTTTTGAAAATCCATTTAGTTCCAATGAAATGAACATTTGGTGGAGGATCAACTAAAGTCCAGACTTGATTTCTTTCAAAATTCTCAAGCTCTTCATGCATGGCATTGATCCAACTAGAATCAGAAAGTGCATGACTAACATCTAAGGGCTCGAAAGAAGCAACAAAAGCAGCATTAGTAAAATGAGCGTGAGAACGTGTTACCCTTTGATCAAGCTCACCAATGATCTGCTCGGGAGGGTGCATCCTTTGAACATGATGTGGAGCCTCGCGGCGGGATGCAGTCTCCCCCTCAACTTGTGCGTTGGAGTGGTCCAAGATGACCGATGTTGAGGTAGTCGCTTCGGGACCTCGTGCCGAAGTAGTTGAAGCGGGGTCAGCTTCGGGGGTCGATGTCGAGGGTAGTAGGGGATCATCCTCGAATTCTCCGGGATCTTCGTCTTCGAATAAGGTCTGTTCCATGTCGTGTTCATTTGCCTGTTCAAGAGCAGAACTAACAGAGGGGGTTGATTCATCAAAAGTCACATCACATGACTCGATGACAGTGTTAGTTTCCAAGTTATAAACACGATAAGAATGACCATGAGTAGTATAACCCAAAAAGATCCCGTCAGAAGATCGCGACTCAAATTTATCCAAGTTACCACGTTTTAGGATAAAGCAGCGACAGCCAAAAACTCGAAGATGAGTAACCTTGGGCTGTCTCCCAAAACGCAGCTCATAAGATGTCAAATTTAAAATTGAGCGCAAGAAAATTCGGTTTGAGATGTAACAAGCAGTGTTCATGGCCTCAGCCCAGAATTTTCTAGGAGTCCTATGCTCATCAAGCATCGTCCTAGCCATCTCAACCAAAGTGCGGTTTTTCCTCTCAACAACACCGTTCTGTTGAGGAACCCGCGGAGCAGAGAATTGATGTTCTATGCCATGCTCCATGCAAAAGTCAACAAAGAGACTGTTTTTGAACTCGGTGCCATTATCGCTTCGAATGAATTTTAATGCACCAGGGAGTTCAGTGAAAAGTCTCAAAGCCAAGCTCCGAAAGTGTGAAAACACTTCATCCTTGCTGGCAAGAAAGAAGACCCAAGAGTAGCGAGAGAAATCGTCGACAATAACAAGTACATACCACTTCCCGCCTAAAGAACTAACCCGAGAAGGACCTACAGTGTCCATATGGAGAAGTTCTCCGGGCTGTTCAGTCATCACAGTGGTGACTGGCGAATGCGAAGCGGCAATCATTTTTCCATGTCGACAAGGAGCGCAAACTAAATTCTTCTCAAACTTGAGCTTGGGCAATCCTCGGATCAGGCCTAGGGCGCTCAGGCGAGCGAGCAACTCAAAGCTCATATGCCCTAGTCTCCTATGCCACTTCCAAAGCTCAGAAGTCGAATGAGCAACAAGACAATGAGAAGAACCAGATGACTCTGAAAAATCAGCTCCAAAAACTCTCCCGACTCTAAAGATCTTACACACCACAACGCCATCAGAATTGAGCACTTGCGAAGTATCGCGATGAAATCGCACTTCGAAGCCCTCATCAAGCAACTGAGATACAGACAACAAATTGTATCCCAGGTTCTCAACCAAAGCAACATCTTTGAGAGTGAAATTCGAGTTAATTCTTACCACACCTTTACCTTTCACTCTACTCCTTCGATTGTTTCCGAAGGTGATATGTTCCCTTTGCTTGGTTGTGGTGAGGCTGGAGAACCAATTTGCATCTCCGGTCATGTGGCGCGAACAACCGGAGTCCATGATCCACGTGCCCTCCAAGCCTCGACCTGTCGCCTACACATGATAAGAACGCCTCGATCGCTCAGTGCTGGGGTGAGTAAAATAATGACGAGGCATCCAGCACTGAGTGACACGAGTAGTAGGCACAGTAAAAGTAGACGGTCTACGCACATAATAATCAGAATGATGCAGAGTGCGAGGTCTACCAACATGCAAAGAACGCAAAGCATGTCGAGGTCTCCTACTCTGACGAGGTATAAAGCTACTCGCCCGAGGTCTACCACCATATGGAACATGGTGAACACCTCGAGGAGCAAAACCTCTCCGAGAAGCACGAGGAGCCTCGAAAACAGGACGAGAGTAATACTCAGACTCATGCATACCTAAAGATGGGTAATGCATGTCCTGATAGCTCATCGCCTGTGCACGTCGCTCATCCTTGATGCGACGGAAACAGAAACCAATCAAATGACCCGCCCGCTGACAATAAGAACAGTGAAACACTCTCCTGGGGGCACTCTCATGGGTCACAGGAGCAACTCTCACAGGCTCCTTGGGTTTCTTCTGTGTGGTTTTCTTGGGAGGATTTTTCTTGATAGGAGGTGTGGTTTTCTTTGGTGGATGGGTAGGCTTTTTGGCTGATGGGGTGTCCAACAGAGCTCTCTCTTTCTCTAGGGTGGTGGGAGAGGTGAAAACAGTTTTGGCCTTACTGTCTGAAGCTATCCTCTCAAAACCCAAACCTAGAGCTACCCCGGCTCTATCAGCACACAACTTGGTCTTGGCCAAGAGCAAATTCATCCTACCCTTTCCCTCAGTGCATTTATTTACCACAGAAAGAAGGTATTCATTTTCAGACATGAGGTTCTCAGCTCGCTCTCTAACAGTGCCTAGCTGGTCCTTAAGGGTGATGCAAGTGTCACAAACAGGTTGCACATCCTTAGAACTACCGGCCCTCTCCAATCTAGCCTCCAAATCATGAACATGCTTATCACGTAAATTAATGCTATCGCGTAATAAAGAGCAGTTCATGCAATCAATAATTTCATGAGGTCTAGAATCCACCTCCAAAAGCTGCTTCTGTGCAGTCTCAAGCTCAGAAAGAGTTTGAGCATGAACAGAACGCAACTGAGCAAGCTCACTCATGACAACAGAACATGATTCACATTCAGCATCATCATATTTAGACTTAAGCAAGGCATATTCAGTAGATACAGATTCTAGCCTAAGTCTAAGGTCTTTTCTTTCTCTAGCGGCTTGCACAAGCAATCTATCCTGACCTAGCACAACTTCATTCAGCTCATCTAATTTAACTAGAAGCTGGTCAGATGATAGGTTTACCTCAGATGAGTCAAGCTCATCGCCGCTGTGATCGCTGTCGGCCATGAAGCAAAGGCCGGTGAAGTCACGTCCCTTCTTGTCCTTCTTGTCCTCCTTTCTTGGGGACTCCTCCTCCTCAGAGCTCGACTCCTCAGTTGAGGATGTGTCGATGTCGCTGAGAGCAGCAACAAAAGCTCTGGAAGCGGCCTTGGCTACTTTCTTAGCCATCTTGCCGCGCTTGCCCTTCACAAAGGGCTTCCTCTCCTTTTTGTGGAATTTGGGGCGGTCACTCTCATCTCTCTTTTTGACCTTGGGGCAATTGGCCTTAATGTGAGAGGTGTCGCCACATTCATAACAGCCACTAAAACCATTTCTCCGCTGATCCCGTCTCTCATGATGAAAGCGGGTGAACCTCCGGGCAATGAGAGCAAGCTCGTCATCTGCTAGAGTATCCACCTGCTCCTTTGTGACGGAGACCAGGGAGGACAAAGCAAAACCATCTGCAAGAACACAAGTGCCTGATGTGCTTGGTTCTGCAGTGGTGCCACGGCTAGTGCTAGAAACCAATGCCAATGGCTGTGGCAAAGAGCTTCTGTGCACAGCAAGAGATGCCTTGGCAATCTCTGTGGACTTCAGCTTGCTAAAGAGTTCATCACAGGTTAGAGTGTCATAGCCTGTGGACTCCTCAATGCTGGATATCTTCACCTCCCATATGCTACGGTCAAGAGCATAGAGAAGCTTGATAGCCCTATCATGATCACTGTAAGCAAGCGTCCCGTTGGATCGCAAGTTACTCACTATTGCATCAAAGCGAGAAAACATGGCATCTATAGATTCACCAGGTGCCTGCACAAACAGCTGATACTGTTGGTTGTAGGTGCTTTGGCGCCTGGCCTTAATCTGAGTAGAGCCCTCATGATAAATAGTGAGCGTTGTCCAAATTTCCCTAGCAGTCCTAAGGTGCTGCACCCTGTCAAACTCACTCCGACTCAAACCAATGAACAATATGTTCCTTGCCTTCGAGTTGGCAATATACTGATCTTTTTCAGTTTGAGTGGTGCGGGTATCAGGGATGGAGTATTGTGAGTCCACAATCTCCCAAATTGCATTTCCTTGGCTTAACAAGTAAGCCTCCATGCGCACCTTCCAGTATGCAAAATCTGTCCCATCGAACAGAGGAATTTTACTGCCTCTATCCATGTCGCCAACAGATCACAAAACCGGTTAAGGTCAACTGGTGATCTTAACCTGCTCTGATACCAATTGTTGGACCGGAAACGGCGACCAGAGGGGGGGGGTGAATGGGAGCTTTTAAAATTTCGGGCTAAAAACTTAGCCTTCGGGTCTGTTCTGTCTTCTGCGGAACAGGCTTCGAACACAACCTTCGAAGGTCTGGTTCGGAGGTACTTCGACACCTTCGAACACAGGCTTCGGAGGAGCAAACGTTCGAAGCCAAGAAGACTTCGCTCCACTAACAACCCTCGAAAATCTACTCTGCTAAGTCAGTGCAGGCTCCGCACACGAGGTGCTTCGAGCAGGCTTCGCACTTCACCCTTCGCAAGAGTGGACAGCCCTCTGAGGACTTCGACCAAGTACTTGGCGACAGCAACGGGTGCTGGGCTTCGTACCCGAAGGTCTACACGCACACAAAACGGAACACGCTAAGGGCTTCGACACAAGAAGCACTACGGGAAATGAACAGGGCTTCGCTAGTAATCAGCGAGGTCTTGCCTCGTGTTACACAGAGCGACAGCACACTGAAAAGCACACTTCGCGAGAAAAACACCCTTCGCCAAGACAGGCTTCGGTGAACTAAAAGCTAGCGAGGTATGCTACGCGAGCTCAAGCAAAAGCACAAGAAGCAGGGCTTCGCTGCTTGAACAAGGAACACTGAAATAAATTGAACTCAGAATGAATACAACGGGGTCTGTCTACAGGAGCTCAACAGTAAATGCTCAAAGTGTTAAATGTTACCTACCGAGCCCCCATATTTATAGCCCACGGCTTCATCCTAAGGAAGTGACTACTTTACCCCTAGGGTTTACATCCATTTTGTCTCTACAGAACTAAGGGGTACAAAAGGTAGTCCACCTTTATTTTGGAGGCTTCTCTGTCAGCTGCAGAGGGGACAGTGTCAGCCTTTTTCAGAACAGACAGTGTCAGCCTTTACAGTGTTGACTTCTGGAACCTCCCTTCGCACGCGAGGGGTGCGGAAGCTTCGGCGAGAAGCCTGCAGCCTGTTGGCCTTCGCTCCGCCGAAGATGACCTTCGATACAGTGACGGTTTTGAGCCGAAGCCGTCAAAGCCCTTGGGCCTTCGCACCACCACCTCCGGAGTGGATCACCACGGCTTCGCAGCTACTCCGAGCTCGAACACCGTCCGTCCGTGTACCGAAGCCATGCATGGCCGAAGCACCTCAAGTCATCCTCACTCCGAAGCCCACCTTCGGAGTACCACCCTTTGAAGTCCCTCCTTCGTCCAAGGCCTCCGCATGAAGCATTCCTCGAGCACATCGTCGCAGTGTCTCACTCCGAGCACACTCCTCGACGAGCCTCACCCGGACCATGCCTTCGATGCGCCTCGACTTCTGAGACCTTCGTCGGGCCACCTTCGAGTGTCTCCCTCCGGAGCACACTTCGAACACCTTGCCTCCGCAGAGGACTTGTTCCACCAACTCCGAAGTCACTCCGTTCGGAGTACCTTCGAAGTGCCTCACCTCCGAGGACTTTGTCTCGGAGTACCTTCAGCCGGAGCCACGCTCCGCACTCTCTGCCTTCACCTGGCACGCCTCGACCCGAGGACCGACCCGGACCACCTTCGCAGCCACCGTGACGGAGCTCCCCGCTCCCTTGGCATCAAACCACCCGCTTGACCCAAGTTCACCTGGCTCGAACCCTGTCTGTCGCCTCCGAAGTCCCTGCGCACCACAGACAAGCAAACAAGTGTATCCAGTACTCCGGAGACCTCTCCGGGTTAGCAACCTCCGGCACACACTCCGGTGTACCGCCCAAAGTACCGAAGCCATCGGTACGAACCCAGTCATCGTGTACTGTCGGACCCCTCCGACAGGTACACTCCGCTGCGCAGCTGCAGCAAGCAAACACCGAACACACTCCGGTGACACACCTCCGAACACCCTTCGGAGGTACCACCTCCGAAGCCCCTTCGGAGGTACCCTTCGAACAGAGGGTAAAATCCAGTCAATCACTCATCACAAAACACCGAAACCAACCCTTGGTTTCTCATACTGCTTACCTGTTGTATTTTGCACAACTAGATACTAATGCATGGGGAAGATGAGTGTGACCCTAGGAACAACAATGGACTCCAAACCTTGCAGATCCTAAAGTGCATCATGACATTCAGTTCGATAACAGTGAAGAGGAATGAGTGGGCACTAGCTATGTGGAACAATGGGGGAACATGCGTGTGTGAATGATGGAATGTTGTTGTGCTATTGTTCTTTGTTCAAATCATAAACTTTGTAATAACTAGTATTGGTACTTATTGTGTGATATCTTTATTGTAATCACTTGACAAGAGTTATACAATCATAACTAATCATGCTTATTTGTTCTTTCATTGTTTTATACTTAATACATTACATGATGTATTACAATATATTGTCGCAAGTCATGATAGAACCTATGACCAACCTCAAATGAACAACCCGCGTGTTCAATATAATGCTATGTCGTTTAGCTAAGCTAGTCAAAAGTGGGGTATATTGTCACGCCCCGATTTAATAAATCAGGACTTTTATTGAAATTCCATAGAAAATCAATAAACCAAGACGTTCATCATGCGACCACGTACAAATACGAGCAATCATTCACGGTTCGTAGACCGTATTACTACAAAAGTGAATAAAGGTGAAGAGAAACTAATAAAATAAAGGGTCCTAGATGAACGCCTCCTTCCAGTCTCGCCTTGACTGGGTCGCTACTTCAGACCTTCATCCTCCTCGTAGTAGACGGGCTCTGGTGGTGTAAGTCAATGGGGGTGAGTACAAACGTACTCAGCAAGCCACCGAATGCAAATATAAATGCAAGATAATAACAAGGGGGATAGTGGCTAATTTTGCGGAAAAGCATAATGGTAAAGCAATTAAATGTGAGCAAGTTATTAGTACTGAAAAGTAAACATGTGTATGCATCATCATCTTCTAACTTGAGGGGTACAGTCAGCCCCACCTCGCTCAATAGTCCTTACATGCCATGAATAACTCGACCATTCAAACAATAGTAAACTAAATGCGAGTAGTCACACAACCCGCCCTTGACCGTGGGCTCGGCTTTTCAAAAAGATTAAATTACTCTGATCAGAGATGTACCACTGTACCCACAAGGCACGCACTCACCACTTACACCAAAGTGTAGATGACCCATACCACGGGAACTCGTGCCAAAACCTTCCATATGGTCCTCCTCGACCCGACAGCACCCTCTTATGGGTTTCGTATCGTGTCTCGACGCGTCGAGCCTCATCATACCCCCCCTTGAGCCACGTCGGTACAAGTCACCCGCAGGTTGCCCCTTGCCCCCTCTACTATGGTGCATCGAGTCGGATTGTTCCATACTTTCAGTTAGGATTTACCCTTTAGACTTGTGGTTGGTACGGAAGTGCTTTGCAACAGATCCCGTAGACCGGTCCTTATAGTGCCCCGGGTGCGACCAACCAATGCCCTAGCTTGCACCCGGAACCCACCATACTTATAACATAGCCAACTCCAACAGAGTCTAGAGACAAGAATAACGGGGAAATTTCATATAGTAGAATCCATCTACCTACGACTCATTATTTTTATCCTATAGCAGTGTGCCGGTACATTGGACACTAACTAATAATTTTATAGTAGAGTGACAAAGAGTTAAGGCTCAATAAGCATGGCTTGGGTTTGCACACAAGGACGAGGATCTAATAAATATAAGTGTAGGGCTTGATATTTGACTAATGCAATATTATCCTATGAGTTATAGCGATAAGTTATTAAAACATGGGCTCAATGATGATCAACTATTTCCACGGGAGTGGTCGATGACTTGCCTTGCTCAGCAAAGGGTGAAGGTGGAACCTCGGGATAGAACTCTGGCTCCTCGACGAACTCGTAGTCTTCTCGATACGGAAAAAGTAAACAATACATTCAATAAAGCATCACAAAACATAAGCATACAAGTTTTATGATTTAAATATGTGAATTGAGCTTTATTGTACTGAAGTTATATTAATAATATCAAAGGTTAAAGTTTTGGGGTTTTTCCTAATTTATTTCATGAATTATTAATTTTATCCCTAAGGGGTTTTTATTTATTTAATTCATAAGATTATTTTGTGCTAAGATAACATACTGTTTTTATGGCATTAATGTGTGGAGAATAAAATACTGAATTTAATAAAATTGGAATGGTGAAGTTTGGGGTTAAAATGAGCAAGTTATGAATTTTCAAAGTTTAAATCTATTTCTGGAATTTTATTTAAACAGAAAATAGGATTTAATCCACGGTGAGCCGGGCTCACGGTGGACCTCGGTACTGTGTGCGTGGACCGGCTGATCCAGAGCCATTGGATCTGGATCTGGCGGCCAGACGCAAGGTGGGACGGTTAAATGAAAATGGACGGTCCAGATTAAATCGTGCGAACCGGTATGACGTGGACGCACGAGATCGCTCAGAGGGTTTAAGTGGCGATCGACGGCTGTGATCGCCCCATACCCCTTTGACCAGATCGAAGGGATTTAATCTGTGCGCTCCGATCGCGATCGTGCGGCCAGGATTTAATCCGGCACGGCAGGCGCGTAAGGGACCTCGCACCCTTCGTCTCCGGCGACGGTGGGGCTCGGTTGCGGTGGCGACGGCGGCGGCGAGCGCCTAGGGGCCTAGGTTTTGGCTAAAATGGAAAGAGGAGAGGACGGCGAACACGATGGTACCCGCGGCGACAACGATGACCCACGGACGGTGACCGGCGGCGAGGGGTAGACGGGGAGAGTGTTCGGGTGCTTGACGGCGACGGCGATCCGATGGGTTCCACGGCCAACCGAGGGGTGGCCGAGGACGGGCGGGCTCCGGCAGTCTCGACGGTGGAGACGGCGTGGACAGGGGCGGTCCGAGGCGACGGCGATTGACGGGTGGAGGTGGAGCAGGGGAGAAAAACCGAAAACCAAGTGGGAGCGCTGTGAAGGCTATGGCTCGGGCTCAGGTGGTGTGGGCAAAATGCGGCGAGGGGAGGGGTTCTTATAGGGGTCGCCGACGGTGGATATGGCAAGGGAATCGAGGGAAACCCGAAAGGGTTCCTTCCATACTCCGGCGAGGGCTTCCAAGCTTCGGCCTTGCTTCCATAAGCGCGAAACCGCGTCGGCCATAGATGGAAGGAGGTCGTTGGCGGTCGGGGAAAGAGATCCGAGGCGGATCCAGGCGAACGCGAGCGGCCGGAGGGGAAAACAGAAAGGGATCGCCGGAAAAAAAGGAAGGGGAGGGAGGGATTCCATCGGAGACAATGGATCCGACAGGTGGCCCCCACCTGTCGGCGGGCGAACGAAAACGGAAGGGCCGACAGGTGGGCCCCGGCGTCCAGAGAGATAGAAGCGAGTGCGAGTGACTGACATGCGGGACCAAGGCGGGGCGCGGGCGGGAGAGAGAGAGGGGGAGTGCGCCGACAAGCGTGTCCCGCTTGTCAGTGACACGAGCTTGGGTTGGGCTGGGCTTGGTGCACTTTGGAGGTTTGCGGCCCAATAAGAATTTAAATGCTTTTCTGATTTAAAATAATTCCAGTAATTCTTTTATTCGTTTAAGGATTGAAGCACTGTTGATAAAAATTTGTAAAAATTCCTAAAATTATATTTTGGCCTCTAGTTTATCCCATAAAATTTTCAAGTCCAAATTTTGAATATTCCTCCTTGTTTGGCTTTAGTAGGGCTCTTTTTAGGAATTTTCTTTAATAATTAAATTCAGAAATTTCTTTAATATTATTTTTCCTTTGTTTTATTCCTTTTTAATTCTTGGGGTGTTACATATATCCAAAGAAAGGATTCAAGTAAGTGTAGTTGAACACTGTTGGCAAACAAGTGACTGAGCAAATCGGTGTTGAAATTAACTGTACTCAAGTGAGTAACCACCTCTAGAAGTGGAAAAAGTATGGGACAAAAAATACAAGTTACTAGATCTTAGTGATGCTCTATGGGACGACACCACCAATGCCATATTACTTAAGGATGAACACAAGGGACATATCAAGGTACTAAGTTTGTGTGAAGCTCATGCTTAGTTACATGCCCACAATACTTACTTCGTAAGATTATGACTTTGTTATTTACATGTAGGACCACTCTAGTGACGTTGACTTTTTGAATGTTCCTGTTGATGCCATTGAGAGGTATTTCATGGGTTTAAATAATCCTTTGAGAGAACCTTCTAATGTCGTGAAAAGTTATCCCATTGTAACCATCTCCTCTCGATTGAGGACAATACAATTGTTAGAGGCATCAATAGCAATGGTTCTCCACCAAATGTCTTCACTCCTAAGAATGGTTTGATAGGGCCTGCTCAAGACAAAGACTCATGCAGTGGAGGTGATTCTAAGAGAAAGAAAGGATTTATTAGTGAGGAGGAGGTTGTTGTATTTAATGACATGATCGGAGCAGTGAAGGACTTGGCATCTATTATTAGGAAATCTGCACATGTTGAAGCATACCTAGGGCCTAGGGGTTTACAATGATATGGTGACACTTCCTAAGTTCACTCAATATGCCCTATTGTTTGCTCTTGGTTGGTTATATGAACACGAGGCACAAAGCATTGTTGGATTGTGAAGCACTACTTGAATGAGTAGTGTATTTCTCACTAGGGTTAATTTTTTATATGCCATTAAGATTTTTAAGGTTTGCCAATATGTCATCGGTGTGTCACTGATAAATGGGGGTCGCCACAGTCACTGACAGTGACATGTAGGCAATTTTTGAAAATTACAATGGCATGTGAGTAATTTTCCCTTCTCACTAACCACTAACCTTTTGCCTAATTACTTGGTGGTTGATGGATAATCTCCTTATAATCCCTAACTATTTATGTAAGATGAAACTAACATTTGGTTGTTTAAATGTGTGAATGGTGCACACCTTTTGTAATTATGTCGAGTTTGATTATTGAATGTGTAGTGGTTGTGAGACTATGTTGTGGTGACGGTGGCACACCTTTTTGTAATTATGTAGGGCTTACTTGCTTGAACTTGAAGTGTAAGCTAGACTATATGATTGTTCTTGTACTTCTTTGTTACGATAAATATAGACCTTTATTTGGATACATTTGTCATGTTTGTTTTTACATCATTTCAATTTTTACTCAATTATGTTATATACAAATAGGGTTGGAAGTTTGTCTCGAGGCTCGCAAGCCAGCTCGGGCTCGGTCGAGCCGAGCCTAGCTCGGCTTGTAGTCTCCACGAGCTGAACTCGAGCCGAGTTGTTTGGCTCGGTAATTGACTGAGACAAGTCGAGCTAGTTCGTGAGCGACTCGGTGGCTCGGTCAACGGGGGAGTCCCACGGCCATAAGCTTCTACTAGTCCACCTGCAAGATTGGCAGCACACGCAGCAAGGGCATCCTACTCCATGGTCGCAATGTCGTCCTCTCGATTTGGCTCCTCACTAGTGAATCGCATGCACGGGCGCACGACCTGATGGCCACCGACCACCACCCTCCTAATTCATCTGATCGTCTCCTCGTTGGCTTGCCGCTACCCGCTACGCTATCCTCTCGCCCAGCTATCGGCTCCTCAACAATCACCACCTAGAGGCCAAACCTTGTTATCCGCCGGCCATCTCCCGTCGCCAGCCCGTCACCACCACCCTCTCCGCCCTAGATGTCGCCGTCAGCCCCATCAGGCTTTCATCGTCCTCTCTGCGCCATGGCGATCCGTGACCATCACCACGCCAAATCTAGCTGACAACCTATTCTTGTGGTCCCGTCTGCCCTAGTAGGGACTAGCCAACCATCGACACCATCTACAGACTTCTATCGGCCATGCGCTCGCTGTCGCCGCCGCCCCTTGCGCCCACTACTCTAGCGCTCTTTGAGTGCGCAGATATATTGCCTGCCCTGCGTGATGAATGCAGAATGCCAAAATCATAGTTTTGGTTTGCTGCTATGCGAGTCGAGCTGTGTTTTTGGCTCGCTTGGGTGGCTGAGTCGAGCATGGCTCGGCTTGTTTAACACATGGCTCGGCTGAGCCGAGTCCGAGCCAGCTTGGCTCGGCTCGTTGTGCCACCCCTATAGACAAAAATGTGTTCCTTCCAAAGAATTGCATGTGAGATTTTAAGTAAAAAAATTACTATCAAAAATAAGTTGATTAAGTACAAAAATCAGAAGAAGAAAAAACATGTGTAGAGGGGTAACCACACCGCCTCTCAAATTTTGGATCATCGTATCCCATTAAAAAACCAATCAAATAACTTCACAACCCACCGTTTGTGCTCATACAGCCCTTATATATAATCTCCCAAACACAGACTTATTCAGCATGTATCCACAAAAACATCAAATAAAAAAGATTCTAATCATAAATTAATTGAGCTTTGGCCTCATTCAAAAATAAAATGTTCATAAATTATCACACTCGCACTTCTAAAATATACTAAAGTTTACACTTGGTCATATATATTAAAAAGAGATGAGTATAAAGATCATGCTAGTGAATAAGTAAAAACGTGTATTAACAATAATGAATAATCAAGTTTAAGAATGGCATACGTATTTTAAAGATAAAATATTAAAAATAATTTTATAAACACTATTTTATTATATTTAAGATAAAATTTCGACTATAAAATTTAAGAAATATTTGATAACTTGTCACTACTAAAAAGTAACTTTGACTATTTACTACGTGTCCATGTTAACCCACAATCATAAATTTAGATGATCCAACTTATCATTCACACAAGTGATAAATGATTAAATAGCACAAACTTTTGAGCTATAAATCCTTAAATATACCAAAATTTAGAGCAATTTTGATAAGAGGGACAGTTTCTTGGCCACCCAATCAGATCCAACGGTGGCTACACCAGCTGATCAAGTGCGCTGGATCCCGATCCACATGGTTCCACTCTCCCTCTCATTTTGTTTAAAGAAAAGCGAAAAGAGTGATCATTTCGTCTGGGATATCTCGATTGTACTTTTGAATAACTATAAGCAGCATAGCGTGATCGTGTGCTGCTAAAGCCTGGTTAAGTGACAATATATATCCCATGAATCATCCTGCATCCAGATGCCGGCGCAGTAGCCAAGAAAGAAAAGAACAGATGAGACGTGCCACTAAAAAAATGAGCACAACCAAGGCAAAAAAAAGTTGGTACTCCATGAGATTTGAAACAATACGATAGCCACCCAGGCACTACACCTAAAAAGTACTCCTCAGTATCTCAAAAACTTTATTCCGATATAAAATTTATAAATTAGTACTGAAAGTAACACAAAAATGTCTCTTAATAATATTGAAGTAGTATTATGATTTGATACGTAAGAGGTAATTATGAAATTAAAGAAATAAAATTTCTTGATTTATGAACTGAAGATGGATAAGAGAGCCAAAGTAAAATTCTTTTAAACTAAAGTAAGATGTAGAAGTAAAATCTTTTTCAAACAGGAGTAGACTTCAATTGCTGTTCCAGATTGCAGAAAAGGGCATGCAAGAACACTTGTATTGAGAGCTGATACTTCGGTGTTATGCACTTCATATAATCGCAAGCCAAAACAACCAGAACACATGTATTTTTCTGGTACCTCATCAGGCATCTGATTAAATATGAATAGACCGAACATATGTGTCCAAAATCACAAAAGTGAGAACCACAGGTAGCAATAGATATTACAGTCTTCGAATAGAAGAAAATGATAACAGGTAGGCCAGTTGAAAATTTTGTCCACGCTAACGAAGAAAAAGCAACAAGAACAAGAAGAGAGAAACAAAAGCAGGAGGATGGCGATAACGGCTTAGCATTCTTGGGTCGAGAAGGATTAGAAGCATTTCCTGTGCACAATGGATGGACCAGACTCGTCGTACTCAGCCTTGGCAATCCACATCTGCAATGGCAAACAACATAGTAAGCAAGCAAATCAATCAAGTTCACAAGGTGATCAAATTATATCGCTGCAATGCATAGTTACCTGCTGGAAGGTGCTGAGGGATGCCAAGATGGATCCTCCAATCCAGACACTGTACTTCCTTTCAGGAGGAGCGACCACCTTGATCTTCATGCTGCTAGGAGCCAAGGCAGTGATTTCTTTGCTCATCCTGTCAGCGATGCCAGGGAACATAGTAGTACCACCACTAAGAACGATGTTGCCATATAGATCCTTCCTAATATCCACGTCGCACTTCATGATAGAGTTGTATGTGGTCTCATGGATACCCGCAGCTTCCATTCCTATGAAGGAAGGCTGGAAGAGGACCTCAGGGCAACGGAAACGCTCAGCACCAATGGTGATAACTTGCCCATCAGGAAGCTCATAGCTCTTCTCCACAGATGAGCTGGTCTTAGCAGTCTCCATTTCCTGGTCATAATCCAGGGCAATGTACGAAAGCTTCTCCTTCATGTCCCTCACAATTTCCCGCTCAGCCGTCGTGGTGAATGAGTAGCCACGCTCCGTCAAGATCTTCATGAGGTGATCAGTGAGATCACGCCCAGCCAGGTCGAGACGGAGGATAGCATGGGGCAGAGCATATCCTTCATAGATGGGGACAGTGTGGCTGACACCATCACCGGAGTCCAGCACGATACCTGAGAAAATGAAAGAGCGTATTCAGATATTGACAATTGTAGCACACCGAAGTATTGACTATTGAGCAGTCGACACCAACAATATTAGGATGTTTAAAAAAGGATTGCATGTATAAGAACTGCCTGTTAACATATTTCAAAATACTGGAAAGTTGATCATGCTTTTCTACGAACAAAAGAAAATTTCATAATATTGTTTAAAATAAATTAAATATATTTTATATATGTTATTGACTTTTTGCTAGGAGTGTTCATTTTGATTATATATGCGACAAATATTGGTTATTGTGTTTATTTTATATGATATATGTTATTGACATTTTGCTAGGAGTGTTCATTTTGATTATATATACGACAAATATTAGTTATTGTGTAGTAATATTAAATAATATCACGAAACAAACTATAAAAACTACATTAGGAATAGGTCGGGTGGCAGATTCACTGCAACCATCACTAGCTACTTTTAAAGTAATATAGATTCTAGTAATCTTGCTGCTTGTGAGCTGCAACAAAAAAATTACAACATTAAAAGAACATCATACAAATAATACAAATAACTAATAGCAATCATCGTGATTTAGTTACAACTTTATTACATAAATGCATCTAAAAGTAGTATACATTTCATTGACAATGAGGGTCTACATGTCAGTGAAAATGATTGTAGTATAGATATAGATTCTAGTAATCCTGCTGCATCAAAGTTGAAGATTGCAAAATCACTCACATCCACATGTCAACATTAAGATTAAAATGGCCATCATCGTCAATGCTACAGTTCAGTGTGGAATGGGCTCACCTGTGGTACGACCACTGGCATACAGCGAGAGGACAGCCTGGATGGCGACATACATAGCAGGAGTGTTGAAAGTCTCGAACATGATCTGAGTCATCTTCTCACGATTGGCCTTGGGATTGAGGGGAGCCTCGGTGAGGAGTACAGGGTGCTCCTCCGGTGCCACACGGAGCTCGTTGTAGAAGGTATGATGCCAGATCTTCTCCATATCGTCCCAGTTGCTGACTATGCCATGCTCAATGGGGTACTTGAGGGTCAAGATACCTCTCTTGGACTGCGCCTCATCCCCAACGTAGGCGTCCTTCTGCCCCATTCCGACCATGACACCGGTGTGGCGTGGGCGACCAACAATGCTGGGGAAAACAGCCCTGGGTGCATCGTCTCCGGCGAACCCAGCCTGACAACACAAGTTACCACCTCAGATGCTATCAAGAATACAGCATTCCTGCAGCAACGACGAAGTTCCTGAAATCTAATAGCTTACCTTGACCATTCCAGTTCCATTATCACAGACGAGGGGCTGAATGTCCTCGGCGTCAGCCATG
This sequence comes from Zizania palustris, assembly GCA_019279435.1. NCBI lineage: Eukaryota > Viridiplantae > Streptophyta > Magnoliopsida > Poales > Poaceae > Zizania > Zizania palustris. Next base: position 63,339,791 of record JAAALK010000079.1, on the reverse strand, counting down.
CTCTACCTACAACAAAGCTCGCACGAGGCTGCATTTTGTCACAAATCAGAGGAACGAAACAAATACACAGTACAGACCATGCATGCGCACCAACGGAAGAATTGCTCCCAGTAAATTCTAGCACCAAAATCTAGCACATCTAAACACGACGAAGCAGCACAATTCACGAAGAACCGTAATGTTTTTGTTTTCCTGATCCTATTTGCCACTGTAGAAATTAAAACCCATCCTCCTTTCCTCCCTCACTGTACACCAAACATTCCCAGGCTAGCCAGCCTTGAACAAGAGAAACGCCGACGAAGAGCGCCTCGGATCGCAGATCTACATCCCGGACGCCCCGCGCCCATTTCCCCCGAGATCCGGCCGGATCCACGCCGGCCAGCGCGGGGACGGTCGCCAGCACGCGAGATCTCATCCCAAGCTCCCGCGCGTTCACAGCACCGGCAATGCGAGGCCGGATCTGGGGTGGGGTGCTCACACGAGGAGGACAGCACTCCCCCACCCACGGCGAGATCGAGACGGGGAGAGAGAGAAGCGGACGGATGGTTTACCGGCGCGGTGGGGGGAGGGGATGGAGTGGAGATCCGGCGAAGGAGCGGCGAGGAGCACGTCGTCGGTCCGGCTGCGAGGCGAGCGGTGGTGGCACCGGTATGGCAGGGGTGGGGAGGGCCGAGGGGGACGAGGGTTATGTACCAGCGAGGCGCGTCGCGGTCTCGCGGACGCGGTGGGCGTTTCGTAAGCGGACGGCCGCGCTCGTCGCCCGGCCCCACGCCCACGGCCTCTCTCTCTCTCACCTCTCCCCCCAACTACGCGGAGATGTTTTTTTTATGAGGACCCATAATGTGTATACACATCACACGAAGGGAGGAGGGAGGAGGGCGCCGTGCGGCGGCGCGGCGACGAGATCGGCCGACAGAAGGGGCCAGCCCACGATGGTGGCTCCGTGGCTCTGCTGCTCCATCTGCCACCGCGACGCCTTGCTGCGCCGGCCACCGCCACTGCCATCGCCGCGCCCGCCCTCGCAGCAGGGGCGCCCCTGTTGGCCGCGCTGCCCTTCCTCTCTTCCCTCGTGTGACGCGCATCCGGATCCCCGTGGAGAAGGGCTTGGAGACTGTTCCCATACAATTTTTTCCCAACATCATACATCAGCCAAGAAGCTTCATTTGGTACACGAATTGATTAACATACTGTTTGTTTCAAGTTTTTGACATACAATTACTGGTAGAATCTGGTATTTAAATAAATAATCTAGATTTGGTTGAGAATGCAGAATATAAAATGACCTAGTCCAAACGTTGAAAAACGCTATCAATTTCAACTTCTCTAGATTCTTAGAACATCTCCAAAAGCCTCTCTATTTTTCACTCTCTATTTATCCATTTAGTCAACTTTCCAAAAAGATTCATCTCCATATATGTTTCCAACTCCAAGAGACTCTCTATTTCTAACTCTCTAAAAAAATTTACTCTTTCTTTTAAAATCCCAAAATATTTTAAAAAAATTGATTTCTATTTGAAATCTCAATTTCTAATCTTAGAATTTAAAAATACCTAAATTATAAAGTTTTCAAATTTTATAAATTAAAAAATATTTTTTTTATTTCTGTTTTTCTTTCTTTTTCTTCGTCTTTTCTTTTTTTTCTTCCTCTTTTCCTTTTTCTTTTTTTTCACTTTTTCCTTCTGCCGTTGACACTGCATGCTACAATGCATCGGCGGCTTGGCGCGGTGCTTTTTTTCCCTGGCGCGGTGCTTTTTTTCCATGCAGCAGTACTAGTTGTTACGGTTGACAGGTGCGGTATACACTATTTGGCCATTCAAATTGGCTGGCCAAATTTAGATCCCAGTTTGGTCAGCAGGATGGCTTGGCCAGCCGGGAGAGTGTTTTTTAGTTCAATGGCTAAAATTTAGCTTAGAGAGGCATTTGACCATTCTTTTGAAGATGCTCTTACTAGTTAGACTATTCATCTACTCACTAAGAACATCTCCAAAAATATCTTTATCTCACTCTCCAAGCCAAAATTTATCCAACCAAATAAGTGGCCAACTGGATGGCAAGCCATCCAGCTGGCCAAATTGAGCTCCGGGCTGACCAAATTTAGCCAGCCGAACTGGCTGGCTATTTTGTTGCATGCAGTCTCGCGCACGAAGGAAACAGCCAGGGGAAAAACCAAAAAAAGAAAGAAAGAAAAGAAAAAGGAGAGAAAAAAGGAAAAAAGAAAATGAAGGAGAAATAAAAATGAGGAGTAATTTTTTATAGAGACAAAAATAGAGAATCTGTTGGAAATAGATATGGAGAGAAATCTTTTTGGAGAGTCAGCTAAACAGGTAAATTGAAGAGTCAAAAGTGGAGATGTTTTTAAAGATGCTCTAACTAGCTACTAGCTAGTAAAAACTGAGAATGCTAGAAGCCGAAATAAATAGTCCTAAGTTTACTTACACAGGTTTACAATTGTCTTCAATGAATTGTTAAGTTTACTACAAAGTTGTAGTATAAACTCGATATCTTAAACCAATTAAAGTTAAAAACAATTTAAATAGGTAGAATAATTAACAGATGATTGAAATCAATGTTTACGGGTGATAAATAGTCGAAGCCAGTAAATGAGAAATTCTCAAAAGAATTTATAACAAGGCCAAACAAAATTCAGAATAGGTTTGCAGAGAACTAGCTAAGGTTCCTCATTCAATTTCCAGAGGAGATAGTCATACAACATCATACATCACCCAAACAGCTCAAATGTCGACAGAACCTAATAGCTGCATATTAAGCTGAGAAAATTTCATTGTACATTGTAGTGATGCCCAAAAATTATGGAAGATCACATATTTCTGCAATATGCAGAGAGCCAGGATATCATCGTTCTGCAAAGAGTCTTCATTGGAACCAATAATATACACTTCAGAGTTCAGACTAAATATACACACTGATCTCCATTGCCTGGGATGACAATTTGCCGGTTCACTAGTTGGCCACAAAATGGTACCTGGAGTCCACAAAGCTCTCAACAGCCCAAAGGAAGGATCCAAAAGTAACAGCCTCTAAGATCAGCCTTCTCAGCCCTGAAAAACTTATCCTAACATGTTCATCCTTGGAAGAGTCGACTGTGCCTTCAGGTGTGATCACAATCTCAGGTTTCCCAAATAGCGCCTCGGTGTGCTTCTCAATGATGCCAAAGGCCTCCTTAGACCTGATTGTTGCATAACTATGCAGTGTCTCCGAATCAAATGACATGACATACGATCTAAGACGGCATGGCTTAACAGATTGGCTAGGTCCGCCAGCGCTGAAGTTAGGGGAAGTCCATGCTGCCAAATCTGGATGTGAACTAGAAGTCTGGGATAAGGGCCGCGAGTCAGTCGTCATAACTTGGTTGAGCATGTCTTCCTCTTCTGATCCCCAAGGGAGGGTCTTCATTGTCTTCTCGAGCTGAAACCTCTGATCAACTCTCTTGAGGAAATAACCATACATCACAGAAGCAGCATACACCTGACCAACTCGGAGTTTACTTATGGCTGCAATGGTGGCATCAGCTTGCCGCTGCCCCAGGATGAGCGCGAGGTGGTTCTCGATCATTTCATATGCCTCTTGTGAATGCAAGCGCTCAAGCTTCCCTTCCACAGATTCTTCCCACTGATCAACTCTTCCAGAAGAATTGATGGAGTGAGAAATAGCTGGAACCAAAGAAACACCAGCTTCAACAAACTTCTGAACAACCAGCGCATAGAGAATCTCCTCCAAAGTCCTCTTGCGCTCCTTTTCCTTGACCTCGGCAATCCGCCTATAACCCAAAAAGGAAAAAAGTTTAGCCAATACTGCAAGAGATTATAAGAATGGCCTAAGATCAAACTCTCAATGCACTACAACATAACTCAGGTTTCCTACCAAACTCAAAACATGAAAAACTATATGTATTTTGACTCAGAAAGCAATTTTAAATTCTCATACACACATTCTAGTAGCTCTATCCCAATAAAAAGGGCCACTACATTTCATTTTCTCTATCTATGGGAAACAAAATTGACAGTTTGTGCAATCTGTCATAACTTCTTTATGTGCTACTTAAACTTATAGCTGTATAAACACATTGGTAAATGGTAAGGGCTCATCAGAGTTGCAATATTAATCTCCTGGAGGCAGCATGTCAGCTGACCATCTGCAACAGTATGTACAAATCGGGCAATTCAAATGCGAGGGGATAACTTAGAATAAGAATTTGTACAAAATCCTATCTTGATACAGCTACACCAATACGGAGTCACAACTGCAAACAAGAATCTACCTGTACAGCACGATGTCGCCGTCCGACGGCGTGGGCTTGTCGCCGCCATTCTCCTTCGAGGCATCACGGTCAGTCTGGAGCTGCTCGAGCTGCTGCTCGGCAGCAGCGGGCAGAAGGTGCGGGTGCGTGACCAGGATCTGCGAGAGGAACTGCCCCACCGGCGACTCCATCTGCAGCGGCGCGATCGACGAAGACGACGGCAGCGACTCCGGGGAGGACCAAGAGGCCTTGACCACGCTGATTCGCCTTCTACAGGTGAGCTGCTGCCGACCAAGACCCTGCGGGTGGCATCCAGCACAAGCGAACACGTCAAGAAAGTAATCCATCTCTATGTTCATAAGAACACTCGCCCGAGAATTAAACTCCACAAAACATCCCCTTGATACGAAAAATCCACACCTTGACGGAGCCGAAGGCGACACCGCGTCTCCGGGTGCAGGGGAGCGAGGTAGCGCCCGGAGCCGCCCGCCACCGCGAGCACGAGGGCGCGGCGGCGGCGGGCGACAAGAGCGTCGCGGCTGCTGCCTCCATCGTCCGGTCCGACGCGCCCGGAACTGGGTGGAATTCGAGGGTTTTGTCGACGGCGGGAACGACCGCGGATTTGGGGATCTCCCTCGCTGGCGGCGACTGAAGCGGTTGCGTGCGCTGCGGTCTGAGGCGAGAAGATTCCGGTGGCGTGCTTATATAGGAAACCACCCTCCCCCTCCTCTCTCTCTCGCCGCGGTGGCCGCAATCCCACAACACGAGTCGCCGTGCGGTTCACTTCTTCTATCTCGTGGTAGAAACGGGGCGCAAAAAATTGAATTTTTTTCTTCTCCCATTTTTTTCTTTTCAAAAAAATCTGTTTTTTATCGGACGAGATGAATGGATCGGAGACTGGAAAGATCTAGAAGACTTGATTATTACGGGAGGAGACCGATGATTTTTCTCTCTTTTTTCAGTGAGCCCGGTGTGCCAGGTAAGCAGTGTTTGGGCAGAGTTTTACCATTCGTTAATGCTAAACCGGGGCAGTAGCTCTCCGCACTAACGTTACAGTGTTGCTCAGCACGGAAAAAAAGGAGAAAAATATTGTTGAAATGTTAAGCACTTTTAGATTTAATTTATTTCATAGACATTAATAGATAGATTAACAATCGTAAGCATACTATACATAGTTTTAATCTACTCATATATATCTACTAATAATGTGCGGACTTTGTCCGTAGATTCCGTCCACGCGCCTCGCTTCAACCCCTCCCAATGTGCCCCACGCGCGTGGTGCCTCGCTCGGCGCAAAACCAAAAAAAAAAAGAATCGTCCGCCCCGCATACATACATGCACACATAAAGAAAAAGAAAAATATATTTTTTTTGCATTTCATTTCTTTAATTTCTGTATTTTACATCGTAGTATGAACTTTGTATAAAAACCCTTAGATTTCTAAAAAATCACGTGGAAACTAAGAATTTTATATAAAGGCACTTAGATTTTTGAAAAATCACACAAAACTATGAATTTTGCGTATAAGAAGTTAGATTCATTGAAAATTACAAAAAAAATAACCGTTGAATCTCTATTTATAATTTGTTTCGGAGAGTAATATATCAAATAATTTTTATCATCATAGCAATAAAATAAGACTCGTCGTAAAGCACGGACACCTTACTAGTATATATATAACCGGCCAATGCATAGTTGGTTATGCATCATAAAAAACGTAATAAGTTTATTTATAATAAGGATACCAAAACCAACATAAATACACATACAAATTAATACATATCATAAAATTATCCATAAAAAATAAAACCGTAAAAGCAAGCCATATACACGGAAAAATCTGCGTCAGATTTCATTTCGGCGTATCATTCACATGATACAACTGCTTAGGGGCCATTTGGATGATAGGGGCTAAAGTTTAGCCCCGATTATATCGGATGTTAATTAGAATAAGTAAACATGAATTGATTAAAAAACTAATTGCAGAATCTCTAGGCTAATTAACGAAACGAATTTACTAAGGCTAATTAATCCATCACTAGCACATTGTTACTGTAGCACCACATTGTCAAATCATGGATTAATTAGGTTTTATCGATTCGTCTCCAAATTAGCTTAAGGGTTCTGCAATAGTTTTTTAATTAACTGATTTTTAATTTTTCTAATTAGTATCCGTACATTCGATGTGACCGGTGCTAAAATTTAGCACGTGGTTGTCAAACGGGGCTTAGGGGTGTTTGGTTTGGGGCTGCTAAAGTTTAGGGACTAAACTTTAGTCCCTTTTAGTAATAGGGACTAAAAGGGACTAAAGTTTAGTTCCTAAACTTTAGCCCTTTAGTTCCCAAAACCTTGCTAAAAGGGACTAAAAGTACTACTTACCTCACATCCATCACTCTTTTTTAGTCTTTTAGTCCTTAGAACCAAACAGGAAGAGACGAAAATTTAGTCCTATAAAAAAGAAAGAAAAAGTTTAGTTTAGTCACTACAGCAACCAAACAGGGACTTAGTATACGGCATACATATACTAATCGACAAGTCACACTTCTACACGATAAGAAACCGTCACAGTGAGGAAAACTGGACTTGCTGATAGGTGTGTTTGACATTAAGCAACTCGTGAGCGAGACTTAAATGTTACTGTACGTGTTGCTTATCCCGGTAAAATTTGGGCGGCATCTTGGCGCTGGCACGGGTAAAAACCATTTTTGTCTTGTTGTAATTCTTTTTGTGTCAGTGTCTCGGTTTACAGATTTGTTTTATAAAAAAAAACTCAATCTAACAAACATGAGGAAAGCACTGTTTATCAGCCAGGGTAAACTCAAGAAAAGATAAGCTGTTTGTCTGTGAGATGGTAGAATTTATTTAATAAGGTAAACATGAAATGAAAAATACCTAAAAGTTTAGAACTACTTGTATTTTAAAAAATAAAGGATAAAAATAATTTGTACAGTGAATGTGAAGGAGGATAGGCGAATCCTAGCCGCGAGCGTTATCTTGTTCAGGGGTTCCACGAGCAGGCCGGGACAAAAACCTCCCAGAGATCTCGGCCACCGGCGACGCCCGCCTCCACGTCGCCTCCGGAGGGATCTCCACTGACCCCGACGCTCCCCCCTCCTCCGGCGACCTGGCCGCTCCACAGCCTCACGAATCGATCCTCCGAGCTCACACGCATCCCGTCGGCCCCGGCCCCTCCCCGGCACGCGACGACAAGATCGCCAAACAGAAGAGATCTTTTTCCCCCACCTCGCCTCGTCAGCTCACAGGGCGTCGTCTCGTCTCTGCGGAGTGCGCTGACGCTGCCGGCGGGAGTTGGCCGGTGGCTGGCGGTGCCCATCGAGAGGCAGGCGTCTCGGCACGGCCGTGCGCGTGCCTCGTGTGCGCGTGTCCGCCGCTACGAGTTTAGGCTGTCGCCGGAGTAGATTTTTTGTTGTTGCCGTAGGGCAGTCTAACCGGTTAGCGATCGACCGGTGGTTAACTCAGAAACCGGCAACGGTTTTGCAAACCGGGCCAAGGGTCGCATACGATATATTTTCTCTGTCAAAAAAAACTTTATTTGTAACTATGAATTGATATTTTAGTAATGAGGCTAAAGGACCAAATTATCTATTGTTAATTAAAAACAGTATTGTGAAGTGGTACTTAAGTATATTAAATTAATGCAAATCTTTGATTTACTTATCAATGATATGAAAAGGTAGAAATATTTTTTATATAAAAAAGAGTAAAGACTAAAAGTGGAATATTTTTGAGACCGAAGTACTGAGTTATATCACACTAATGCCCCTGCATAAAAGAAGAGACAGAGAGTATTCAGCTCAGGTGAATGGAAACTGGTAATTCTCGAGTGATCAAATGTTAAATCTCATGATGATTTAGTAATCACTATTAATATAAAACGCTGATTTCATTCGTAGATTTCGTCTGTGCCCCTCTCTGCGCGCACCAACCATGCGCTCGCCCGCGCCAACCGCAATGCATGCAGGAAGAAAAGGACCGGGAGAAAAAGAAAAAAAATATTTTTGCATTTAAATCTTTTAATTCCTGTATCTTGCACAGAAGTATGAATCTTGCGTAAAAACCCTTAGATTTCTAAAAAATCACGCGAAAACTAAAAATTTTGCGCAAAAACCCTTAGATTTCTAAAAATCGAGCAAAACTGTGAATTTTGCATATGGAGAGTTAGATTCGCTGAAAATTTCTTATCATAATAACAATAAAATAAGCAACATCACAAAGCCCACATCCTTACTAGTAAAACAGAACATGTCATGTTCGTGTGCGTCTGTTCTGGGATCCATTTTGGATTTGTATCTCCATCCTCTGCATGACTTGCAAACACAACAAAAAAATTTCAGGTTATCAGTTTTTTTCCCCAACGTTACATGCACCCGGCAAACATGTCTCCCGCCAACAGTGGGCTGGAGCAGAAAAATCGTGGGAGCTGTACAGAAAACTTTTGCTCAAGATGCCGACACATTACACACGTGCGGCTCCAGCAGCAGGGCATGATCACCCATCACTCATGCTTCTCCTAGCTTAAACTACAGTAGGTTCTCTGCCAACAATACAACATGTACACAACGCCGGCGCCCGATCTTTGCTGTGTCTGACAGTGATGTGTGTGTGGCCTCGGGTGGGGTGCATGCTCGTCGCGAGCTCAGGCATTGCACATCCAGGGAGGTGATGCGATTAATCAGATCGCATCCCCGGTGGAAGAAGAACAAAATGGAGAAAAGAGTGTAGCTGCCTCAGTCCACGGCCAGAGCTCCCTCTCAATGTACAACAGGATGAGATGTATCACTTGGTGTCAGCTGGACATGCTTGGGCCCAAGAACTTCTGCACTGCCTGGAAGAGCTGCTTCTCCTCAAAGGGTTTTGAGACGTAGCCATCCATGCCGCACTTTGTGCATTCCTCATGGGTGGCCTGGATGACATCGGCAGTCATCGCCAGGATTGGCAGGTGCCATTTGGCTGTCTTTGCAGGGCTCTCTGACCCTGAATCATCACCGTTGTCTGCCTGTTCGTTTGCCTTGCCTTCCATTGCCCGTATTTGCCGAGTTGCCTCAAATCTAGCAAATAAAGTAGCAGTATATTGATTTAAATGAAAACATGAGAATGGTATGGGTTGAAATTACTTAGTTACTTTGACCACTTGCTGTTTCAAAACACATAAGCTCAGAGATGTCAATATAAAGAAAGTGTTCAAGAGACATAAGTTAATTAGCATGAGTGTGTTAGCACACTATTATGGTTGTTAACCCAGAACAACTGCATATTGCCCTGTGCTAATTTAGGTAAAATGAATAAATGATAAATGCATGGCTTTTAAAAGTACTGACATTAATAGTTATAGTACTGTTAGGCATAATACAAGACTATATGATGGCTAAAATTTTCCAAATGTCATACAATATTGGCATTTTGCTTAGTTGTACTCAGTATTTGCATCAACAACATATATTGCTTGTTTCCATTAATTGACAAGTGAGAACAATATGGTTTTCTTCAAAAAGAAATCCAGAACCAGATTCACAGGCAATTGTGTGAACGTGTTGATTAGTCCATGAGATGACACTTTTCCAGATGGGAAATCATGTGTTGGGTCACATGAAAAAATGCTCTAAACCAAATGAAAAAAGCTTAAACAGGACATAAGCTTACCCATCCATCTCCGGCATCTGAATGTCCATGAGACACAGATCAAACTTGTACGGCACTTGTAGAAGGCTAAGAGCATGTTTGCCACTCTCCACGCACTCCACCTTTGCCCCATATTTCTTTAATGTACCAGCGGCCACTCTAAGGTTTACTTTGTTGTCATCAACTACCAATATATTCTTGCCAAGAAGCAAACCATGAAGAGAACCTGAACCGTCACGCCCATGAAGGGAACCTGAATCATTACGGTTCTCATTGCTCGGCTGCGTGATACCAAGTGCTTGGAATAGACAGGCTGCAAGTGCACTTGCTTTCAGAGGCTTTGTTATCACAGAATCAACCAAATGTATCGTCTTCACTTTGTCTGATTCTGCGGCAGAAAGAAGAAAAACTTTGGGCAATAGATGTGTCCGACCATTCTGTTTCATCTCCTGGAGTCTAGCATGTATGGAGACATCCATCTGTGAGCCCCATGAATCACTCTCAATTAACAACATGCCTGGCTGCTTATTGCCCATGCTGACCAACAAATTTGGAAGAAATTGAGTTAGATTAAAGAAAACTGAGAATGGCAGAATCTTACAAAAAAACACTATTCCTTTCAGAGATTCAAATAAAACTTAATCATTTTACAACCAAATGCAGAAAGCAATCTCATTTGCAGAAGTTGGTAGGCACGCGTGCTTTATTATGCTTATTTCTAAAGAAAAACAACTTAATCACTCCAGGATTTCTATTTTTAAGGGTATGTAATAGAGAGAAGTACCTTGTTAGAGAACTGCCATTACTCCCAGACAACACACTAAGCACCAGTTCAGTGGTACTAACAACTTCAGAAGCAATTCCAAGCCTTTGCAAATGATACTTAGTCACAGTTGCTCTTACAGGTCTTTTATCAACCAACACTGCAGACAAACCTTTAAAACTGGAAGGTAAAGGGTGCAGAAGAACAGGTTTATTGTCACTAATAGCATTTTTGTCACACCTTCGCAGAACAGCAGTGAATGTGAATGTACTCCCTACAAGGGGTCGGCTGACAAAGTTTATCTGGCCACCCATTATTTCAACAAGGCATTTGCTGATGCTCAACCCAATCCCAGTTCCACCATAGTTCCTAGAAGTTGAACTGTCAGCTTGCATGAAAGGTGTGAAGACCCGGCCTTGGGCATGCAGTGGTATACCTATCCCAGTATCTTCCACACTTACAACAAGTGTTACTTTATCAGAACAACTTCCATACGGCATCTCATTTGTTTCATAGGAGAGCAAAAGATTAAAGTTTTCCCAGTTATTTCTGCTATCAGCTGCTTCAAAACCACTCAGAGTATTCTGAGTCACGCTGGTGGATATAGCACTAGCCTCGTCTTTATGTCCATTCATCCCATTTGCTACTGGTTCAGTTTTTGCTTCTGTTGCAAGATTTGAGTGATCTGCCAGGTGAACTTGTACAAAAATGTGCCCCCTTTCTGTGAACTGCAACAAGGTAAATACGGTGCAAAACAAAAACTTATTGTAAGCTTGTGTTCACCGTGAACTTTGGTATACTAAGTAAAAGCTGCACTATGTTACTGGTGAAAATTATAGCTGTAAATCATGCTTGGATGAAAAGGTCGTGGGCATTTACCTTGATCGAATTTCCCACCAAGTTTGTAATTATCTGTCGAAACCTTCCAGGGTCACCCAAAAGGATTTCAGGAACTTTTTCAGAAACATATACTGCAAGCTAGAAGTTGCAAAGTAAAAGGAAATTAGCTGGGATGAACAAAGTTAAACATGCAGGATGCATGACTGTACTGCAGAGAAGTTCATGGAAAGAGGATTAAGCTAGGAGATGTTGGTGCAAATAGTGCATGGTATTTTCCTAAAAAATAATGCATGGAATACTGAAGCTTAATCACATGTTGTGATCTTTGTCCGGCCATGACTGGAATCAATTGAACTAACCTCAATTCCCTTCTCTCTTGATTTTGAAGAAAATAACGAGATGACATCATCAAGGATGGACCTCAGGTCAAATGGTACAGACTCAAGATCTAGCTTGCCAGCCTCAATTTTGGCCCTGTCAAGCACTTCGTTAATCAGGGATATTAATGCCTTTCCACAGACTTGGGCAGTTTGCGCATAATCCCTCTGGGTTGACTTTAGCTCTGTGTCTAATAGCATATCAAGCATTCCTAAAAAAAAAGATGCATAAATCTTCAGTTTTCCCATAAGAAATGAGTTGCATAACATTGAACTGAATGTATTGTAAGATTACCCAGCACACCATTCATTGGTGTTCTGATCTCGTGAGAAACAGTTGCCAGGAACTGTCAAATAAACAGGAACCTTTCAGATATAAAAATAAACTTGAAATGTACAAAAGCAAATAACTTCCAACTTAATTATACCTGAGATTTAGCAATATCTGCCGCTTCTGCCCGTTTTTTCAGCTCTTCCATTTTCCGGCAATCTTCTTTAACATTATCGTAGCGACTCCAAGCAGCGTATACTATATAGCCCACAAGCATACATATAACAAAGACACCAGATGGTGTAGTAATCGCGGACCATGGAACATGAGGTTTGTTTCTGTATCTGCTCAGATTTATGGCCACTTGGATGTAAAAAAATACCATTCCATAATATAAAATGGTAAACCAATGATCAGTGCGCACAAATTTACCTGCAAATCATGTGATGCTTTCTGAATGGATCACCAAAATCTAGCATGCAGGTGTGTGACGGCGAGGGAGTAGCAAGAGGAATTTCAGATCCATACATGACAAGAGGGTTTGAGTGGTTTGTGACATCATAAACATTGACCACCAATTCCTGGTTACCAGCGAGCTGCCTCAACAAATTTTCCACGAGTGACTCCACATCAAATGCTCCTCCAAGGTACCTGCCGACCCCAAAAAGAAAAATTAAAAGAAGCCATTTTTCGCACATGATGTCCTTACAAATACAATACTAGTGCCATTATTTATCACCCTAGACTTTTCAACTCTATTAATGCTAACTTTTTCAGGCAGTGCCAAGTGAGAGTGTCGACTGTCGAGTGATCGACACTCTCTGAAACAACAGTGCCGCAACAAAATGAAGGCAGAAGGCGGTGGATTCCATACAGAAGAGGAAACAGTTGGACCGATTACCGAATATCTTCATTGAGAAAGGTAAGCCTCACCCTGCAGTAGCAGAAACACGATCCTCAACCTTGGCATCCTCAGGAAGATCGACAAGATATACAGGAAACGTAAGAACAACACCCAGGTGATTCGACATCAGCCTGAATGGGCTCGTAAGGACGGCCTTCCCTGTTGCCCTCGCCCTCAAGATGTTCTCCCGGTCCTCCTGCAGCGAAAGCACCCAGTTCAGAGCAGAGTACGCAGCAACACCGGTGCCACCAACTTTGGGTCTTTGACCCATGAAACAATTGGCGCCACCGCTCTGGCAGCCTGGCAGACCTCGCCGGACATCACGTCGAGCCCCTCGATGTAGGAGATGGTCTCCTGGGAGTAGATCACCGGCGCATACTCGTCCTGCACCGAGGACGGTTCGTGCTTCATGGTCTTGATGATCCATCCCTGCTGCCGCTCGAAGCTCTCCCTGTCGGCGTGCACCACCCGCTGGGCGTAGGCCACTCCGCTCAGCAGCGGCCGCTCGAACGACGTCCTCGCGGCGTAGGCGGCGAAGGTGTCCTGCAAAATGGAGTCACATCGAATCATTAAGACACAGCCAAGAAAATCCTAACAGCTGCAATCAATTCACACACCACCAACAAGAAAAAAAAAAGTGCTCCATTTAAGAAGGGCCGCAGGCTGCTGCAACTGCAAGCACAGGAGCGTATGCTCATGGCAGACATGGAAGGAAGGTCACGGAAGAATTAAATGAAACCGAAGAAGAAGCAGATGCATAGCAAGTACAAAGCCAAGTTGCTGCGTAAAAATCGATGTTTTATGCCTGTAGTCAAGGCATTATCGCAATTAACTGCGGAAGACACCGACACAGACAGAGAAAACAAATGCAACAGGAACCATAACTCGCAGCAGCGCGCCAGCGCCACTCCTCCTGCCCGACACAGAGGAGATCGAAGTGGATCATCAGAGCACGGAGTCGAGAAGCTCCAGGGAACACAGTACAAGCCGGAGCAGTAACCCAGCGGAGCCGGCAGAACGAGGCCGAGGGCGAGGGGGACCTGGTCGAGCGCCGGTGGGAGCTTGTCGTAGTGGAAGGTGGCGACGAGGATGGCGAGAGCGTGGACGTGGTTGACGGAGACGGCGAACTGGTCCTGCAGCATGCGCGCCCGCTCCTCGCACATGCAGACGAGCCCCTCCTCCGCTTTGTGCAGCGCCGCGCGGCGGAACCGCCAGTGGAGCCCCGCCCACAGCGCCGCCGACGCCAACACCCACACCACCACCGCCGCCGTGCTCAGCCTCACCTTCACCCGCCACCTCTTCCGCACCGCCACCTCCCCCTCCCCCGCCTCACCCCCTCCTCCGCCTCCCCCTCCTCCTCCCACCCCCATCCCTCCCACGCCCCAATGACCCAATCCCCACCACCCAATTCACATGCGCCGCACGGCCGCAGCAATCCCACCAACCAACCCAGGTACCCGACCCCCACCCCAAGAACCGCAGCCACCAAAGCCGCCGCGAGGCCGACAGACCCTGCTCAGCTTTGGCCTTTCAGCCTTTGAGCCTTTCGCGAGAGAGAAGGCCTCTCTCTCTCTCTCTGGGCGTCGCTGCTTTGATGCTGCTATGTTGCTGCCTTTTTGCGAGGCCGAGCAGCGTCGACGAGTGAATCGAATTTCCTGGATTTCACGAGATACGCCGCGGCTTAAAATAACCGAGATTTTTTTATCATTATCATCTCCCTCTCCTTTTCGCCCCACCCTCCCGCCCGCCCGGCGGGACCCTCCTGCTTTTTCTGCGGCTCCGCCCGCCCACCCACGCCTGACGCCGCCGCTAGCTGCCGCCTTCTGGCTCCTGCCGTCCCTTGTCCCGAACACCGCCACCGCGAAAGGCAGCGTGGCGCAGTGGCGGCAGCCGGCGACCGGCGATCGAGCGGGGGAGGCGGTTGGGTCGCCTGGGGGGAGTGCGTGCGTGGGGAACTGGGGGTGGGGCAGCGGCAGTGGTTGGGCAGTTGGTGCGGGGTGTCGCCGTCGAGGGGGATTCGCTTCGTGCGCGGCTGCCGGCGCGCGAGTGACGGAGTGAGTCATCGAGCGTTCGACTGGTTTGTTTCGCCTCGCCGCGTGGGCCGGCCGGCCGGCTCTCGGCTGGCTCGCCCAACTCTGGACGGTGGTCCCGCGCGCGGTCCAAAAGAGCAATTTATATTCGTCCAAAAGTGGCAGGTGCTTAACACCTTTTTTGTATAATATGTTTTTGACTTTTTAAGTTAGACTTCCTTAATTTGAACAGTTTTAAAAATATATTTTAACATTTGAAATATAAAACACGCACTATTAACACAAATTTTACGTATAATCTAATAGAATTATTTTAAAATTATATTTATGTATGTAGTTTCATATAGAATCAGTTATAATTAAAAAATAGCTTCTAAAAAATAAAAAATATAAAAATCGGAGTAACTAACAAGGGAAGTGGTCAGTGGATGCGTGCGTCAAATAGTCAACAATGATCTCTCCCTCTCGTGGCGTGGGACAAAATCTCTCCCGATTTTACTTTTCTGCGTGCTGCGATCACCGATCCTCTTTTTGCAAAGAGCGAAAAAAAGAAAAACAGATGCTTGCTTGCTCGTTGTTTACGGGTGCTTTGCGAACACATGGGCATACTGAGATACTATGGAGCAGCAGTACAGCAGCAGTACTTAGCACGGCATGCATGCGATTAGGGACGTCAGTTTTACCGTGGGTACTCGACCCAATAGGTTTGGGTTTAGGATCAGTTTTGTGCCGGCACGTTTGGGTACCTATTTAATGAATAATTTTATCATTTAAAATTATGTATTGGTAAAGTGATAATATCCTATTTGTTATGAATTTTTAATTATATTTATATTGTAATATAATTCATATAAATATAAAGTGAACTTGCGAATTACCTGTCAGATTTTGGGTATTCGACAGATTCATGTTCGGGTTTAATTTTAAACTCATGGGTCTTGTATGATCGGATTTGCATAGGTTTCGTGGATTTGCTTCCTGGGTGGGTTTTCATCAAACCCGCAGGTTTCAGACCCGTTGTCATCTCTGCGTGCGATGAGTATGAACTGCCACTGGAAAACAAATTTCAGTTCTTACTTATTTTGATTTCGTGTATACATTTTCCTCAAATCAATATAAGCTAAACAACATTGTAGTTAAGGATGTCAGCATCTCTGTTTTACTAGTGATTCAAGATAATTTTAACTATATATGCAGGTAAATCCAAATGTTTTTAGCTTTGTAGCACAAATCAGTAGTTCGGGTACGGTATATACCGTGCCGTGTATATAAGACAATGATAGATTTAAAGTGTAAGTTGTGCTATATATCACATATATATATAGTAGCCTTATCGGTTGAGTTAAATATATTTCTCTAATTTATTGTTGATTATAACATATCTTAGCTTGCAAACGGATCCGCTTTCACCAATCATTGACGGCTCGAGAACCGCTAAACCTATATTACATGCACAACTAACTCTATCTTATGATACCATAAGGTACAACGTTCTAGTAGGCTCGGCTCACAAAAAAAATAATAAGACGTAGTGAAAAAGTTAGATCTACATTTCTATCTTTCCATACATAACCAAAGAATGGAAAAGATTTCTCAAGAGTTTCAGATCCCAAAAGCGCGTGATAAATGCCACCGAAGCCTAAGACTGCGGAGGAAATTAGATGAAGTACTCCAGATACAAAGTACGAAAAAATATCTAGAATTTCTCCCCCTGGCCCTACTCCCCAACCTAGAGTAGCTAAGTGCGGAAGTAAAATCAACCCTTGTTCACACATGGGCTTTTCCGGTACGAAATGGGCCACTTCAAATAGGTTCATTGCTCTGGCCCAGAATACGATTAATCCGGCATGGGCTACGTGAGCTCCAAGTAGTTTACCCGACAAATTGATAAGTCTGGCATTCCCAGCCCACCAAGTAAAATCGGTGGTTTCTTGGTCACGACCAGCTAAAACGAAAATTCCATTAAAGAGCGTTTCCACGTGGTAGAACCTCCTTAGGGAATATAAGATTTTCATGAGGCTGATCCTGAGCTGCCATCCACGCACGAATACCCTCGTTTAAAAGAATTTTTTTGGTGTAGAAATGGATTCTCAATACCACACCAAAAGATGTGTAATTCTTGTTTGATAAGTTTATAGTAACATAAGATTATAGATTTACATATGATCCTCAATCATACATGCATACCTACACACAACTTATGCATCTTCAAACCTGCAATAGTAATTAGCCGTATTATTATAGTTTCTGCTCAGCTCCCAACGAACAGCAAAACTAACAGAAGGACAACGAACAGCAAAACTAACAGAAGGACATGGCCATGATTTATTTATTTATTATTATTTTACTTAAAATGGACAAGGAAAAAATAATGGGATGCACGCTTTACAGTAGACCGATATTTCCATTAAACAATGGGTTACTGTGTGTTTAGGGCACCTGTATTATACTAAACCAACCTCCTGTTCGGTCCGACCGAATCCCTTTTTTTAGTTTTTTTTACCCGTTGACCTGCCAAGTCGCATGCGATCCCACGTAAGTGCCGTGTCAAGTCGGTCATGCTACGTGGTATTTATGGGTGAACCGATAGACTCATGGACCCGATTTTACATATTCTACATCTTAACTATATTAAAGCGGGGACTTACTCGTCCATCCGCTCGCGCGCAGCGCGCCTCCCTCCCCGCCTCGGCCCAATAAGCCTTCACGCCGCCTCGGCCCATTACGCACCCGCTCCCCTCCCGCAGCCCTAGCTACCCCTAGCCCTAGCTTCCACAGCCGCCGCTCGCCGGAGGCCAGGAAGAGGCCGGCGGAGCCGGCGGAGCCCTCGGGACCCTCGAGTTTTGGCCGCCGCGGGCTAGCTCGACGGAACCCCGCTCACCCTCGGGTGAGCGCGGTGCTCCGGCGAGCTAGCCGGTGGCGGCCGACCACCGGTCGCCGTCGCCGTCGCGGGCCGCCGCCGCCGCGCGCCGCCGCTCGGGTTCCTAGGGTTTTGGCCGCCGCGGGCTAGCTCGACGGAGCCCCGCTCACCCTCGGGTGAGCGTGGTGCTCCGGCGAGCAAGCCGGTGGCGGCCGACCGCCGGTCGCCGTCGCCGTCGCGGCCGCCGCGCGCACGCTCTCGCTCTCGGGCCGAAGTGGGGGGGATTTTTTTAGGGTTAGGTTTTCGTCGCCGCGTGGGTATTTATGCGGGCGAAAACGGCGCCTGGCCGTCGGATCAGATTCGACAGCCAGGATTAACTGGATCTAAATCGGCCCAGGCGGAGGGGAGGTTTCATGGCCCAGGCCCAGGTTGCGGGTGCGCGCGCGCGCCGAATTCCTGGCCTGGGCCCAGGACTTCATCGGCCTGCCGAAAGGCGCTCTTGGGCCAGGCCTTTTTGCACTATTGGGCTGAAATTTGCTTTTAATTTTTCCAGAATTAATAAATTATTTTCTGTTTTTAATTATTCTCTGGAAATTAAGAAAAATGCTCAAAATAAGATAAAATTGAGTTTGATGCGGGGATAATTTTGTAAATTTCATCACATTCAGTAGTATTATTCTGAATTTTATGAGAATTTTTTAGAGCATTTTCTATGTTGTTTTCCGATTTTTATAAGACCAACGTCCTATTTAAATTGGAGAATAATTTAAATGTGTTCGGCAAATATATCATGTTCTAAATATATTGCCGTTAAAATTATGCATCCGTTGCAACGCACGGGCCTCTCACTAGTTTTTTATAAAATATCTTATATATCATTTAAAATTAATAAGAACTGATTATAAAAATAATTACAGAATTGGAGGATTATTCACGAGATAATTTTTTTAAGCCTAATTAATCCATGATTAGCAAATGTTTACTGTAGCATTGCGTTGTCAAATCATGGCATGATTAGGTTCATTAGATTCGTCTCGCGAATAATCCACCGATTATGAATGGATTTTATAAATAGTCAACATTTAATACTCCAAAATAATATCCAAACATCTGATGTGATGGGACTAAAATTTAGGACTGAAGAACCAAACATGACCTAAGCCAGCGAAGATTATAAAATGTACAAAGTCTAAAGGCATGTTTGGATGACCTTGCTTATTTTTAGAGACTAAAACTTTCTTATTTTAGTAGATACTAAAGTTTAGTCCTCTTGTTTGGATGTAGGGACTAAACATCATTTAATGAGGTGTTCATAAATGAGAATAGAGTGTGCATGACACTTTTAGTCCCAATAAGCAACATCTAAGAGACTAATGGACTAAACTTTAGGGACTAAAGTTTAGTCCCAATAAGCAATCCTGTTCGGGATTTTAGGGGTTAAATGGAACTAAACTTTAGTCCCTAAAAATAAGCGACCTCAATCCAAACGAGCCTAAACTTTGTAAACGGGTTTACACGATAGAAGCTAAGAATACTATACTATGATACGCACATATGTGTAATATAAAAAAACAAGAAGGATTGTATGATGCCCTTATTAAATCACTAAAAGCATACGTGAGATAAGAGAAATGGAATAAATATTTTTTCTATTTTTTATGGATAGTTTTATATGAACTAGTTTCGTAATATTTGTAGATAGTAAAATTATTTATTTATTGTTTATGGAGCGCTATATCGCGGATGCCACTCCCGTGCTAGTGGAGTAATAATTGTTGTGGGCACACAATGCCAATTGCTTCGTCGCTACAATGGCAGCTAATAATGTCTACAGTAAAATTGATTCACCGAAATGGATGGCACTGTTTTTAAGAGCATGAGGTGACAGGTGTGACGCACTGACACATTAATAGCCTTCATCACGTGCTTTTTTACGAGCCTTGCTCCACGATGACAATGATTTTCTACGAGTCCATTTGGTCTGCACGGATAGGACGATCGTATTCAGATTTAGAGAAGATATGATATATTTGAGATGTTTGATTGGATAGATAGAATGATACATTTTTTGTTTGGTTAGATATATATAAATTTAATGAGATAAGCTTAAATTTAGTGGGACTAACTTGTCAAATATATTTTTAACAAAAATATAATCGTATGAGATCTTATTTTATATATTAAATACTAAATAATACATTGGATAAATAATTTGGGAGTAAAAATCATCTGAATATCTATAAACAAAAAAATAAATGTGTATTAAACAATCATGATACGATACATCATCTCGTCCAATATTAAATAAACTCATTCAGGAAAATTTCTTAAATTCTTCCATCCAGTATATTGAAGGAATACCTCTTGATACTCATTCCATCTGCATTCGTACTCCAACTAAATAATTAATTGGATGAGATGGTCCTATCCCGTTCAGGGATATCCAACGAACCAACCACACCTTTAACCACGGGCAAGAAAGGTATATCCAAATTGGTCTTTAAGTGGGTCAAAAAAAAAATAGTCTACAGTACGTGCGAATGTCAGGATGTATCAAACGGCAAAACAATCTAATATAAAATAGGACCCTCCATATTATGAGCTTCAATACCATGGTAGAAGAGATGAGAGAGATAATTGTTTTTTATTCCATGCAGGTGATCTTTAAGCATAAGCATATGAGTAATAGAGTTAAAATGGGTATATAAATTACTTACATAATGTTTATAGACTAGTTGTAAGAATTATTTATTCCATATGGAGAACTTTGAGCACGTTGTGGTTGCTATAAGATAGTGTTTGATTTGAGAACAATGTTGGATGATATGATTCTATTCGGTTTTTATTGAATGAGATGAATCAAATTTTTGTTTGGTTTGATTGAATGAGATTATCCGATTTTTTGTTTAGTTGGAGGTATACGAAGATAAATGTGATGAGATCCTTTCAGGAGAAAGTGCGGATGCGTTTATATAGAAAAAAACAGATAAGGCTATCCAATACCTAGAGCGAAAATTATCTCAAACAAAAGGTGAATGTGTTTATATAGAAAAAAAACACAAAAATTAGATGAAATGATTCCAACTAATCAAACGGATCTTAAACAAAAGAATAAAAACAAGTATAAACTTAACGGCGCGTATACGCACCAACTAAACACCGTGTTCGAACATTTTGATTTTTCCACTTCTAAACCGTTTTTAAATCACGCGTGGAAAGCGGTCAAATCAGTATTCGAACTTGTGTTTACCAATAAGGGCCTGTTCGGTTGACAGGGATTTAATCCCTAAGGGGATTCTATCTCAAGAGGGATTGAGTGGATCCCTCTCATGTCACTCAATCCCTTTCCTGGATTAATTCCCATTGGGGATTAAATCCCCCTTTTAATTATGTGTTCTTTTGTCTAGGATTAAATCCCTTTGGGGTTTACAATATCTAACCATCATGTTGAAACAAATTGGCTCAACATTTGCAATAGTTTATAATCAAAGCATGATCTTATGCAAATTTGAAAATTTAATTCTAATCAACAAAGTGATTAATAAAATGTTAAACAACAAAGATATAACTAATCACACAATAAAACCACAATTTGATCAAATTATGTTCATAAACTGTTTCAAACATTTGCAACAGTCCACATCCAAAAACAACTTGCATAACCACATCCAAAGATAAAGATAGCTTGACACATAACACGACATTTGAACTCGACTCATGAAAATGAAAGGAACACCGAATATTATAAAAAGATTGACTCGATAGCATGCATCGGATCTCCGTCCACCCTTTCCATGTTAGCAACACAACATCCTCTGCAACCTTTAAGCTGCATAATCACAAAAAGCAAGATCAATGTACTAAAAACACATCGTAGGTGCAATTAAATAGATATTGACAAGCACAAGACTACAACTCATAGACAGTACAAGTACTGTGCTACGCACGTCAAGTTTTAATGTGACAAATTTTTATCTGCTATGGTGGCAGCAACCAATAAAACTACTATTTACTAAGATTAAGAGATTGGTACATGAGTACAGAACCTAAAATATTACTATTTACTAAGCACCATTGCTATTTCTAAAATGCAGAGTGATTCTTTAGATCATTTAATCACATTGTGTTTACAACGGTGTACTAGTTACCGAGAAGTTCTGGTTATTAAATCAGAAATCATCCCACAAAAAATGTAAGAGTGATTATTGCTACCATCGTCATTGGATGAGCCATCAGCCCATCAATATTGAAAATAATGTTCAATGACTACCGTTACCTCTATCATGTAATAAATGATTACCACTCAGACATGAAAAAATAGGTAAGTATCAAACAAAACTATCATCTAAAAGTGAATAAATGGGCAAGTATTAAAAGTATGCATGCTAACTAGTGGTCCTACTTCCTAGAACAAAAAAAGCATGGATTTGTTATACAACTTTCAGAAAGTTTAACTAATCCAACAATTATTTGACACAGTTAATAAACTTCATGAATCAACACCGAGAAAAACATTACACTCAGTAATCAAGAAATTTGTAGCAGTAACTACCAATAGTTCATAATTTTTGAATGTTTCAAGCAAATCCTATACTTCTTGAGAGCCTTCTGATAGAGAAATGGATAATCTATGAAGCAAAACCGAGAAAAGCAAAACAAGTTTCACAATCCCAATGCTGCAGCAATCACTATCCCAGTGAAGAAATGCCACAAGTTTCAGTGTTAAGTTCTTCTGGTCTAGCTTTGGACGGCCAACTAAACTGAACAAAAAATCAGAGTTCATGGTACTTACCCAAGAAACAAGAGTCTCGTCGTTGTAGGGCTCCGTCAACAGGACAGGCTTCCAAGCACGCACGGGAATAGCTGGTGCTTAGCTCCGGCCCGGTGATTAGCTCCAGCCCCCACGCCCCCCACACCCTAGGCGCGCGTGGGAGGAGATAACTGGAGCAGCTCCGCCATGCCCCCACGCCCCAAGCACGCGCGGGAATAGCCGGAACAGCTCTGCCACGCCCTTACAACGCAGGCGCGCGCCCCCGCCGTCGCGCACCGCACTACCTCCGCCACGCCCACGTCAACAACGCCGCCTCCGCCCCGCGCGTAGCGAACAGAGCGAATAGCGCCGCCGCCGGGAAGCCGGGATGGATTCCGCTCCCCAACCCTACGGGGTGGAATCCCAGGTTGGGATGGGGGAAATGAGGTAATTGGGCCGGGTTACAAACCTCTACGGGCTTAACCGAACACAACACGTTTGATGGGCTAGGAATTTTACCAGGCCGGGGTAATCCCTGGGGATTGCGGCCCAAACCCCACCATCCCCGGCCCAACCGAACAGGCCCTAAGGGGTACAACTATCAAATACTCCGTTTTTGATTCTTTTCAGTACAATCTACAAACAAATAATTGAGCCCTAAATAGTCTCAAACTACAAAACTTTCATTTCAACTATATATAAAGCTACAAATCTTGTTTAGATCTATAGTTTTCATATAAAGTTTTCTCTGTATGACTGCACATGAAACATTTATAATATTTTCAACATGGATATTTATGTTTTTACTTGCAATTCTTTTATGTGAACCGCTGGTGAAAATAAAGCAGTTTTCACGAGTGGTTCTCATCGACGGTAAAAATGTTGATTTTTTACCCAGTCTCTTAAACCATTCGTATATAAAAAACAATATCATTTTTAAATGACGATCTATTAAACCAAACATATTTGAAAATAATCCAATTTTTACATACAGTTTTCAAAGTGAACTTTTATAGAAATTAGTTTTATAGGCATACCGTGACAATACAAGTTTGCCGTTTTTTTAAAATAATATTTCAATTTTGTACATGTTTGACAAATTTGTAAAATCAGACATACCGAACTAAGCCGACATTTGATCGATGGTCGGCCAGATACCAAATTTTACAAATTTTTTAAAACCATGTCCAAAATTAAAATTTTGTTTTAAAAAATATTATTTAAAAAATTTTAGTAGCTGAGTCAGCCTGAACGGGTTCTTGACAGGACTGTTCTCTATAGTCGTGATCCTTACTGTTCGGTGCGGCCCAAATGCTACGGAGGTGAGCCCCTCTCCGAATATAACCTACCTGCGAAATTCTCCTTCAGCACCATCGGATCGAAATCCGACGGTTGCTGAGGGGTGAATGCAGATGATCTCGTTTCCCCGCTCGCCATCCCTACCGCCAACGACCGCGAAAAAATTCACCCCAAAACCCTAGCGGCGACCGCGCTCCGCCTCCGCCTCCGCCGTCGTCGCGGCGTGGGTAGTAGCACCGGAGGAGAGGGCAGGAAGGGGGAGAAAGCGATGGCGTCGACGGTTCTGGAGGCGACGCGAGCGAAGCACGAGGACCTGGAGAGGCTGGAGCGGCTGGCGGTGCGGGAGCTGCAGCGCGAGCCCGCTAACGCGCGCGACCGCCTCTACCAGTCCCACCGCGTGCGCCACATGCTCGACCTCGTCGTCTCCACCTCCGGCAAGCTCGTGAGTACCCTGCACTCGCCCCCTCTCCCTCCCTCTCTCGGCCTAGGGTTTCCCGGTTAGTTTGTGGATGTAGATTTAGTTATTTTTAAACGGTTATGTTTTGATCTTGCTAATGTGACATTGTGACCATGTCTTACTTAGGTGGAAATCTATGAGGACAAGGACAATGCTAGGAAGGACGAGATCTCCAACCATATCAGTTCCCAAGTGCAAACTGAAATATTTCCCAAGTTCTATGACAGGCTCAAAGAGGTAATGATCTATCCTAGTTAGCCTGATTGTTTCAAATAAATGCATGCACCTTGGGCATGTCATGGAATTGGTACACTTGAAAGTTGAAAATGGCAAAACCAGTCATAGCGATGGATGGCACAATTCACATTTCACATGCTAAAACATCATCACGTGCCTTCTCTTCTAGAGTTAATGCCTTTTAACTTTCCACATCCCTAGTTAATAGTATTTTGCATACCCAAAATCTGGATGACTGAACCTTGAACAAGTAAAATAATGAGCGAGCAATTTTTTGCTCACCAAGAGTGATATTTGTGAAACTGCCCACGTCTTGGGCTTCTTGGCTTTTTTTCCTGTTACTTGTGCCATGTTGATCCTGCACTTTACTTGCACATATGTCATGCAAATCAAAACTATGTTTCGTGGAGGACTATTCTTGGTGCATTTGATTTGATTTAACTTCTAATTATGTTGCGTTACTTGTTTCATGTTTGCAGATCCGTGATTACCATAGGCGCAATCCTTCTGCCCGTTTTGTCAGTGAAACTGGTGATTTTGAAGAGCTACTGCAGGAGGAACCAGCCATCGAATTCACTGGAGAGGTATTTTTCCTGTACCAAGTTTCTTTTTGTAATTCTGCCTTAATTTATCTTTGCACTGCTATGTCCTAGTTCACATTGGTATTAAACTGAATATCTCATTACCTGCGAGGCTGCAAACAGTTAAGTTGTCTTTGTCTATATGTGCTCTCTACACATGTAATAAAGCAATTTGCTATTTTGAACATTTAAAAATGGTTGGGGCATACATAGGGTATTTACATAATTCTTTCAACATAACTAGGTAATTCTGTCACATGGGCCTGTTTGCATCCTTGGTTGAATATGTGTTCAAATCCAAGTTTACTAAATCATCAATAGAGTCCTTGTGCTTGGTGGTTCCATCAGCATCTTTTTTCCCTTTTAACTGCAGTAGTCTTGAACTTGAAGATATCTCCATTGTGATATGTGTATTTTAATTTCTGCAGGATTGTTTGATTCCTCTTGTAGGATCTTGGTGGTATGCATGGTAAGATTTAGGCATGCTACTGTGATGGGGGAAGAACACTTAACTTGAGGAAACATTCTTTGCTATTCTTGTTAAGATCTTTGACTTGCATGTGTTCTGTGCAAATAATGTAATTCTAGTCCAACCCGAGTCACTTTGCATGTCCACATTGGTACTTTTAAGGCTATATACTGTTTTATTGTAGTTGCATTCAAGTTTGCTAATGGTTTGATTTCCTGCAATTTTATAGGAAGCTTTCGGACGGTACATGGACTTGCATGAGCTTTACAATGAGTTAATAAATACCAAATTTGGAACTCCAATGGAATACTCAGCATATGTTGGTACCTTTTCTCAAGTGGAGAAGATCGCACATAATCTGAAATCCTCCAGGTATGCTGCATGCGTTTTTGCTAAGACTGAAGACTTGTCGCCTGATTTGACTTTGTCAAGTCAAGAATGCACTTCCTTCTATCTTGGTTATCCCTTGGCTACTATAATAGAATTCATTCAGCTAAGATCTATTTGCTTTATCTTTTCTTTTGGTATTGTGGAAGTAACCTTACATGAAAATACATAGAAAGTTGGAATTGTAGGGATATATGTGCTCAAGTATTTTCTTAATTAATCAAAGTTTGTTTATTTATCCCGTCTAATAGTTATTTCACCTGTTATGTGTTGTTTTGGATGTAGTATTCTTTTATTTTATTAGTTAACTGTGATAAATGAATTCAGTGAATGAGTGAAGATTGTTTATCTATGATTTTCTTAATTCTGCAGGCAATACAGAGAATACTTGGAGCATATTTTGGAGTATCTGACATCATTTCTTTATCGCACAGAACCATTGCAAGACATTGAGAAGATTTTTGCAAAGGTCACTTTGTTTCTACTTTTGAATGTCATGTATTACTTTTGATATCCTATATACTTCTATGTGATGACAACAAATTTATTTAAGAGCTCAGCAACTATTTTCAAGTGTTCTTTTGCCAGGATTCCTCACTGATATATCACTGTTATACCCATGTAAATACTGCATTCCTAGAAGTTTCATTTGACATAATAATAAGTAAAATAGTTACAAGCAAATGGCATCTGCATTTTCTTCAGTTGGAAAGTGAGTTTGAAGAACAGTGGGCCAATGGTGAAGTACCTGGATGGGAAAATAAGGACCCAGAGAGAGAATCTGCATCACAAGAGTCTGTAATAGACCTCGAATATTATACCACTGTTGAAGAGCTTGTTGAGCTTGGCCCAGAAAAATTGAAAGAGGTCTGCCCTTGCAATGTGGTGTTATCACTGAAAATTTATTTTCTTATATTATTTCATTCTTCATAGCATCTCCACATTTGCTTGGTTTATATTCTTGTCAGGCTTTAGCTGCTCGTGGATTAAAAAGTGGTGGTACTATTCAACAGCGTGCTGAGCGGCTCTTCTTGTTGAAGGTGAGAATCCAATGCTAATAGACGTGGATATTCAGCCGTTTTTTATAGTGTTTCACCAGATTCTGAATCTGTTGATGATTATATTTTGCAGCATACACCTTTGGAACAATTAGACCGCAAGCATTTTGTCAAAGGTTCACACAGTTCTGTGTCCGACAATGGTAACAATATCAAGGATAATTTGAAGAAGGAAATCGCTTTAATGGAAGTAAAGATGAGGAGACTTTGTGAATTACTAGATGAGGTCAGCTCTTCCTTGCTTCTTGAGTGCCTGTATATATGTCTTTCCTTTTGTATGCACTGGGATAGCCACATGGTCTGTTGGCCTATTTCTCTTTAATTGTGTAAGAAATATTTCTAAACCCACTTTAGCTTTGATATTCTTATCTAACTAGGACATATTAGTCCCATGCTCTATGGGATAATCCTTCGAAATTGTTTTGTTAGATGTTCAGAATGCTCTATGGAATAATGGTATGACCAGTGATGTAAAAGGTGCCTAGAAGCTGCTGCCTAGGCAACTACATGTGGAAGTGTGGATGCATAAGGAGCACATCACCATTTTAGAATACACTTGCTGTTCTGCTAGTCCACAAGTCACAAAGTCCTTACAATGGTATGCACAAAAGAATCAACTAACATATTAATTACATGCAACAAATAAGTTGGATGTACTCCGTAGTTTGTTGCTTAGTACCAAGAAACCAAGAATATAGCGTCTGTCATCTGGTGGTAATCACTGTATTCGCCAATACCCTGATATACCTTGTTTAATATGTGCCGTTATGTTTTTTAATATGCCATTTTTTGGGGGAAATAAATCCATAGTAAAGTTAACCTACTCATGTTTAATAAATTTCATGTTATTTATGCAGGTAATTGTACGAACAAAGGAAAATGCTGAGAAAAAACTGACTCTGACATATGAAGAAATGGAAGCAGAACGGGAAGAGGTACTTTGCTTCCCCTCTCATTTTTTTTTTGGCAAAAGGCCCCAAGTATAGAACCTGTGTTGACATCTTTGATTTACATAAGTTATCTACTAGCAAGAGCTGCATGGTATGCTCTGTTGGCATTTTCGAAACATCTAGTGCACTTTGCACTGTATAATAGATAACTAGTATGCCACTGGTGTACTGTCTTTTTTTAAAAAAAAATTTCCCTGAAAGTGCTGCTATTATTCAAATGGAGTAAATATATGTTCAGTTTGAAGTTAGCTATTAGTGTGCTACTTTGCTTCTAATTTCTTTAAGAGCTCAATTTCTACTTTTCTCCATTTTCTTCTCTGTTCATAGGAGTAAAATACTAACATTCTCTCTATTTTCTGACTGGCGTCCTTTGTATTTTTCTGTAGGAGGAGGTACAGGCTGATAGTGAAAGCGATGATGAAGACCAACAGATCTACAACCCTCTTAAGTTACCAATGGGTTGGGATGGTAAACCTATACCCTATTGGCTATATAAGCTCCATGGTCTTGGTCAGGTACTACTGTACTAGTCTCATTAGTTTATACCTCAAGACTTCTAACCATTTTTTTATGGCTGTTCTTTCTCATTTGTTGTCCCAACTATGCATCAGTGTAGCTTATGTTGCGGGCGATTAAGAATTTTTCGTTTTATAAAATATTCATCCTGTACAAACTCATCATCAATTATGTTTGTGACATCATTCTGTTATGAAAAACAAGTTTGCCGGCCATTCTGTTCAATGATTAACAATGCCATCACTGGGGGCAGTGGTGATTAATATAACATTATGTAGGATGACTAGTGAATGTCGTATTCAGTGTTTGCCTGTGTATCGATATTTGCTAATATCCTTGTCCTGTAATTGGAAAAGGTTTTTGTCCACCAAATCAGGATTGCCTTTTTGTCCTTAGCTTATTCTATCGCTAAGGGTCCCTTTGGTTGGGCTTCCGGAAGCAGCTTTTGCTTCCTGGAAGCCAAACCAAAGGGTATATTTCTACCCAGCGGCTTTTAGTAAAAACAGCTTTTGGTGCAGTGTAAATGTGAAAGCTCCTTCAGACCTGCTTTCTGCGGCTTTTGGCTTTTGGCTTCGCAACCATACAAAATTTCATAAATTGACATTTCAAATTTCATACAACCATACAAAATTCTATAAATTGACATTTCAAATTTCATACAACCATACAAAATTCTATAAATTGACATTTCAAATTTCATACAACCATACAAAATTTCATAAATTGACATTTCAAATTTCATACAACCATACAAAATTTCATAAATTGACATTTCAAATTTCATACAACCATACAAAATTTCATAAATTGACATTTCAAATTTCATACCATACAAAATTTCATAAATTAACATTTCAAATTTGATACAACCATATAAAATTTCATAAATTGACAATTCAAATTTCATACAACCATACAAAATTTTATAAATTGACATTTAAAATTTCATACACCCATACAAAATTTCATAAATTGAATTTTTTACACAGCTCACAGCTCAAAGCAGCTTGTTCACAGCTGTTTCAGTCAAACGACTTTGAGCTTTCTCACAGCTGACTTCCCACAGCAGCTTTTCCACAGCTCACAGCCCACAGCAGCTTTTTCCCACAGCCACAGCTCAACCAAACACACCCTAACTTTTGTAGTTGCAAAATGTTGATTTTATAAAAAAACTCGATGGTTATAATTTGATACTAAAAATGGTATTCACATGCTCTAATATTCATTTGTTTTCCATATGTTTTCCTTTTTCAATAATACCCTGATCTTCAGCATCATTCATTGCATATATCTGCGTATGTTTCGATATTTTATGCCATGTTTTAACTGTATTGTTTTTTTTGTCAGGAATTCAAATGTGAGATATGTGGAAATCACAGTTACTGGGGGCGACGGGCTTATGAGCGACATTTCAAGGAGTGGCGCCATCAGCATGGGATGCGATGTCTAGGAATTCCTAATACCAAGAACTTCAATGAGATTACATCCATCCAGGTAAATCATCATATTGTGTCGTAAGATTTACTATTTTGGCACTCCAAAGATGTGCACTTTGTTATAATAGTACTTCTTGAGGCTGACATGTAGGACCGTCTGAATCAATGAAAGTGGGTCCAAATGCCAAAAACACGAAGCCACTTCTTTAGGGTGCTAAAATAGTAAATCTCTCTGTGTTGTTTACTTGCCAATTATTCTAGTGGCCTGGGTACTCTACAGTTAGGGAATACTTATAGCTTAATGTGCTCTCTGAAATTTGAGAGAAACAAGTTGTTCCCTTTTTTTGCTGAATCTTCCTTTTTTCATGTTCTTGTTCATGTTTATCACTTGATACTTCAAGTGCATACTATCTGAGTTGATGTGGTAATGGAAGGGGAAATTGATACTCACAAACTGACACCTAATCAACAAGTTGTCCTGCCTGTTGAACCACAAAATACAAAAATATTTGGAGTTGCAAATGGTGAAGGTGAGAAGGTGACGTTATAGGAAATGCAAATGCATGTCCTCCGTAGGTTGTTCTCACAAGTCACGTTGGTTGGTGCTGCGTACAGCACTGTTTTGGTAATTTGCTTTGCCATGATGTGCTGTGACACTTCTGGTTTCCATTTCCAGGAGGCTAAAGAACTCTGGGAGAGAATTCAACAACGACAAGGGCTGAACAAGTGGCGCCCAGACCTAGAAGAAGAGTACGAAGACCACGAAGGCAACATCTACAACAAGAAGACCTACGCCGACCTCCAGCGCCAAGGCCTGATTTAGAATCCCTCATGTGATCTTGCCCCTTCAGGGCTGCTGCTGAACTTGGTCGGCCATTTGTTCTATATCTAACTTCGTTGACCTGGATGGCTGTAGCTCACGATACCTTTTGTAGCATCATGCTACTTCCGGGCATAAAAGCGTTATCCCATTTGTTACATTGCGCATTATACCGTGCCCGTCTACTACCCTACCCTGTGTAATAAGCATGTGGTAGCCGGTACCTGACACTGTTTGCACAATCCAATGTCTGGTCGGAAATTTGCCCAAAATGTCAACGCAAGGATTCTAAATTCCAAAAGGCGAATGCAAAGGACAAAAAAAGGAAGAAGAAACGGTGGGTGTAGTAGGATGTTGGTCACAGCCTCATCGAACTTTTTAATAAACGAATGTCGCTTTACTGCCACTAATGCTGATGGGAATGAACACAACACTAGTACACTACGGGTGGCAAATCGGCAGGCCTAAGTAACCTATGTCTGCAAACTGGAAGCAACTTGTAGTTAGTTAGTTGAGAAAATTCCCAAGACAGCAAAATATCAGTGTTACGGATTGGTCTCTGGTCTCTACAGGGGAATTTTCACATGCAGTCACAAACTGAACGGATTAGAAAAAGGCAATGTTTCGAGTTAACTCAAGAACCCTGCAAGCAACGACAGCATATTCACAAGCAAATGAAAGTAGGCAGAACAGGAATTCTTGTGCAAGGTTCAATGCTCCCATGATGAGATCGAGATGTCCCTTTGAGCCTTCAAAAAGAAAAGAAAAAAGATGTCACTTTTGCAAGATGAGGAGAAGATCTCATGGTCCACCACTAATTGGGCAAGCTTTGAATTTTGGCCCTCCTCTGTGTGCTCCATATTGCATTTTTTTCCTTTTTAAAAAGCTAGAGGGCCCAATTTGATATGGCCTAGTTTCTGCCTGCTATTAGAAGAGCCAATTTGGTGGGTCAAAATCACCTTGGGAGACTTTTCTTAATCAAACTACTAGAAGGCAAGGACCAAATCCACTTTTAGCACTTAGAATTATGCTCCAAGTTTAGTTTCTACCGCCTTCGTTTCCTATTATAGCTCTTTTGATTTTTTAAGTCACACTCCTCAAACTTTGTGAAAACCTAAACAAAATATATTAATATTTCTAATATCAAATAAATACACAATTAAAACATATTTCATGGTGGATTTAATAAAACTAATTTGATATTATAATTATTGGTACACTTTTTATAAAATTGGTTAATGTTAGAAAATTTTGAATCATAAAAAAACCAAACAAATTATAATATGTAACAGATGGATTACCATGAAATCAAAATTAGTTAACATCTCTAACACTTAAATTTGGGAAAGTAATATTTTTGCCATTGTGCACTATTTCACATCAGTTTCAACTCATGTGGTGGTAATTTTGCCAATGTAGGCTCCTACTAGGAAATTTTTTTTGCCAATGCTACCGTGGAGAGTACGACCGTTACTCATGTATTATTATAATTTTCAAAAATTGCTTATATAACACTATCAGTAACTGTAATGACTTCTATTTATCATTGACGCATCGATAACATATTAACAAACTTTAAAATTATAATGACACATAAGAAATTAACCTTTTTAATTA
The DNA here is from genome assembly GCA_019279435.1 of Zizania palustris. Taxonomy (NCBI): domain Eukaryota; kingdom Viridiplantae; phylum Streptophyta; class Magnoliopsida; order Poales; family Poaceae; genus Zizania; species Zizania palustris. The sequence goes on along the minus strand of JAAALK010000079.1, from coordinate 63,307,271 downwards.
AAAGTTAGGGGCGATTTTTTTCGACTTTGGATAGGAAGTATAGATTTTACTTAGTTATTGGGGTTTTCAACAGTAGGTTAGTCAAAAATAAGAAAAACGGGTCGGCAAAGCCAAGCTAAGCCAAATGATCGGTCGGCGTCATCTTCCAGGCCAATTTTCGTGTGATCTTTCGTACAAACAGAAGCAATTCTGCAAATGATTCCATTACTGATCTGATTCCAGTCAGTCTTGTCCGTTCAGCGCATGGATGTCAAGATTCTTGGCATGTGAAGAGAAGTGGTGGTACTAGAGTACTATCTACCAGTAGTACAAGCAGATTAGTACTGGCTGGTTGGTTTTTTGGTAGTAGGCCGTACAATTATTGGCCCTTGCCAGAACCACGATCGGATTCAGACCAGATCGATCGGTGCTGCAAGCACACATCTCTGTTGCTGCCACTCAACTATAGTTTGGAGTATGTTCTTTCCAAATTATCATGACCCGTGCAACAAACGAGCTAGGCAGCTAGCTACACTAGCTAGGAAAGAATTTGGGGTAAGGGTGGTGCTTATCCTTTTTCATGTGAGAATCTCTTCTAAATCGAAGTCACATGAATGAAGGTAATGACAATCCAACAGTCGGCAGGACATCGTGCACAAGACTATTGCTACCAATCGATCGATTAATGAGCTGAAACAATTTGTCTCTCCCTTGTATCAGTAGTCCGAACAATCACACGATAGTTTCTGAAGATTCTTTTTGTCTTTTTTTCGCAGCTTTGAAAGATTTGCCGGTCTAGTAGCGGTCGATCTCAGCCAGTCAGCCAGTCAGCACGTCAGGAATCCAATTTGTCAGCAAGGCCTCTCTGCAACTTGTGAAGACGCCCGGCACGGCACCGACAGCCACCGAAAATGCTCGTCACTGCAGCTTTTCTTCAGTCGCCGGAGGTGCCCAGTTCAGGTTTTCGCCGTTGCATGCAGAGGCTCGTCGTCGTCGTCGTGCTCTCTGCAATCACTTCGTTTCTTGAATTTACTTACCGTCGTTTCTCACCGCATAAAAATGTTGCTGTTCTCCAGTGTTCTGTTGACTTCGACACGGTTGTGACTGACTGACTGTGGCGGTATGGATTCATACGCCCTCGGCACATTTTTATAAGTGAAGACTCATCTCCATCCCAAAAAACCAGCCGTAGAGAGGATGATTCTTATAAGAAACTCGTAGTATTACGTGGACGAGGTGAAACTAAAGGTGAATTGACCCAACAACTAACAGGTTGGTTTCTTTCCTCATGTATATCGCGGGCTATTACATACAATATGCTGGAAGTGGGGTGTTTTAATGGGGTGGCAATCTGCTGGAAGGTTGAAATGCTATGGGCTGTTGGAAGAAAACTGTACTAAAAAAACACTAGATGTGCAGGGAATCGGCAGGTTGTAGGCCGCTGATCAGCCCCTGTCAATTCGTGAGTAAAAGAACTGAAGAGGCCCAAAGCAACTCACCAAACTAGCCTTTTTGCAACGGGAGAGAAGCACCTTGATCTCCATACAGGCCCATTAGGCCGAGTGGACCGCTCTCAAAACAAAAAAAGAAACGCAGACGAGCAGTAGTAACAAAAAGCTCTGAAGAAGGCACTAACAAAAGATGAATCTCTGTCTGAAAAAACAAGGGGGAAAAATCCAGTGAAGCAGCTGTGCTGCCGACTGGCTGCTGCTGCTCTGCTACCTGCTATCCGAACCGTTATGGCTGCGCGAGGCACTGCTCAAACTGCCGGCCTCTATCTCCATGCGAGTCGGCGGCAAATCGAACCAGTTTTATTACTACTCCTCGCTAATTAAATCGTCTCTAAATATAAATATTCCAGAATATTACTGTTTTTTTTATAATTCGGTCCGTATTTAGTTTTATTCTCATACTCTGATCAGTGTTAGACGTAGACATGTGTTTCATTAAATTAAACAAGAGATTCATAATATTTTCACCTTCATATTCTTTTCAGAAACTACAATCCAAGCACTGACTCCGTGAGATATCGAGAAAGAATCTCGTAAACGTGGTAAAATTTTGTAGCTAGCTTTATACCAAGTACACCGTGAAAACACACCATAAGAAAAAAATTTATAAAGTGTATCATAAGCTTATGTTGTAAGCATAAGTCTAAAGTGATAATTTTCTGTAGGTCTTACCATAAGTAGGGTCTACTTTAATGCTACATTTTTTATTTTTTTCTATTGTGCACCCAACAATAATAAATGTTAATCTTTTGTAAGTCTCGCGTTAATGCTATTCGGAACAATACCGTATTAAGATTTTTTAGCGGTTTCGTCGTAGATTTCATTTCCCTCGTTTAGAGAAACCCACAAAAAAATAGAGAAGCTAGTGTCTTACTTTTACCTTCTAATTTATTTTTAAATTATACATCTTCTTAAATCCCGTAATCTAAAATTTAAATAGCTTAGAAGTTTCAAATTCTAAATAAATAAATAAATTCTACTGCCAAACCACTCCGTCCTCTGTCGACACGCCCGGTACGACAGTTGTACACTTGTACTCACCAGAAAAGGCTGACACGCCTGCGGGCTTTGCAGCTTTTTTTGTACACGATGTCTACTCGCGACACAGATGGGCCACTGGGATCTAGAGGCCCGCAGGGGATCCCACCGTGCATTGAATTCTCGGACGCGGCACCGCCGCGGCGAGGCAAGCAGGTCACTGACGTGTCGGGCCCACCACCACCGCCGCCACCTCACACCGTCTCGGATTCCCGCTCGCCTCCATAAAATCCGCGCCCTGTGACGCTGCAGCGTGGGCCCACGGAGCTGGGGCCCACGACGTCCTCCAGCTCTGCTCCAGCGAGGAGCCAGGCGCGAAATCGCCACGTATTTTGGCTCCGGCTTGCCCCCTCTGCGGTGCGGGCCTCCCTTGTCAGTGAAGGAGGAGGCGTGAGCTGGGGAGCTGGACCGGGACGAACCGGCTGGGCCGGTAGGGGCAGAGGCGTCATTTCGATGCCTCGGTGAAAAACCCTAAACCGGTGGGTCCCACGCATGTGCCCATGCCCCATGTGCCTCGCACCCTCGCCTCTCTCTCCTCATCGCGTCTCTCTCCTAGCTCCTCAGTGCTTGCCCTTGTTTCTCTCTCTCCTCTCCTCTCCTCTCCTCTCTCTACAGTGACGCAATGTGGCGCCGGCGGGGAGGAGGAGGCGTCGGCCGCTTGGCAGCGGCGGCGGTGCTTGCGCTGATGCTGGTGGTGGGGGCGGCGGCCGACACGGTGGCGTCGGATGCGGAGGCTATGCGGGCGTTGGCGAAGGCACTGGGCGCGGACACGGCGCTCGGGTGGGACACTGACGATCCCTGCTCGCCCAAGGCGTGGTCCGGGGTGACCTGCAGCACAGCGGGCCGCGTCACGGCTGTCCAGGTCGGGAGCCGCGGTCTGAAGGGCAAGCTGGCTCCCGAGGTCCGCAACCTCACCGCGCTGAGCCGCCTCGAGCTCTTCGCCAACTCGATCTCCGGCGAGCTTCCGTCGCTGGCGGGGCTCTCCTCGCTACAGTACCTGCTGGTCCACAACAATGGCTTCACCAACATCCCCGGTGGCTTCTTCAAGGGGCTCACCGCGCTCACCGCCGTCTCGCTCGACAACAACCCGTTCGCACCGTGGACGCTCCCGACCGACCTTGCCGGCTGCACGTCTCTCACGAACTTCTCTGCTAACTCCGCCAACGTGACCGGAGCGCTCCCGGACTTCTTCGGAACCGCGCTGCCGTCGCTCCAGCGCCTGAGCCTGGCATTCAACGCAATGTCCGGTTCCGTGCCGGCGTCGCTGGCTGGTGCGCCGCTGCAGCTTCTCTGGCTCAACAATCAGCAAGGGGACAACAGGTTCAACGGGTCAATTGGCTTCATATCCAACATGACTTCTCTCGAAGAGCTTTGGCTGCACTCCAACGACTTCACTGGACCCTTGCCAGACTTCTCTGAGCTTGTAAATCTCTCTGTATTGCAGCTCCGTGACAACCAGCTTACCGGTCGTGTGCCAGACAGTCTGTTGAATCTCAAATCTCTGACCAAGGTTACGCTGGCAAATAATTTGCTCCAGGGGCCGACGCCTGAATTTGCTAAGGTGGTAAAGGTCGACTTGCTGCCAGAAACACAGAGGTTCTGCTTGTTGGACCCTGGGAAGCCTTGTGATCCCCGTGTTAACCTGCTGCTGGAGGTGGCGGCTGGGTTCCTGTACCCAGCTAAGCTCGCAGAAAATTGGAAAGGGAATGATCCGTGTGACGGTTACATTGGTGTTGGATGCAATGCAGGGAACATTACAGTGCTGAATTTTGACAGGATGGGGCTCAGCGGTAGCATCTCCCCAGCTGTTGGGAAGATTACAACCCTGCAGAAGCTTATTCTTGCAAACAACAATATTACTGGCACAGTGCCAAATGAGGTTGCTGCTTTGCCTGCTCTGACAGAGGTTGATCTGTCAAATAACAATCTTCATGGTAAAATCCCGACCTTTGCAGCCAAGAATGTGCTAGTGAAAACTAATGGAAACCCGGACATTGGCAATAATGCTACTGCACCAACATCTGGATCAGGTGGTAGCAGCAGCAGCATTGCCCCTGGTGAAGGTGGGAATGGTAGTGCTGGAAGCAATGAGGGTTCCTCTTCATCTTCTGCTGGAGTCATTGCTGGCTCAGTGGTTGGTGCTGTTGCTGGAGTAGGCCTTATTGCTGCATTAGGATTCTATTGCTATAAGAGAAAACAGAAGCCTTTTGGAAGGGTTCTAAGTCCACGTGCTATGGTTGTTCATCCCCGGCACTCAGGGTCAGATCCTGACATGGTTAAAATCACAGTTGCTGGGGGAAATGTCAATGGTGGTCCAGCTACAAGTGAGACATACAGTCAAGCGAGTAGTGGTTCACGAGATATCCATGTTGTTGAGACTGGAAACATGGTCATTTCAATTCAAGTCCTCCGCAATGTGACCAACAACTTCAGTGATGAGAATGTCCTTGGTCGTGGTGGATTTGGCACTGTCTACAAGGGTGAGCTTCATGATGGCACAAAAATTGCTGTCAAGCGGATGGAGGCTGGTGTCATGGGTAACAAGGGGTTAAATGAGTTTAAATCGGAGATTGCTGTGTTGACCAAGGTACGCCATCGGAACCTTGTGTCACTGCTTGGCTATTGCCTTGATGGCAATGAAAGGATTCTTGTGTATGAGTACATGCCACAGGGGGCACTGAGCCAACACCTTTTTGAGTGGAAAGAACACAATTTGCAACCATTGGAATGGAAGAAGCGACTTAGCATTGCACTCGATGTTGCAAGGGGTGTTGAGTATCTTCACAGCCTTGCACAACAGACTTTCATCCACAGAGACTTAAAGCCGTCAAACATTCTTCTTGGTGATGATATGAAGGCAAAGGTGGCAGACTTTGGATTGGTCAGGCTTGCACCAGCTGATGGGAAGTGTGTCTCAGTCGAGACAAGACTTGCTGGCACTTTCGGGTACCTTGCTCCGGAGTATGCAGGTGATCATCCTCTTTTTGTGCTTCAGTATTGAGATGTTCTCTGTTCAATTTAATTAACAAGCACAGCATACTAAAACTACTTTAATTAGCAAGCATGGTATATTAAAACTAAGGGATATCTGTTTAGTTATGTGACCTTACTCAATCTATTAGTGATCTCCTAGTTGCTTATTAAGAACATTTGATGATTATAAAGGGAAAACTTGGGATATCTAAAAATGATTGAAATACGTTACTCAAATCATATATGAAGTCTTGGGTGATCCTTTCTGTGATAAACTAGGATGACTTGTGTCCTGAGTATGTTCATCTATTCAGAATTAAATTTATATATTTCAGTCAAAATTTTATGTATGGTTGAGTTAACAACATGTTGATTTCTAATTATGGATGCCAGCATTGGTAAACATATTCATAAGAGGTTTCTTTTGCATACTGTATCAGTTCTCCTATCTTTTGAAATTTCGATATAAAGACTTTCAATAGCACCAGAACATTATTGGAGCTTTAATTGTACCTGTAGCTGGTAGCTAGCACTGTCTGGTATCTTGTCATCAGGAAATACCATTATCTAAATTTGAAGCTGTATATGTACTTCTTGTAAACTCCCAGTTAATGATATGGGCTAATTTTTTTTTAAAAAAAACTGATGTTTCATCAGCTCTTGTCTATCACTCTCAATAGTTGTGTATCACTTGCCCTAACACGACAAATAATATTTTTATATGCAGTTACTGGACGAGTAACGACAAAAGCAGATGTCTTCAGCTTTGGTGTCATCTTGATGGAGGTGATCACTGGACGAAAGGCACTTGATGAGACTCAGCCTGAAGACAGCATGCACTTGGTAACATGGTTCCGGAGAATGCAGCTCAGCCAAGACACATTCCAAAAAGCAATTGACCCAACTATTGACCTTAATGAGGAGACTCTTGCTAGTGTTAGCACTGTCGCCGAGCTTGCTGGTCACTGCTGTGCTAGGGAACCACACCAGAGGCCTGACATGGGTCATGCTGTCAATGTACTATCCACTCTTTCTGATGTTTGGAAGCCATCTGATCCAGATTCAGATGGCAGCTACGGTATCGACTTGGACATGACACTGCCGCAGGCATTGAAGAAATGGCAGGCCTTTGAGGATAGCAGCCATTTTGATGGCGCAACATCTTCATTTGTTGCTAGCTTGGACAACACTCAGACAAGTATACCGACAAGGCCTCCAGGATTTGCAGAATCATTCACCTCTGCTGATGGAAGATAGGGTACCTTATGTGAAATCTCAAGCTCCAGAAGCAGAACACTAAGTGATCATTTTGTTCATTCCTTTAGCCTCCTCACTCCCCTGCTCTTAATGTTTTATTGATTTGGCTTTATGCTGCCTTGTAGCTGTCCTTCGATCATGTATCTTTGATCTTGACTGAAGAATTGCCTGGAAGTTTGCAAATTTGCTAACTGTTCTGTTCTACCATCTTTCTAAGCTTAAAATAGGAGATTGCAAAGGATTGCTGGGTTGTATTAACTCTTACTCTGTTCCAAGATTAAGCTGATCCATGTCTTCAACAGCAGCTCAGTTGTGGTCGTTGCTGTTGCAACTCCTTTTATTTTCTACAATGGTCATGACTACCAGAACCAGCTCAATTATTGGAGACCGTGGTCAGGCCTATCATGTGAGTGCTGTAACCAGGTTGGGAGTATAAAACTAATCTGTTTGGTACCTGAAGCCTGAAGATTGGATCAGATGCGATTCCAATGTCAAAAGCTGCAGCTGCACCAATACACTAACTAACCCTCACCTTGCTGTTGTACCTAGATCATGTGACACAGGTTAGCTGAAAACCGAACGGCACTACAGCTGGAGTTGGTGCCTGAAAGCTTCAGGTTTCAGGTTGTGCGACGGTGCAATAGCACCAACGTACTCCCATCATCCCATGTTAGTATGTTACACAACCTACCTACAACAGGAACCTGGACAGTGATAGCTTTGCTGAATTAATAATGCACAGCACACAGCAGCTGGTAGCTTCTGATCAAAAGATAAGACAATAGTAGACAAAAGAGGAGGATGTGACGTGATTGAGACTGGAGAATGCCATCGAGGTCGATCCCTGGTCGCGACCAAGGTGCGTAGGATGTGCCCATGCATGGCCCTGTTCCATCAGATCGATTTGAATGCAGTTTTTTTTCCATTATCACATATCTTTGCCTTCTTTGGTGGTTATGCTCAGTTGTTGGACACCCTATGTTTCCATCATTACATGGTTGGACAGACCAAAAACCCTATCTTGCTCCAGCTCCATTCCAAGCTACATGTCACACTCTCAACTCCAGGGTGTCACATAGCATGCAGCAGCAAAGCTTCCACAAAAAATGGGACCAATTGGACGCCATAGCCATAATTGGAGTGGAGACATTTGGCGTCCATTGGGCATTGGCTTGCAGGCTCAAAACTGGAGGCAAAACGAGTACTTCCTCCGTTCCCCAATACATACTCTCTCCGGTACACAAAAACAAGTCGTTTTAGGCTTGTATCAAGAGGTTGCTAAAACAAGTCGTTTTGCATTTTATTGTGCATTTTGGACAACTATACTCCTCAAGTAGTACTATTTTTTTCTTTTTTTGTGCTATGTTTACTCTTGCACTATATTTAATAGGGGTAAACATGAAAAGTACATACTAATTAATTGCTCCTTGGTATGTGAAATCATGTCCAAAACGACTTGTTTTTGTGTACCGGAGGGAGTATCGTTTTAGCATTTCTATTCATTAATTAATTATTTTATGCAATCTCTAATTTAACATTGAAGAGCAAACACACACTAGGAAGATAATTAAACTTTGCATCGACTTATCAGTCAGTAAATATTTGTAACGAGCTAGTTCATCTGTTAATCCTACGAAGCAGGCAACTCCAGAGAGAGAGCCGTGTTGATTGGCGCGCGACGGCTGAAATCCAGGTGACCCTGACGCGTCAAATCAAGTGCAAACCAAACGGAAACAACAGATGCAGAGTGTCCATATACAGTATTATTGCAGACGCACTAGCTAAAGTCCTCGTCTAAAACAAACAGTACGTCCAAAGTCCAATAGCCGCTGACCCGCAAGATCTCCTGCTGAATCCAACGATTCATCTCTGAACCCAATCATCGTACCAAGCTTTTGCCGCACTTAATTACTGGTTATTTCTGACATGGGCATGCATGCATGCATTCAGCTGCTAGCAGCTAACTATATACGTACAAGAGAGAGCATTGTCACCTCACGACTCACGTCCTGCCTGCAGGATGGTCCAGCTATTAGTCCAGTACTGCAACTAGGACTCTAGGAGAGGCAGACCGCAGACCAGTTCGACGAGCTCTTTGTGCTTTGCTTCTGGAGAGTATCAATGTCGTAAATGGCTGGACCGGACTGGTCTGTGCAGCTTGGCAAGGCGATAACTGCGCCTGGAATGGTGGTTCGTTGTACTGTCTTTGCCGGCGTGACCACTGCCGTCGTTCTGGCCTACACGAGAGGCATCCAATGCGTGCGTCTAATAATTATTATTAACTGAATTATCTCCAAGTGGCCTGATCGAATCGAATGATATGGAATGTTCGTGAGCTTCTTGGGTAGAGTGAGTGACATCACTATATCTAGGTTGGCTCGATCTCTATGTAGCTTGCTGTTCTTAGGGGGTGATCGGTTCTATATGGATTAAAGTTTTGTCCGTCTCACATCGTATATTTAGACATCAATTTAAAAGACTAAACTTGAACTAATTATAAAAATAATTGTATAATCGGAGTATTATTCGCGAGACAAATTTATTAAGCCTAATTAATCCATGATTAACAAATGTTTACTGTAGCACCACATTGTCAAATCATGGTGTAATTAGGCTCATTAGATTCGTCTCACGAATAATCCACCGATTATGAATGAGTTTTGTAAATAATCTACATTCAATACTCTGAAATAGTATCTAAACATTCGATGTGATGGGACTAAATTTTGGATTAGGGGAAACAAACACCCTCTCGTAATTAAGAGTTTGATTTCTACCCTACTCTCTAAATCTAGTGGTTCTCTATTATTTGCCATATCCTTCTTATATTTAGAAAGCTTCTTAAAATTTTAGAAAGCACTAAATCTGTTAAAAAAACTTTACTTCGAGATAAAACTGATAAATTAGTTATGAGAGTAAAATACCTATTGTGAAGTATTGAAAATAATTTTTTTGTACAAGAAGTAGAATATAGATGTGAGATTTAGACATTGGGTTGAAGAGCAAAGAAATATACCTTGTAGATGTTCTTGCTCTACCAAACACAAGGATCGAAATAGGGTATTGAACTATTTATGGTGTATTGCAGTCCTCTGTCTAGACAGTGCACAATCTCTCTTGCTCGACGAGAGATTGTAAGACAGATCTTTCTACTGTATTATTGAACTATTTACAATGGTAATCTTAGTCCGTGTAGGAGCCCAACATCCCAAGGAGGCCTTCAAGAGTGTCATCTATCTGATCTCTAGTTTGGAGGCAAAGGTTCGTTAGTTGGGCTACTAGCTAGCTCCAGGATGAAGAAGCGAGTTGTCCTGAACGTTTTCCGTATGAGACTAGGTTTCAGTGAAGGTCCATGGGCTTCCTCAGTCCCGACGTTTCGTTGCCCAGAGAAAATGCTTCGCACCCAGGCTGCCATGTATGCATGGCACTCTGAGTCTGAATCACCTGTATGTATCATGTATATATGTACCTGGAGCATCAAAACAGAGGGAAAAACATGCTGTTGCAAACGCACAAAACTTAACAGAGAATGAACAGTATGCACAAAACATGCTTTGCCATCCATCATGCGTGAGAGGTCTCACCAAATCACCATGATCCGTCGTAGGCTGGAGCAACACAGAGGACCAAACGTGTTGCTGCCTTGCGGCAAATGCATCAACTATCCGCTTGACTCAAAAAAAATTAATTTGAGTTAACTGAAGCACTTGGACTATTTTACCCATTGTTACCTCAACTATTATAACACAATTATTATAATAGAAATAAAATTGATTTTAGTAATTTATTAATCGAAAGTTTCCGTACAAGTATTGACTAATTTCTATCTAACTATTTTTTTTAGATGATGGAAAGACAACCCACCGTTTTACTATTAACTAGCTAACAATTAGCTGTTGAGCTTTGACTCAATAGTATTACTAATAACTAGCTAACAATTAACTCTAACTATTAATCAATCAGATATCTATATTAGTTTTAGTTCATCCGTTTAACGTTATGAGTGTGAAAAGGTAATATAAGATATAATACTGAAATACATTCGTCAACCCATCTTGGCATCTCGTACGTTCAATCCTGTATTCCCGTTCGTATCCCGTATGTATCCGACCGTATGCCCCCGTCCGCCTAGCGGTCTCGGCCTAGCACTCTAGCCCCAGCGTTCTAATACGATCTCGCCTTCGCATCGCTCGGTTCCACCCCTCCCCAATTCGAAGTCCTCGTCCCCCCACGCGGCGATCGTCGCGGGCAACTCGCTCCGTCGCGGTGGGGTGCGGACCGCCCGATCGCGGCGGCCATGGTGCACAGCGCGTTCGACGCCGTCGAGCTGGTCACCGGCGTGCCCAGCGACATCGTGGACGTCGCCTCCTACGCCGGGAAGCTCCTCGTCGCGGTTAAGGACGGCTCCCTCCGCATCTACTCCGCCCCGCCCCACGCTGACGGCCAGATCCCGCGGGATGGGCCGTACGCGCTTGAGCGGCAGCAGCCTTCGCTGTGGCGCCGCGGGACGCCCTTGTCGATAGAGGTCAGCGCGAGCCGCGACCTCCTGCTCTCGCTCGCCGAGTGCGTCAGCCTCCATCGCCTCCCTGGGCTCGAGACCGTCGCCGTCATCAGCAAGACCAAGGGCGCCAACCTCTTCGCTTGGGACGACCGCCGGGGCCTCCTCGCGGTCGGCCGCTGGAAGCGCCTGACCATCTTCCGCCTTGACAGTGAGAATTCAGTCGCAGTGCCTATTTATTCTTCATAGCATTCGAGTATTTATCGCTATGTTGCTATGTTTTGACCATTACATCACTTGAATTTTGGTAGAATTGTGGATGAGTGAATCACATGTTGGTAGTCAAATTGGAGAACAGGAAGTCTGATATGAATTGGGGCTGAGTGTGATTTGTTGTTTCGTACTTGGTACTTGCGATCTGTTGAAGAAAAGACAATATCAGTCGAGTTAATTATAGGCTTTATTTAATCTATTTAAGTAGGATAAATGTTTCTATTGGAACAACATCTACTGTTCTAAATTCTAATGTTGCGAAATAATTCTACAAACACCATGGGGGTTAATAAGTGAATCTATTTAAGTTAGAAGCCCTCAGTGAAGAATTTTAAACTTTTGATTCATTAATTGGTATTCAGTTATTCACTCACTGGATTTTTTCTGGTAATAAACACCTTTCTTCTGTGTTTTTCTACATGTGCACAATGAAATATTCCAATTTAAACATCCCTGATGCATTACCTATATTTAAGTTTTTTAGTGCTTTTGATGTTAGATGTATGATGAGCAAGATGATATATAGACATATAGTTATGCTATGAGCCACAATTTCATTATTCCCCTTGAGGGCCTGTTCAGTTAGGAGGGGATTGAAGGGGATTGAAAGGGATTGATGGGGATTGTAGTATAAATCCCCTCCAATCCCTCCCAATCCCCCTCAATCCCTTTCCCCAAAGGGAATAACCAAACAGGACCTGAAGAAAATGTGTTTATGCCAACTTTATACTTTAATGTTGATATATCATATCAAGGAAATCGAAATCATGTGTTAGCTTTTTTTGCATGAGGTTGAATGCAAATGTTGACGTCATTTGAATGTAGAAAATGCTTCTGAAGTAGTAGAGTTTTGTTTGTTGAAACTAGTAACAGGAGATTACTTTTTTGTGTAATTTATATGCACCATAATTTTTTGGAAAAGCCTTGTGAAGTGAAATCAGTAACAGGAAAAACGACCTGTAAAAAACTAGTTTTAGTAGTGTTGTATGGGCAAGGCATGTAAGAATAAATGCATTTAGCAGCATTTGGCATCCTGTAAGATTAGAGATTGTGATGTGCCTTTAAAGTTTGCCTTTCATATAGTACATGTTTCATAGATTTGCATAATATTGCTTTGTATAATGGAATCTTGAAAGAAGTCAAATGGTTGAATGATCTTGTTCTGAATATGTGAGACAACTTTATTTCTGCTTATCAGGTGGAAGGGAGTTTGTTGAGGTGAGGGAATTTGGTGTTCCGGATACGGTCAAATCTATGGCCTGGTGCAGTGACAACATATGTCTTGGGATTAGAAAGGAGTATACAATCATAAATAGCATGACTGGGGCATTAACTGAAGTGTTTTCTTCTGGAAGGAATGCTCCACCTTTAGTTGTGGCTCTTCCTACCGGGGAGCTCCTCCTTGGAAAGGTATACTGGTACCACTATTTTTCCATGATATCATATCAAGTTTCTTGTCAATATGCCATTTGATTAAATTGTTTGGCAGTTAGATACTTAGATTACAGCATTTTGTGATATTTGTTTGGTTCAAAGATGACAGCACTCTATGCTTTAGAAGAACAACAGGGCAATTCTTCTGAATGTAGTAACTTGTTTTTATTTGCAAGTTGGGGATAACATAAGGGAATGAAAAGACCACATAACTCTCCTAAAGTACAGTGTTTGTCTACTAAACAACCTAGATTAATTTCTGGTCTATCTACCCCCCTGAACTGCCAGTACTAGATCACCACTGTGGAATTGACACGGCTGACAATTTAAATCAAAAATTGCCAGCACAGGTTAGCTGGGTCCATCTTGTTTGCACAAGATGTGGAATTTTGATGATGGCAACAACCAAGTGATGTGGTGGTTCATGTGACAACACCACAGTATACCACTCCACCCCTTCAATAGTGCTAAACTAGTTTGAAATGATCTGGTACCAGAAGTTAGAAGGGTTTACTGAAAACTATCTCAGGAGGTTAAAGTAGGCAGATGCAGTTCAGGGGAGTAACATGCATTTTCCATAAGAGAACCGTCTTGTGAAAGATATAACTATATAAGTGTTTTATCACACAACTGCTATGAAAACCTTTAGCTTTTAGGCAATTTTATAACCCTTGCACCAGATACATGTGAAGGTTGGTAATTTGACTACCTGAAGAACCTGTCTAAATCGGTAAATCCAAATTCCACCGCATGCTTTAAAAACTGAAAGCATTGGGTGTCGAAACCGATGCGTCTTTGATGGAGCATCCCTAAATTTAGGCAGTGCTCTCCTTGCTGAAAAAGAGGGGTGGTTTTGACGTTTGGCTAGAGCTAGAGGGCTGTCTCACTTAATTGCTTTCGAGCATGTTGATTAGTTAAAGTTTGAGGTTGTGGTCGTTCGATCTAGTAGGAACTTTTTGGTGTAGCCTGCGGGCCAGGGTGTGTGGCTGTACCCAGGGTTCTTTACCCTTCTTAATACAATGATATGCAGATCTCCTGCGTGTTCGAGAAAAAAACTGAAATTTTTAGCACAACATGATTTTTTTCTGTAAAACAGAGCTTAATTTTCTATTCATTGAAACTCAAACACTATTTCAACAACAACAAACAACAACAAACAACAACAAAGCCTTTCAATCCCAAGCAAGTTGAGGTAGGCTATAGTTGAAATCCAACAAGAGTTATTAATCAAAGTTCAGACACATGAACACTATTTCAACTCTTTAAATTTAGCTCATATGCTGTAGCATTTACTCTGTTTACTCAGGATAACATTGGAGTATTTGTTGACCAAAATGGGAAACTTATTCAAGATGGAAGGATAATTTGGTCAGACATGCCTGCGTCTGTTGCTATACATAGACCATATGCTGTGGCACGCCAACCGCGGCATGTTGAGGTGAGTTGTTTTATCTCGTACACTTGCTGGTGTAGTGGTGTACAGAATATCAAAGCTACAAGTTTCATCTTTCCACCTGACTACTTTATTTTGTTTCAGATACGGTCTCTTAGAGCCCCCAATGCACTGGTTCAGACAGTTGTTCTCCGTGATGTTCAAAAGCTTGTTGAAACTGAGAACTGTATACTTGCTGTTCTAGCCCGCTCTGTTTACGGCTTGTTGCCTGTTCCTATTGGTGCCCAGGTATGTGTGTTTGGTTTATTAATCTTGATGGCCACATTGCTGTAGATATCATATAATATCTTCCGTTCCCTGTTGCAAAAATGCTACTGTTCACATCCTTGCTTGCCCACATCACATGCAAATTATGTCTGCCTGGCCTGCCACAAGTGTGCCATCAAAGCCTCCTTCCATTGCCTGCAGGCTTCTGATAGTTTATTTGGTTATCACAAGTCACAGCATTCAGCTGTTTCATGCTAGCTTTTTGTATATGTTGAATACAGTAGTTTTGCTTTAGTGTCTGTTGCCCATTATATGATCTTGTACCAGTATGAGTGTGACAAACCTCTATATGTTGAGCAAATTGCATTAGGAACTGACACTACCTCAGTTGGTGGGAGTTTTGGGTGTACACTCCTACCACCATGTTTGAGTCTTATTCCACTCGAATTATGTGATAAGCCTTATTCTACCCTGATCATTTTAGAAGTTGTTTGCCAGGATTGATTCTTAGTTTTTACATATACATCGTTTACACATGTTGGTGTACAGATAGTGCAGTTGACTGCATCTGGTGAATTCGAGGAGGCATTGTCATTGTGTAAGCTACTTCCTCCAGAGGATTCAAACCTACGAGCTGCAAAGGAAAGCTCAATACACATAAGGTATGTTCAAGTTCTCAATTCTGATTTATGAATGTCACATCACCACTCTATTTGCAGTTGATTAAATATAGAGTGAGTGTCTACTTCTATATGTTTGTCATCACACAACACAACTGGGTAGATGCTGCTCCAGTGCTCCTCTTTACTCAAGCTGTTTGGGGCACTTCAGAGCAAAGAGCTCTGCTTTTGTTTTGAATCCGTGATTATGGTTTTTTCCATACACTTTCTAAATATATATATATCATTTATGGGGTGGATGTCCTGGATATCTATTATTTTTTTGTTGGTTTATAACTGGGCAGATTGAACAGCACATATGATGGTTCTAAAATGAAAATATGAAATGTAAGATGGGGAAAGAAACAGTATTACCAGATTTGTATTTGCAGTCCCTAGTCTACATTTGAAGTAGGTGGAGATGACCTTTTAAAATTGCACACTTGCACTCAGTGAATTTTGTGTCTTCTCAGTTTTTTCATTTGGTTCCTCCCATGCAACTAAACTGTATTTTCATCTGATTAGATATGGACACTTTTTATTTGATAATGGGAGCTACGAGGAGGCAATGGAGCAGTTCTCAGATTCACACGTGGATATTACTTATGTTTTATCTCTATATCCATCTCTTGTTTTGCCTCAAACGCACATTATAGGTCAACATGATGGGCTAGAAGATCTGCCAGAATTAGCAAGAGAATCCTCTGATGTGACAGATGAGATGGAATCATACTCTCTACAACTTCATGAATATGGTGATAAGTCTCCAATGGAGATAAAGAAAATGAGTCACAATGCTCTAACTGCCCTTGTGAAGTATTTGCAGAAGAAAAGAAATGGAATAATTGAGAGAGCAACAGCTGAAGTCACAGAGGAGGTGGTCTCCGGAGCGGTGCACCACAGCTTAGTATTATCTGAGCCATATAGGTCAAAGAAACCAAACAAGGTACTACTACTTCAAAGACCTGAATTTTCTTGTTATATCTATTGTAAATATTAGGTACAGGTGTGGAATTGCATGTAACTTACAACACAAAACAAATGAAGCCCTGGTTTTATGCAAACTATCAATAAGTCAAAGCACAACTTGAATACACCATGCTATATTAGTCCGAGTTTTCGAGAATGATTCAGGTTATAGCTATTTATTAATCCTTGTTTACTTCAACACTATTTATTGTTGGACTATGGATAAAAGCCCCCACCTCTCCCACTATAACGCCTAGGTTTTATGGTTGGGTTGGCTAGGTGGGGTGAGCCTAACATGGTATCAGAGCCAAGGTCCTGGGTTCGAATCCCCCTGGCCACGCATTTCCGCATTTCCGCTGCGTGATTTCCCCTGCGCCTATCTAGTGTGCTGAGACCTGTTGCGGGCTACGCCGGGCCTCTAGAACCTGCTGCGGGCTACGCCGGGCTCGCACGCCGTAGGGGGAATGTTGGACTATGGATAAAAGCCCCCACCTCTCCCACTATAACGCCTAGGTTTTATGGTTGGGTTGGCTAGGTGGGGTGAGCCTAACATTTATGTAATGATCACGTACCATAGCTTGCCTTTTCTGCACTCAAATTCATTTTATGATACCGCACCATAGTTAATTATTTTTTAGCAAGATGGTCCTGAAGTTTCAGTCATTAGGCATCTGGCAGATCTATAGATTATATGGGTTCCTGAGGTCTGTAAGAAAATGGGATTTCCGCCCTCCTGTCTATGTCCATATTGTTCTCATTCCTTTAATGATGAAATAGATATAATTAGTTGGAAATTGGATTTGAAATAAACATTTTGAGGCAAGAGTGGACATTGTTTCAATTTGTTGCTGGAATAGTTCGTATCAAAAACATTTTGGGTGTTGTGTGTTCATGAGATGGTATGTTGATACATCTATTGTACAGATTACTGCACATCTACAAATATCTCTCTGTTAAGCATAAGTAAAAGGTGATTCATAATGTTTTTACTGTGTTATGTCAGAAGCGAGCTCAGACGCATACAAGCTCTATTGCTAGAGAAATGGCAACTGTACTGGACACATCTCTTCTTCAAGCCCTCATTCTTACTGGACAGCCATCAGGGGCAATAGAATTGTTGAAAGGGCTTAACTATTGTGATCTGAAAATATGCAAAGAATTTTTGGAGGAAAGGAATGATTATATGGTATTACTTGAGCTCTACAAAAGCAATGAGATGCACCGTGAAGCTCTCCAGCTGCTTAATCAGTTAGATGAAGAATCAAAGGCTGAGATGGGAAAAATTGGTTTTAATAAAAAGTTTGATCCCCAAATGATCATTCAGTATCTAAGGGTATTGTTGTTTCTCCTTTCTTTTGTTGGCATTTTTATGACATATATAAATCAATGATACAATCAGTTGTTGGATTTATATATAATGTCATGGTGTTTTACATCACCTAAAATGAACTGTATGAGTAAGTTTGATGGTTGCGTGTTTAAGTGTCTCAATTAGAAACTAGTAAGATAACATACTAAATGTGGAAGAACAAGCAGAATATTCAATTCAAGGTGCAATTCATGATTTTCAGAATGACACTTTTGTATGTGGTTAAATATTATTGCATGGTGTCCTTTAGATTTTTCATCTAAATGCATTTTATTGCATGATTTTATTTGCATAATATTTGTTTTATATTTTATTATATGGTATGTATTCTAAAGCTATCATTTGGGCTTTTGCCTTTATATATTACAAATCAGTATCCTTTATGTCACATTGTTCTGCTTTATTATGGCTGATTTTAGGTTCTATGCATTTTTTGCAGCCCCTCTGTCGATCTGACCCAATGCTGGTTTTGGAATCTTCTTTATACGTCCTTGAACACAACCCGTCAGACACTATTGAGCTCTTTTTATCAGAAAATGTTCCAGCAGATTTAGTAAATTCATATCTAAAACAGCATGCTCCAAATTTGCAGTCAACTTACTTAGAATTAATGCTTTCAATGAGTGTATCTGGGATCAACCCTAATCTGCAAAATGAGCTGGTGTGTACTTTTCCACTATTACTTTGTTAGTACATTAATTGTATATCTAATTAGCTATTGTCTATTTCTACATTGTTAGTATGTAAAATTCATATCCAATAAATTCACTCACAGTGTTTATATGATCTTATTTCCATAATCTCTCCCTACAATTTTTGCAATAAAGGTTTGCTTTTAGTCTTGTGATGATGTTTGATCATTCTTGTCTGAAGGTACAACTGTACCTTTCTGAGGTTCTTGACTGGCACATGATTCTGAAGGAAGAAGGAAACTGGACTGAGAAAACATATTCCCCAACACGGAATAAGCTGATTACTGCATTAGAGAACAATTCAGGCTACAACACAGATACACTTCTTAAGCGCCTTCCACAAGATGCTCTTTTTGAGGAGCGTGCTATATTGTATGGGAAAATAAACCAACACCTACGTGCACTGTCTCTTTATGTTCATAAGGTATCATTGCTCCATGACATTGTCCCTTGATAAGTTAATATCCTCTAACATATTTCGGTCTTAGTTCAAACTTTTGAAGGTTATCCAGAATAACAAGTGCACCTACTTTGCAGCTCCAGATGCCAGAGCGAGCTGTTGCATATTGTGATCGTGTTTATGAGGAAGGAGCACAACAACCTTCCAAGTCAAATATCTATTTTAATCTTCTACAAATCTATCTGAACCCAAGAAAAGCTGAAAAGGAATTTGAGCAGAAAATTGTTCCAGTGGCATCACCGTACACTGGACTTCAAAAGGTTACTAAGGTTAGAGGTGCACGCATGGGTAAAAAGGTTGTTGAGATTGAAGGGGCTGATGAGACACGCTTTAGTCCCAGTGGAACTGATAGTGGTCGAAGTGATGGCGATGGAGATGATGTTAGTGGAGGTCCAATAATGTTGAATGAAGCACTTGAGTTATTAAGCCAACGGTGGGACAGAATAAATGGTGCCCAAGCTCTTCGGTTATTACCTAGAGACACAAAACTCCAGGTAAATGTTTTTCTTTTTATATTGTGAGAGATCATTCCATCTGGCCTATCTTTATTTCAGGTCACACTTTTAATTTTGTTATAGTGTTTTCTCTGAAAAGCAACAACAAGATGTTCCCTTTTGTGTTAATGTAATGCTTTCCTCGTTTTGCATATACGCTGGTGCTGCATCTATATTAGTTGGTATGCATCACTGTTAAGCTCCCTCAAAAATTATAATTATGCCCTAAAAAGAACATAATTGTGCAGTTCCTAAATACTTGTTTTCCAGAATTGGTTGCTCTGGCTTTCTAGTTTCATATCTCAATGTTTCCTCTTATCAAAGGTTCTGAAGGTTCTAATAATCTGGTACACTTGCAGGATATGGTGCTATTTCTTGAGCCACTTCTGCGAAACTCTAGTGAACATCGACGCAATTATATGGTTATCAAAAACTTGATTTTTCGGGCAAACTTGCAGGTTAGCTTGGTGTTGTGATATTCTGTTTAGTTCTTTCCCCCTTGTTTTATGTTTTTTTCCTATATTTACTCGATATAAGATATCTTTGGGATTCTCCTAATGAAATACCACTGTGCTGTGAAATTGAATTGTCGTGTCATTGCAACTATGTTAGCAATTGTCTTGTGCACTATAAATGGAAAGTGTTCATTTCCTATGGTAAACTGGTCTGCACATGGGATAAAAATGTAGTTGAGATGGTCAGGTAAGAAGGTTGTTAATTGCTACTGTGAACAGTATATATAGAGAGAAGGGCAGATGAAATATGCTTGATTGGGAGTGAGACTGACTGACATGTAGTAGAGAGAGTTGGTATAATAATTTCTTTCTGCTTGAACAAAAGAGTTTAGATATATCCTCTTTTATATGTAGTCCCTAAAACAGATAGCGAGCTTGAAAAGTGTCGATTGACAAAACAGAACTGATTTCATAAAAAAGAACTCTTTTAACCAAAAGCAGTCCATCTGCTGACTAACCTCTCATGTGTCACCATACTCTCTTGCCGTGTGCCTTGAACCTTCTATTGCAAAATAGTGTACCACAATATAAACTGTCACAGTGCCCACAGATTGGATATCCCCATCACGTATACTGCCTTAGCATTCCAAGCTAGTTATAATGCCCTCCTGGCCTTACTAATAGTTCATTGGTGTTCTGTTGTATAGTGAAATGAATGAACCTTTGCTAGTGTTTATTCTCAGAATTGTCTATGTATATCAGGTAAAGGAAGATCTGTATAAACGGCGTCAAGCTGTTCTGAAGATCGATGGAGATAGCATGTGTTCTCTTTGTCATAAGCGCATCGCAAACAGTGCTTTTGCAATTTATCCAAATGGGCAGACATTGGTGCATTTTGTTTGCTTCAGAGAATCACAGCAAATTAAAGCTGTTAGAGGAGTAAACTCTGTGAAACGTAGATAGCATGTACATTCACCAGGTATGCACTTTAACCCCAAGTTGGTGATTGTGAGCTTTTTGTTTGTGCTACCATTGAAAAGTTCCGAAACATTATCATTCCAATCCCACATACTGTCATCCTTTTCCGTTCACCAAGCTTCTACCCTTGTGCTATTGCCATGATAAATGTATACACAGTCACTATTCCACTGACCTCAATGCCTCTCTCTAATTTATCACTACCCACCAGGACACCACTGGTTCAGAGACTGACAATAGTATAATATAGCAGGAGGAAAATTTACCTCAACAAAGTCGTCATGTGAAACCCATTCTATTATATCCATGCCCAGATCATAACTGGTTTCCTTGATATGATTGCCTTTCCTTGGATGTCGTGCTGTGAGCTTGCCAGTTGTCACCACCATATCGCTGTAGTTACCACTTTACCACTACTTTCTGTCCCGGTACACATTAACTTCCCTAATGGAGTCTGCATTTCCATATTTAGCATCGATCTGTTTTGTATTCTGTTTACTTAGCATTGATCCATATTTAGTCTGTACTTCCCTAATGATGGGTGCAAAATGTAGGAAGGTTCTGGATAGATTCCTCTCCCTTGGGTTGGGAGGATAAAAGGGGAACTTTACAGGAGGGGCCCACACACCAGTCCCACACACACAAACACTCTAACACCCCCCCGCAGTCGAAACTCCGGCGCAGCGGATGTTGAGACTGGAGCGGAACTCGGAGAAGGTGGAGGAAGGCAAGCCTTTGGTGAAGATGTCGGCGAACTGGGAGGTGGTAGGCACATGTAGAACACGGACAACTCCCACGGCGACACGATCACGAACGAAGTGGAGGTCAATTTCCACATGCTTGGTGCGTTGGTGCTGGACGGGGTTGGTGGAGAGGTAGACGGCGCTGACGTTGTCGCAGTAGACCAACGTACTCCTGGTGAGGGGGCAATGGAGTTCCCCAAGTAGCTGCCGGAGCCAGGATGCCTCGGCCACCCCATTTGCAACAGCCCGGTACTCAGCCTCGGCACTGGAGCGGGAGACAACCGGTTGCCGCTTGGATGACCAAGACACGAGGTTGCCACCAAGGAAGACAGCGTAGCCGGAGGTGGAGCGACGCGTGTCTGGGCAGCCCGCCCAGTCGGCGTCAGTGTAAACCACGAGGTCAGCAACAGGAGAACGCCGAAGGTGAAGCCCAAAGTCGAGGGAGCCGCGCAGATAGCGGAGAATCCGCTTCATAGCGGTAAGGTGCGGGTCCCTGGGGTCGTGCATGTGAAGGCACACCTGCTGCACCGCATAGGAGATATCCGGCCGAGTGAAAGTGAGGTACTGAAGGGCGCCAGCAATGCTTCGGTAGGCAGTGGGATCATCCACTGGTGTGCCCTTTGTACCGGAAATCTTGGACTGAGCATCGACTGGAGTGGCACAGGGCTTGCAGTCAGTCATCCCTGCGCGTTGAAGGACATCCAAGGCGTACTGGCGCTGGTGAAGGAAGAGGCCATCAGGGCGGTGGTCCACTGTCACTCCCAAGAAGTGATGGAGCACACCAAGGTCCTTCATGGCAAACTCCTGCTGCAACGAGGAGACAATCCGCTGAAGTAGAGACTGACTGGACGCAGTGAGAATAATGTCATCCACATAAAGCAGCAAGTAGGCTGAGTCAGCACCGCGGTGGAGGACAAACAAAGAAGTGTCACTCTTGGCTTCGCTGAACCCCCACAGACACCAGGAAGGAGGCGAACCGACTGTACCAAGCCCGAGGAGCCTGCTTCAGACCATACAGAGACTTGTTGAGCCGGCAAACACGCTCAGGGTGAGCGGGATCCACAAAACCCGCAGGCTGGCTGCAGTAGACAGTCTCCGTCAGGGTGCCATGGAGGAAGGCATTCTTCACATCGAGCTGGTGAACTGGCCAGGACCTCGAAAGAGCCAGGGAGAGCACGGTCCGGACAGTAGCAGGCTTCACCACCGGGCTGAAGGTCTCATCATAGTCAACTCCAGGGCGCTGGGTGAAACCCCGAAGGACCCAGCGAGCCTTGTAGCGATCCAGCGAGCCATCTGCCTTGCGTTTATGTGTCCAGATCCACTTGCCGGTGACCACATTGCAACCAGAGGGGCGAGGCACCAGGTCCCAGGTCTGATTGGCAAGAAGGGCCGCATATTCTTCCTCCATCGCATGGCTCCAGTGAGGATCCGCCAGGGCGCCACGAACAGTGGAGGGTATGGGAGAGACTGGTGGCTCCGTAGCGGCGGAGAGGACCAGGCGGTCAACTGGACGAAGGACCCCCGCAGCCCACCGAGTCACCATCGGGTGAGTGTGGCGGGGATCGCGGTGGAGGAGGGGCGGGTGGTACACCGACGGCTCGGCGCGAGAGCAGGTCGGTGCAACCCCCGTCGGGCGGCGCTGGTAGACCCGAACAGGGTTGGCGTAGCGGGAAGAAGATGCCGGGGCCGCGCGTGGCGTAGCAGGTGTCTCGGGGACACGAGGCACGGCCGGGGCCGTGTCCGGGGCGGAACACGACGCCGACGGCAACAGCGGGCCAACCCCGGGCACAGGAGGCGACAGGGACGGGGCCGCGTGCTGCACGGACGAGGACGTCGGGGCCGCGCATGGCACGAAGGGCCACACCGGCTGGTGAGGAGTGGCCGCACGTGGCACAGTCGGGGGCATGGGGGCCGCGGGCGGCACAGCGGGCAGCTCCGCTGCCACACACGGCTCGTCAGTTGGCGGGAGAGCCACCGGAACAGCCGGTGATGTACCTGCAGAAGACAAAGGTGGCTGAACCACCGGGTCAGTAGAAAACAGAGTCCAACTCAAGGCTGGTGGTGGGTGTGGAGTCAACGGAGAAAGGAAAGACAGACTCAGCGAAGATGACATGTCGTGAGATAAGAACACGACGAGAGGAGATGTCAAAGCAACGGTACCCCTTATGATCGGGGGAGTAGCCAAGAAACGCACACAGGGTCGAGCGGGGCGCAAGCTTGTGAGGGGCAGTGGCAGAAGTGTTGGGATAGCAAGCACACCCGAAAACACGAAGGTGAGAGTAGGAAGGTGGGGTACCGAACAAGGCATGGTGAGGGGTGGGAGCGCTCGTGGCCTTAGAAGGCAGGCGGTTGAGCACATAGGTGGCAGTAAGGAGGCTCTCAGCCCAGAAGCGAGCGGGAGCCGAAGCCTGAAAGAGCATGGAGCGCATAACATTATTAGTGGTACGAATCATGCGCTCAGCCTTGCCATTCTGAGGGGAGGTATAGGGGCAGGACATGCGCAACTGGACTCCCTTCGAGAGGAAGAAAGCCTGGGAAGCAGAGTTGTCAAACTCACGACCATTATCACATTGGACAACCTTGATAGTAACCCCAAACTGAGTAGAGACCCAAGCAAAGAAGTGAGTGAGCGTGGGGAAGGCATCCGACTTGGACCGCAAAGGAAACGTCCATGAGTAGTGAGAAAAATCATCAAGAACAACCAGATAATATTTATAACCAGAAATACTCATGATCGGAGAGGTCCACAAGTCACAGTGAATAAGTCAAACGCATGAGCAGCATGCGAGGAAGAAATAGAAAAAGGTAGGCGAACATGATGACCTAATTGACACGCATGACAGATGTGCTCACTAGTGGTCCTAGTACAAGGAATAGAGGAGCTACGACAAAGCTGAGCCAAAATGTCGACACCGGGATGACCAAGCCGGCGGTGCCAAAGTGTGGAGGACGCTGTGGTGGCAAGGGCGGACGAAGGTGGAGCAGCGGAAGGTGGAAGACGAAGCGTGTAGAGGGGTCCGGTGCTGTCACAGCGGAGAAGAGGACGCCGGGTGGCCATATCCTTCACAGTCAAACCACAAGAGTCAAATTCAACAGAACAAGAATTATCAGTGGTGAATTGACGAATGGAAAGTAGGTTGTGAACAATGTCAGGAGCGACAAGAATGTTTTGTAGGCGAAAAGACCCACAAGGAGTCGCATCACCCACGGAGGTGATCGGAAGACATGAGCCATTCCCAACCATGATGGAAGAAGGGTGAGATGGGTGGGGGGGCCTGTGAGTGGAGATAATACCATCATGGGGAGTGGTGTGGAAGGAAGCACCCGAGTCGGCCACCCAATCCGTAGCGGCCGGCGGAGCCAACGCCATGGTGTTGAATGACTGCGCGAGGGTCGTCTGATCCCACCCACCGGACCACGGGCCCCATGCCGAAGGAGCAGGCGGGACCGGCCACCCGGTGAGCATGGCCGCAAGCGGGGTAGGAGGCCGAGGAGTGAACTGTCCCGGCCACATGGAAATGCGCCCCGTCCATGGGTTGGAGAAGGATGGCCAGGGCGCACTCCCGGCGGCAGGTGTTGGCATGGCGGAGGTAGGAGCCGGAGCGCGACCAGTACCACCACGGCGCCCCCCTCCCCGGCGACGACGATCGCCACCGCGATCGCCACCACGATCGCCACCATGGCCCCCCCCGCCAGTGGGGGAACCGGCGGTAGGAGTACCAAGAAGGGAGGGAGCCGGCGACGACGGTGGGTGGGAGACCGGCCGGATGGAGCCGGGGGTGACTAGAGCAGTCGCGGTAGTAGAGGTGGGAGCGAGTCCCCGGGTCAACTCCTCGAGGACAAGGTCATCACGAACCTTGCGGAAGGAGGGGAACGGCACTGTCCTGGTGATCCATGTCCGGAGATGGGCGTAGCTGTCTCCGAGGCCGCGGAGGATGTTGAGGACAAGGGTGCGGTCCGCAACAGGCTCGCCAAGGTCACGAAGAGAATCCGCCATCCCTTTCATGCGACGGCAGTACTCCGAGATGGAGAGATCCCCCTGGACGAAGGTGCGGAAGGCAGCGTCCAACTGGAGAGCACGAGCCTCGCGGTTGCCAAGGAACTGCCCCTCGATCGCAACCCAGGCCTGCCGAGCGGTGCCACCCAGTTCCCGCACGATGTCCTGGAGTTCGACAGTGATGGACCCAAGGAGCCATGACAGCACCACGATGTCCATGCGCCGCCACACAGACCCCTGGGCGACCACCGGAGTGTCGATGAGGACGTGGTCATCCAGGGCATACCGCTGGAGGGTGAGGAGCACCAGGTCGCGCCAGCGGGCGTAGGAGGACGAGGAGGGATCCAGGGTGACTGGCACAAGCGCCCGGATGTTCTGGACACCGGCCGCCTGGGCGTGGAGCTGTGCGGTACCCGGATCTGTGGCGACAGCTGGAGTCGGGGTGGCAGTGGGGTCAACCCCCCCGAGGTGACGCTCGGCCTCAACAACATGCTGGGCCAGAGCATCGGCGGTCTGGCGAGCGTTTTCCCAAGCAAGAGCGGCTGCGCGCTCGCGCGCCCGGGCAGCAGCGGCAGCGGTCTTGGCAGTGGCAAGGGCGGCAGCAAGGGCAGCGTCGGCAGCTACCACATCAGGAGGGGTCGGCCAGCTCGAGGCCACAGCGGTGGGGAGGGGTGGTGGTCCACTCAGGTTCGGCCAAACCATGGCCATGGCGGGGGGAAGGTGGGGCGGCGCCCCCGGGGCCCGGGGGAGGCCGGCGGCAGCAAGAGAGGCCCCCCCCGGGGCTGGCCAGTCCACGGCCGTGGCGGGGGGGGGGGGTGGTGTCCGGCGCCCGAGGGGCCATGGGAGGGCCGACGGCCCCAAATCCGGCCGGCCCGGCGTCTGTTGCGGGCGGGGCGAGCGGGCCGACGGCGAGAACGGTCGGGGGAAGTCCGGCGGCGGCAAAACCGGCCACGCCGGCGTCGAGGCAGGGCGGGGGGAAGCTGGCGGCGCCGAGGCAGGGCGGGGGGAGGCCGGCGGCGCCAGATCCGGCCGCCCCGGCGTCGGATCCGAGTGGGGGAGGGGCGGCGGCGCCAGATCTGGCCGCCCCGGCGGCGGATCCGGGCGGGAGAGAAGCAGATCCGGCCATTGTGGCGGAACCCAGCCCACGAAAAAGAGAGGAGGAGGCCGGAGACGAGAAGGAGAAGGTGGGGCTCGCCGGCCATGGAGGCGGCGGCGGCGCCGGAGAGGAAGGAGAGAAGAGGAGCCAAAGGCTCTGATACCATGTAGGAAGGTTCTGGATAGATTCCTCTCCCTTGGGTTGGGAGGATAAAAGGGGAACTTTACAGGAGGGGCCCACCCAGGGCCCACACACCAGTCCCACACACACACACTCTAACACAAAACATGAATACACTTTGTTTTGCATTATGTTTTTAATATTGCACCTGCTTGCTGCTATTTTTCAATTATAGTAATTATTCTGATCTTGCATACATCCATCATGTTCTACTCACAGAGTATGCCTTTTCTTCATACCAGTAGAGCTTATTAGCAGTTTACGCGTTTGTGCTAACTTCATATATACGTTTGACAGGTCTGAGTTATAAGAAATGCAGGCTCGCATGTTTTGCACGCCTGGGCAAGAGCAGGACAGCATGTATGCAAGATTTGGATGCCCAGTCTCCAGGTTTGTCCATGCGCTTTTGCTGGATGTGCAGTGATGACACGATGTTTCTGATCGAAGTTTGTACCATGTTAGCATACGAAATTGTCTCCGCTGGTCTTTATGGGCTCGGATTGCTTCATGTATTTTTTGCAGCGTGGTTTTCCCCTCTCTTAACGGCGTTGGTGTATTCGTGTGCGTGTGGCCGCACGCTTTCATTTGTTTTCTGCCAAGAAAGCGTGCAAAATTGTAGATGAAAACGGTGTAAAAGTTCAG
Source organism: Zizania palustris (assembly GCA_019279435.1). NCBI lineage: Eukaryota > Viridiplantae > Streptophyta > Magnoliopsida > Poales > Poaceae > Zizania > Zizania palustris. The sequence continues at coordinate 63,279,914 of JAAALK010000079.1, read as the reverse complement.
ATGGAAGTTTGGCTTTGATTAGTGTTACAGCATATGTGTTCAGTCGTCACATGAACAGAGAAACAAAATTCAGCATACGTTTGGTGCGTGATTTACTCCAGAATTATTTTTTAAAGTGATGCCACGTGGCAATATAAAGTGCCAGTTGACAAACTTGCCTCATATCACATGATTGAGAGCGGGTCGACTAACCAAGTCGGAATGCTACCACCAAAACTATGGTAGCATTTGAGGCCGGACAAATCCATGGAGAAACAGCACACCATCACGAATACATCCATAAGCGTCGACATTTGCACAGAAACGCGAGGAGGTGAGGACTGTCCTTTTTCTTGCAGGAAATGTTCAACTATGTGTTTGTTGGGTCAAGGCTTTGCAAACATCTTCTCCAGGTTGGACCATATACTTTTAGGATGAAACTATGAGCTATGAACAGCAGGTCAGAAATAAAATTGTTTACACAGCAAAATTGGACTATATCCAGACCCTTGGATTGGCAAAAATCTTGTGGAAATACCGAAATAGTATTGTGATATTACTCTATGCTGTACTACACTGCCAAAAATTTTATCATATGGGAGTGTATATCTGAACTCAAGCAGCAGTTGCAGTGGTAGCTGTACTTCATGAACCACAGCAAATGTCACCTTTAACTCCTGATTCCTGAACTTTGGTGAACCACAGTAAATACTCAGTCCGCATGTTGTTTTCCTTTGAGACGAAGATTTACATACCAAGTTGCCAGGCAGCGCAATATCAATCCCACTAGTATCTTGAATATGGCAAGCATGAAATAGGTCAGAGCTGACCAATGCAGAATCCAGAATATTCTCCAGATAAATGGGCCAGAAGGAAGGAGGGTAGCATATACTGGAGTCAATACACGAATCACCTAGAAAGACAACACATTGCTTAATCATAAGTACAATCTAAAAATGCATGGCTCTAGTATGGGACTTGTGAACTCACCACACAAGCAGGGGCAATGGGGATGAATGTTAGGTCCTTTTGACGGTCATCAGGTTTGTCATTCAAAATCTGCGCAATGATTTTAGCAAGATAAACATCAATAGCAATATTTGGACGAAGATAAGTCCAAGATCCAAGGAAATTGAACGAGCAATACACAACATTTTGGTATACTCCACGATGAAAGCAGAAAAATGATGCTCCAGAGGCCAATCACAAGAAAAGGAACATGTTGAAAATTAGGTGTCTCATGCATGTCAATCAGTTATCCAAATGGCAAATCGAATTTACCACTGACTGACCAACATAGAGATAAATTCTCTTAATGGTATTGTCAGGACTGAGGATAAAGACAGGCAATATACTGTATTACTGTGGTATGTGTCTGTGAATAGCTGACAGAAAATTAGTACTAAAAGCCAATGCCATTTAACCAAATTAACATATTGTTTTGTACACATCTGTATCTTACTAAAGTCAGAGTAACTTCAGATCTTTTTCACTTAAAAGTATCAAAATGTCCTAACTACTGTAGAAAGAAGTACAGTGCTATTAGAATCAAAAGACAAGTATAACACATGAAGTTATCAGCACATCACCTGCTTGCATAGGTCTTCCAAAAACTCAGAATAAGCAATTGGCTTTATCTCATTAAATTTTGCAAGGAACGAGTGCTTGATAGCATCAATAAGTACTTCACACATAAACACCAACAAGGCATTCTGCAGTAACAAAAAGAATTGATAGAGCTTTAGAAAACAGGAGTCTATGGCTAATACTGCGAAATAACTTTTGAGCTTACAATAAGAAAACTGTGAAACCACGGTCCCTCTGCTTCCAGGATATTCTGAGCTAGTACAAACAGTAGAAAGGCTGTGATGTGAAACCTCTCAATTATGTCTGCAAATTTAATTGTTAAAACTGCATGAGCATGCTGCCGGCAGAAGCAATTACCAAGAACAAAACATTGTAATAAATGAACAAAGTACCTAGATCATGTCATATGAAGAGCACAAATAAACGATGTCAGCTTAAAACTAAAAATATAAAACAAAGTAGTGATTTTGATATTGATGGATTGCTTGAAACCAAGACTCAGTGTAGAGCAAGCAAAGGTTAAACATTGCACTGTTAAAATGGCAAACAATTTCCCTACTACATGAATTGCTATCAATCCAATAACTATGTAACATTTTCTTTTACAAAGCACAGGTCAGCACTATTAATCGTACACAAGGAGCTGAACAAATTAAGTAGCTTGACAGCAATAGCCATACATATAAAAAAATACAGATAAATGCATGGAGTGAAGCAACATTAATATTCAAAATGATCAACTAAACAATGAGAGAATCATATAATTATATAAAAGCATACTATTCAGAATCATGAAAAATAGAAAATAATAAAGCATACTCACCATAGTATACCAAATTGTGAAGGTTCTCTTTGCTAACACGCTTAAATACATTGCTTTTGATCTCAGCAAAATTATTGGACACCAAAAGGGCCAACAATGCATTGTTGTGGGCGATAATACATGTTGACAGAGTGATAGCCTGAGCTAACAGAACAAATGAATGGACAAGTATAACTTGTTAAGGAATCAAATCTAGACTATCAAATAGCAGCAGCAGCAGCAGCAATAGTACAAACTGACAGTCTTTGAAAAGCAAAGTTGAACAAAATTCGAATTATTGAAAGTTACAACTGGAACTAACGGTAACCCAATGAGTTAAACGGAATTCAAATTATTGAAAGTTGCAACTGGAACTAACGGTAACCCAATGACTACCAGATCAGTCTTATGAATATACAATCAAGTGGATAAGAATGTATGCATTTACCTTATTTATATAAATTGTATTTACAATGAAAGGAATTTTTTGTAGCTACTAGCTACAGTTTACAGAATGTAAATAACAATTAACAAAAAATGTAGCTAGCATAATGTGTAACAAAGGATATCAAATGCGACAACAGCAATGGCCTCATCCAAAATGAACCGCAACAGCTCAAATGTTGCATTATCTGATGAGCATGTTGACAGTCCCTCAGCTGAGTTGAACAAAACTTGTAACACATCCTCACCAAAAGATTGACAGAGTTTGTCAAAGATCTAGAAGGAAAATAAAAAGTTAGATGTGCTAACTAATTGCATATATAAATTCCCAATAACAGCTTTCTGCCTTTCTCACCTCTAACACGTTGTATACAACATACAGTTTAATTGTGCCCTGGCCACGAATAACATGGTAAATCAAACTAATATCTGGCATCAAAAAAAACAATATAGAGTGGATTATCATGGGTGCAGGAGATCATTTTTTATTTAGTGAAAGCCACAAAAGGGAAAAAAGACAAACCTATCAATTGCAAAGAAGCAACTCCTAGGGCAAGAACCACAAAGCATCCATAATCTGACAAATCAGCAGCACTAGGCCACAAAAACCGCCTGTCACAAATACATTAGATAAGAATGCACTCAATATGACCACAGATGAAGAATTATACTGAAAAGAGTGGTCCATACAATGAAATGTGACATAAAAGTATATGGCAGAAAAATCACTTAATGCTACAAACACCATTATTACCGCTTCCCAAGATTTCCTGCACTGGTATACCCATAGCCTATCATAAACTTAAGCCACCTGAACATCAGCTTATCACTCTACTTTTTTGAAAAGTAAAATAAAAAGACGTAAATAACAACCTACTAACTAAACCTGTATTGGCAATGGATGATCATACAATGTAAAAGACTAGCCCCCTATCCGGAATAGTAGAAAATAAACAGCTTGACTTGTCTAATCAAACTTTGTTTAATGTGAAACAGAATGAGGATATTGATATGGACTTCTGAAACAGCTACCCACCTGGTTTTAAGCACCCGCCAGACTGTGATGGCAATTCTTGCAGGCATAATAGTGAGCAGAGATAGAAATGAATCTAAGCAGACAAAGAATCCTGCGACAATTAGCTGCAGCATTGTATCACAATCAAACATCTCCTTGTCAATTAAAAAAAATGAAGAATAACTCCTGAATGTGTGAATTGATGACATTATATCATATAGAAAATTAGTGCTTACAGATGAACCTATTTCTATGTCATTAAGTTACCCTGTTACTAGCATAATCATGTGTGGACTATGAATGATTTGTTTATGCATAATACATTCTGAAACTATTTGGGAAAATGTTGTGTTTATTTCAACACAATTCAAGTATCAGATAGTTCTTAATTTTTATTTTCTGATTTGTCTATGTCTATACATTTTAAAATTAATATCCCAAACCTATAGACTATAGTTATTTTTATAATATGGCAATAAGAAACATATCTTTGTAACTTTATGCAACTACCATCTCAAATCACATCTACTTATAAGGTTACACCTAGCCATACCCTAACCAGGATCTGAAGTAATGCATATCCACTTCACATTCACATAAGTGGTTATTTACATGGTGTCAGGCTTTCAGCATAAAATAGGGTGGCCCTAAATTTCCAAATATTCTCATGTATAGGATATTAGGGTGCAATGCAAGTGGCATGTGTAGACATACCCGTTCACATCTCCATGGCACATGAAACATAGTGTTGTAGACCCGCTGTCGTTTCTTGTCATTGCCCACTGAAATTGTGCTTCTGAGTGAATTCCCACCATACAGTTCTCCGAGAAAGTATCTGAATGGTGAATTGTCAAGGCCCTCGACTTCTGCATCATAGTGTTGAAAAGCGGAGTAAATGAATATTTTAGACTTCTTAACTCAATATACAATAGGCCACACTATCTAGATCTAAATGTGACATGGTCTCACAGAAACTTGGTGAGCTCAGTAGATTCATAAGGAAGAGAAATGAGCAACAGCATATCTCAACAGCATCCCTTCAATCTGATCGATCTAAGTTCAGCCAGCATTGATTAAACTACCGTTGCAAAATACAGAATGGTAAAACAACGAGAAGTGTAAGAAACGGCGCTCGAATAAAAATGATCTGTGAGATACGATACCTCCGATCATGTTGCTATTCTCCTTCATGAACCTTTCCCAGTCTAGTGAATCCTCTTTCTCCAGTTTCTTCACGCCACCGTTCGACTCAGGCTGCCGCACCGGCACCGCAGCAGCAGCCGCGGCGCTCTCCCGCGCGCTGCTGCCGCAGCTGCTGGTCGCATCCTCCGGTGCCAGCAACCTCCCACCCCCGGAGACGCTCCTCTGCCTCAGCTCCACTCCCACGTACGACACACAACTCGCCGCGGACCTCTCCGCGTCCGAACTCTCGCACACCGTTTCCACCACTGACATCAGATCCGTGACGCTGAACCTCGCGGCCGCCGAATCCCGGACGTCCCGGCGCGGTGGCTCCTCCTCCTCGATCGAGGCACTCCGGAGACCCCGCTTGCGCTTGGAACGCCGCTTCCGGTGGCGGCGCTGCCCATCGGAGTTGGTCTCGGGGAGGGAGCGCGGGGAGAGGTCATCGGCGTCGTCGCCCGAGTAGTCGTTGGCTAGGAGATCGAACGAGAGCTGGCGGCTGCCAGATCGGAGTGACATAGGCGTCGCCGGCAACGCGCAGCGGGATGACCCCGCCAGGCGAAACCTAGGCGTGGACGTCGCCGCCGCGCGGCGGCGAGGACGGGAGGGGAAGAGTGGCCGGCGAGGAAGAGCAACGGACCCAGAATACTCTGTTTTCTATTTTCTAATGACATTTATTTGGAAAAAATACGTCCCTTTAAATTATCCATTTTGATTATTTATTGCTTTGTCCATTTAAAATGTTTTTAATTTTGTTTACTCACTAATTTTTTGAAGATAAGCTCAAATGTATCTTTTCAGTTTCATATTGAATATAATAAATAAATAAAATCATAAATAGTTAAAATAAGCAAAGTTTTAAAGTATCAAACTGGACAGAGTTTATGATAACAAACACCTGAAAACAAAATTTGTAGTGATAAATAATCAAATCATAAAGTTTAGAGTGATAAATAATATATTTTTCATGTTTATTTTTTTTTATTTTTATCGGTTTCATATAATGATTTCTGAATTTCTTTAGGATTTTTCGGTTACGTGGCAGCTACCTACTTGCCGTTTTCCTGATTCTGCTATTCTAAATGCCACGTCAGCACAGGGTGGCCGCTCATATTATTATTATCTAAGCGGTCAAACTTTAAGCTTAAGATAAAATTAAAAAATATGGTAAAAGTAAAAGACAATATGGCGTGCAAAAAATATTGAAAAAAATAAAACTTCTTAATTTACGAAACAACATTAGTAATCAATAGGTAAAAGTAAAATACTTTTTAGGAAAAAACTGAAGAGGTAGGGATAAAATTCATTTGAGACGGATATAGTATTTTACGAGAGGAAGATTCATTGATCCTAATCCTTCGTATTTAAATAGTTGTTGTCTTCTAAATTTATATATAAATAGAGTTTGTATGATCAAAGTTTCATTTATAAAGTGTAGGGTTGTAGTTGTGTGTTATAGTGTTACGACCATCTTAAGAACTAGGAGAGACAAATACGGCAAAAATGCGAACAAATATTATATTGTAAAATGTGAACATATATATATACAAATACTCTTCTGCATCATAAATGTAGAATGCTATTCTACACCAACATAGGATTAGAGGATCATTATTGGGTAGGGCGTGGGGGCACACTAGATGAGGTGAGACAGTTGGGTTGATCGGTGTATAATAGCATTTTACACCCGTAGTGTAAAATAATATTCCCGTATATATATATATGCTATCTTACACCACGGGTGTAAAATAGCTATTCTACTGAAAAATCTACTATTGAGAAAAAATAGTACGCAATTGCTATTCTACTGATATATATATATATATATATATATATATATATATATATATATATATATATATATATATATATATACACGGGAGCGCTATTCTACATCACGTGTGTAAAATAGCTATTCTACACCGATTACTTTTAGTAGTAGATTTTCTCAGTAGAATAGCAATTGAGTACTACTTTTTTCTCAGTAGTAAATTTCTCGGTAGAATAGCTGCTCTACACCAGTGGTGTAGGATAGCATTTGTATATATATATATATATATAACAATTACACGTCTGGTCCGGAAACTATTGTCAAGCGGTAATGCGGGGTTTTACTAACCATCATCACTAGTCACCTCCCATCGAATCAATGACTAATTCCAATGGGTAACAATTACTGATCTGGTATAGAAACTATTGTCGGACGGTAATGTGAGGTTTTACTAACCATCGTCACTAGTCACCTCCTATCGAATCAATGACTAATTCCATAGAAACTCTGACAAGTAGTAATTTTGACGGGATAGATTCATCTAATTAAATATCATATCTCATTCATAGCTACTAATATCTTTATTATGTTGCTTGCCTTACAATACATAGATATACAAGTGACTCGACAGTGTAGATAGTGACTAGGATTGTCCACTTGGTGCTTAGATACGAGTAGGTTAGGGCTCCCTGTTCGTATTTCGAGAATTAGTGACATTGATTTTTGGGAAAGTTGGATCATTAAAATTTTGTGATTTTGAAAAAAAAAATATTATAATTTACGTATTTAGATTCATGTCATTACAAATTCAAGAACTCCGAACTATATCATTACAAATTTAGAGAATTCATAAATATGTCATTATAATTTTAGAGAAATATGAAATATGTCATTAGATTTTTGTGAAAGCTGCAATTCCGGAATAATATATATCTAAATAGACGAATTGTAGTGTGTGTATATATATATAACCCTTGATTTTTTCTACACTCCATATGTATATGTATAACAACGGGAACGTTATTTTACACTACGCTGTAGAATGCTATTCTACACCGACGTGGAATAAGGGGGTTGAGATTGGGTGGGACGTGAGGTCACGCTGAATGAGGTGGGCACGATTGGGTTGATCAGTTTTCTACACCCGTAGTGTAGAATAACATTTGTATGTATAACAATTAGATTAGAAAATATATATCATAAAAGAACAAAATGTAATTTATAGAAAGAGAGCAAAATTTGTCAACATTAAATTGTTTTATTTTATGCATAGAAACCGGATTAACGACGGAGAACTGACGATTCGCGCCCCATCTGGCCATCCAGGAGCAGCAGCAGGGCAGGAGGTTCCTCTCGCCCCCACCTTTGCGCCATCCCATTCCCATCGCCTCGCCCTCTCGAGTCTCGCCGCCGCCCACCATGGCCTTCATTGCGCGGGCGCTACGCCACACCAACCCGTACCTGCGCTCGCGCTCTCCGGCGGTCGCCGCTTCGTGCCGCTGGATCTCGCCGACAGCCACCGCCGGGTTGCCGGAGGCCGGCGCGGCCGTGGCGCCTGCGGACCCGGAGATGCCGCCGCCGCGGGAGCCGGTGGGCGGGGCGCGCGTGGAGCTTCCGAGTAACCCGGAGGAGGCGCTCGAGGTGTTCGTCGACGGGCACGCCGTGCGGATCCCCAAGGGGTTCACGGTGCTCCAGGCCTGCGAGGTCGCCGGCGTCGACATCCCGCGATTTTGCTACCACAGCCGCCTATCTATCGCCGGAAACTGTCGCATGTGCCTCGTCGAGGTCGAGAAGTCGCCCAAGCCCGTTGCCTCCTGCGCCATGCCCGCACTCCCAGGTCAGCCATTGATGCACAAACGATGTCGGGCTTCGCAGCCGTTTACTGTGTTATGAGTTCGGGTTTGAAACATACATCGGTGGTGTGGTTTGCAAACGCCAATGACTTACTCTCTCAGTTCCACTCAGCTCATGGACTTTGTCAGTATCTTAAGATTCTATATTGATTATGGTATGGTTATAAAAGCCAGAAACCTCAGCTTGGTGTGTTTTGTTAGCTAGCAATTGTTACCGTATTGAATGATTAGTTGAGTGTGTGCGATTTCTAGTAAGGTTTGCAAAGTTCTTAACCTTGGGGCATATCGTTGGATTAGGGATGAAGATTAAGACAAACACGCCAGTAGCAAAGAAAGCCAGGGAGGGTGTCATGGAGTTCCTGTTGATGAATCATCCTCTGGATTGCCCAATCTGTGATCAGGGTGGGGAGTGTGACCTCCAGGATCAGTCTATGGCATTTGGGGCTGACCGTGGTCGCTTCACTGAGATGAAGCGCTCAGTTGTGGACAAGAATTTGGGCCCGTTGGTGAAGACGGTGATGACCCGTTGCATCCAATGTACAAGGTGATATTTTTGTTGCCTCTTGGTAGGTTTGTATGAATGTCCACCTAAAGTGATTTTATGGCTACTCTGTTTGCCTATCATCTGCCCCTTATAAGTTATAAGTACTTTGTTCTTTAAGGTCCTAGATTCAGGAGCTGTTGTACAAATTTGTACAAGTTAAAAACTGGCCAATCATTCTTTCTGATATGCTTTAGCTATTTGTTCATTCTCCCCTTGGCCAGTATATAACTTTCAAATTTCTCTAATAATGCAGGTGTGTCAGATTTGCTACTGAGGTTGCTGGTGTTCAAGACTTGGGCATGTTAGGTCGTGGCAGTGGTGAAGAAATTGGAACATATGTGGGCAAGCTTATGACAAGTGAACTATCTGGAAACGTTATTGATATCTGCCCAGTTGGAGCCCTTACATCAAAGCCATTTGCATTTAAAGCTAGGAACTGGGAGCTGAAGGGCACTGAGACTATTGATGTTACTGATGCAGTAGGTTCAAACATAAGAGTTGACAGCAGAGGTCCTGAAGTTATGCGCATTGTTCCACGTCTCAATGAGGTTTGCTTGTTGTCCACTTCTGTTATATATTCAACTTTTTATTCTGTGATTTTTGCTGGTATTATATGCATTGCGATCCTGAGAACATCGGTTAAAGCCATGCATTGTTGGGACACTTCCAACTCTGCTTCTTGTATGTCTATGATTGCATGTGTTTGTATTGCATGTAAGATACATACAGTGGCATGTTATCTCTTGGCTATGTTATCAGTATTTTTCTTAATAATTTGTTATTTGTCAAGCCACACACAACTGAATGGGTGTACATTCATAAGACATCTTACTATTTATGATCTCATTTCTTTATATGATGATCTTCCTGATCCCAGACCTAAAAGGGATGGACATCCTCTATTAGTTAATTAATTTGTAATGTTGCTCGATTTGTTCAATTCATTTCCCTGTTCATTTTAACACTCAGTAGATATGCTTGAGGAATTAGGTGGGGGTTGTTTGGACATATTTTGTCCTTGTTCTAGCTTCTGGTTGTTAAGCGGCTTGTTGATTTAATTTTCCATCCTTCTGTTATGTCACATACTCACATCTGCCTGAAACAAAACTTTACTTAGTAACCTTCCTGTTTTCCTAAATACTTGCAGGATATTAATGAGGAATGGATATCTGACAAAACACGGTTTTGTTATGATGGTCTGAAGAGGCAAAGATTAAATGACCCTATGATTCGTGGTCCTGATGGAAGGTTTAAGGCAGTGACATGGCGGGATGCTCTGGCAGTTGTCGCTGAGGTTTTGCATCAGGTTAAACCAGAAGAAATAACTGGTGTTGCTGGTAAACTTTCTGATGCAGAGTCCATGATGGCACTGAAAGATTTTGTCAACAAAGTGGGTTCAGATAAGGTGCTTTGTGAAGGAAACGGTCCAAATCCTCCTGCGGATCTGCGTTCTAACTACCTAATGAATACTAGCATTGCTGGGCTCGAGAAAGCTGATGTCTTCCTTTTAGTTGGTACACAGGTAGAATTCTAGTTACCTTGTCTGCAGATAGTATTTACTGCCAATTTTCCTCATTCTCCAATAAACGTTCTGTAAATTGCTTGGCTCATTCTGCATTACAGTGGCTTGTATGTAGTAATATGCAGTTATGTTTTATTTCTGCAAAATTTTGGAGCCATAATTTTGGATTTGTTCACTATTGAAAAACATAATTTTGGAGCCATAAGCCCATAACAGCAAAATCTTAATCTTAATGTGTGGTATTGCCTTGTTGACATGCATTTGCAGCCGCTTTTGTGATGCTGTGGTAGTGTGTTAATCATAATGGATCTGATGTTTCTTAAAAAATCGGAAGTTATCTTTGCAACCTTTGAGCACATGGAAACACTGCCCAGGTTTCATTATTGGCTAAAAACATGAAGTTCATATTGTTAGACCAAAAGAATTGTGATGTGCATACAGTTATTCATATTTTTTGGTCTTTACTCCTTATATATTCTCTCTTATCCTGTTATCCCCTCCTAATGACACCTTTTTCAGTCATATTGTTCAGATATCTTGTTTTATTGTGAATATAGTGTCATTTTGATGTATTTAATTTGCTATGTCATGGAACAGCCAAGAGCGGAAGCTGCTATGGTTAATGCAAGAATCCGAAAGACTGTTAGAGCAACACAAGCAAAGGTTGCTTATATTGGCCCTCCAACTGACTTCAACTATGACCATGAGCATCTTGGCACAGGACCACAGACCCTTGTTGAGATTGCGGAGGGTCGGCATCCCTTCTGTTCAACACTACAGTCTGCTAAGAATCCTATCATCATTGCTGGAGCTGGGTTATTTGAACGGGAAGACCAAGATGCTCTTTTCTCAACAATACAGACTGTAGCCAAAAAGTTCAATGTGATTAGACCGGACTGGAATGGGATTAATGTTCTATTACTCCATGCTGCACAGGCTGCAGCTCTTGATCTTGGCCTTGTTGCTAATCCTACCGAGAGCATTAAATCTGCAAAGTTTCTGTATCTGATGGGGGCTGATGATATAAGCTTGGACAAGGTTCCAGATGATGCATTTGTTGTCTACCAGGGACACCATGGTGACAAGGCTGTGTATAGGGCCAATGTTATCTTGCCGTCGTCAGCATTCAGCGAGAAAGAAGGCACCTATGAGAACACAGAGGGATGCACTCAGTGGACGACCCCAGCTGTTCCTACAGTCGGTGATGCCAGGGATGACTGGAAGATCATCCGTGCTCTTTCTGAGGTTGCTGGTGCTCAACTACCTTATGATAGCCTCTCAGCTGTAAGGGACCGGATTAGCATGGTAGCACCAAATCTTGTACATGTAGATGAAAGGGAGCCATGCACTATTTCCTCTGAAGTGAAACCACCAGTAAAGCAACAAGTGAGCTCTACTCCATTCAAAACTGTTGTGGAGAACTTCTATATGACCGATGCAATCACAAGAGCTTCAAAGATAATGGCTCAATGCAGTGCAACCTTGTCGAAGAAGTGAGACCTACACCCTCCCAAAGCTAGATTTTAGTTCCTTGTTTTTTCTCGAAATCGCACCAGTGGTGTGCTTGGTGAGAAATTGGAGTACAAGTTGGACTGCCTTAATATTTGAAGAGCAACAAAACTTAATCTGTGCATTTCTGTATTGTCTATGAGAAGCAGAGCATACTCAATAAGATTGTTGCCCTTGTGAATCATGCAACAGTAACAGGCAATAATTATGTTACCTTTTATTTGCTCCTGTTCTGTATGGTTTGCCATGAATCCAACTTTTCTGGAAGCAAGCAAAAGTGGGAAACATTTTGTGTCGGCGCAGGGTATCTCGTCGACGCTCAGCTGGACAGCGGCGGCGAATCCGGCGATGATCGTGCTGCCGGAGAGGGATTCCAGTACTTGATCCCCACATCGAGTACTGGAGAAGAAAGATCACCATGGGATTCAGCTCTTCGGACGGTACAGAGAGAGCGACTGAGAAGCTCTCAGCAGTCAGCGTTGCATAGGATCTCGTTTGCATCATTGAAGGACTTAAGAGCCGCCTCCATTCGCAAACCCCAAACCCTACCATTTCGGTTGGGCCTAATCACAAACCACAAATGTGCGGTAGCCGAGCTATGAATCCAAGATCTCTGATATGAAATGATCAACACGCATGGGTCAAGGTGCTAAATCAACAAAGAATATATTAAATTTCATATCAATGTGATCCTGGAGGACCAGATCATCATCATCATCATCATACAAAAAAGGCCAAGGCGGCCAACGAAATATTTGTCTTACAAGGTGAAAGAACCCTCACATTAAAAAGAAGAATGAATCGTGTAGGGAGCTCCATGTGAATCCAGACGTAAAACAAATTATAACACTCTATTGCAACGATGTGTGTCGCAGTTGTAAGTCTATATCTTCCATTCCAGCTGTGGATTTCTAACCCCGATCATTTCCATGCGACCGAGTCGATCTCATTCCTTGCAGATTTGTACAGCTCTAGCCTCTTGACTAGGGCATCCCTCTTCTCCATCAAAGCAGGATCCTCATCCAGCATCGCGCTGAGCTGTTTCTTCTGTATTATGGAAACAAAAAGCAAATGGGGCGAAAATGCTTAGTATGTTGTCCAAAGTTAATAATATAATTTTGAAAATGAACAAAGCGCAAGGATAAACCAGAAAATTTAAAATTTCTTCATTTAGCCTCAATTACAATGCACAGATTTTTTGAAAGTGATCTGTTATGCAAGTAGTCAAGTACAGAAATAAACATACCTCCTTTCTAATCACTATCTAAAACAGCATGTTTAAGTTTGAAGGTAGTAAACATACCTCCTTGCTTCCCACATGAGCATAGAAACGGTTAAGCAAGTTTCTTTTTGCCTCTTTCACTTGACAATGCACCACAGCTTTTGGAATGGTGTTCCTCAATGTCTCGCAAACCATGTTAATATAAGATGACACATTTGACCCTGAAGAAAACAACAATGATGCCATGAATATGGGTAGTTTGGTACTTTGTAAATTCCTAAAAAGATCAGTTCACGTTATTGTTTTCATCAAAATTCACAGATGGTCGATATCCTAAACATGTTTGCTATTGTTAGCACTCAGCAGAAAGTGAATGGCACTAGAACCCTATGCTACATTTTAGATGCACAAGTACAACTATCAGGTACACTTAGGCATGCGACAGCTTGCTACCACATAAGGCTGGGGAAAAGAAATACCCAAGAGGCTGCTTGCTAGGTAAAAAAAACATCATGCACAGGTGACAAAGGGCAATATAATCCCACCATTATGCAGTCCAAACTCCAAGTTCTTAGCAGGGATGTTGCAACATCCAATGTGTGGAGCAGCTAGGGGTTTAGAGCTCAAGCCTCATGTTATATCTTGGTGATTTAGACTTAAAAAACTGCACAGGAAGTAGTTGTGGGTAGCTAGGCTTGAGGCTGTTCACCTCTTGCTGCACAGGTTGAGAGTGTTTCCCCTCTTGCCGCAGAGAATTAGATAGAAGCAGAATATACTTTATTACTTGTGTTTCTTGATACAAGCTACTGCTATATTTATAGCCAGTAATAAACCTAATCTGATTGCTATAATTCAGCTATAAACTGGTTAACTAACATATCTTCTACAGATTATATCCTGATGATACCAGCTAATCCCCCTGTACTCCCTGTTGTGCGCAGATCTCAGGGACAGAGGGAGAAAACCAACCCAAACACAGAACGGTGGACACGAACACAGTGGAAGGCCGGCGATCACCGGAGTACCAGCGCCGGCAAGGAGCTCGGCCTGGTGTCCAGGTAATTCCGCCCCAATCAGGGAAGAACTTTATTCCTGGATATCTCTATCCGAAAATACTGTAGCCTTTATATATTAGGCCCCTCTAATACAGATCAATCTGCTATTCTTAAGGAAACAAACCAATCTACTAAATTTAAGGAAACAAACCAACTACTGCCTCATTGGAATAAAAGACAGCAACCTTATTCATTTAACAAAATAACAAAAGACTCCCCTGGTCCTTGCGCCCCCCTGGTCCTTCTTGCGCCAGCCCTAGGCTCCATCCCATTTGCCCCGTCGCGTATACTTACGTCCGACGAACGCGTCGATAATACCTGATTGCTATTTTATAAACTAAGGACTCCTATAACCGAGCCCAGACTTCTATGCCTAGTCGAGTCCCCCCTGTAGCCAATCCAACATGGGCTGGGACTCATTGAGGCCAAAGTATTTAGGATTCAAACTCTACTAGCTGTTTGGCCTTGAGATGCCTGTGTTTACCCCACATAACACCTCATATGTAGGGAAAAACACAACGAGAAACAATGGATTTTGAGCTAGAATATTTGCAAGAAATTTAATAGTACAATGGTCTAGCTCTACACTTGGAATAGTTATCGCTCCATCCTGCTTTCCAGGTCAGTTATAGCAGGACTTCAAGTGACCTCTCTGTTGAGCAGGTCTTAAAATAGTTGTCTCAATCAATTTTCATTGAAGAAACATAATAAAATGGTAAATTACCGATTCTTCTTAGATGGTTGTCCTGATATCTGTCATTGACTGGAGCGTTATTATTAGCCCCCTTATCTGGTTCAGTAGGAAGTTTCCTGAAAAATTCTACCGTTAGGTAGCTGGATTCCATCTCAACCAGACGAATAACCGTCTTCCGTCCATCCTCACGGAATCTTTCTAGGCTTTCATTTGCTGCTGCAGCTATATCTGACTGAAGTGTTGGGAAACGCTTCAACTCCTGTGACATCCAAGGTAACCAATTTAAAGAGTCAAGCGGGAGTGGCATTGAGTGATATTTAATATCTAGTGAAGTTCAAGAAATTAAAATTAGTCCAAACCTCTGTTGCTGCAATGGATCTCCGAACAAGCTCCTTCAAGACCAATGGACCTGGCAGATATGAGAACATCATCAAGTAAATGCAGTGAACAAAACAGATCTAGTGCAATATGGCTTGAAATATGAAAAATGCCCCTAAAGCACTGGAATCAAGTGTCTTCTTCATTGAATAACCGAGATGTGGCAAACTTCCTACAGTACTACATTCATTACTTTGACAAGAAGCTCATCATAGTTCAGCAACATTCTCATATGACTTTTTTTAGTGGTTCAGCAACACAGGGAACAAAGTGCATTGGATAAGAAAATGCTAGTTGAATTTATAAGTTTAGATATCACTATATCAGTTACTGGAAGAGGAACTGCTCATGCTTAACACCTAAGCTAAAAGGTGCCTGAAGAAGAGTTTTTTATGAGAAGTGTACCGCGTCTACTGAAGCTTCAGCTGGACCCCTGAAGTAGCTCAGTGAACTATCTATAAGCCTTCTGTACCCTTGCTCAGGGGCAATTAAGTGGGGTTGATAACCATCAGCCTCTGAAATGACTTTTCGAACATTTTGCAGTGAAAGATGCTTATCAAATGGAAGCTTTTTCAGTGCAGCTGGTAATTGGTTGTCAAAGACACCATAAATACGATCTCCACCTGGCCGACTAAGAGAGCAAAGAATAATTGAGTGTTGTAGCATGCTTGTCTTTTCTTTGTCATGCATCTAAGGATTACAATTTACCAACACATATAGCATAAAAGGCACAATACTAAGAAAAATGCTGATCAAATGTCTTACCCGCCATCTAAGTGCTCTTTAAAAACACGGTCAAATGCACGACACATGTCCAATATCGTGTACAGCTGTGCCTGTAGATTATGATAACTTTATGACATATAAACATGGTTTTGGAATAGTTAATATGTTAGGATGCCATTCCAATGAAAATTGCATGTTGTGGCACAAGCACCATGAACTTGACAACTTGTAGAAAACTACAACAAGCAAAGTACAGTTTTCTTACCCCAGCATCACCTCCGATTGGCCTACCAAGCCGATCCAACTCAGCCTCAATTTCATCAATTGTTTTGTTAATCATGGCTATAATACTTGGAATTTTTGCTCTGATCACAGCCTCTAAATGCTGGACACGTAAAGGGAAGTGTAACAGTAGTCAGCTCTCAGCTTTTTCAGTTCCAAAAGAAATGGCGAAGTAGACCACAATAGAAAATGCCCTGACCTGAGACAGTAGCTTAGCAAGATACTCTGCACCCATTTTATGTGCCAAGTGGCCATAATCAGGGCTACTTTCAAAGTATTCCTTTTCTTTGCGTCGTGCTGCGAGCATGTCAACATTCCTGTTGATATCAGCTTGTGACCGGTTGACAATTCCTACCCAGGGGTGCTGTAAACGATACTGCCTCCCTTCAAGTACCTAGGATTCCATGATGATTTGAAATTTTGACTTTTGAGTGCTAGTGCAAAATGGACAGGTTAAGAACAAATGTCAAGTCACATACATCGACAGCATTGGTACCCTTGTCCATCAAATCGAGCTTTGTCAAGACCCCAAAGGTTCTGTCACCTAAAAAATGTTATGAAATAAATTGTCAACAGACAGGTCTGAAACAAGACAGATTGCCAATGTATGATAATAAAAATAAAATATGTATTAATAATTATGGTCATATGCAAGAAAGATTTAAAATGCTGCACTGAATAAAATTCAAAATGCACCTGAAGGATCAACGTCCCTAGCAAGCTTGATAGCATCTGATGTTGCTATATCTTGATTAGCTGGAGAGATGGCCAGTATGATAGAATTTGGCTGAAGTTTCCAGAAAAGGAACAAACATTAAAAAAATGAACATGATCGCTATATTTTGCAGCCTATAGAAATGGAATCAGTTATATTGGCATCATCATCATACAACAAGGCCAGAGAACAAAATAACACTGTTTGTAGACTCATAGTGCCTACCCCAGAGAAAAAGAACTTTCACCACAAATACCATCAGGCAAGAACAAAATAAAGCTTAGAATTGATGTAGCATCAAAGATAATATTCATGAAGTGAATGTAGTACATGGAGCTGAAATAAGCATGGCCCTAATCAGTGGGGACAAGCAAACAACACAATTTTTTTTACCTTATCAACATAAGCCCGAACCATGTTTTCAATATCTTGGACAATACTTTCTTGCTGCCCCTCTGTAGTAAAAAATTTTGGTCACAAACAGTCGCATAAAAAGAGTATGCAAACCAAACTAGAAGGCAGAAGTATCCAAGGAAACATACCTACAGCAACCTTCGTCAGGCCAGGAAGATCAATAAGTGTCAGGTTTACAACTGCAACAAAAGGGTGCCAAATTACATTAGTTCAAAAGTTTCAAGTGACAAAGACAAAGATCTACTGGGCACAAAAAACATATTTACGTAAATACATAATGTAACAAGGTGCAGCAAAAACAGTGTATCATTAACCAAGTGTGTAGAATAACCAGTAACCAGTATTGATTTTTCTTTTTTTATTATTATGTAACTATTTGTTCTTCAGGATTAAGAACAAGACTTTATCAGAATGGTTCCTTACTTACTTTTACATACATGATACATCTTTTGCATTGTTTCTGTAGTTACAACTTGAATTAAAATATTTAATGATTAATTTTTATTTATACAAACTAGAAAGCATGATGAGTTCTCCGTATCATGATGCATAACAGTTTGAAACACTTTTAAAATTCTGCAGGGATGCCTCATACAGTCTCACACCATTATTCTAAAAGGAGAGGTGAACACCAACGCCAGAACTACAAATGTGGAGTATAGAAAATCTTTTAGAAAACTACCTTCTAGCAGTTCTCATGTTTTATATAATTGAAAAGGAGATAAGTCCTAAAATGGGTCGCAATTTAAAGTGTATAAGTAGTATCAGAAATTACTAGTGTAGCACTCATGATCGGAATTGTATCCACAGTAGACAAGGGGCCATGGTTCTTATGGTGTCCCTAGGCGGTAAGGCGCAATCTGATGCTGGGCGTCGGGGTCACCGTGCCTGGATCTGATATGGCGTTACAAGTCGTCGCCTTAGGGGCTTTGGTGACGACTTGCAGGCAAGGTGACGCCGCAAGGGCATGAGGGGGGGAGCAAGTGCTCATGCAAGGTGAAAACATGGGAGCGCGCACAGGAAAATAAAACAGTGTGCGCGGGCAACAGAAGAAAACAGGGAAAGGGAAAGGAAAAGGGAACACATAGGTGCCAGAGGAAACAGATTCACAGAAAAGAAGAGAAAAGGAAAAGAGAGCGAGTACAGCACGCAAGTGGTGGCGGAGCTCCAGATCCAGTGACCGTGCTGCAGATCTAGCGGCGGTGATGCCCCTGGCCTGGCGAGGTGGCGGCTTTGGCGTGGTCAAGTTTTGGCTTGCTTCTGTTTTGGCTTGCGTCTGTTTTTCTTGGCTTTGGCTGGCTTCTGTTTTGGCTGGGCAGCTATTAGCTACACTTCTTTCTGGGCAGTGGAAGATATTAGTCTTTAGATAGAACCTAAAGTAGCTATTATATTATAATCCTTATGTCGGTATGGCGTCGCCTTGTCACACGCCCATGCACCTAACTCGCCTAGGTGGTTCGAAGGGGGTAGGTCGCCTCGCCTCACCTTACTGCTGTAAGAACACTGGACAAGGCTTAATTTACTGACATTTATGAGAAGTTTAAACAAGTCAGCAAAGCACTTTGTATTTGAACAAAAACATGCACGGTAGACATCACCAAATCAAAAGTTCAAAACAAGCATAAGGACTTACCATGTGGAGAATATATACTCAAATGGATGGGAATATTTGATATAGCTTTTGTTTTCCCAGTAATACGATCAGTTTCATCAGCAATCTCTTTCCTAACAGCAGCTGCAATCATATGTATTTTTAACTAAAATCTCTTATAATACATACAGTCTATGGATGTGTAAAATAAATTGTCAAGACACCAAAGCTCAAGCGTAGTAAACAACTGAAGAAATTGATAGATGGAGTACAAACAACAAGCAAGTATAATTGCATATAATGATTAATGGTAAAAAGCAGTGGCTTACTGTGACATCTAGATAAATTAAAAAATAGAAAAAATACAATTAATTGTATTTCACTCATTAGTGCAAAGCTAATCAAACTAAGCAGACCACAGGACTATTTTCTACATTGCATATAATTCTTACATGAGTTTGTGTACATTATGCATTTTTTGTACTATACATTGCCGCTTCAAAAGGCAAATACTAAACAAAACTGCTCAGTCACTCACTGGTATATTCTACAATGACTGTGAGAACATGTAATCCTAAAGGGCGTCAGTTCCCTAGTTCACACAACACAATAACTTCTTAATTATGCAGTAACAACATAGTGTTTGACGTTAATATCACAGCAATTGGATATTTTTATGTTTTAATTGTGAGTGTGTATCTGATAATGTAGCACTGCATTGATGTTAATTGTGCATATGTTTCTTGCTAGGTTGATAGGCATACTTCTGTGAACTAAATTATAAAAGGGAAATGAGTATCATCCTTACTGATCTCCCGTGGAAAAGTATATTCATTGGAGTTAAGGGAACTTTGAAAACACTAACCCTAAGATTTGAACAAATCAATTGAGCTGCTGGACTTCAAAGCACAAATAGAGCAGTGGTCTCGTACCGAAGTCAGTGTATCGTTTGCGTGGGGCGTGGAGGAACTCGGCATACTCTTGCCCACCATCTGTCTTGTGCAGCTGCAGCACTAGAGGTCTCCTTGTCACAATTCCTAGCCAAACCCACGAAAATGCACATTAATCCTTCATAATTCATAAACCGAACGGGTCGAACTGAAATGGCGCGCAAAAAACAAGCGATACAGCGTCGGCATTACCGGATCCACGAGGCAGGAAGTCCCTCCCCACTATGCTTTCAAGCACCGACGATTTCCCGGAACTCTGATGGCATCATAAACGCAACCAAGGGGGTGAGCGCCCTAGCCAGATCTGGCAGCGAAGACCGCGGATCTGTAAGTAAGTAGGTGGCGGCCGGTGCGTACCTGGCCTCCGACGACGGCGACGGAGGGCAGCGCCTCCCAGAGGGAGTTATCGCCGCCGCCGCCGTGGTCTCCCAGGACGGTGCACGCGCGCTGGATCCGGTTCACCAGCCCGATCAGGCTCCCCATGGTCGCCATCTCTGGCGAGCCCTCTCCTGACTACCCGCGCTACGGATCCGTATATGGTCGCGGTTGTCGCCGGCGGCGAGCCGACGGAGGCGTCGGCGGTGGAGGCGGGATCTATCGGAGCGGAGAAGAGAAGGTGAGAAACCAAAATAATAGCAGCAGGATTTTGAAAGGGGAGGGCTATGTCTGTAGCTTCGCGAGGCGACGGCGGTGGAGGGCCGCGGGGGTGGGGTGGGGAGGATGAAGAGTGGCTGAGTGGGTGGACCTGGCGTTGGAACGCCGCGCTGGGTGATCCCTGTGACTGCAGGTGGGGCCCGAGATGCAGCGGGAGGACGTGGAGGACTGGAGTGGGCCCCAGCAAGTGAAGAGTTTGAATGCGAATGGGAGGTTTGGATGGACCGGGTGTATGGGACGGGACGGAAGCCGTTGGATCTCTCGCATCCGACCGCTGCGTGGTGGGACCACGTCTGGTGCGTGACGCGTGAGCCGCACCTTACTTCGGACGACCAGAGCGTGAGTTCACCGTTCGATTGGAAATCAACGGTAATGGCCTATCGGGGAAATCTGATATACGTTGGGAAACATTTTCTTCGCTCGTAGAGCATTTGGACACACGCATAAACGTAATTTTCGAGATTTTTTAGTTATTTTTATATTTGTTACTCATGATGACTTTTAGACCGCTAAAAACAAAAGGTTTTACACTTAAATTAGTTTTTTTTTAGTTTATGTATCTTCCTCTTATAATCTACCGAGAAAAACAAACTCATCCAATCACGCCCTACACGTGTTATTCCTAAAAATGGGAAAATTTTAAATTCTACAATCAGCTCGTAAGTATCTAGAGAAGACAGTATTTTTAAATTTCTAGATTCTAGTTTATTTCTAGATTATGCCTATGCAACTACTGATTCTTATAATCTACAATCTAATCCAAAATCTAGGTTGTTTGAGAAAAGTTCGGACATCTAGAAATAGATATAGGTACAGAATCTAGTCCTCAAATAGACCCTACAATGGATATATGAACAAGAAATAGGAGCCATAGAAAAGATGTTACTCGGCTACAAACTTATTATATCATTATTCAGGAAATTGTTGAAGTGAATTACAGCACGGAAGAAGCACTGAAGCACAACACATGCATGACATATCCTAACACATCAACAAATGGCACACTGAAACTCTTGATAAATAGATAGGAGGTACACCAATGCTTTTTATTCCGAAAGACGACCAAGAAAACGATCCTAACTCAGAATGGATCCTTCTTCTTGGTAGTAGACCTCACCAACTTATGAAAGAAACAAGGGAACTCAACGGCTGGTATGTCTATCTTTGGATCGTTAGATCTTTGGATCGCGCAAGAGTAGCCGGTATATCTCATTGTTCAACTCAGACATGTACTCGTACCCGAGATTGTCAGCTCGACTCTTGAATTCATCAAAGTCCTCCTGTGGCACCTGTATCCCAACCAAAACATTCGCTCCAGCTTCACCCTGCAGACGATAACTGGTTCAGAGGAATGTGCACCCTGCAGCTCATTTGAGATGTGTTTGAACTGCATAAAATCTTTGCATGTTTGGCACCACTAATGTAACCAATACATTAAGCCCCAACAAAAAATCGGCCTTTGGATATATGCTCCCTCGGTTGAGAAGTATGAGGCATGCATATATTTGGCACTCTAACGTTGAACTTTCATCATTAGTATATTTTATAGTATATACATATAATTACTTTAAGATACGAATCCAATGGCAACAGTTGTACGCCACTAAACATATAATTACTTAGTTTAAATATTATCCAAATTATAAAAGATGGCTTTCCTAAATATAGGGGTGCCTTGTATTTTCTAAGGAAGAATATTTTTGTTAAGTGACAATGAGAAGGGTATAATGTACATGGTAGACAGCAACGAGATGACTCCAGATGCATGGGATTGCAGTTATCAAGGAAGACCACTATTATCACATGACGGGAAACAGTTGAATAGATCGGCCACACACCTGTGCACGGTAATGGAAAAGGCTGATATTCCAACGGGGGCTGAATGAATCCAAAAATTTCATGAGAGTACCAGGCCTTTCAGGGAAAATAAACCGGTAAACAAGTTCATCTTCTATTTCTGACCTTCCACCAATCTGAAAATCAACAGAAAGGAAAAGCAAATAAGATAGCAGCACATACGAATATAAACATGAAATTTTAAAAAACAGCCTTCCTTCAGATCAGTTGTGACAAAAGTAACACCGAGGTGCACTAAATTAACATGGATATAAATATAATACATATCCTACCCTGTGTTTTGACAGGTAATTTTTTTTAATATGTTACAAATTTGAATCACGAGGAAAAACCAGACATAGGACATACAATTGACTGCTTATTCGCTAGACAAGTTCCTACTTGATGTTGCAGTAGTCATATGCAAAATGTAGCAGTTGATAATATGTCCAACTTTTTTATACTGAAATATTTCTATAAAATCAATGTATCATATCAAATAAGTGTCATATACTCAGCACAAAAAACATTTTTTTAGTATTTCCCTTGAGTGAATATGAACACTCAAGGATCCTAGAAATTCTAAGTATAACAATAACACTCATTGTACACACATTGATAAATAAGAAGATAAGAAACAGAGGTTCTCAAGCTAAGGCAACATGTTTACTATACATCATTGGAGCAAACATACTAGAACCTAAATTTACTTTAATACAGTTTTTCATAATCACCTATGTGTGTTACAAGACACAATATATAATATGGTAGATAATCCATTACACATACCCTGTTCTTACCATACGATCATGTGACAAGCAAGCAATAAAATTAATTAGATTTAGTTTCACAAAACATATGTGGCCTGAGCCTGACAATGAAATTGGCAAAAAAGTTCAACTTACAAAGTATCTTAGATGATCCTTTGCCAAGTCATTGTTGGTAAGGTTAACAGTTTTCAATTTTGAAGATTCCATGCGTTCCATCATTGCTCTAAGCTCGTCATCAGTGTAGATGCCGACACTGCAAGATATAAAGCCAAAGTAATCGTATAGATAAGTCAGGATCCTGGAAGAATATAAAAGAGCAAATGGCATACTCTTTCCATAAATAAATATCCGCATAAAATGGTCAATGAAGTATATGCAGGATTGTCAACCATGAAAAACCATTATGTTGATACAGAATAATATTAAATAGAGTGTGCATGTACCTGTAAAGGACAAGGGCATCCTTTGCATTGGAATCGTATCTGTATTTGAATTCAGTAATATTCATACGGCCAACCTGCAGAAAGAGAGGTTAGAAGAAAAGAAATGGAATTAAGGTGCAACTTTTCCATATTGGTAGAAATATTGCAAGACATACCAGATCCGCAAACTTTTTGAAGCTTCCCTGCTCCTCTGGCAAAAATGTAGCTAAAACTGCTTCTCGTTTTCGACCAACATCAGCAAGCTCAGTTACTAATCTGAGCCTATCAAAATTCATGTTTGCTCCACTAGTTATTGCAACAACACTTTCCCCCTTCAAACCATAGTATTTGCAATAAGCTTCAGCCCCTGCCAAGGCGAGGGCACCAGCAGGTTCAAGTATGCTTCTTTTCTCTTCAAACATATCCTGCAGCCATGATAAAAAAATATATTATAGTGCAGAACTGCATAAGTGTGATATAAGTAAGACTGGGACACAATAGCAGATAGCTGTTGCCTCAAAAAAAATAGCAGATAGCTGTCGAAGCATAAATGCTTATCACTTTGTTTCATAACAATGTCTACAAAATACCTATGCACAGCAAATTTAGGATACCACACCAATTGAAAGTCAATGTCCACTAGCAACTCACAAAAAATAGGCCACTGGAGCAACATGTATAACACATGCCCACTATAGAGGGTTTTGAACAAGCAATCTTTTTAAACTCTGGTGGGTTGTATTCACAGACCATTACAGGGTAGAATATTGATGCGGGAAAGCAGTGGAGATTTTTTTTCTTTTGTGAGACATCAATACAATATATCTCAAGCAGTTAAGATTCAAGTTAGTCAATATTACCAAACAGGTCGGTGTTCAGTTCAACAGCAATTTAAAATATAAGGAAAACATGTAACTGTTAGTTCCCACCTTTATTGAAGCACAAATAGCATCTCGACTGACCAGAACAATGCCATCTACAAGTTGCTGGCACAAGCGAAACGTCTCTTCCCCTACAACTTTGACAGCCACACCATCAGCAAACCCACCAACATGCTCCAGCATGACCCTTTGACCATGACACAAGGACAATGCCATTGCATTTGCATCTGAGGGCTCCACTCCAATTATTTTCACCTGTACATGAGCTGCTGTAAAATATACAGAAAATTCCAATCCCCCCTGACTAAAGTGCACTAATGTAATGAAAAGAAACGCTTATTGAGTACAGTGCTGAGAATGATTGCAGTTAGGTCATTGATTGATGAAAAATATGTCAAGGACGTCCGCCCCTAGGGTTGGGGGCAGTCCCCCTTGACTGCGTAGATCATAGCTGCAGGATAGGCTGGAATATATCTTGAATATATCTTAACTAATTTAGATAACTACTTTGGGAAGCAAATCCCCCTAACTAGGGGGTGGCCTAGCCTGCCGCGCCGGATCCGTTGCATCCCTAGCCCGGGTCCGGCGCTGGTAGTGCCGGGCCCATATGACAAAATAACTAACAAACTGAACTTAAAAATGATTGCCGTGTCTCCATTAGTCCATTATACCATTTTGACATTTATGTAGAAGCAGTGGCAAGCAAAACAGAAGGAGGTGCATAATTAAATAGATATAGGCTGACTTTCTTAACTGGGCTGCTAGTTGGGCTGTGAGGGGTGCATATATGGCCAAAATACAAGAGTAATAGCTGAAAAAAATACAGGACCCACAGTCTTCTATGCAGCTTCACCCCTGTGCAGGAGTCTGTTGTCTTGTGCATGATATATAGCTAAAGAAAACTAGTCTAGCAAATAGAAAGCTAACCTCTGGGCGGACCCTTTTAACGTAGGCAGCAATTCCAGCAATTAATCCACCTCCTCCCACAGGTACAAATATTGCATGCAGTGGGCCTTGCAACTGGCGAACAATTTCCATGCCAATCGTTCCTTGTCCAGATATAACATCGGGATGGTCAAAAGGAGGTATGAATGTGCGGCATTCCTGCTCGCATCTTCGTTTTGCGTATGATTGAGCTTCATCATATGAGTCCCCTTTGAGTACAACTGTTGCACCCAATCTCTCCACTGACCGCCACTGGAATTTACGGTAATGGGTTTACACTATTTGATGACCAAAAAGTAGGATAATCACATATAAGGAGAGGTGTAAGATGATGATATTTGCAGATAAAGAACCTTGATTTCGGGCGTTGTCACAGGCATGACAATAACTGCATCACATCCTAGTCTCTGAGCAGAAAGGGCTACTCCCTGGGCATGGTTTCCAGCAGAGGAGCAGATCACACCCCTCTCCAACTGCTCCCGCGAGAGCTTTGCCATCATATTGTATGCTCCTCTCAATTTGAATGAGAATACCTAAATCAAGTAACCAAAATTATATCTAACCAGTAAAACTGCCAACTGCACTGTCAGAAGAGCAACACGTGCACAACAAAGTAATGCTCTATTTGAAAAGGTTTGTAATTCTCAGTTTCCAGACAATATGAAACTAAGCACTCAATAGCACTAAAAACAGTATAAAATTAAGCAAAAATAATAATAAACAATACCATGTACCACACATATGTAAAGATCATCAAATATTCCTCTACTAACTTGGACGGTTTCTTAGCATTAATGATAGTGTAGTAAGACATACATACACACTCATCTCAAAATTATCATGTCTAGCAGTGGAAGTGAACTCATCTCAAAATTATGAAAATTTCAGCATTCAAAAGGGATGTAACTATGCCTGCCCACTTAAAAGTTGACAGGATTCAAACAGACCTGCAAGTCAAACATACAAATATTCTATACACAAGATAAAGGAAAATTTTAAAATAAACCACTTCGAGGGGAAAATCGCAAAGAAGAACTAGCAAAAGCAAAACATCCTTAAACCTCCATTACCCCCGAGAAAGTTTGATAGTAACGTGTCAGACAGGAAAGAATATCTAAGAATCAAACATCTTATTCAACAGAATCAAAAGAAATCTTGACGATCCAAACATCCTATTCAAGCCCACTGATAACAACACAAAACACCAAATCCGGTAAAAATCAAACTAGACGACTGGCAAGGCCAAAATCTTTCCGAATTCGCATAGCAGATAGAACATCATCATTTCCTTAAAAGTTCGATATTTTTCAGTCCATCGCGGCCCCAAGTACCCTACCCCAAAACTGAATCAGAAACACGAATTAGCCCAAACCGCCCGAACGAATAAGGAGGGGACGCGGAGTTGTAGATTACGGGCTGCAGGTCCTCGCGCTTGATCCACATGTTGACCCCGAGGCGCTCGGAGAGCTTGGTGGCGAGCTGCAGTGGCGACTCGATGGCGACGTCGTACACCTTGGACGACAGCACGCGCGTCAGGTACTCCATCGCGTCGGGCCCTCCTCCCGCGTCGCCGGCCGCATCCCCGTCGCCCTCCGCCGCCTTCCCGTCCGCCCCGCGCCCCCGCACCAGGTACCCACTCTGATGCTGCAGCGACTCCGGCACCACCCGCCTCATCGGCGGCACCGGCGTCGCCGCCGACAGCGCCGACTCCGGTGACGAGGCCGTCGTCGCCGCGGCCACGCGTGCCGTGGGCCTGCCGCGCCCGAGCCCGCGCGTCGGGGCGGCGAAGGAAACCACCCCAGATGCGGCCGCAGCGGCGGCGGCGGCCGCCATGGTGGTGCCCTTTCCTTTCTCGAAGCTGGTCTTCGGGTGCACAGAGCGGAGCAGGCGCGAGCGAGTGCGTCACGAGTCACAAGGGCAGAGCCGCAGAGGGCAGGATGGATATGATGTGGCGGGGCGGGTGAGCAAGGTGGGGCCCCGCGGGAGATCGGGTCGTCGGATTCCGGGTGCGCGCCCGTTACCTTTTCTCTTCTGCGGTTTTTCTGCCATCCCTTTCATTCCTGCACCGGCGGCACGCGCCGAACCACGTTTAACACTAACGGGAGCCTCCGACTACCGTTATTTTAATATGATCATAAAACTATGCATTCGAATACAGTACTAAACACATTCAACTGAAGTTATATTTTGATAGGATCTGATACCTTGGTAGTCACGTCCTTTCATGATATTATAGTTACTATAGATTCAATATCAGGTTTATTGTTATTGGCAAAAAAATATTACGTTAACAGGTTTTATAACTTTGAAGGGCTAACTTAGAGAAGATGGTTAAGTTCACGCCATTTCAGACCTCCGAAAGAGATAATAATCTGCATCATGTTGAAGTGTGTTATATTGCTTAGTTTTTTTGATCTCTATTACAGTGAAAGAGAGGGGTATTTATAGACAAAGATATAATATGAAGTTATTATGTTGTCCTTTAATTACAACCGTCATTGTGGACTCTATTGACAAGATTTAGTAGGAGTAAAATAGTAAAGACGTGTGTGAACGTAACATATTAAAGCAAATGTCTTATCCTGGATTACAGTGCGCCTTTGGGACGGAGCTTCCTCGGAGGCTAGGGATCTTTCGGAGTCACGTGGGTTCTTGGAGGCTTTAGACTTCTCTCGTGATGACATTCGGAACTCATGGCGGAGGGCTCCGAAGACGTGACTTTGAGGTGTCTACTGATGTTGTCGAGGGCTTCGATATTTAGACTCTGAAATGTCTTTCGGAGTTGTTTATCTAATCGTACAACTGGGATTATTTCTTTACATATTATTACGAGGAAACAAATTTGGCGCGGTTGCAACATTGTAGTTTATAGTAAAATTACGGTATCATGATTTGTTGCAAGTTTTGTTTTATAGGGAAAGGGAAACATGTAAGCCTTTGTGTTTTTTCCGACTCCGGCCCCCAAATGTTGAGTCCATCGATTTCATATTGGACCGTTAGGAAACAGGAGTTTGAGAAGTAAATATTTAGTCACATATATATCTCTTCAAAATTTATTTTATTTATATATATTTATCATCTCGAGATTGAGTTTGTTTATTAGGGGTTTTACTATCGAACGATCAACTCATTGTATTGCAATCAGATAAATAAAAAGAAAAAATCCCCTTACAAGATGTGTCACATTCGAAAATACTATACACACGACTAAAAAGTCGATTCTTTGAACGACTCAATACAGCAAACGACACTACTCCACTTATCTTGGTCCAACGTTTCGTTTGGTTGTGCGAAAATCGATTCTTTCAGTCGTGTATATAGCAGGACTTATTATTTTTCTGTGCAACTGTTTATCACAAAACTAACAACTGGTTTAATCAACATCGCAATTTATGCATTTCTCTTCTGTCTAGTACGTGAAAAGACCGTAGAGACCTGGAGTGATATGTCACGTGTGACCAGAAACCATTTGCTGTTGTAAATCTCTGTCACATGTTTAGCTAATGCCACGACGTAGAGCACGTTTTGTGGACTGTTACTTGTAGTGCTTCTAGTGTACCCTAAGAGTATTTTACATGCAGATTCGGGTGGCTGCTACAGGTGCACGCAAAACATGAACAGACATCCTGACGAATTAATTCTAATCCAAGTTTAGCATCTTGGTCGGTTTCGGTGGCGTATTTTATCGTAACTGTTTTTTACCGGTCATAAATGTAATGCTTACCAGTTCTCTATTTTCCACTGTTAGAGTCATTATCCTTGTTATTTTTGAATTGCTATTTATAGCAATAACAATCATTCCTATTCAAATTGATTTGCTATTTTGCTATTCAAATTGAAATTGCTTCAGAATTCAGATATGTCTTGCATGGTACGGTGTGCAACTTGAGGGTAGCAGAACAGAAATGTTTAGAACATACAGTTCAAAAGCACCTTTATACAATTCTCAATAAAGAAATTTTACTGATTTAAGAAGGTACACAATTTCTAGTACAAACTTTGGTACAATAGTAACATAATTTACTATAGAAATTATTGTCTCTCTCGGTACCTCTTTAGCTATAGTGAAACCACTCTTCTAAGGTAATTATAATTGATGTGCATGTCGCATTCCCTTGCGTCTACTGTTTTCAATTCTAGGCATGCTTTACACACACACCGAAGAGCTCTCCACTAATCCACTTGATATTAATTCACAGCTAACGACCAGTCGACCACATCATCAATCCTGAAATCTCTTTCTACTCGCATTCGTATGGCTATCAACTGGAAAGAATATACAAACTCACCAAAGGTGTTTATGGCTAGTTCCAGAGTAACTCATCAATACTCATTTAAATTTTTTTCACCCAATAAATCAACATTCCTTGATAGATTTATATCGTATTGCAATCTTTCTGTTCTAACTTCCAAGGTTCCTCAATTTACTTATAAAGATGCTCCAGCATAAAAAAACATCGAATATATCTCTCGCTTGAAGGACACTCGGTTACATCACTCTGAGAAACATTATCGCCGCATGCTGTGCCGACCAGCAGCAGTCTGCAGTATTGGCAAGAAAGCGAGAAAAGTCTAGTACAAACACATTTATTCAGGATTTCAGGGTGGGGTGTAAAAAAAGGCTATCAAACATGAGGCCAGAAGGAAAGTTCATGACTTCATGGGCAGACTCACATTCTAGAATGAGAGGCTCCCCCCCGGAGTTTATGTGATCACGGTGGGAGCAGATCGGCCAGTGTACTCTTGCATCTTTGAAAGCTTCAGTGCAACATCAACCTGGATGAAGCAGAGGGTCAGGATTGCAGTCGGAAGAAAAAGTTACGGCAAACTTGTTTGAACAGTCCAAAAGGCAAAGCCGATATGGAGAACAGATGATATCTTACCAGAGGAGCAAGGGCATCCTGCGAATCCCTCCGAGTCTTGGAAGAATCCTTCTCATACTGCTCGATGTAGACACGGATAGTAGCACCGACAGAACCAGTTCCAGAGAGGCGGAACACCTAGAATTTCAGGAACTATTGTCAGTTCACCAGCATTTGTTGCAACCATAGGATGTAAAGTCCCAAATTTGCAATTTGCAATTTTGTATATTCATATAGTGCTACTTGCTTTGGTTCGGTTCCAGAAATGAAATGAAATGAAAGGTATTTGGATAGTGCAGTTCTAATAATAACAGAATGGGGTCGTACCAGTCTGGAACCGTCTCCAAAGAGGTAGCGGATACCCTGATGCTTGGAGACAGAGCCATCAACAGGATCCTTGTACTCAAACTCGTCAGCAGCAACCACATCAGAAACATCTGATCGAATCTCCTTGATCAATCTGAGAAAAAAGCACAATTTAGAGTTAGTACTTAATGGATATATTGAAAGCTAGATGGAAACCAATAAGCAATTTGTGACCATAAAATAACAAGCATGGTATAATTCAGAGCTGTGCAAAGTATGCATCGTTTTTGTCAAATAACAGAATACCACAGCATAGTAAATATCATTGTGCACAAGTATGCAAAATTATTCATCATTTGCACGAAACAGATGGATTTCCACAGTAGCTTTTTATGGTGAAGCATCAACCACTGCATTAATAATGGGTTAATAAGTAATGTGCATACTTGTTAACATCAGAAAGGGATGATTGCATGTTGACAAGGCTTGCCATAAGTTCCTTAGCAGCTCCTGCATCAACATTCTTCAACAAGAAACCATCATATTCAGCATGTTATCAAATGTATACTATATACATACATGTACATTGATATTTGAGTAAAGTACCTCATAGTCATATCTTGTATAATAATGGCGACCATAAGTACCCCAGTGCTGACGAACGATATCTTCAACAGTGACAAGCTTATCTCCTCCAAGATTGTCCTTGTTCTTGAAAGCAAGAATAGATAACCATGCTAGAACAGCCCAAATGCCATCTTTCTCACGAATGTGGTCAGAACCTATTACAATGTAGTGGATATAACTTTAAGCACTATCAGCTGATCATGTCTTAACTGCTGTGTGAATTTTAACTATTATTCCACTTGATGTTAATTGTTTATGAAATTTTGCCCAAAATAACATGACGATTTTAATGGAAACAATAAGGCAGGTGCCCTATTCCTTTATGGAAACAATATCCTAGATTTTTATAAATAAAGATAGATGTTACATATTAGAATGTATGAAGTTGCATGCATTTTATTATAGAAGGGGAAAACAAATTTGTTCAAGTAATTGTATTGTATGTTATTGACTTATTGTGATCTATAGTTCTATACATCAAAGATAAACTAGGAAAGATTATAATTATTACCAGTGCCAAAGCTTTCTTCACCACAAACTGAACACATCCCAGCATCCATCAAGTTTCCAAAAAACTTCCAGCCAGTAGGCACCTGAAATATGGTTTTAATATGATATGTTTGTCAGTGTGTCTTACATTTAAAAAAAAACTTCTGATTTATGGTCCTACTACTTTACCTCAAAGAATTTGAGATCCAAATTCTTCGCAACAACATCAAGGGCAGCTGATGTTGGCATGCTCCTGTAATTTTACCAATGGATCAATGTAAGGTGACACAGCAATAAGCCGATACTTTAAATGTATTTGACTATATTGCTGCCTACTAAACTACTACAAATATGGTCAGTTCACACCTTTGATGTAGAACTACATTATTCTTATACATTAGCATAGTGTTTCATCTGTTTGTCTAGTTTTTCTGTTTTGACAATTTCTTGATCCTTTCTTTCTCTGAGGCAGTACAAATTCTACCAAAACACAGTGTACAAGAACACTAACGCCCAGGATTTCTGGAAAAGCAGATAATTCCCACCCAAAAAATTGAGAGCTTCCCCACAATATCCTACCTATGATTCATTAGCATCAAATGATGAAAACTGAATGCCATGCTTATTTGGATGCACAATCACAACGGAAAATGGGCTTTACTACAGGGCACAGGCAGTAGTGCAGTTGGCAACATAAAATCTTTAATTCAAGAATGTTAACCAGAAAAAGGGCAGGGATTATCTTAACAGTTCAATAGTCAATATGCAGGATAACATTGTACCTGGCAACTCCCTTCAGTCCAGAAGCAAAGTAAGGAATCGATTGAACAGCATTGGCTGCAATAATGGCAACCGAGTCTGATGGTGTCACAAAGAATCTAGAACAAACAAAAGACACGTCGTAAATTTCTTACAGCACTCATGAATATTAACAAAAAAACTGCATAGGCTGAATAATACCTTTTACCCAGAATCATGTTGCGGTCAGCATCTCCATCAGCTGCAGCACCAAATTCAGGAGGTTCAACATTTGAGGTTGACTTTCCAAGACCCATCCGTTCAACTAGTTCTTTTGCATAGGTGAGGTTAGGATCTGGGTGGCCACCTCCAAAGTCTTCCTGTAAAAAAACATGGGATGAATAAACACCAATCCAAGATCTATTTTCAACTTGGATGATGATACAAAAAATCAAATTACCTTTGGAACACAGTTCAACAATGAGTTTTCATCAGCACCAAGCTCTTCCACAAATATACGCTTTGCATAAGTTCCAGCAACACCATGGAGGGCATCATAACTAAAATGCAAAGCAAGGGTTCAGATGTGCTACAGGTTGTTAATGAGGATGGTAAGCATAGTTTAGGTCACAGATGAGTACCAGAATGTAAATTTTGGAGACGACAGAAGCTTTTTAATTGACTCAAAGTCAAAGATTGTCCTGGAATTAAATAAAAAAATACAAATTAAATCACCCATGTTTGATAAGTTTTCATGATGTTACAAGGAAAATTCACTTATTTAAAATAAAACATCAAACAAGGCATGCAAAAAACATTTAATAAATTCAAACGGAAGCAACTTACTTCATTAGCTTTATGTAATCTATAGTAGAGTCAAATACATCAACATCAAATGGGCCTTCAGTTCCACTGAAGCTAGTGACACCTACCACAGAAATATCAACCTGCAATGGCAAAATAAAAGGAATAAAATAGGCATTTCAATACCAAGGATGTGAAAGAAACAGCAAGTCAGTATCAAATCATACATCTGGAAGGTCTTCCGCAATGAGGTATTCAGTAATTGTGTTGGTGTTGGAGAAAATCTTATCGGTGACAGATTCAGGAGCAGGTCCACCATTTTCCATATTGTATTTGATTCCGAAGTCCTGGCAGGATCAATGAAAAGTGTTAATTGATAAGACAAAGCTGTACCACTTGATAAGCAGCAGAGATACATCATAAGCATGATACCTCAGTAGGGCCACCTGGGTTGTGACTCGCTGTTAAAATGAAGGCACCAGTAGCCTTTGATCCCTATTGTTTGATGCATTGATAAAACACCAGTCAGATCATTTGTTAACAAATGGTAAATAAACAAAGAGTATCCACGGTTACATTGCAAAAGGTTATCCTTTGGTGGGAAGGAAATTTACATCTGCAGCAATTCTTTCACGGATGACAGCAGATACAGCTGGAGTAGACATCAGGCTATTTTGTCCAACCCAAACACGTCTTACTCCATTAGCAGCAGCCATTTTTGTAATAATCTACACCAAGCAAAATAAATGTCAAACTTCTAGCAACAGCTCAATATATATAAACATGTGCTAATAGCGATACTCAAGACCTCAAACACAGGGGACTCACATAAAACAGGTTTTTACTATTTCAATAGAAAAGGTAAAAAATATGAAAATGTTTGTTTTACACAAAGTAGCAGCTGAAATATGTGAATTAACTGACATTTGATTTAAGGTTAGAAAAGCAGTGGCGTAGAATAATATTTGACCTTAGAAACACTGTACTGTATGATGTCTACATGTGTCCCAGAAAGTGGAACCATGGATACTAAAACAAAGCAAGATGAGTCCAATCATGTGGTTTCCATTACATAGCTTGGTATATGTTTAAGCACATGAACACCAAGACTATATAAATATTGAAATGGAAATCTGCAGCAGCTACTGCAAATATGAACAATTTGCAATAGGGCCACAAAGATGCACACAAGAACTATGGGGCCTATTTAGTAAAATGTTGATCATAAATCACCTGAACCGCATCCTTCGAGAAATAGCGTCCATCACCAGACACAACAATGGTAGCACCTATAAGGAAAGAAATGATAGAAATATATGATAAGGTGAATGAAAATTCACACAATGTTTCAATTGTGGTAACTGGTAATAGTCTTTCCAATTTATAAGGAAAATGAAGAAAGGTACATATAAAAGCAGTTCAATGATATTTTATTGAAACATATGGTCTCCAAAACCAGTTAACTACTGTATGTTTTTCTTACCAGATGGTTAAACTTACATCCTGGAAATAGAATAGTGATGACAGGTTCAATCATATATGTTTCTCTTTTTTTTCAAACTATCATTTATACTAATGAAAAATAATATTTGATTATATTTTCCAAGAATTGCAAAGATGCAGTTAAATGAGTGAAGCAGGACGAGTGTTCATCTGATAAGGAGCTAACCTTTTACTTTGTCGGCAGGAAGGGCATTAAATGTGGATTGCACAAAGTTCTGGAGGTAGTGAGGCTGCTGGAATACAGTAACCTGGTAATAGTAACAGTAGCACATGTCAGGTTGTAGGCAATTCGTCGTATGCAACATTTCAACTTTCAACATATGGATTTTTTTCATCCCATTTTCATACACACACGAACACACACTTTATCCGCAATTCCGCATTTCAGCCAGCATCCGAACTGGCCATCATTCATATTCAATCAAACGCAGCAAAAGTGCAAAACATTGCAGAACAATATTCATCTATTCACGGGAAAAGTTGTCTCGGTGAGGAGCGACTAACAAGCCCTGAACAGCAACAAGCCAGCGTGCACGGTACACCAAGTCACTATCTACCGAACCACAGCCCCCTCGGACTCGATGGCTAACAAGGAGTAAACAAACTACTCAGCGAGATCCAGATATAATTAGACAAATCTAATCAATGCGAGTGCAATTCTCCTGGATCAAAGGCGACGTATTCATGCAATTCGGATCAGTCGAATCCAGAATCGATCCAACGCTCCAGGCGAAACACCTGATCCGACGAGGCCGAAACCCAAGCGGTTCGACCAAACGCATTAAGCCAACAGGCAAACCGCACAAGCGAGACAGCGGGCATCGGAGTTGGGAGCAGATCCAGGCTCCAGCCCAGACGACGGGTCGGGCATTCGGATGACCGCCGAAAAGCCCGCGCAAGCGGCCGGCCGGCGGCGAGATCCGGGGCCGGAACCAGAGACCGGGATAACCGAGCCCAGCTACGAGCATAACCGGAGAGAGATCGGAGGAGGAGGCGGAACCTTCTTCCGGAGGCCGGAGGTGCCGGGCTTCTGGCCGTCGAAGGGCGTGGTGACCTTCTTCGTCACCGAGAAGAGCACCATGGCTGACCGCTCGCCGAGCCGCCGCTGCTACGCGACGAGGTCGGGCGCGAGGAGGAGCCGGCTGTGGTGGTGGTGGTGGTGGAGAGATCGAGAGCGAGGGAGGAGGCCAGGACAGGAGGGAGCGGCGATGCGATGACGAGAGCGACGCGAGGGGTGTCGGTATTGGTATATAGCGGGTGATAGGATGTGAGACAGGGAGAGTAGTAGCGCACGAAAGGATCATTCCAATGTGCTCTTTTTTCGGTTTTTTCTTTTGCCGCTTTACATTTTCTCTGGTTTTTTCGGTTTTTTCTTGTGTGCCGTTTTCGTTTGAATATCTTAGGTGGTTTTCTTACCGAGTCAGGCGTGTTTGGATGAGCTCTTATTTTGAACGTCTTTTTGTTTGAATATAGGAATTAAACATTATTTAACGAGAAGTTTATAAATGATGATAAATTGTGCATGATACTTTTAGTCTCTATAAGCAACTTCCAAATGACTGAATTTTAAGGACTAAATTTTAGAGACTAGTAAAGTTTAGTCCCCATAAACAATGTTGTTTGCAGGCTTGTAGCCCTGATATTTCGTTCATCTTATTGGTTCAAATTAAAATTAAAAAAAGAAACTCCGTTAAAATAGAAAAACTTGTTAAATATCAAAAATTATTTACTAATATGAAAAAGATACGAGTAAGTTGCAGCGGATCTCATAAAATATAGTATTAGGATGAATAACCTAATGAAAAGTTTCGGTATCATATCCTGACACGTGACTTTCAATTAAAGTCGGGTTTATACGACATTCTTCTAAAAAAACTAAAAAATCGTATAACTTTCGAACAAAATCGGACTATATGATTTTTAAAAAAAATAATTATTTACTAATCATATATTAAACTAAATAAACATACTTTTAGACAACAGAGGTACGTAACCAACCTATGCTATGCGACAATTTGTAACAGAATGTATAAAATCTGCACGTTATACTTTATACTTTACAATATGGTTTTAAACAATAAGTTACTTATTAACCTATGGACTACTAGGTGACAACTCTTAATATGTTATACTTTGTGATCACATTAAAAGATGTGATCTTGTCCGCCCTCTCGGTTTAGACCCTGATTGGCATGCACTTTTGTATTCTGATTTTATTACTTTTGTTTCTTAGGGTGGTTTAGATTTTTAAACCGAATTTTATCGGACAGATTTTTATAGTATAAATTTGAAAACTGATATAATCTATATTTTATAGTTTCTTAGTTCAAAGTTTAACTTTGAATGAATATTACCTACCATGCTA
This sequence comes from Zizania palustris, assembly GCA_019279435.1. Lineage (NCBI taxonomy): Eukaryota > Viridiplantae > Streptophyta > Magnoliopsida > Poales > Poaceae > Zizania > Zizania palustris. The sequence goes on along the minus strand of JAAALK010000079.1, from coordinate 63,242,477 downwards.
TTAAAACATATCAGTTCATGTAAATTTGGAAAAGTAACATTTTAGTAAAATATATCATTTTAGTGTAATTTGAAAATATATAATTTTAATATAAACATTACAAAATTTCATGATTAAAATGATTTGCATATAAAATTACACACTAATAATATAACTAAACATCATGAACTACCAAAATATAAATCCACATCTATTCCAATCAAACAGCTTCTCAGCTTTTCTACAGCTTACAGCTTACAACAGCTTTTCCACAACTTATAGCTCACAACAATTTTTTCAGAACCTATAGTTCAACCAAATACATACTTAATTTTCTTAAACTTACATACAAGCATGGCCTAAGGTGTTTTTTGGAATGCACAAGTTCAAAAACAATAAGAATGAAAAGTAATTCCTAAAAATTCGTTCGAACTAGTAAATGTATATTCAACATTTAATGTGTTATTTGTTGGAAAGTCTCAAGATTAAACGTAACAATGTGGTAATATTCCTTAGGACTTTATAAGTACAATCGCTGTCAAAAAAGTTGGAAGATAGTTGCAATATTCATATTTCAGGATGTACGAACAAAAAGGAATGGAACAACATCCTAAAGTTTGCTACAATTAGCCGTTATTTAATCGTTGCCTAATCAAACTTTTCTTCCATCATTGACGCAAATGTAAACCAAACCAAAAATCAAATCCCAAGTACTCATCCGGAGGCGATCCAATTCTGTGGTCGCAAACTCCATTTCTAATCCATCGATACCTGTTCGCTATTATATTAATTATTAAAGTTTATAGTTTTTTTCCACGGGATTAAAGATCATCAGACGAGGATTTTCTTAATCGGTTGATACGGGAAAGTACTAGAGAAATTAAATAAGATGTATTCTATTCATGCATGCAAAAAAGACATCATTCCTAAAATATTTTTTATAAAATACTGTATTTATATTTAAATTTGGCTCACACTATAATAAGTTTTTTTTTTCAATATCTCCGACCAACCACTTTTTGTAATATTGTTTTCCCTTAACAATAAATGATAATTTGGTTTTAAATCTCGTCACCAATTTATTTTAATTTTAAAAATAAATGTTTACTATAGACGGAATAAGTAATTATACATAATTATAATTGGTAAAGTTAAAAATAGAAAATATATAATTTATATACTATTTTAAAAGAAAATAGATACGGTGAATCAGTCACCCAACCTATGTTGTTTTTTATAGTTTACTTCTTGAGATGGTTTAATATTGCTACACAACGACCAATATCCAGCGCATATATAATTAAAACGAGCACTCCTAATAAAAATTTAATAATATATATCATATATAACGAAAGCGCTATTCTACCTCACGTGTGTATAATAGCTATTTTACATCTACTACTTTCAGTAGTTGATTTTCTCAGTAGAATAACAATTGAGTACTATTTTTTTCAGTAGTAGATTTCTCGGTAGAATAGCTATTCTACATCCGTGGTGTAGGATAGCATTTGTATCATATATAATATATTTAATTTATTTTATATAATATTATGAAATTTCCTTTTTGTTGGTAGCAAAGCACGCTCAACTTGAATTGAGCACGGGTCCACATCGACCGCAGCATCTGATTCGATGGTGAGCAGCAACGGCCCACTAGCTTGGTCGCCTCGCCTGGACACCACGGAGAGGAGAGGACGCCGCCCTCATCTGGATGAGGCCTTTATCGTTTCGCTGATACGGGGAAGCGGCGGGTGGGCCTTGCCTACCTAGCAGCCCAAAAGATTCGATGTCCCATAAAAATGTGAGGAATTAAAAAGCACATGCTGAATATTAATCTTAGACACGGTGAGCATCTGATAGTAGCTCTAAAAATCAGGGATTTTTTGAGATTCATTTTTTTGATATAAATAAATTTAAATACATTTTTCTTGAACAAAGTCTCTAAATCGGAGTCTCCCTAAAAGTAGAGAGTGAAAAAAAATCAATTTTAAAGTCTTTATTTTTTTTGGAGTTGGATTTTTAATTCTCGCGACTTCCATTAGAGCGTCAGCGGCGGCGGCGGCCGGGAGAAGCGTCGGCGCTGGCGTCAGGAGAAGCCGTGGCGTCGGCGTCGGTGACATTGCCGTACTAGTCCTGTGTGTGTGGCTGTGTGGCTGGAAATCCTTTTTGGGTGGGCCTCACACAAACTAATCTCAATTAGCATTTTTTGGAGGTGCTAATTTTTTTGATAGGTTAGATTGAAATAGTCCAACTCTAACCCTTTTGTATGAGTATTTTGGGATTAGTTGGAGTAAATCTAACTCTAACCCTAGATCCATACATGACCATAGATTAGCAACCCGTTTCACATTAACCCTGGAGCTCTCTCTCCCAAACATCATGCCATGAATAATTCCAAAACATCTCGTATATCAACAATTGTGGCTCCCATAAGGCTATTCACAGTGGTGGGTTTCATAAAACTATTTCATAGAAAGCTACATTAGGTTTGCAACTGAATAAAATACCCTCTCTCAGTGGAGAGTTTCATTTTAATATTTCTTAGGCTAACCAATGTAATTAAATGCAACTAGCTCTCATGAAATACCCCCTCTGATGAAATGATTTGGCTCTTAGTGGGCGTTTCATTTTGTTTCATCCGTCTTAGAAATAGATTAGCACCATGTCATGGTGATGACACTATTTACTTTTCTTCTCTCATTAATTAAATATCATGTCAGCAAAAAATTTAATGTGTCATGATAATTAATACCATGAAACCTCCCTAAAAACTCCATTGTAAATAAAAATGAGTCTAGATGTTAAAAAAACAAAACAAAAGTTACTACTTTAAAGTGGCTAGGGGCGGAGCTACAAAGTGGCTAGGGGCGGAGCTACATGGAGCTGAGATGGTTTCAGGAACTGGGCCCAAATTTTTAAGTTATTAGTGGTAGTTTTTTACCCTTTGTACTTCCATTAGATTTAATATGATGTACCCATAAGAGCATGTTCAGTTAGAAAGTGATTGAATGAGATTGGAAGGAATTATAGTATAAATTTCTTTCAATCTCTCTCAATCTCTCTCAATCCCCTTCCTCAAAAAGATTAAAGTGGTGTACCTCCTCAATATTCATGAGGATCTGCCACATATACGAGGTGCAAGGATGCCGTAACCTTAAAAAAAGTTGGATTTTCGTCAGATTATTCTTTCCTCTAAGCACCATTCTGTGGACAATTGACCTCGATCTGTCGATCTACTGAACAATCCCAACATCCTAAACAGCTGAAAAATCTCCTGTATTTTACGCCTTTTATTACTAACAGTACTCCAGTCTTTGAACAAACATGCATGTCATAATCAAGCATCACTACCATGTCAAAATCTTCTAGAGTTATCGTTAAAAAAAACATCTTCTAGAGTTCCTCATGACAAGAGAACAAATGCCTCTAGCAAGAAATCCTTTAATCAATACCATCCCAATTTCAAAATATAACCCAATTCTAAAATATAAGATATATATATAAGTTTTTACACGGTCTTTAAAGTAGCATACTGACCATAGTCATTTTCACCTCTAGCAAGAAATCCTTTAATCAATACCATCCCAATTTCAAAATATAACCCAATTCTAAAATATAAGATATATATATAAGTTTTTACACGGTCTTTAAAGTAGCATACTGACCATAGTCATTTTCACCGTATATCATTAACAACTATCAAGATAACAACATATAAAGCTACTTTAAAATACCAATATAAATATATGATGCGCATAATACTAAACATGAATCTTTTTAACTAATAAAAAAATCACAAATGTTAACTTAAAAAAAACATGAGCACCTTATATTCTGAAACAGATGTAGACGTAGCATCTAGAATTGGACACAACTGTTAGCTGCAGATCTCCCGGAGGAGAGGGAGACCGAGTCCCTCTCCTCCCCGCATGTGCATAGGCCATGCACATGCGCCTGGTCCAACTGCGCCCTGATCGGGGGCGCCCCAACAGAATACTGTTAGGGGCCCCCTGTTGCGCGGCACTACAAATAGGGAGATGTGGAGTTCATGCAAATGCTGCTGCATTCGTGCTCCTCTGCCTCTACCCAAAACAGAGACCTAAACCGATCTAAGAGTAAAGTGCCGAAGCAACGGGAAGGTTCCCCTAACCTCCGTCGAAGCTCGCCGGACTTCGACGCCACAGCCACGGCCATGGCCTCCCCTTCATCTTCGTGCAACCTAAAGGTAACCCTAAGATCGTCCCTACTAGTCCTAGACCTAGAGATCACCTAAGAACCCTTAGTTATTTCCATCAATGGTATCAGAGCTTGCTAGTGCTCTAGGCTAGTTAGGGGTAAGGGTGGCGTTGGATCCCCTTGACCCGTGCCACCGCCGCACTAAGTCCCCCTCTGAACCCCGCTAAGAACCCCTGTAAGACCCCCACAGTAAGCCTTCGGGTAAGACCAAGAACAAAGAAAAAAAGGGGGCCGAACAGAGGATTAGGGTTAGGGTGACACCTAACCCTAACCCTAACTTTGCACTAGAGGGGGCGCGGGTCCATACCTAGCCCCTTGCCGCCGGATCTGGCCTCGCCGGAGTCCAAGAAGATCGCCCTCGCCGCACTCGCTCAGTCGCGTCGCCGTCGCGGGCCGCCGCCACCGCCTCTACCCTCGGGTCGAGCGTGTAGCACCGCCGCCGGCTACCTCGGCGAACCCTCGCTCACCCTCGGGGGTGAGCGAAGGGATCCGACGAGGAGGCCGGCGGGCGGCGCTCCGCCATCGCCGCTCCGTCGCCGACGCAAGCGCGAGGTCCATCCGCCTCTTTCGCACGTTCTGTTGCAAAATGCGGCTAGGGTTGGGGACCGGCTGGCTACGGGAGTTTTGTGCGGCCGGCAAAGTCGCGTGGCCATTGGATTCCATCCGACGGCTGCCGCTGTTTTGGGCCAAAACCAGCCCAGGCGGAGGAAAGTATTGCCGGCCCTGGCCTGCGTAGCTCACGACTAGAGCGAGTGCACCGGTGAAAATCAGAAAAATAAAAACAAAAATAAAAAGCGTTTGGTGCTGTTTTCAGCTATGGGCCAAAATTTTAATATTCTGTGGGCCGAAATTCAGCCTCTTTGTTTTAATTTTCAGATTTTCATAATTATTTTTTCATTTAAGTATTATTTGGAAATTCAAAAAAAATGCCTAAAATTAAGAAAAGTAAGTTAGCTGCGGGATTATTCTGTAAAGACTCAGTAATGTTATTTTGATTTTTTTTTGTATTTTTAAGTATTTTCATGATATTTTCCTTATTAAATTTAGTCCAACGACTATATTTAATTGGGAAATGTTTGTTAAGAATTTTGTTTAAAGTTTAAATTTCAGAATTTTATTACTGTTTTAATCAGTGTATTAATTAAGATTAAGTCTTCCGCTGTGTATGCACTGTTCAAAATTGCTGAGTAATTTTGTGTTCTAAATTTTAAAACAATTTTAGGTCTTTTTTGTGATATTTATTCATTAAATTTAGTCTAAGGACTACATTTAATTGAAGAATATCTATTAGGAATTTTGTTTAAGTTTAAGTTCAGTATTTTTTATTACTGTTTTAAGCAGTGTATTAATTAAAATTAAGTTTTTTGTTGTGCATGTTTAGATTAAGTCTTTGATTACACTGTTTAAAATTAGTACCATGCTGTAAAATTCAGAATTTTATTACTGATTAAGCAGTGTATTAATTAGTTTTAAGTCTTCCGCTGCGAATACACTGTTTTAAAATTAGTATCATGTTCATCCTATCAATTAAATAGCATTTATTCTGTCAATTAAATTTGAACCAACGAGATAATTTAATTTGGCATTATAAATGTTGTATTTTGCTAACATAGTAATTTTATCTCCTGACCAACGTTGGTGGTGAAATTACTGTGGTTTAGTTGAATTGATTCTATTTCTGCCCAACGGTGATGTAGAATTAATTCGCCTTTTAAGTTTTAAGTATGTCACGTGTTAATTTTGACCAACGTTAAATTTTATGTGTCATATTATGTCTGTTATAGTATATTTGAAAATGTTCCTTATTAGAAATGTGGTAAGGTAGCGATTATGCTATAGGACATAGATCTTGCTTTAATGCTTGATTGTCTAACTAAGTGTGTGAAGCCCGTGATCTAAGAGGATAAAGCCAAGAGGCTTTTGTCATAAATTTACGTGACTTCGCTGAAATAAGAATAAAATAAGATATATCGTACTAAATGAAATCAGTGAAAACACAGAATGTATTATGATTAAGAGCTCCATTATGGAGCCGATTAAGGGGTTCTATCCCACATCATGACTTTTCTAAGGCGTATGCTAGCACGCTCATTAAGAAAAGCTCAGTCAGTTTTTGTGACATGGTTTTTCAAAGCTGAAACCCATGAATAAAGAGCTCGATGAGTATATTATCGTCCAAATTTTATTATGACGTCACACTAAGTTTTCTGATCATTTTGTGATCAACTACAACTTACAGCGAGAGTGTTGGAGTTTGTAGATACTGATTTCAAACTATGTATGAGAATTAAGAAAGCACACAATGATTTAGGTCATAATGTGCAACACGAATAAAGGGGAAGAAGCATTATAAGACTTGTTCTAATGATGCTAAGGACTCCTCTTATAAGCTTACATAAAGGAACATTATGTCCTGAAGAGCACATACATAAGCACATACAGACATTGTAAGGAGGAACATCACATGAAGGAATATGTGAAGTTCCCAAAATAGATGAACACGAATGGTAATAGATGAATTTTCGCACTTAGAAATAAAGTCTTTAGTTTTGCTTTTGAGCATGACAAACTTTATTTATTTTCCCAAGATGATTTTATCATCTGAGAATAATGATAAGAGCAAAAGAATTGATGACGTATTTTCGAAATTATGGCACTACCTAATGGACTATATTTCGAGGGGGAGGATTGAACATTTAGTCAATTCTTCCGCTTTAGTTTTTTAGAGTGAGTTTCAAGCATATATTGCATTAAGATAAATACGTCAAATAAATTAAGAAAGACGCGAAATTAAGTTTAATGATTGTAGTAATTTTTATCTCCTGACCAACGTTGGTGATAATGTTATTATATTTAAGCTCAATTGATTCTAATTCTGCCCAACGGTGATTTAAAATTAATTGATTAACATTTATCCAATCTAAGAGCGATCAGATCATAGCGATCAGATCATCAGTTGCTCTGGATAAATTTAAGATGTTTTTAAGGCTGATTTTTATATCAGCATGATCTAAATTTAAAAGAGTAAGATATGACCGTGCTACGGTCAATATACCCCGTATGGCCGATTTCTCGAACTCTTTTGCAAGGTTCTATAGAAAATGGCAAAATAGTCCGGTATATTATATCGGGTGTACCTTAGCAAAATAGAGTGGCTATAAGGTGCCCTCGCACTTCAGTGGACATAGTAAGTAGTATGGTAAGTTATTCCACTCTACCGATTAATTTATGGATGGAGGCATTCAAACCACCATTCATAATTTTAATTGGATCCTTAATAAGTCTGTGTCTAAAAGCACCATAAGAATTATGGACAAGACGATAACCATTTTCTAAATTATTTTAGAATAAGGTATGTCGTCCTGCTAAGGCTATATTTTAACCCAAATATTAATAAGATAAAGCCCTAAAACAGTAAGTTGTCAATTTTTTTTTGACTGTAAAGATAAGTCTAAGTGATCTCGTTTTATAATGTCCTAACAGACATGGTAAGTTTGTAGAAACGAGATATGCATTTTATAGAAGATGCTAATCAGGGGGAGCACGATACTTAGAGAAATTAATCTTGAAGAGAAGTGGATTAGTGAATCCACTCCTATGATTCAAGAACAATTTTCCATGTACCTGTGGTAGTGTCTTTTGTCCAACACTTTAGTTTGGACCTTCATTAGCGGCATCTATTGTACATGAGGCTCCTGTTGTTCAGGAATCTACATTTCTAGATGATGCTAATGAAGAAGTAAAGGAACAACTCTCTAACTTAGTACATAATGTGCCAACTCAAATAAGAAGCAGATTAAATGAGACATTTTTGTATGTTTTATTTAAGAATTCTTTAAAAATCATTAAGGCATATTTTGACTTAGAACTGCATCAGATTGATATAAAGATGATATTTTCAATAAGTTTTAAATGAGAATGTCTATATGACACAACTAAATGTTTTGTCATAGAAATGAAAGGAAATTTTATGATACCATTTTATCTAAGTCCAATGGACTTAAATAAGTTTTAAGTAAGGGTATCTGAAATTTAATTAGACTATTAGAAAATTTTTGGTTTAAGAATAATGTAGAGGACAATTGTGTTTGTGCTAAGTTTAAGAATGGGGATTTATTTTCCCAGTTTAGCATGTGGATGACATTCCGTTTTCAGATAAAGTATATAGTATGCATGCATATAAGCCATCGCCTGATCCGATAGTCAAGGGTGATAAGTTGGGAACTTTTAGTATCCCAGGAACCAATATGAGATCGATCAAATTAGATTGGTTCCATTTGCTTCTGCTGTCGGAAGCCAATTATGCTCAATTATGTACTCGCCCTGACTAAGTTTATACCGCCGGAATGCTTGGCAGATATCAGAAAATCCAGAAATAGATCGCTGGATTAAATTAAGAAAGCCTTGAGATTTATATGAGGCACAACGACCTCATGCTAATGTATGAAAGATTAAATAACCTAGCGATTGCGGGTTATTCAAATTAAGACCTTGCGAGATGAGTGAATGCTAAGTAGTCCACATTAAGTTGTGTGTTCACACTCGCAAAGGGAGTTGTGTCGTGGAAAAGCTCCAAACAAACTATGATGGCATCTACCACGATGTATGCCAAGTTTGTAGCAAGTTGTGAGGCCGTCGGACAGGCACTATGTTTTTAAGAAATTTATTCCGGTTTTAAGAGTGGTCGACAGCATTTTTTAAACCACTTAAGTTATACTATAGTAATGAGTCAATAGTATAATTCTCCTATAACAATAAGAAGTGTGTTGCTGCCAAACACATCTAAGCTAAGTGTTATATTGTTGAGGAGAGAATCCAAGATCAAATGATAAGTAGAGCATATAAGTACCAAACGAACGCTTGCGGATCCGCTCATAAAAGGCTTACTTCCCACTGTGTTCAAAGAACACTTAGTCGACGTGGTTTTTAAGGAAAGCCTATGATCTATGGATTTATTAGGGGCCCAAAATAAGTTGAGATTCTGTTTCAGAATGGAAAGGTGTATTGTAGTCGTTGAGTCACGTAGTACGTAACTGACTAATGGGATGCAACATGCTCGATGCATTTATCTATAATGAAATAGATATTATGTTAAGTGCAGTTTGAGAACTAAGTAGAGATCTGGGGGGAGAATGTTAGCTGCAGATCTCCCGGAGGAGAGGGAGACCGAGTCCCTCTCCTCCCCGCATGTGCATAGGCCATGCACATGCGCCTGGTCCAACTGCGCCCTGATCGGGGGCGCCCCAACAGAATACTGTTAGGGGCCCCCTGTTGCGCGGCACTACAAATAGGGAGATGTGGAGTTCATGCAAATGCTGCTGTATTCGTGCTCCTCTGCCTCTACCCAAAACAGAGACCTAAACCGATCTAAGAGTAAAGTGCCGAAGCAACGGGAAGGTTCCCCTAACCTCCGTCGAAGCTCGCCGGACTTCGACGCCACAGCCACGGCCATGGCCTCCCCTTCATCTTCGTGCAACCTAAAGGTAACCCTAAGATCGTCCCTACTAGTCCTAGACCTAGAGATCACCTAAGAACCCTTAGTTATTTCCATCAACAACATGTAAGCTCGGTTCATGTTACATCAGCTTAACTATATATCTCCGGCCGGGTCACGGTTATGTTTGGAATTGCAGAAGCTTCAGATATTTGACCAAAAGAGAGCAGAGGAAATTATGCCAAGAAAAAAGGCCTCTCTGATGGTGAGAGTGTCTCAATTCTCATAGAGGTGATAGGAACACGTACGGCAACATGTGTAGCACAAAAGCGATGTTCGCTGTGAAAGAGATGTGAGTTAGCTAGTATCAAATCTCGTCATAACTCCAATATTAAACGTGTTCAAATGTGTTCATATTCCCAACACACCTATTGCCTTCAAATAAGATCGGACCCATGTGGTTTATTTCAAAAAAAAAAAGCGACGCTCGCCTGGCGGCGGTCGGAGGGGGCAAGGCGAGAGCGACATGATATGGTCTCCCTTTTCCAGCGTGCCACATTGACATGTCTAGGTTGATCTAGTATTGGCCAACAACCTCAACATGACCCATTGCATTGCCATCTTTGGTCATTACACAACAGTGCAAGTGCAAGAAGTATTTATGTTAACTAACCTAGTGTTATTTTCACATGTGACAAATCTATATGTTTTTTCGGCACATAAGTGATTAAAATTCCAATACACGTTTGCGTGTATTCTACAAGTGCAGAGTAAAAAAAAAGAAGAGTTGAATCGTATGGAAGGTGGTGAGTGACTCTTGTGAAGCACTGAAGCCCACTGCTGCTACTGCTACCTTCAGGACAAAGACGGGAAAGCTAATGGAGACTGATGAGCTTTCTTCTTCAATTCGTTAATGTCACCCAGCGTTTGTCGTAGTTAGCAGTACTTGGCGCTCATTTTTAATATATTTAGATTATTCATAGTTGTGGATTTCGTAACCTTGTTTCCTAGAAGTCCACATCAGTTTTATAACTGAATGAAATATCCTCTCTCAGTGGAGAGTTTCATTTCACTATTTCCTAAGCTAACTAGTGTAATTAAATGCAATCAACTCTCATGAAATACCCTCTCTCTGATGAAACGGGTTAGCACCATGTCATAGTGATGACACTACTTCTTTCTTTTTCCTCATTAGCTAAATGTTATGTCAGGAAAAAATCTAATGTGTCATGATAATTAATATCATAAACCCCGTGAAATCTGATTGTGAATAGTCTTACAAGTTACAAGCAGGGCCTGTCAGTGTTTGCTTTTTCTGCAAACAGTGCCTCTCCTGGACATGGTCCGGTAAGACTGTAGAATCTGCATGGTCAATTGATTGCAACTGTTGTGGCATCTCCGACTCCGATGCCAAAATAGCCTGTGTTGCTTCAGAGCTCTGCAAGAGTGGAACGAACATTATGAAGGCACCGGTGTTTGTCGTCGCCGTAGTCTGAATTTTTGGCTGTTTTATATTATTTTCTTCTGGTATAAAGTCTGAACATTGAATTCTATTTCCATCTGCTCATTGCTTTCGAAAAGAAAACTTGTGTCTGCACAATCTTTTTCTTGTACACGAGTCAATGGTACACTCTTGCTGGCTGCGGTATTGATGAGAGTGGCGATGGCGAATAGCCATCAGAGCAACAAAAATGTGGCTACCATTTGCAATCCCAGAGGTCAAATGGCTGTTTTATTAGGCTCTCTTCTCTTCTCTTGAGAGAAAATCTGTTGGTTTCAAAGAGCATAAGCGAATTAGTTGAGAGATCTCGTGGAGGAGAGGAAGACCAAATCCCTCTCCTCACCAACGCTTTTTAAGCCCAAAACAAATTCGTTCTAGTCTCTAATGCACCCAGTGTTCTAAAACGCGGCATTAGGCGGGCGCCTAGGTGGCGCTGGGCGCTGGGCGCCGCCCCTGCGCCGCGCGGAAAGCTTTGGCGGCCGGCTGGGCGGCCAGGGCGCCTAGGCGGGTCAACCGCGCCCTAGGCGTTGACCGCGACGCCTAGGCGCCCTGGGCGGCGACGGCGAAAAAGCAAAAAAATCTGATTGGAGGGGGTAAAACGCAAAAAAACCTAGGGTTTTTATTTTCCTGGTGGCTGGCCCGTGGCATCCTCCTTGGCTCTCCGCACGCGCCGTCACGCCGCCGCACGCGTCGCTGCCTCGCCGGCTCGCCGCCGTTCGCCACTTCGGCCTTCGCCGCGCTCTGGTGTCGACGCCGGCCTCGCGCGCGCCTCCGTCTGGCCATCTTCCCTCGCGCGCGACGACTTCGGCAGTCTGGCGGCCTCGTGCAGTCGTGCTCCGGCCTCCGGCGGCGCTCCTGGTCTCCGACCGCCCCGCTCTTTCCTCTGTTCTCCGGCGCGGCTCGGTCCGCCGGTGCGCTGCACTGCTGCTGTATGGTGGGCTTGTGCTGCTATTTAAGTAAAAAACATAGTGATGTCTTGTATGGTGGGCCTGTGCAGCTCCAGGCGCCGCCTAGGCGCCCCTAGGCGCTAGGCGGCCAGTCACCGCCCGACTAGCGCCTAGCGCCTTTTACAACACTGCATGCATCCTGATCGGAGACGCCCCAACCACCATGGTTGAGGGTCCCTACCGCACAACACCTATATTTAAAGGGAAAAAGTTCTAGTGAATAAGGTTTTGTTCTTTGGGTACTGGTCCTCAATCCCGACTCCTAAGGCAACCGATCTGCTCGGGCGCCACAGCGGTGGAAAACCCCCCTCACCTTCACAACGACAATGTTAGACTAGACGCCACAAACTACCATAACGTTCTTCCTCATCATCGAGCAAACCTAGAAGTAACCATAAGCGCCCAGCTAGCCCTAACTCTAAACCCTAGCGATCCTAAGTCTTTAGTTTCTATCACATAATAATCGTGGCTATCCTTCCTGCATTTCTAGTGGTTGCGATTAATCCCCAGCCTTGATTTAATCGTACATAATTTATTTTTTATTTTAGATTAAAAAAATTAAACTATTTTATTACATCGTACAAACTCCTGACCTAACATAAATCTTAAAATGAAAAATGAAGCCGACAGATCGTCGCAAAGTTTCTCTAAATGTATTTCACTGAATTTCATAAAAAAAATACACCTGCAGTTTCGGAGCATGCGTGTGTTGGGTGCAGTGTTAGTAATGCTCCTCAGCATCAACCTGTCACCATTCCTGAAGCTAATGCTCTCCGTCTAGAATGCACGCCAGGTGCCTGAAGAACCACAAGTTTCAGGAGACGGCTTAGTAATTCAGACTGGAACGGACAAGCAGAAAGATGGTAGAGATTTTTTTTTCTGAATCAATTGGCACATGGCCCACAATCTTAGCAAACAAAGGATTAAGGGTTTACACGAAGTGCAGGTAAATTAACAAAGTTTCGACGTTTTGTTGAGATGACAGCACGATCTGGATCCAATGTAGTTATTGCCAAATCACAGAATCTTGGGTTTCTCTTTTCTGGGACTGGTGCTACACAATTTCATACTGTACATTGCAATTCACGTCTTACATGATGACACATCTAAGCCCTTTCTGCTCTACTCTTTGGTCTTCATTGCCTGCAAAAAAAAAACAAATGAGTTAAGAATCCTATATGGTTATGAGGCTATAATACCTAATGACCTGTTCGCTAGTTCAACCGACATCATATTCCTCTGAGTAGTTAGTGCAAAATACATATGGGTTACTGAAGCAATGAAATGGGAATTACAATCATGAGGTTGGTAGAGCCTGCGATTCTGAGGAGCAGACATCTCCTTTTTTAAGCTGATTAGGATGTCCTGCATTGTATGCTCCCTTTGCCAGTTACCTAGCATAGGAAATAATGCTGGTTCAACCTACAAAAATAGCCCATTGTAAGTACTAAGCCAATCATCATCACTGACTACTTCAGTACAAATGAAAGCAGGTGGACAGGTACCATTCCGGTTTCTTGATCCACACATGTCATATTGATTCGAGTCTGGAATCGAACAGCAGGTGGTTTGTCCGGATAGTCTGTATCACAGAACAACTTCAATTGGTAGATTCGCCCCTCGTGAACAGTCTGCAATACAAAATGAATGCGATCATTTAGTTCGAGCATGCATAAGTAAATACAGATAACATCTAGTAACGGGTGTTTTACAACGCACATTAGGAGGACCAATGATAGTTCCTGTCCAGGAACGCATATATATGTCATCAGAATCATCCATTCCATAGCTCACTGTTCCATCACCAATGCCCTTCTCACCTCGCTCAAGCTCTTCTAGTAGTCTAAAGTTTCTGGGAACTGCAGAGAACATACTCACCACAGTAACAATCTCAATATATTGTCAGCAACTTACTCAAACAAAATTGGAGTTTAGTAGCTAATTTAACAGTTTTCTGCATTAATGTAAGGTAAACGGCTCTCCAGAATGAGCACACTCCATATATGTACTTAATTTTATTTTGAGACTTTCTTATGCGCTAGTGCAATACACACTGTACCTTATGCTTTCTTGTGATAAATAATTTTATTAGGTAAACTCCCATTAAAAATGAGTAGATGGTATGGAATTTTCTGAAGTGGGGAAATGTATTTTCAGGAACGTGTTCGATGGAGTACTGGTTCTGCTATTTCTTGGAATCTCAGTCAGACATAATCAGATTCAAGACTATCTGTTAATCTAGCAAATATTTTAGGTTTTGAACCTAATTCCTGTGTACTTCTATAATCTATGGCCAGATTACAAAATCAGTGGTTAAAGTGGTCATTTTAGGATCAAGGAAGTATAACTGCGAAACCATTCTAACCAACTATAAGGACTTAAGGAGTATAGGATGGATTCGATTGCTAGTAAATAGGTATTGAGGTGTTTATATTATGTTCTGGACCAATTCTATTTCCATCAAGGAACATTAAGCAAATTTTAGAGAATAGAAACACACGAGAAGTGGTAAGAAGAAACATCACATGGATTCACACAAAAGAAAAAGACCACATTTTTCTTGGAATCAGGCACCCTGTGCAAGGCCAAGACACCAAGTGGCATTGCTTTGGAGGATGAATCCTGAGCACCCAATATAATTCTTAGGAGTTAATTCTGAGTAATCTTCTCTTAGTTTTGCTTCAAAAGCTGTAATCTTTCCTTAACTGGACTATGGATGATGTCATTTAGTCTGCTGTTGGTTGGCATACTTATCAGTTACCACACAAGTAAAATGCATCATCCTGGTTTCCTTTTAATATCATTAATTTAGTTGTAAAATTGAGATTTAACGTTCATTCGTTTACTAGCTGCACTGCCACAAATCTGCGCCAATCTACAATTTGGGGTAAAAAAACCATGTTCATGAACAAGTGGGGTATAGCTGGTAAGCCACAACTGTGGCAGTAAACTCAATGGTAACAATGAATTATCAGACTTGCCTAACTTAATAGTGGCAAAAAAAATAATTTTGCAATGACTAAAATACCCTCTAAAATAGCAATATTGTTCCAGACCAAACAAGTCGCAACTCGCAACAGTGAGTTTTGGTTATAATTGTTCTTAGTATTGAGCAAGACATGGCGAATGTACTAGTTACATACCAAAATCGCGTTCTACAAAAAAGTATCTTAATCAAGAAGTGGTTGAGATGTCAACATACTGCTATTAAGATCAAACTTATGGAGTAATCATAACACAAACTTATTCATATGCAATAATTCGCACTAAAAGATAAATGTGAGCTGCCAGCAACTCCAGCTAACCCCCTAAATCATACTGTCCAAGTGTCCATCCATATATCATATTGTCATTGTGCCAATCACAGAGGAGTTCAGCAATTTTGGCCTAGCCGTAAAAGAACAAACATCTCGACCAAATTTCACACTGCTAATCGACCAATTTCTAGTCTCTCGACCTGACACGGGCATGCAGTGATACTCCAATTGAGAATTGAGACTACCCATCAGCATTCCCCACTTGCGTTACAACCTCATCTCGAACAGACTCGAAGCATCCCTAATTCCTCGAGAATCTACATTTGCCCCAGAATTTCTTGACTACGTGGGCACCAAAAAAAAAAAACCATCGCCCCGCACGCGAGAATCCACTCCCAAAATCCCGTCTTGAGCTCGAGAACTCTTCCCGAAACCCGCACGCCAATCCGCAAAGATCCCGCCATCTCGCCCAAACCCACGACCACGGGAACAAAATTCGTCAAGGAGACATTCCCAAGAAAAGACGAGCAGGGACCGGACTACTCACCGACGACCGGGGCCGATCCCTCCGCCCCCATCGCAACACCCTCCTCCTCCAGCTCCCACTATTGCCTCCCCGCCGCCGCCGCCCTGCAATTCTTCTCGAGCTGTGCTAGAAGCGGTGGTATGGTAGCAGCTACTACTAAACTGGCCCGCGAGGACAAGGAATTCCAAGCCCGGGTTGAGGAGAGAGAGAGATCTTGCTGGGGAGAATGGCGGAGGGTTGCAAAATTCGCAGCCGGAGACGGAGGGGAGGAGGCGAGTAGGGGAGGGGAGCAGCACGTCAGGGGGAAGAACCGGGGCGAGACCGCGAGAGAGGATAAGAAAATTTTGGCGCAAAACGCAGCAATCAGGAGGACGCGGACCACCGGATTTGTCGATCGGAGCCCTCGGTTTCCAAACGGACGACCTGGGTTTGACTTGCCACTTGCCAACTTGACTCGGTTTCTGACATTGCAAATTTCAGGCTCAGTTTGTAATTGCTGAAAAAAAAAGTTAGGCCTCTCTTAGATTTAAGGAATTTTGAAGATTTTTTCGATCATTTGTGTGCATCCAGCGATTTAACACAAAACTTCAGCGCATGTTAGCATGCGTTGATCGTGTTGATTACCCAGTTATTGCGTTGTCAAGTTTGGTGATTGGTCATAACTGGGATGATATGTTTGTTGATATTCAACCACTCTCCGAAATCCCCATGATTCCTGATGTTTTTCATCCCGGTATGTATCACTTTGTATGCTGCTGCTTATTCACAATTGACCCAGGCATTAAAGTATATAATATATAGCCAAATAGCCAATAGGGTCTGAAGTGAGATTGACTCTTATTTGAGATTTTAAAAAGGATCAGTTCTTTCTTCTCAGTTGAAAACATCGCATTAGCCCAAATGACAAATGGATCCAAGATTACATGTCAAATACAAGAAGCCATGATTCAAGCAAGCAGCAGGCACAGTGAGGGTCTCGACTATTACATTTGATTCAGGTTTATTTTCTAATCCAAAATGCAGTACATAGACAAGGTACAAGTACAACAGTCCTTGCTTGGATCTTCAGCACAATGCCTGGACGAATTAATAGTCTACCTGCCATGAAGATGATCATCGTCCAAGAGCATCGGGTACACAAGTCCACTAGATTCGCAATCTTGAGCACAGAATTGATTTCTACACTAATTTTTGTCCTATGTTGCCTCATGCCTATCAGAATGCTCCTCGCTTCAGCTTGTCCATGAGAAGGTGGGCAACAGATTCGAAACCTTGCTGTCGTGCTGTAGTTAACAGGTCCAAATATTGATAGGATCAGGATTCAGGATAATCAAGAACAATATGTACCATGATAGGATCAACATTAACTTTAAGGTTGGAACGCAGGAATTTCATATGAATTAGTTCAATTCCTTCAAAATTCCCATGAAAACCATACATTCCAAAGAAGGCCTCGAATTTTGAATAAGCATCGCATATCAGGCTGTAGAGATAGAATTACCGTCAAATATGGCGATCCCAGTTGGTGCTAACTTCCTCTTCTTCAAGCAGATGGAGCTGGGTAGTTTTTGTAAAAAATGAGCAAGTGAGCATATGTTTAAATTTTAATGAGTAAGTGAGCATGCATTTCTGATTATAATTGTCATTTGAAATCATTTTTACTGAAACAAAAGATCAAACTTCAAAGCTTTGCACAGAACAATACCTGTTGCATATCCAGAATTTCTTGATACCCTTCTCCTCAATGCAGTGAGGGCACATCCAGCTCTTGTTCTTCCTGACCTCATCCATATCTGATATCCCACATCAAAATCAGAAGTTTACCGGATACCGACAACAGTAGCATTTATTCGCAGCGTTGATCTTACCTTCGCCGTACCTGACTTTCAGGCAAGCACGGCAGAGTATCCCGTAAGAAGAATGGCAAGAGGAGCAGTCCGTCTTCCCTGTAAAAGATTGATCAAAACTCAAAAGTGTCAACTATTGCATTGCCTGTGCATAATAACTGGCACAAAAAGTTTGACCTTTGCATGGCTGGTTCAGGTCTCCTTCTCCGCAGCGCTTGCAATCCTCTTCTCCGCACAATTTCTTCTGCCTTTATCACACACGAGAAGATTTTTTTTCTTAACAAGTTGTATGAAAAATTCAAAACTATAGGTCCGAGCATTCTTTCTCAATGAGCACTAATCAGTGATACGTGTTGATGGTTTTGTGAATCTACCTACAGAAATGGCAGCAAATCCCAAGAACAGTGTCGTACACGGCGCCTCTCGCCTTGCTGTCACACCGCCTCTCCTGCAGGATCCGCACCCTCTCCTTGTCGATCACCACCACCGCCTTCTTCTCTTGCTCCTCTTCGTCTGATTCCTCCGCTTCCTCCGCAGCCGCCTTGCTCAATGATCCTGAGAGAGACAGCACAGAAACTTGTTCCCGATTCAGGCATCCAGAGACATGGAGATGAAGCGGCCGCGACAGCGAGCCATCAAGAGGGGACCGACCTTTCAGAGGCAGCGCCTTGTGCTTTATGGAATGGCCGTTCAGCCGGGCGGAGCAGCGGGGTCCCGGCGCAGATCTGGTCGGGGCTGTGGCGGAGATGGCGATCAAGCGGCCGGAGCGGCGGACCGGGGTGAGGACCCGCCGTGGCTTGGGGGTCTTCCTAGGGGTTCCGCCGCTACCGACGCGGCTGAAGGCGGCTGAGGCGGAGGTGGTGGCGCTGAGCTCCCCGACGCAACGGCGCAGGCCGAGCATCTCCATCCGGGCCTAGGAGACTCCCCAGGTTCCAAAAATCAGCGGCGACCATAGATCCACGGGGAGCTTCACATCTGGAAGAAATCTGAAGGTTGAGAGGACGGATGCTCGCGCGTACCAGGTTCTCGGAGATGCGGGCATCGCGGATGCTCTCGTAGTCGGACTTGTCCGCGAGGCTCCCCATGGCGGCGGCGGCGGCGGCTTCCTGAGATTGGCTGCGTTTCGCGTGGTTGGTTTTGGTGGCTCGGCGCCGAGTGAAGAGAGATTTGAATGCCAGGTAAAAAAATTTGCTTTTTGAAAGATCGTTTATCTTTTTACCCGTTTCCCCGGAGGTTTGCTCCGTCTGGTTCCCTATTTTTTTTACTGTCGTACCATCTCCCAGTTACTCGTACGACTACTTAAATTTAAATTTGAATTTATGTATTTTTTTAAAAAATAAAGCTCTTTCTCTAAATGAATTTCTTTCCTAATGCATTCCCTAAATCATTATTCATCTCTCTCAAATATAGAATTAGTTTAGCAAATCTCTATTTTCATTTGTACATTTTTTTTGCATCACTACAACAATCCAGGGAACTTCCGTCGGCCAAAGCCGACGGAAGTTAGCTCTTTCCCGACGAAAGAAGCTAACTTTCGTCGGCAAAAGGCTAACTTCCGTCGGCTTTTGGCCGACGGAAGCGGGTAGACGGAAGTTAGCTAACTTCCGTCGGCGGCCGACGGAAGTTAGCTAACTTCCGTCGGCCAAACCTAGCCGACGGAAGTTACCAGAAAATCGGTAACTTCCGTCAGCTAAATCTAGCCGACGAAAATTATTTTTTTTTGTTTTTTATTTTTTCTGTCGACGGGCCAATAACTTCCGTCGGCTAATGTTGGCCGACGGAAGTTAACCAAAAATACGAAAAAAAAGAAGAAAATTTGCAACTTTGCTGCTCTGATTGCTTCCAAAGTGGCATTCTGCTCATTAACAAAACAGTGGTACACATCATCTGTGCCTTATAAGCACCAGTTTAACCATAGAACCAACGAATAAATACCCATGTTTCAATAATTAACATTTCAGGTACTTAATGTAAGCATGACTAGAAATAAGGTGTTGTACTGCAGCCAGGACACAAAGCAAGCCACTTCGGACACAATTCTGGCCTTGTCATTTTCTTGTCATCTTTGTTGAGCGACTTGATCTCTTGACAGCTTAAGAGAATGTCTTCAACTTTTGAAATGATATCCTCCGATATGGAGTCAGAATCCTTATTTGAACCATTGAGCATTTGAACTTTACTGATTCCAAGAAGTTTGGAACCTATCGATGGTGCTTTGGCATCAACAGCATTCACTGGAGGGTTCAATAATTTAAGAAAAAAATGGATACAAGATTCTGAATCCAACAAATGATTATCTTGGACCTGAACAACAAAGAGAAAGGGGGATGGAAAATAAGTACAAGTGAAGCAAAACTATTAAAGAGAATGAACTGTTGGTACTTTAACTGAATTTTGCATCATAAGTTATAACTTCAAAACAAGTGATGAAAATTAGAGCATGGACTTGCTTACATAATCTTCTTTGTAATCACATGACAAAATATTTGTGGAAACTGGTGATTGGTGAATACTACTTTTAAAACTGTACAGTAGAAATAAATAACTTGTTCATTATGTGATTATCTTTATGATCTGTTAGATAAAGAAAATAGTTAATATACATTGAAAGAAAAATGGAATAGAGCACACACAGAGGCATGAGGGCTGAATTAAGAGGTACTCACATCACTTGCCAAAATGAATAGAATAGCTGCTGCACCAATAGTGCAGGGGGGTCATCAAAGTTCAAAACCAAAATTGCATCAATAATTTGTTGTACCAATCTATAGGATATGAGAAAAGAAGACAGTTGTGAGTAATAAAATGGAATAAATGTAACAGTAATTTCAGAAAGTTGAAACAGAGTATGTTGCTTGCTGAATATTCAAATGAAGATGTTCTGATATTCAATACAAAAATGAATATAAAATTATAAATATTGCAAGTATGTTGATGTGTAACAATAGTTGTAATTCTTATGTACATATATCAGTAGAAAAAGGTAAAAAGTAATGCAAGACTCTAATGATTCAAGCTACCACCCTCCTGAGGGAACATGTTGTTTGCTAACATGAACCTCCACAATTTAAATAAGAAATATTTTGTAACCAAGCGACTGGCAATATTCTACACATGTATCTATATTTATACCTAAGTAGTCCTAATTCAGTTAAGAAAGAAGTGTTTTAGTCTCTAGGCATTCATCATCAGTACCATGTTTCCTTCATCTATAATACATCAGATTAGCTAAGTAAAGAGACCAATATGGTAGAAATGTTGAAGGACGCCATAAGATCATACTTCCTAAACCCAGATACAACATTTGGTCCCAAATTGACTGAGGAGTGGTAATAAGTTAACACATACACACACGGCGCGGGTTCTTGGCAGCACAAAATCGTATACCAGCACAGTGAGAACCCTGACCGAGCAAACAAATGGAACCAAAATTCAGAGCAATCAAACATACACGGGTTGTCCCCGTCGAGCGCGAAGTTCACCTCGTCGAGGCTCTCCATCATCTCCCCGTACTCCTCCACCTCCATGAGCGTCGCGGTGGCCGCCACCGCTGGCTCCGCGTAGTCCCCACCTCCTCTTCCTCCCATCCCCCGCCGCCTCCGCTGGGACGACGGCTGGGGCGGATCCTCGCCGAAGTCCCACATCGACGACGACTCCTGCGACGGCGGCAGCGGCAGCGGCTGCGAGGCGAGGTCGTCATCCTCCCCGTCGAAGTCGAACGCGTCCTGCGACGCCGAGAACCCCCCTCCTCCTCCTCCTCCCTCGCCGCCGCCGCCGCCGCCGCCGTCCGAGAAGGACCGGGATCTGCGTCCGTAGGTGCGCACGATCATGGCGTCTCCCTGCTGCTCTCCCCAGCTGCGCGTGCGCGCATAGGAGAGAGATTTGGGCGTCGCCTCGCCTCGGACTCTCTGGGTCGCGTGGGTGGAGGCCGGGGAGGCGGGCGGAGGCGGCGGGAGGCGGCGGAGGCGGCGGAGGCGGCGGGAGGCCGTGGAGGCGGCGGAGCCCGTGGAGGTGGGCGGAGGCGGCAGGATGGAGGCCGGGGAGGCGGGCGGAGGCGGCGGGAGGCCGGGGAGGCGGGCGGAGGCGGCGGGAGGCCGGGGAGGCGGGCGGAGGCGGCGGGAGGCCGGGGAGGCGGGCGGAGGCGGCGGAGGCCGTGGAGGCGGCGGAGGTGGGCGGAGGCGGCGGGATGGAGGCCGGGGAGGCAGGCGGGGAAGAAGAGAGAAGGAAAACCTAGGGTTAAAAGGCATGGGCTGAGAAAAAGAGGCGCGGCAGCGAAAAAAAGCGCGTGTATTAACTTCCGTCGGCCACATCTAAAGCCGACGAAAGTTAATTTTAACTTCCGTCGGCTTTTATGCTGGCCGACGGAAATTAAGGGATTTATACCGGGCGGGGAAAAATACCTCTATCTTCCGTCGGCCACTGTGAAAAGCCGACGAAAGTTAGCTTATCTTCCGTCGGCTTCTTTAGGCCGACGAAAGTTAGCTAACTTCCGTCGGCTTTTGGAAAAGCCGACGGAAGATAAAATAGCCGACGAAAACTTTCTGTTTTCTTGTAGTGCATGTGCATTATTTTTTCCCGTATGTGTTGTTATAAGTTGACATATTTGAATGTATTATAGTTTTATACAAAATTAATATATATTATAGACCATATTTGTAGGATTTAAAAATAGGGATTGAGATTATAGGGAAACTGTCGTAGATTGATTAATTTTTAGAAAGAGATAAAGTTTAGGATGATCCCTATATGTGATTTAGAGACTAAAATTTAGAAGGTCTCTTGGAGATGCATCTAGAGATATATAGAGATATATAGGTTCCTAAATTTAAAATTTAAGATTTTGATGGAAAAGTAGACTCAACAACACCCCTAAATAAATCTCTATCATAAACCATTTTCTAAATCTCTTGTTATCTATCCTAAATTTAGGAATACTTTCTCGTTCCTTATTTAAAAATAGGGATAGAAAAACTATTGGAAATCAAATTTGTTTTTAAGGATTAACAGGAATAGGATGATTCAAAAATGCTCTTATACAAGTCTTAGGAAAGTAAATTAAATAAATCTGTTTATTATTATTTATTCTACTCTGGAATACGTTAGTTGTTTATTTATAAGAGTGGTATCATTTGTTTGATAATGTTAATCATAAAATGATGGTGAGAATATCTAAAAGTTCAAAAAAAACTTAAGTTTTAGACGTAGTTGAGAACTTGAGACGGCTAAAATGACTCGTATAAGAAATGAGAGATTTTTTTAAAAAAATAAAATAAAATCTTAGGCATGCCCATGGATCCGTCGGTACTACTTATGTGAGAGAATACAAACCGATGAATTGTTGATCGGTTTCGCTAAAAAGATGGTGATTTTTATAATCAAACAGGTGCTCCATTGTTTTTAGTTCTCGTACCCACTGTGTTGTTTAAAAATCAGTATAGGATTTAGATTTACTCATAGATACTTTACAAATTTTGACTGGTTTTTAATTAAAATTGTGTCGCCGTGACACTCCCTTGCGTGTTCTTTAACGTCAGAGATTGTGAAGAACGATTTGGAATCAAATTAATCAACTGTCTGCTAGTTTATTTACATTCCGTTTTGTATGCAACAATCTTTATTTACATTAAACTGCAAACAGACCGCCATGTCGCTGCACACGTTCCTCGCATGATCACCGTCTTCTTCACTCTCACCCAGAAAGGTCTCCACGAGCTCGTCCCACTCACTGCTCGCCGTCGACGACGACGTGCTGCGCGGAGTCGTCGTCGTCGAGGACTTAGGGCTACTGAACTGCGAAGAGAATGCATCGTCTTCTGGTGGAGTCCCCTCCGGAATGAACACCACGTGCTCCATTGCATTGATCTCGTGTTCTGCAACTGATTTGCTGGTCTCTTGCACTCTTAGCATCCTCTGCTGGGATGGGGGTGATGTCGATTCTTCTTCTTGCTCCATTAACTGGTGATGACAATCAGAACATGCAAGCTTATGACAAATCGTGAAAGAACACCGCTAAGATCAGAACGAGCATCAAGATGAGAAAAAAAATGCACGGAATGAGCTATGTAATTTACAGACATATCAAGATGCATGCTTTATGGAAGAGGAGAGCAACATGCATGACTCACATCCAAAGCTTTCTGAGCCTCTCTTTCGATCCAAATAATCCCGTGGTCAGACGTGGCATTGCACGACAACACCACATGCTCAAATCTGCCCTCTGATGGAACTGCCGTTCTGACACGCGGCGGAAGCCTCCCACATCTGCACAACAATTGACAATGTGGATGCAATGCCAGTTAAGCCCAGATCAACAGATCTGAAAAGAAGAGAAGGATTTTTAACCTTAAAGTTTGTAAGTTGGACAAACAGTTGATGTTTGGAAGGTTCTACCTGCAATTCTGCCGCTCCACGATGTGGAATACTCTGCCGGGAGCATAGAGTTTGGATGGATCATTAAGCTTCTCTTGTGGCACAAACGTGTCTCTCATGCAAACGAAACACAACAGGCACGGCAAACTGCAATGCGAGCCATAGTGAAATGGTGAATCAACGAATTGAATCAGCTGCTGGAAGCCTGAATAATTACTATGGATTAACATAGCTGAACAAGGCAGAGCATGTTCAGTTTAGTTGTGTTACCAGAAAATGGATCCGAAAATGTGTTGCAGAGGCGATGGAGTTCTGGGCAAGAAATCATCCTGCATCAGTTTCACGAACTGCGTGAGTGAGTCAATTCCAGAAATCAAGACAGTGCATCGAGGTCGGCTTCGATTTTTGTTGCAGAGCGTGCAGCAGTGCAAGAAATAAAATGCAAGAGCAAAGAAGAAAGAGGCTTGCCTGCAGCACGACTGAGTGCACGACGTCGGCGTATTCGACGGCGAGCCCGAGTGACATGCACCGCGGCGGCGCCATCGCGTAGCACCTCACATCGTCGCGGCGAAGACCGAGCCTCCCTAACCAGCACCTCACCGCCACGACAGCCGCGAGCGCGGCCACCCCCGCGCCGAGCGAGTGGCCTACGAACACGAGCGTGCACCCAGCCGGCCCGGACTCCGCCACCATTCGGCGCAGCGCAGGGCCCTCCCTGTCGAGCAGCCACACTGCGGCGCGGAGCAGCCCGCGGTGGGCGTGCCCTCCAGCGAACGGCTCGGGCCCGCCGGCGTCGAGGAGCACGCGGTAGTCCTCGGGGCGCGAGAGGCCTAGGCCGCGCACGGCGAGCACGACCTCCCCTCGGGCGCGGTCGTGGGATAGACGGTACGGTGGGCAGAGCCACGACGGCGCCTGCTCCGGATCGTAGCCTGGCCCGGCGTCGTAGGCTGCGAGCGCGGCGCGGCAGGCGCGCGGGACAGGCGCGAAGGAGGAAGTCGAGGCCGCGGACCAGGACGCGCTGTCGTCGGCACCGGACAGAGAGAGGCGGTGGAGCGCCCACCGCGCGCAGGCGAGGGAGAGAGCGCACTCGGCAGCGCAGGAGAGGGCCATGGCGCCGCGCGCGTGGCGTGGGGGGTGAGATCGTGAAGCCGGCATTGCTTGGTGGCCAAGGGAAGACGAAGGCTTGGGTTTATGTCGGCTTTCTGGAAGGGATGAGGTTTTCAACACGCGCGAAGCTACGACGAGTTGGTGAATTCAAAAACTCCCCAACTTCTAGAAGGAAGAAATCAAGGTTTGACCCTTTGACATTTGAAAACAAAACGAACTATTATTAAATTTATTCAAAATTCTGTATAGCATTTTGATGAAATTTTAATGAAGTTTTAGAGGTAGACGCAAGGCTCAATCTTAACTGCTCTATGTTTGTCGAACATTCGTAGATATGTAAGTTGTCATTGACTTTTTAAAATAAAAAAATAATAATATTGACGACTAAATATTTTATGTAGATTTTTGAAAAACTTATAAAGATATAATATTTTGAAAGCTTTTGTTGATACAAACTTAAACATGTCATTTTGTTATGCTGAAATTTCATATCCTAAACAAAAGTTTTACCTGTCTTGCTTGCTATGTATGAATTATAAAATATTATTTCTTTATAAGTTTTTATAGTCTCTCACCCGACTTTTTATAGTTTGCTCTTCGGTATTATTTTATATTACTACTCAGCAATCAATACTTGTCGTTTATATAATAAACACTCTTAACAAAAAGTCTATAACGCATATAAAATAAAATATATTTTATTTATTTTATATAATATTATAAAATTTCTTTTTATTCGTAGCAAAGCACGGACAATTTACTAGTCATTATAAATGTTAACCGAAGGTCTTGCAATGAAATAAATGTTAACATAATTAAAAATGGCTGATTTAGAGCAAACCTAAGGGGTGTTTAGATACCGGGGCTAAATTTTAGCCCCGTCACATCCAATGTTTAAATATTATTTTAAAATATTAAATATAGATTATTTACAAAACTCATTCATAATTGTTGGATTATTCGTGAGACGAATCTAATGAGCCTATTTACGTTATGATTTGACAGTGTGATGCTACAATAAACATTTATTAATCATGAATTAATTAGGTTTAATAAATTCGTTTCGTAAATTACCCTATGGGTCTGTATTTTTTATAATTAGTTCACATTTAATTCTTTAAATTAATGTCCAAACACCTGATATGACACATGCTAAAATTTAGGGTATGTTTAGATCTAAGGGGATAATGCAAAGTGACTAAAATAAGAGCTAAATGCTTTATTGTCATGCTTATTGCTTTTTATGTATGCATGTATGGTGAGGGTAGAGATGGGAAAAATGAGCATCTTAGCTCCTCTTTGGAGGCTAATGGGATTAAAATTTTGTCTCTTTTAGCTTTTGGTGTTTAGATCTTTAGCATCTAAAATGATTAAATTTTAGTCACTTTGCTTTAATTCCTTAATCCAAACAGTTACTTAGTCCATTAATCCAAACACCCCTAAAATAGCTACCTATATCCTAAGATGGACGCACACACACGCAGGGGCGAACGCATGTGTAATTAACGGGGTCCGGCGACCCCGGTGACTTTGTGAGAAACTTTTATACGTAGCCTTTTTTAATCGGCTATGACGACAGTAAAATAATAAACGGACCCTAGCAGCCCATTAACAAATGTTTACTTGCTACTATTTTGGTAGTTTATTTGTCACAACAATTATTGATGATTTTACTCTTTTATCTCTATGTTATGTATGACATTACTTTGTTATAAGCTATATAAATTTAGGGCATCCATTTAACTGACCGCGGTGAGGATTTATCCTAGATTCGCCACTGCACACACGATTATTTGGAGCACCGAACGTTAAATAAAATTCAAACTATCAAATCCACGTAGGACGTGTAAATGTAATTTGCACTTTTGGACTTTGGTTTCTTGCTCATGGACCTTAGCCCGCACCAACCAAAATCACGTGCACGATGTTTGGCCGCCAGGCCACCCAAAACGCTGCACTGCAGCAGATCTCGATGTTCCGAGTGGTCGACTGCCTTAGCAAACGAAGAAGAAATATTTTTTCAAATCTAGAAAATAAAAATCTGAATTCCCTTGTAGTACGTAGTAATATTCAAACAATGGACCGGGAATCTTTGACCCTCCCAGACAGGTGGGGCCCCTTTGCACTCGCAGCAGCAGTGACCACTGACTAGCAGCAGCATCTCGATGCCAAACTGCAAAGCTGATGCCTGTTTGGCGCACTTGCAAAGTATCATAAGTTTATATTATAAAATAAGATTATTTATTTCCATTCTAAAATAAAAAGTGTTGACGTCTCGACTAATATCCTTAATCTATTGACCAGTTCAAAAAAATATTGCTTTCTAAAGATGTGATAAGCATCTCCAAAATAAGTTACAAACATATCTTTTCTCTAAATTTTTAGAATTATAACTAAAAATCAACTACATCAGATACTCTAATTGACTATCAAAAATAAAGAATTCTTAAAATTAATTATTTCGCTTCCTATTTATGAGAAGAGTACATGCAGACTCTAATTTAGAGACTCTATTAAAAAGAAATCCGTTTAAATTGATTTACATCTGAAAAATCCAAAAAAATTATACAATTCTAGAGATACTCTAAAACTAAAACTAAGCTAACGAAAGAATTCTCGTTCGGCTCTTAGACATCAAGCCAACTCATTGGCCACTACACGGATAGTGTAAATAAACATACAACTTATTAAACAATTTATTACAATATGAATATAATAATTTATTGAGCTGGTTTTTGACTAAATATCCATCGTATTTTGGTGAAAACCATCTATTACCATCACATATTTAAATCCCAATCTCTCTCCATATGAATACTCTATTTTAAGTATATTATAGCCATTTATCATATATATAAACACAATAATTTTTATTATCAATCGTTTATTATCTACGTTATAACGGAGTAGCATGCACGCCGCACGCGAGGCCCGGGAGGTGCGGCCGACCGACCGACCGACCGACCGAGCCGTTCGTTTCGGTTCGAGTCTCGTCGCGTCGCGTCGGCTCCCTCTAGTCTCGTCTCGTCTCGTCTCGTCTCTGCAGTGGCTACTATTTTGCTTGGCTGTCCCCACTACCACGCTCTCTCCGCTTCTGTCTTGCTCGCTGCGCTCGCAGATTAGCAGCAGGCTCTCTCGCTTGCCCCACCAGTCCACCATCTATTCGATCGAATTCCTCCCCGGCGGAGAGGGAGGAAGAGATGGTGTTCAAGGGAAGATTTTTCTCGTCGTCGCGGCACAAGTCGTCGGAGTCGTCGAGCCCGGACGGGAGCAACAGCCCGCGGACTCCGACATCCGCGCCGGTGGCTGCGGCGGCAGGGTCGCCGGCGTCGTCCAGATCCGATAAGAAGAAGCCCAAATCGGAGACCCCCAGGAAGCGCGACAAGCTGTTCGGGTCCGCGTCGTACGCGTCGTTGGCGGCGGCGGCGGGCTCTAAGGGAGCCGCGGGGACGTCGGCCTCGTCGAGCCCGTCGTCTGATGGGAGGAAGGGCGTCGCAGCGCAGCTTAGGGATGGGGGCGGTGGCGCGGGCGGGGCGTCGGCGGCGGCGCTGTCGCCGATCCTGGCGTCCTCGCTGGGGCTCAACCGGATCAAGACGAGATCCGGGCCGCTGCCGCAGGAGGGGCAGCGCATCGCCGCCGCGCTCGGAAGTAGCAATCTGTCTCGTGGGCATGCGCAGCCGGACCCGTCGGCCGCATTGGCTAGTGTAGGTGGGAGGAAGGCCGGAAGCTCGTGGGCAGATTCAAGCACTGGAGGTAGTGGTGCCCGGGGGAAAGGGAAGACTGCCGAACAACAGGTGCGGGGTGTGGCAGCATCGAACCTGGTATTGGAAGGGAAGAGCTCTGCAAAAGGTTACTATCCTGTTGATGTATTTCCTTTTAAACTGGTCTTACAGTATTATCCTACATGTTTTATTTATTTTTGAAGCTAGGGTTAGACCTTCGCAGTGGTGACCTCTTGCATCGCAGTTAAGGGGATATCAACCTTTAAGTAGTTCAATTCATGCACCCTTCGGAGCTTACTGAGTTGACTGTTTTATTAATAATGATTTCACCGTAGATGTATTAGGTTATCGTAGATGTATTAGGTTATTGGGGGATGGGCGTGCATGGTTTTTATTGCTGCATGGTATCTTGATTCTAAACCTGAACCACTGGAGCTAACAGAAGGATGATTCTTACCATTTAAAGTAAGGAGGGCCTTCCAAATTAGCAAAGCACAGAGAACATGATCAAAAGTTAGTTATTGCATGCACATTTTAGTGGTTGAACATATGTTATTCCTGAAGAGCTCGTAATTGAAGTGAAATTAACTGTGTGCATCTTCTAATATTATATACACAGCTGATTTGATATATGACTTGAGCAAGGTGTTCATTTACTTGCGTTAGACTACTCTCACTTGTACTTCTAATACTTGTCTATGTGTATCAGAGCTATATCATTCAACTTGCTCAGTATGCTTTGCTAGTGATTCACAAAAGTGAACCGTTTGGAGTTTGCAGCAAACCTTATACTACTTTGCTGATAAATATTTTTCTATAAATATCCATATTTTTTTTTGCCACAACTGGCTGAATTTATTCTATAATGTGTGCTTTTATAGCATTTTATAGTTTCTGCTTCTCCTATATGAAATTGCACTTTCTGTAGGCTTGTCCATAGAACATTATATTTCATCCCATTTGCCTGGAGAACAATATCTAAAAATTCTAGAATCTGTTTATAAATCAGTGCCAAATGCTTCTTCTGTAACTGAAGAATCTGATATATGCATGCCTGATCTATCTCATACACAGCTAAATCGAATGCATTGCGGAACCACTCTGGAGATTTGAGGACTCCAACTCACATACCAGATAATGTGGTACTGCTTCTCCTACATGCTCATTTCATGTTTTAGATTAAGTCATTAAACAAATGATGGCAAAACCATAATTTTCTCTCTTCTTACACCTCCTATCTGTAATTCTGTATTGACATCATAATCCACAGGGCGCATATGATCCCTGTGAAACACCAAAGGAATCAGAGTCTCCACGCTTTAAGGCCATCATGCAGGCTACCAGTGCTCCAAGGAAGAGAGTCCCTGCAGATATAAAAAGTTTTTCACATGAGTTGAACTCCAAGGGGGTCCGACCTTTCCCTTTCTGGAAACCTCGGGGCATTTACAACTTGAAGGTATTATCAATTCATGGTTGCTGTGATATAGTGACTAATGGCATTCATTTTATTGTTTTACCTGGCAAAAATAACCTTGTCTTCTGTCATCAACACAGGAGGTGTTAAAAGTTATTCAAGTGAGATTTGAGAAGGCAAAGGAAGAGGTAAATTCAGACTTGGCAGTATTTGCAGGAGATTTGGTTGGTGTAATGGAAAAGTATGCAGAATCTCATCCTGAGTGGAAGGAAACTTTGGAAGATTTACTAATACTTGCACGTAGCTGCTGTGTAATGACACCTGGGGAGTTTTGGCTCCAGTGTGAAGGCATAGTGCAAGATTTAGATGATCATCGTCAGGAGCTCCCAATGGGTGTGCTGAAGAAACTGTACACTCGGATGCTTTTCATCCTTACAAGATGTACAAGACTGCTCCAATTTCACAAGGAGAGTGGCTTTGCAGAGGATGAAGTTGTTATGAATCAACGCGACAAGATCATACAATCTGCTGATAGGCAGATACTAGCTCAACCGGCTGTAGATGATGCAACAACCAGACACAGTAAAAGCGATGCAAGAAAATCATATAGTCAAGAGCAGCATAATTTAAAATGGAAAAGAAGCCAGGAGATAAAGCCTGTTAAGCTTCTTTCACCGCTTGATACAGATGTTAAGAAAGAGGTTGAGTCTCCCACCAGGGAACGTTTTTCTTCCTGGAAACCTTTTCCATCACCTGTTACAAAGTCCCCAAAAGACTCTATCCCTATTAAGGAGGATTCACCTAATAAGAAAACAGACACACTCCCTGTAGCAAGTAGCCATGTTGAATTGACCAGTCCAGTGGAGTCTACATCACATCAATCTCTTCCTCCCAAGCATCAACACAAAACTTCATGGAGTCACTGGTCTGACCAGCCAAATATTTCTGAAGAGGGTTCAATAATGTGTCGCATATGTGAAGAATATGTACCTACTCATTATGTAGAAAATCACTCAGCAATCTGTGCAAGTGCTGATAGGTGTGATCAAAAAGGTGTAAGTGTTGATGAACGACTAATCAGAGTTGCTGATGAACTAGAAAAGTTGGTAGAGTCTTATTCACAGAAAGACCTTCCTAATGCTGCTGGCAGTCCAGATGTTGCAAAAATTTCAAATTCAAGCATCAATGAAGAATCTGATGGTCCTTCTCCAAAGCTCTCTGATTGGTCTAGAAGAGGGTCCGCTGATATGCTTGATTACCTCCAGGAGGCTGATAGCACCATTTCACTGGATGACATAAAAAATCTTCCTTCGATGACATGTAAAACCCGTTTTGGGCCGAAATCTGATCATGGAATGGCTACATCATCAGCAGGAAGTATGACCCCTAGATCTCCACTAACAACTCCAAGATCAAATCATATAGACATGGTTTTAGCTGGCCGAAGTGCAATTAACGAGAGTGATGATCTTCCACAGGTAAGCTCTCTTAATCAGCATACTTCTAATATCACAATTTAACATGGAAAAGTCTAAGATGTTCAATGTGTCATGTATATATGTAATGTACAAGCTAATTTCACAATAGCATCTGTAAACACTATCAATTGCTCTTGTAACAAAAAGAAGCTAACACCATGTTTGATGCAAAAATACTTAGGAAGGTAATTGTTTTGATTTTTGAACAATTTATGGCTATAGATTATTCATTATTACCCGTTGCAAGTGCACAAAGCTAGTGAACTAAGCAAGAAGAAAGATTAGGAAGGTCATTCCTGTGATGTTTACCCACTTCTCTAAGAGCACACCCCTTCAGGTGTCGCACTGTCCCTCCTTAGTATGGTGATCATTATGTATTGTTACCAGTACTAAATGATTTTTTAAATATAATGCAACAAGCACTGACTGTTGTTTTATTAGAAAAATCTTGAATTTCATCCATCAACCTCAGGCTGTTAAGTGTTGCTGTAACAGTGTCCTTCAATCTGTGCAGATTGCTGAACTTGCTGATATTGCACGATGCATTGCACATACTCCTCTGGATGAAGAAAGTGCACTATCCCAATTGGTTACCTGCATAGAAGATCTGCAAGAAATTGTCAATCGTAGGAAGCATGAGGCTCTCACGGTGCAGACATTCGGTACACGTATAGAAAAACTCCACCGGTGAGTCTCTGCTGAGTTCAGTGCACAATTGCTTTTACTAAATGACAGCATATGAAAATAATTATTGTAGGCTGTTTCTGTTTTGCTTCTTTCCCACAGTTATGCTATTTCCTATTTCTTAATTTGCCTTCACATTTGTAATTTTTTAGTGAGAAGTACCTACAGCTTTGTGATTCGGTTGATATGGACAAAGTTGATTCAGCAAGTACTGTAATGGATGAAGAAGATGATGTTGTCCGTAGCTTACGAGCTAGTCCTGTTCACCCAGTCAAGGATCGTACTTCGATCGATGACTTTGAAATCATAAAGCCTATCAGTCGTGGAGCATTTGGACGTGTTTTCTTGGCCAAAAAAAGAACTACAGGAGACCTCTTTGCTATAAAGGTATTTGTTGTCATATATTTGTTCTCCTATGTACTCAGACATGTTCTCATTGACAAGAAATTCTTGATTGTGTCTGGAAGGATGTTGCCATTATTGACCAAAAACTGAAAATATTGCTATCTGACTATCTGTCACATGCAAACCAGAATTTTGCATGCAAAAAAGGGCAAATGACATTTCTTTTGATGTAAATACATTAACTACTTTTCAACTTGTTTGATTGTTTCCCCCAAAAAATCAATAAAACACTTTCAAGAATATTTGTTCATGTTGATACTCCCCACCCTAGTCTGATAGGATTGCATCAATACTTCAGAAAGGGCCTTGATGCCCCTTCCCCTAACCTCCTCCTTTCTAACCAACATGACATGGACACATGGTCAACTTATTGGATTGAAAACATTTGCAAGCTTATTTACGTAAAAAATGGAAATACTTGTGGGACCTCAATGTTCAGAGAAAGGGATATTAGAGAGATGGATATTTTCTCACTTTTGCTTCTTTACTTGCTCCCATCTTGGTTAGTTGACTGATCCCTCCCTCCCTGCTTAATGCCAGTTTAGAGAAACACAATCACATCAATTCAGGAAAATTACAATACAGTACAAACACCAGACTTCTTACATATGTGACCATGAGCCCACATAATGTTCATATCAGAAATTAGTTGTGTAAATTGTCCAGACAAAGAACCCAGAATAATTCCATCTCCATCCCTACTAGTCATTCTTAAGCTTTACGGCCACACTACCCATACCGCATAAACTTAGCTGTACCACTTGCTCCATTCAGTCCATTGATTGTTTCATGCTCAAATACTCTGTTTCAGTTATTACCTGTAGTCCTGTATTCAGTATTGTGAATCATATCGCTTGTTTCATTATTCAGGTGTCCCTTGTTTTTCTAATTAGATCTGCCTTGTTTTAGATAAATAACAACAATGTGATTACAAGATAAGTTAAAATTATATGAACTGCTTGCTTAGAAGACCATGATGTAGACTGGGCATGAATTAGATTCAAATTAGTTATTATCTCAACAGGACCTGCTTTGGTCTCCTTAAGAGTCATCAGTCATAGCTTACTAATTAGTAATTAAAAAGGGATCAGACATGACAGATTGACCGTGTAGCAGTCATCATGTTATGTTTGTGCTGTACTTGTAACTTGTGTCAATTTTACCATCATGTTATGTTTGTGCTGTACTTGTAACTTGTGTCAATTTTACCATCATAGGTTTTAACTTCACTCCACGCAAATGAATTGGTAACAGTTTTGGTGTCTCTGCCTTGCTGAGTACACAACACCTTACTTGCTTCTGCCCAACATGATAGTTCCAAGATGTCAATCAATAGTTGGGGGCTAATTTGACTGCTAAACACCCATTATTATTACCTTTTATTTGTTTGTGATAGGGAGAGGGCATCCATGTGATTTAACAACAATGGCTTACTTTTGAAGCAGGTATTAAGGAAGGCAGATATGATTCGGAAAAATGCTGTTGAGAGTATATTGGCTGAACGTGATATCTTGATCACAGTGAGGAATCCTTTTGTGGTGAGTGAACTTACAAATGCAACTCTTTTTTTTTTGAAGTTACAGTATGATTCTGAAATGCATAATGTTTTTTTAAGGTCCGTTTCTTCTATTCTTTTACCTCCCGGGAAAATTTGTATCTAGTCATGGAGTACCTAAATGGAGGGGACCTGTACTCTCTATTGAGAAATTTAGGGTGCTTGGATGAAGATGTTGCTCGTCAATACCTTGCAGAAGTTGTAAGTTTCATTTGCTCACGATTCTTTGTACTTTTTTTTCCATTTTCCCTTGATGTCTTATAATTATTTTATATTCTATCCTACAGGTGCTAGCTTTGGAATATTTGCACTCTATGCACATAGTTCATAGAGATCTGAAACCAGATAACTTACTGATAGCTCATGACGGGCACATAAAGGTATTTATGTGTGCATATGGTCGTTAACCTTTCTCTCCATTTTGCTTGTTTTATGTTAGATACAGGGTAAACTAAAATTTATTTGCATTCCTCTCAAAGGAAGGCTCTTTTCTCTCGTCTGATTACTTGAAGATATATCACTATTTTTAATACAAGCAACCAAAAGAGATGATAAAACATCAGTTTATAGCTACTGTCACCATGGTATGCACTAGTGCGAGATAAAATAACCACCTAACCTATGACTTATGAGACTCCTGAGGAGAATCAGTTTTTGAGCCCACAATGCATGATCTGAAAACTTGAAATGCCACCACAACCTTTGTTTTGGAGTTTCCAGACTTTTTTTGAGGCTTAAAACTTGTGTTCTATTAGGTAATGCTTAGAAACTTCAATATGGGGTCATCTTAGTTTCCGCACAAGTCAAATATATGCTGATTTCATCTCCATTAGCTCATTCAAATTGAGTGAGCACATATCTTAATGTACAGTCAAAGCTACACAGATTTGCTTCTTTGTTTGCCTGTTTGGTGAGTTTATATTTCATTTAACCTGCAATTCTTACAGCAATAAACATTATGGACAGGAGAATGTTTTTTTTGTTCTTTTTAATATGATTCTTTTTTTATTGTCTTCTATATGTCCTGCTTATCAATCTTAATTGTCTCCAGTTGACAGATTTTGGGTTGTCCAAGGTTGGTCTGATTAACAGCACGGATGATCTTTCTGGTCCTGCTGTTAGCGGGTCTTCATTGTTTGGAGATGATGAACCTCAGATGAATGAATTTGAACAAATGGATCACCAAGCACGGAGACAAAAGCGTTTTGCTGTTGGAACCCCTGATTATTTAGCACCAGAAATCCTTTTGGGGACAGGACATGGTACAATACTCCACATAGTTGTCTTTTAACCTCTGCGCTGTCCATTTTGACTCCCTGTTGGGTACTAGTTACTTATGCCATGCTTTTTTTTATCCTCTCAGGTGCTAGTGCTGATTGGTGGTCTGTAGGTGTTATACTTTTTGAGCTAATTGTTGGAATTCCTCCATTCAATGCAGAACACCCCCAGGTACCATGCTTTCATTTAATGAATAAGTATCTGCCATTTATGTGATGTTTAATAGCATTCTTTCCTTAACCATACAAAACTCTATGTGCATAGACGTTTTTTAGTAAATTAGAAGTAGAGCATTTGCCTCTGTTGTTAAGATATTTTTGTAGGTTGGAGAATATGAAGCTTGTGATTTTGTGCATAGTCATGTGAGTCTTTTATAACTAGACTAATTGAGTGTTAGTGCATTGCAAGTTGCAACGGAAAAAATTTACAACATTAAAAGAACACCATGTCACCACGTGTCAATGACAATGAGAGCCCATGTCTCAATGAAAAGCTAGTGATGATGGCAGATTCACCACCACTAGTTTCTTTTAAAATAGTATAGATGAAACCCCATGCATTGCTGTGGGAATTCGGGAAAATTTATTACATTGATACAAATGAGGTGCAAAGTGGATTTTTGTTGTGTAACTAAATGGTATGATTTTGTATGTATCAATCATACAAAGGCTATAAATAATTAAGATGAGACATGGCCTAATGAGTGAAAAGATAAGAGTGGCAATTTGCACCTCAGATTAATCACCCAAAGACTAGAAATAATTCAGATGATTGGGCTTCATAAGAGGAGAAGAGAGACAATTAGCACCATAAATTAAGCATCCAATGGCTAGAAATAATTGAGGTGACGTGGCTTCATGAGATAAGAGAGAAATAACATCAACTACAACTTTATAAGCATATATGATAGAAACATTTTTGATAGTCTTCCTGTAAATTTCAACATACTCAAAACAAACATCAGGATAGCCCAGCAATTAATTAGGTCTGCTTAAAGATGCAAGAGAACCAACCCACGAACTCACTTATATGCCATTTAAGTGGGCCAGCCTGCAGATGGCCTAAGTGGGTTCTTGCATTCCTAGGTTTGCTAGAAAAATTCATTGTTTTCACCCATTTAATGCAAAATGCTGGTTATTGGAGCAACTTTTCATTATTGGAGTATCTCAGACTATAAGATCTTTGCCATGACTCACTGTTAGTTTTTTGCTATATGGAACTGTGGTTTTAAACTTGGCATTCTTGTTGAACATGGTGTAGACTATTTTTGACAACATTCTGAATCGCAAAATACCTTGGCCACATGTCCCAGAAGAGATGAGTTCTGAAGCTCATAATCTAATTGACAGGTAAGAAATGTTTCAAAGATTTTGGCTACTCAGTAACTCATGTTTCAGCCTTACATGATTCCATGTTACTACTTCTTGTCTCAATGTTTAATATGATATATATGATTAATGCTAGATTGCACAGATTTTATGGTACTCTGGGTGTCAAAGGACCAATTATGTAATGATTTTCATGTTTGTAGTTTTGTACTGTATTCTACATTTTTATTATCCCAATGGCCAGGATGAGATATATGTACTAATTACTAAAATTAAAAGGGTATTAGTTATGATTATTTCTATGAATAAAAATTGAAATATGAGCTCCCATATTTCTACTGTAAAATCACCTCAAAAGTTGGCCCGGATCAGCTTTATGTATTAGATTCTGGAAATGAACATCAGATTGTTAGTTTTATTATGCAGGGTACAAATAACACAAGTGTTGTGGTCTATTGGGATTTCAGTCAAACTAGACAATGGTACTTCTGCTCTAAAATGTTACATTTGATTGCAACATAACTTGACATTCACTATATTTTTTGAGTGGCATAGATCAGTGCCTATCTGTTTTCTCCTGTTTCAGCTTTTAGGATAAGAACAGCACACTGTTCAGATGTGTTCTGTACTTCTGTGTAGGGATGCAAATTTGTTGGCCCATGCAATCTAACTAACAGCCCCCCTCTTAATTGCTAGTTCAAATTGGATACAAAATTGTAAACCAAATGAACTAAAATGGGCTGATGGGTACCCGTGGCCTGATCCACGTGCATCCCTGGTTATGTGGTTTATAATATTAATATCTACTCGTTGTTTGCTCCAAAGTATATCTGTTCATTACAATTTGTATTTTGTCAGCCATTAGTATTTAGTATACAAGTTACAATTACAAATCTCCTTATGTCCTTCATGCTCAATTTCAAAATCCTTTGGCATATTTTTGGGGTTATGGTTTTCATACAACTAATGTGATTTTATGGCTACATCCTCCAGATTATTGACAGAAGATCCACATCTACGGCTAGGAGCAAATGGTGCCTCTGAGGTATTTTGACTTTTGAGGGTGCTAGAAACCTTTGTTTGTGGTATGCAGTATTCAAACTTCTTATGATACAGACATGATTGATGTTGATAGTCTTATTCCCTTCAGGTTAAGCAACATCAATTTTTTAAGGACATTAGCTGGGATACCCTTGCTAGACAAAAGGTGGGATAGGGTTAACCGTTTATTATTTAAACTTGAATTGCATTTCCATTGTAAAGGCATACCAGGGATAACACAAAATCGTATACAGGCTGCCTTTGTCCCCTCCTCAGACAGTGCATTTGATACAAGCTACTTCACCAGCCGTTATTCTTGGAACCCGTCAGATGAAAATATATATGAAGCATACGAGTTTGAGGATTCCAGTGATAATGGGAGCCTTAGTGGCAGCAGTAGTTGTGTGAGCAATCACCAAGATGATATGGTATGAATCATTTCCGTACTTGATGATAATGTTCCTCAGTAATTCTAGGAAGTAGAGGAAAAGAAAACAACTACTTTATTTGCCTTTATATTCTTCAGTCGCTTTGCTAAATGATTATGCAAATTGTGCAAATAGGGGGATGAGAGTAGTGGTTTCACTGAGTTTGAATCCAGCTCAAATGTCAACTATTCTTTCAGCAATTTCTCATTCAAGGTAATCATACAGCTTAACAGATCATTTATTGTCCTTTCATATCCTTATAATAGCTAAAGCGTGACAATTTGCATGAATGAGTTGTCATGGAGAGTAACCTGTTTTTTCTTTTAACTTGTTTAAAATAAGCCTACAGCTTAAAACAGGCCATTTATTTTCTTTCATGTTAAAGTAAGCATTGTTATACTCATGGAAGCCCAAGTTATTGGCAGTTCTTTACACTTCCCTTTTAGATCTCCTCAGGAACAGGTCATTACCAAGCAGTGATTATCACCCTTTTCAGCATCACAATATACTTCAAATCATAGTAATCACATAGCTATAGATTTAATGCTATTGGTATAAATCATAGTGATCAGAGATTGTCAACTTCCATTCTTAGAAGCACATCCTGTGTAAACTACTAAACTAGTAGTTTGATGATACCCTGAAATGTACATTTTTTTCGTAGTAAATAATAGTAGATTGTTCATAAGAAAATAGCACCTAGAACTTTGTGATCTGTAAGCTAAAAAATCCACCGAGAATTTGATTTCACTGATGGCTCATTGACATGTGAGACATAAGACAATGAGATTTTCATGTCACTGATAGCTCGTAGTAAACAATAATATATTGTTCATAATAAAATAGGGCCCAGAGCTTTGTGATCTGTAAGCAAAAAACCCACCGATAATTTCATGTCAGTGAGCCATGAGACAATGAATGGCAAATAAGGGATTGGGCAAAATTCCATTGGCATATAAGAATTTTTTTCTTAGTTTACAAAGACAACAAAATTCTTAATCAGTTAATCTCAAATGTTCCAACAATGAAAACACCTGTTTATTTGTCCTTGAGTTTGTGATGGTCAGGTTTCAAAGATGACATCAATCATTAAGAGTAAGTCATGTGCCTATATTCTGCACACCATTCTAACTTCTTTTGCTACAGAATCTATCACAACTTGCCTCTATCAATTACGATTTGCTGTCCAAAGGATTGAAGGATGAACCGCCAATGAAATCTGAAACGTAGCAGTTCATGTCATATCTGAGTGTATTCATTTGAAGAAACCAGACAGTTTACAAGGTGCTCGCCTGGTGTAGATCTTGTACATGTAAGTATGCCAGTCCTTCGACACAAATGTCACATTGTAAACTGTAATGGTGTTCCATGATTTCATCTGGTAGTTATTATTAATGTTGCAGATGAAAGTGTGAGGCATGGGCTGTTCCTATTGAGGTTGTTCCTTCATCTCGGTGGAGCCGAGTACAGTTTTGATGTTGCGTCTTTTCAAACAATTGCAGTGTCATCATTGAGGAAACATCCTTGACCATAGTTGGCACCAGTCACCTAGGAGCGCTGTTTTTTCCCTTTTCTTTTTGCCCCTTCATCGGCCTTGGGTGCCACCAAAGATTGGTCAAGGTTACTGTATGCAGAATAGAACCCTTGAAGATGTATATTATATGGTCTCAGCAATTTTTCATTGTGGCATATGATTGGGAATGAAGTTCCTAAAGCTGGCATCTTGCAGGTTTCCCTGTACTCAGAACTGTTTACACTTCAAAGTAACATTCACTGGGTATGGATGGCAAACTGGCAATGCTCTAATCTTCTCGGGGGTAAGTATCAACTCCCTTGTTCTGTTGGTTCTTCAATGCATGGTGTCTTTACCGAGCTGGGGAATTCGGGACTGAGTGTCTTTCTTCTGATCCCCAGTTTTTTTCCTCGTTGAATGGGTGAATGGGGAATGCAAAAACCTTTTTTAATCAAATTCCATTTTTGAGCAATAAGCAGTCATGCATAATGCCATAATCCGTTATCTAGATCTATCTTGAAATATCCACAAGGGTTAGTTTGGACAAGGGGTTATTTGGCTTGTGCGAAATTTTGTTAGTTTGGATAGGTGTTATTTTGTTTGTGCAAATTTTGGTTTTAATGTCGGTCGACTGCTGGCAAATATGATGAATTTCCAGGTAGTGTGCTGACCAATTTCTAAAACCAAATAATATCGCTGGACCGGTAAGCTCCGTAACATCTAAAAACTGGCCAAAATTTAAATTCAAGAATAGAAACCGAGCAGTTTGGAATTGGGCAGATTCATCATATTTCAAGTTCCAACTATTTATACCAAACTGCTGAGCAGGTTCAAAAACCTTTTCTTAAAATATTGCCAATTGCAGGACACGATAACTTGGCCACATTTTGTTATGTTTAATCCTTGCCATTTTTACATCCTACAAGATATACAACAAAGAGCGAGTTGAAACAACAGAGGCTTTCAAAAGTTCTCAATGAGTCACTGGGAGGCGGGAGCTAGAGTGCGACGGGTACGCGTCCAGTTGGTGGCAACTTTGGAAGCCCGGTGCTGACAAGAGTGCATCCCTCAAACTGTACAAACCTTCACGTCTTCCATTTTTTACAGTGAACAAACAAAGCCAGATGCCCACACATCCTAGTAGCTGAACATGTATGATTTAAAATGCAGAGGTTGAAATTGCAGAGGTTGAGAGCATAATGGATTAAAATGCAGTAAGAGGGTTCTGATGAGCATTGTAAGCCATCAGTGCAGCTTCAGGTCAATAATCTTTAGACAACAAAAACAGTTGTGTTATATGCAATTGGCACCTGCAATTCTGCAAATAAAATAACCCACTTGAGGATGGGACATGGGCTAACCCACTATAGTCTATAAACTGGTTCTATCAAAAAGTGTTTGGCACAAAGGATTGATGTGCGCACCAGATAACATTCATATTAGACATAGGCATCACGACTGTTTCAAAATCACTTGTCATGCCAAAGCATTAATGCTTTTGGATCATATTTGTAGAAGTGATTGGTAAGTTCTTCCTAAGGTGACTAAGTGTTGACCGAGAACTTATGCCTGCATTCTGGACACTCGTAGAAAACAGTCTGTCCCTCGTCTGCTGACCGTAGCTGCAGAAAGTAGTTAAGAGTCAGAACTAGAAAAAAGAAAAAGAAACTGATCGACCATCAAATGATAAAGGATCAATATCTAACCTGCTTGGTGTAGTATTCAAGCTGAGGATTTCGGCATTTTGGACAGGTTTCATTTACCTAACGCAGAAAAAGATTTGTGAAGATGTTTAGAAACATTAAAATACAATGACTATATTTTGATGAAAATAATCCAGCTTACCGTAGCTCTTTGGGCAACGGTGTCTTCTTCCTTCGGTGCTGATTCAAGAATCACAAATGGCTCAATCTTTAATTCCCTTCTAATATCCTGTCAACAGCATGAAAGTCGAAGTCAAACAAATATTAATGGCCACATAAATCTTCTTCAATATCTGATAGAAATGGCTAAGGACAAGATAACATTCAAGAAACCTCATAGTTCATTAAAAAGTCAGGATCTGGGCTCCCTAAAATCAAAATTTCCATTTGGCAACTACTGTTAGTGTTAGGTGTTAAGTCTTTGATAAGTATAGTGTGTGCCAATATCTGATAGAACTCGATCAGAGTAGCCTACAAATGCCAAGCTAGAAAGTCCCTACATCTTACCTTATCTGTTAGTAAGATATTGTGCACAACTCATACTATTCCATTACCACAGATGATTCATACATGTAAAAACATGTGGACATTGCCATTTGAGTCTTCTCAGGACAGAAAAAAAATCTTCGAGGTAAAAACTAGAGAAAATTACAATTTTAGTTAGGCAATGCTATGCAGATTCAGTAATGAGCACGCCGTTCCTATGAAACAGGTCGACTTGTTCCACCCGCACAATCACACACTCCTCGCATGACTACATGAGCCGATTACTATTTTTCCTAGGATTAGTGATTGCATTTTGGATATAAACACGGAGGAATAGGAGAACATCATCGCTAAGAAACCCATGGGATCGCGCGAGCTAGAGAGAGAGAGAGATGAGAAGCGTCAGGCGCACCTCATCAGTGACCGTGTACCGCGTCTCTTTCCCCTCGATCTCTGCGCGGAGAAGGGCGCATCAGTCGCAGGAACGCGCCATGGCTTGTAGAGAGAAGAGGGGGAGAGAGAAACCTTTGGCCTTGCGCTTGAAGCCGCAGAGAGGGCAGGAGGCGTAGCGGAGCGAGTCGAAGGAGAGGAGGGTGCCGCACACGCTGCAGAACAGGAAGTCGCGCGCCTGCCAGAAAGCCATGCCGCCGGCGAGTCCTCCGCGGCTCCGCCGTATGCTTCCCCTTCTTCTGGCGGCGGTGGCGGTAGCGGTGGCGGCGGCGGCTTGGTCGGACTCGGATCGAACGGCCAGGCGTTGTAGGGTTTTTGGCGAGCTCGTTGGATGGGCTAACGGGCCTACGGACATCTAGTTTTAAGAATATCAAATCATCAAATATTTTTTCTGAGTTACATACCATTTTAGATTAAAATATCATGATTTGATTTATGGGAATAAAATAAGCAGATTTGTCATAAATATTTATTTTAAGGCTTATATTCTATACTGTTTTTAAGACCATACAAAAATTCATGACATTTCAAATTTCATACAACCATACAAAAATTCATAAATTGAATTTTTTATACAGCTCACAGCTCAAAGCAGCTTTACATTAATTTCAACCAAACGACTTTCAGTTTTTTTATAGCTAAAATTCTACAATAGTTTTTTCACAGTCCACAGACCACAACAGTTTTTTTCCATAGTCACGGCTCAACCAAACACACCCTAAGTGGACTAAACCTTTCTTCACCACTTTAGTTCTTTTTTACCACTTTAGTTCTTTTTTTGAAGTATTATTAGTGGGATCTACTTTTCATCAAAAGTGTTTGGTTTGACTCTAATTGCACGTGACAAAGAAGTTGGACCCGCCAAATGGATCCATAGTTTACAAAATCCATACGTGAGAGAATAAACACAGATGTAAGTGAAAAATATCTCTTTATTAGATAATATGGTGATTACAATTAGGAGTTTGTTCTTATATGTGTCCTTTCCATATAGTTTCTTATAAGGATCAGGGAATTTCGGATTATATGAATTATTCAGTAAAAATCTAGAAAAAACTATTTTTTAGCTTTTATTTATTTTAAATTTTATAATTATTAAGATTCTAAATTATTTTAGGTGCGTCAGAGACAGCGGCCGAGCTAGGGAGACCGGACCGGACCGGACCCGACCCGAGCCGACCGGAGCGAGCTGAAGGCGAGTAGCTGCGCGGACGCGAGCGGGAGGGCGTCCGGTTCGGTACCACCCGACAGATTCCTTGTCTGAAGTGTACTTCGCATTCCATTCCGTAGCTGCAGCGCCCCCCTCAGCTCAGATCCGCGTCGCGGCCCCAATTCCCACCTCCAAATCCCACACGCGCACCGCAACCCAACACGGGCTCGGACAGCGGAGGAAGGAGACAGCGCGGCGGTCGAGCCAGCCAGCGGGAGAGAGGGGCGCAAGGCATGGCCACCTCGACGTCCACTGCCGACGACTCGCCCCACCACGCGGCGTCCGGCCTCGGTCTCCCCTCCTACCCCGAGGCAGGCTTGCTTAGTTGCTTCTCTAAACCCTAGCTGCCGCGCGCGGCGCTTTTGCGGCCAGATCTGCGGGCCGATCTCGCCGGAATTGACCATTGTTGGTGCCCTGCTGCAGATGATCGTGGAGGCGATCGCGTCGCTGGCGGAGGAGAACGGGTCTAGCCAGGCTGCCATCGCGCGCCGTATCGAGGCGGCTCGCGGCGCCGGCGCCGGCGGCGGCCTGCCGCCGTCGCACCCAGCGCTCGTCGCCGCGCACCTCTCCCGAATGTCCGCTTCCGGGGAGCTCGTCGCCGTCGCAGGAGGGAAGTACGCGCTCCCGCCGCCGCCGCCGGCGGCAGCGGCGGACTTTTCCGCCGATGACAACTCGCCCGACGACTTGCCGCCGTCGCCGCCGCCCCCTAAGCGTGGCCGCGGCCGCCCCCCTAAAGTACGTTCCCCGGGCTTGCCCGGTGGACCTCCCGCCAGCGCCCCTGTCGGCGCTCCGGGCGATGACTCCGTCGCCGCCGCTGCCCCCGCCGCGCCTCGACGGCGCGGCCGGCCGCCCAAGCCACGGGACCCACACGCGCCGCCCAAGATCCCGCGCCCGCGAGGGCGCCCTCGCAAGAACCCGCTCCCAGACGGGATGGTGCCCCGGCCGCGCCCCGGCACGACGGTCAAGGCGCGCCCGCAGTTCGCCGAGGTCGGCTTCGTGTGAGGGGCCACCTCGCCGCGCGCTTAAGCCAAGGCAGAGATGAGGAAGCGCTAACATTTCACCCTGTTCCTGCTGCTGCTGTGTGTTTGATGTGG
This sequence comes from Zizania palustris, assembly GCA_019279435.1. Taxonomy (NCBI): domain Eukaryota; kingdom Viridiplantae; phylum Streptophyta; class Magnoliopsida; order Poales; family Poaceae; genus Zizania; species Zizania palustris. The sequence continues at coordinate 63,197,485 of JAAALK010000079.1, read as the reverse complement.
AGTTATTTCTCCGTTCGTGTTGTTCTAATTCAGGGAGGACCGTCTAGGGGGGCTGGTTGGACGACGGCGGTGGCTGACCGGTCGCCGGTGTGGTGTGTCAGTTCATTGGTGTTGCTGCTACTGTTGGTCGCCGGCGCAGTTTAGCTCCGGTGGGTGTATCCTGTGTCTCTGTGCCACGCCCACGAAATCGCAATGCAATTAGTTGTTCGTTTCAATTCTTGTGCTTCTCGGTCAGATTTATGATCATTGATCATTAGCTGTCCCGATTGTTTATTGTTTTGACATTGTAGGGGTCGATTTCAAGCAAGAATCGAGCTGAGATCTCGCAGAGTCTTTGCTGTTTGGTGGTGTTCTTGCTGCAATTGTTGCCATGTTCATGTTCTTTAGCTTTTGATGAAGTGTTGAGCCGGCAACCTATTAATCTATTCGTTTCGATTCCACGTGGAGATGTTGGGCTCTTGATCCGAGGAGTGGCAGAATGCTGATACGCCATGGATAGACTGTAGAACGCCATGTGTGCAACGATCAGGAATTTAATTTGGAGTGGTTAGTTCAGGTGAAAACATGACTGATCCGATGCAACGCAGCGTACGGATGGTAGGGGATTTGTCATGGTCACTCCCTTCACCGTCGTCGGATCACCTCGTCTTTCATGTAATGATAACTCAGGAAGGATTATCATGGTACGTGTAGAGTTTGAAGCTCATCTCAACAAAATTATTTCCAAATCTTCTGGCGAAAACATGGCTGAAAAAGCTCATCTCAACCAATTTATTTCCAAATCTTCTGGCGAAAACATGGCTGAAATCTGAAAGTGTCTGCCACGGATGATGATTCAGATAATGCTATGTGCCATGTTCTTGCCTGGACATATATAATAAGTAATAACTGCAGGTATCTGCTGAAGTAGAGAGGCCTCTCCCAAGTCTCAACACATACATCGGTTACTGGGCTAGTTAGACCATCCGTTCCAGATCAGTGGCGGCTCCATGGTTTTTTTCATGGTGTTCCTGTACCATTATAACTCAAAGTGTAATATATTTTTTAAAATATGATAAATATAACATTAATATCTCTTAGGGCATATTTGGATCCAAGGGGCTAAAGCAAAATGACTAAAAAAGAGCTAAAATTTTAGTCAACTCCTGTTTGGATCCAAGGGCTAAAACATTTATTGTTGTGTATAATGACTGAAATATCCATTTTTTATTGCTCTTACGTTTCATGCATGCATGCATAGTGAGGGTATGGGTGGAAAAGGAGCATTTTAGCTCCTCTTTAGCTCCTCCTTAGGGGCTAATGAGCTAAAAATTTTTAGCTCCTTTTTAGCCTTGGTGTTTGGATTTTTAGCCCCTAAAGAGGCTAAGGGGGTGTTTGGTTTGAGGTTGCTAAAGTTTAGGGACTAAAGTTTAGTCTCTTTTAGGGCCTGTTTGGTTCTTTTAGGGACTAAACTAAACTTTAGTCTCCTTTTTTTTATAGGACTAAACTTTAGTCCATTGCTGTTTGGTTCTAAGGACTAAAGTACTAAAAGAGAGTGAGGGATGAGAGGTAAGTAGTACTTTTAGTCCCCTTTAGCAAGTTCTTTGGGACTAAAGGCTAAACTTTAGTCACTAAAGTTTAGTCCCACTTTAGTCCCCTTGTTTGGCAATTTAGGGACTAAAAGGGACTAAACTTTAGTCCCTAAAGTTTAGCAAGGTGGAACCAAACACCCCCTTAGTCCCTGGGGACTAAAAGGGACTAAACTTTAGTCCCTGGGACTAAAAGGGACTAAACTTTAGTCCCTAAACTTTAGCCCTTTAGTCTCAAAAATCTTGCTAAAAGGGACTAAAAGTACTACTTACCTCTCAGCCCTCACTCTCTTTTAGTCCTTTAGTCCTTAGAACCAAACATCAAGAGACTAAAGTTTAGTCCTATAAAAAAGAGGAGACTAAAGTTTAGTTTAGTCCCTAAAGGAACCAAACAGGCCCTAAATTTTAGCCCCTTTTGCTTTTAGCCCATGGATCCAAACACCCCTTAATATCATAAATCCACTAGAATCAACCCTTAAATAAAAAATATAAACATAATCAATATTTAAATAAAATATCTAAACATGTATTGAGCCAAATTTGGGGGTAGTCCAGGGCCCACCTGGACTATCCCTTGGAGCCGCCAATGTTCCGGATTATAGTCATATTTCTAACGTGTTTATTAAGACGTAAGAAAAGGACAAAATTGTTCATCGAATGTTACATATACGAGTGAAATAGGAAGATTTAGGGGTTGAAGAAGTTGTAATAGTGGGGTTGAAGAAGTTGTAATAGTTGGGATAAAATTTGAATAGTAGAAATGATTGTATTTTAGACTGAGGGAGTACCATCGTTGTTGTTCTAAACACAGATTTCTTTTTATAAATACGGAAAAATAAAAATTCATATGATGGCATTATAAATTACGCCAAACACAGATTGTTTTTTTTTACAAATTTGAATATTTTTGATAGAAGTCCACCAACGACATTATAAATAGCCTGAATTTCATAGGATTTTCAGAATCTTTTAAAACCAAAAGCAAAATTTGAATTTGAACCAAGGATCTGTCGCACATATAGATCTGCGTTACCACGGTAAGCGGCAACCTACGGACTAGTGACCAGGTGAGATGGGCTCAGGTTTTGTGCTGGGACCTAGGGCGATGGGGAGTTCGTGACACGTAGTGACGAGTGATGAGTCCTTCGGTTCACTGTGGTGCGCAGACGGCACAGGCTGCAGGTGCCCAGACACTGCGACACAGGATCAGTCTCAACTCTCACACTTAGGATTGATTTAGGAGCTTATAATCCCGGCCTATCCCAAGGAATAGGTCGGGATTGTGGACTCCCAAACAGGTTTTTAGAGATAACAGAGTATCAATTTTGGGTTTTAAAAGATGAATTAATGTTTTTTACTGACCATCATTACTGAATTTATTTTAATTTATATCTTTCATCGACTGATCGACTTGATGCCGGTCTCTTGAGCATTCATGCATGCTTGTTATACAAATTTACGATTTTGTTCTTTCGAGTCAATTATTTTTAAGACAGTTTAATATTTGTAATTTCTGCTACCAGTAATTAAGATAAAAGCAAAAAACATTTTTAACTCTTCTTCAACAAATGAAAGTGGGTTAACGGTTAGGATCAGTAAAATCTGTACAAGCTAGCTAGCTAGCTTATCAGTCACGCAAGTCTCACGTACTCCGGGGCAACATCTGATCCAGCTACATGTGATGATCCCAGCTTGGGTCGGTGACTGTGTGTTAAGCAAGTCTTGGCTGCCTTTGGGAACAGCGGAGTTTGGTGGGAATTTTCATGCCTTTGGCTGCATCGATCCGTTCACAGGCTGTTACGTGTGCGGCCATGATGCTGTGGAGAGGAGAAGGCTTGAGGTTACTCATCTTTACTATTTTAGTATTTATAGAGTGTGTTTAGTTGAGCTATAGATTTTATAAAAGTTGTTGTGAGCTGTGAAAAAGCTGATGTGAGCTGTGAGCTATAGAAAAACTGAGAAGTTGTTTAGTTGTAATAGTTGTGGATTTATATTTTGATAGTTTGTGATGTTTAGTTACATTATTAACGTGTAATTTTACATATAAATCATTCTAATCATGAAATTTTGTAATGTTTATATTAAAATTATATATTTTTAAATTATACAAAAATGATATATTTTACTAAATTTTCACTTTTTCAAATTTTACATGAACTGATATGTTTTAATAATATTATAGGTAATATTCATTCAAAGTTGAACCGATAAACTGTGAAATCTGGGTTATACCAACTTTCAAATTTATACTGCGAGAATCTGCAGATTCTGAAAAAATTGGGTGACCAAAAGAACTGTTTGGTTCAGGTTCCAGCTTTCGAGGCAGAAAGGTGGTTCAAAAATCTGAACCAAACGGACCCTTAACATTGAAGTGTTGATGTTTGATGGATATGATCTTGCCATTTTGGCATGGTACACGTGTTGATTGTGTTCAGATCGTTTACCTGATCAGTCTAAATTTGGTCTCAGTTGGAAAAATATCAGGTACAATAATCGTTACTAATTGTTAGCTAGTTAATAGTTACTTAGATAAAAATTAGTCATGCATGTTTAGATACTTTGGACTAATAGGCGACTCAAATTAATATTACCCCTACTCCAATAATCGTGCTATAATATTATAGGGGGTAAAATAGTCCGAGAGCCTCTATTAGCTCAAATTAGTTCACTTTGTAGATTAATGGACTAACCATTAGTTAGCAATGAGCTAATTGTTAGTTCACAAATTAATTGAATTGTTTGAATGGACTAAAACTAATTTTTAGTTGCTAACTATTAGTTGATGGGATCTAAACAGACCGAACTACAACACAATCAATAGTCTATTTAAGGAAGTCAACTCATATCAATTTAATTTCGCACCCTTTGATTCGCTTTAGTTTTGCTACTATGTTTACTGTTGTTACCCTCGTAGTAACTGAACAAGAAATGAAATCAAAATGTTTGAATTCAAACGGTGATTTGCATACTATATATGTTCCTGCGAACATGTTTGTTTATTTCATATAGATCTATGCCCATGTTGATTCACTTTCTCCTCTTTCCCGTTTGTTGAGTATATATATTTGGTGAGCTGGTGTGAAGTTCACCGAAAAAGTGGTTGTTGCAATCAACAAAAGGTAATGGCGTATCATTTAATTTCAACAGTAGTGAGTGCTCTCTTGTTCCAGAAATATAAGTCATTTATTTATGAAATATACTATGCAAGCGCCTCATTTGTTGGAGGCCCGATATGATGGCCTCGATGAGTCGGGATTTTAATTTAAATCTCAGCTCGCCATGGCACATGAGTAAATCCTAATTCATTCTTGGTAGATGAGTCAATTTTAATTTAAAATCTCAGCTCGCCGATGGCACATGATTAAATCCTAATTCATTCTCGGTAGATAATCGGAATTTTAGTTTAAAATATTGACCTATCACCTCACAAGGGGGAAATGATATGGGATTAACGTGGGCCAAATAGACCCAGTTAAGACCAGAAAAGATTGTGCTGTTTTTCATTTTTACTGATGGCATTATTGATTTGTGGGCTTGTAGCTTGCTTTCTTGGGCCTTGGCTGCCAGTGATCACAAACGAGCAGCACTCCGCAAACATTCCAAGTCCAGCCTGAACTTATGGCTTTTTGGCTAGTTGTGTTCTACCTCCGGATTTCTCTCATCACTGAACTAACTAGGGCCTGTTTGTTTGAGCTTTTAGGTAGCTTCTTGCCCCCAAAAGCTGAAAGCTGAAACAAACAGCTAGCTTTCTAGTTTAAATTTTCATCCTTCAAAAGCTCTGGAAAGCCATGTTTGAATGGAAAGCTGAGAAGTGCCAAAAAATGAGCTTCTGGTGGGCTTTTGGGGGTAATTACCCGCCTGCCACTAGTAAAGTGGCTCGAATCGTTTTTTTCTGTTTTCTCTTCCCGAAACCCTAGTTCCACCTCCTGCCCTCGGCCTCCCCTGCCACCCACCGAGCCGCCGCGCCTCCTCCCGCGCCCTCCGCCTGAACCGCCGCGCCTCCTCCCGCGCCCTCCGCTCGAGACGAGAGGAGGGGACGGGAGAGCGTGGCATTGCGAGGAAAAGCCGGAGGCGCGGCTGGTCTTCTCCTCTTCGCGTGCACGCGCTGCCGGAGGCACGACTGTGTAGCAGCGGACGGCCTCGTGTCTCCTCTCCTGACCCGGTCCCTGCCGGAGGCTTCTCGCCCTGTGCAATGCGCGGCCCTCCTCGCGAGCAGGTTTGGAGGGGCGACGCGGCCGGCGTCCTTCCATGTTCGAGTCGGGTTGGAGGTATGCATTCTTATCTCTCGTAGTCGTAGCCGGCACTCCTCCTTCACGCCATTTCTATGGGCAGGTGTAGCTTGGAGATCCGTCCTGCCTGGTTGATTTTTTTCCCCGCTCAATTGACCCATCCAGTTTCTTCTGGATTTATTTGATGCGTTTTGCAGTGCTAGCGGCAATCTGCTTACAGAAAAGAAAAAAAATTGGGGTTCAGCCGAAATATCTTCGTGTAATTCTCCCGCAAAATGCCTGGAATAATCGTGGATGGAGTTGTTGCGGAGGAGGCAACCAAACTCCCGATATGATTCCCTATGTACTGTGTATGTTTGTATTATGTCCTTTTGTGTATGTTTCTGTGTTTCTATGTGTACAATGTAGATTATGAGGAAAATGTATTGTATGCCCTCCGTTCTAGCATTTTTTGTAACATTGTATGCCATGAATGCAATTTATTATAATTATATTGTACATCTCTGAAATGCCACTCTCATATTTGTAGAAGCTGGATTGCCAAACAGATCCTAGCTTTCTGAAAGCTAGCTACCATTCCAAAAGCAAAAGCTAGAAGCAAGCTTTTGAAAAGCAAAAGCTCAAACAAACAGGGCCTAGGAATGTCGCGTCCTTCGGGCTCATCCCACTGATGGTGCTTGGTGATATGTCGAGATCTGCTCTTTAAATCTCAATTTTTGGATTTATAAAAAATATATATTTATGACTCTGTTTCTTTTTTTTACAGAGCACCTCTAGATTCACTTTTCAAACCAGCACGTAGAGTTCAACTTATTTACAAATCCTTCCCTTCGTCCTTATATTTTCTATGACGGCCGATGGCTGGCGAGAGGGGATGGTGGATGGCAGGGACGCTCGTGCCTGTGCCTGGCGGCAACGGCGTCTGGCTAGGCCACGACGGCAGTGACGACGCAACCCCGCGCCGGCCAGGGCACAAAGACAACATGGCGTGTGCCCGACGACGGTTTCAGACGATAGACACTGCTTCGCCGTTGGTGCCGTCATGCCCTGCGGCCCGCACAGGCGGCACAGCCACCGTCGCTGCTGCTTCTTGCCCGCATCGCCCGATCCGCCCTCCTGTTCTTCACATGCAATGGCAGTTGTTTCCTTGATGTACTAATCTTTGATGCAAATGGGCGATGTTCATTGCAAGAACACCATGGCCAGTTCAACCAAAATTCTTGCACACCATTTTTGTGTGTTAACTTGTATCAATCGCTAGTTGATTGGGTAAGTTCCAGACGTCCTGCTCTATTGATTACATGGACTACTTCCCTAATTCCTTGTATAATTAGTTTTAGCTTTTTTAAACCCATTTTAAATATAAGTCGTTATCATTAGATATGGTTTTATATCACAACCATCACTGGACGACTATAGAGCACACAACCCTTAGATTTTGAATTTTGCTTAGGCAACAAATCCACTCAAACTAAAGTGTAATATAACTCATGAGCAAAATAGTACATTCTTATCAAATTCAACCATTTTTAAATGTTATTCTGCAAGCCAAATAAGTACAAGTACTCCATAAATAACAACTCTATTTTAGATCTAATTCTAAGTGGATTCTATGATTAGATTAAATTTTAGAGGAGTAAAGTAGTTCCAAACAGACCTTAATAAAGTGATTTGCCCCCGTTGATGGTTGGATACCAAATTTGGAGGAGATTAGGGTTACGAGAAGCACAAAATATGTAAACTATAAGAATTTGATAAAAAGAATTGTTGTTTCTTATCTTAGCTTTAGAGAATAGTTCAGAGAGATTTTTACAGCTGTAATTAGTCTCATAATTTAAAGCCTCCCAAACGGTTCAAATTCTAGATTTTGAAACGCAAAATTCAATAATCATAGAATTTCAAAATAATCTAGAATCCAGAAGTTGGATATACTCACGTATATTTCTTATAATATAAAGTTGGATATACTCACATATATTTCTTATAATATAAAACTCATCTAAATAATCCTAATTCATTTATAGATTTTTTTAGCTACTAAATTTTATAATTTAAAAGATTGAAATGCTTGGAAACTAATTTAAAAAAATTGAGATTCTCACCGAGGGCTCGGCCGTACCAATCCAACGGCCCATATCTCCTCACACCCAGATCCAACGGCGGGCGGGCACGCCTCCCACCAAGGCACCACCGCGTCCTTCCCAGATCCCCTTCCTCCCCGAGATCTAAGGCCTTCCTCCTCTCCACCGAACCCCACACCATTCTCTCTCCTCCCCGCTCCAGATCCACCGCCACCGCCCCTCCGCTTTCCTCAGAGGCTAAGGGGTTCGCCTCCGACGCCTCCGTAGCGGGGGACGACGAGACTGGGGCAGTGAAGATGCTGACCAAGTTCGAGACGAAGAGCAACCGGGTGAAGGGCCTGAGCTTCCACCCGCGGCGGCCATGGATCCTGGCCAGTCTCCACAGCGGGGTGATCCAGATGTGGGACTACCGCATGGGCACGCTGCTCGACCGCTTCGACGAGCATGACGGCCCAGTCCGCGGCGTCCACTTCCACGCCACCCAGCCGCTCTTCGTCTCCGGAGGTAACCCTGCTAGATCTCGCCCGCCTCGAGCACTTGCTGTGTGATGTACCATTCGCCGGTATGGTTTGGTGGCGTCGCGCGCGTTTGGTCGGATCCTTCAGTGCGATCCGTCGATCGTGCAACGCGAACACTTGAGGTAGGGCTTTACGATTAGATCGCGTTTGATGTGGAGTGGTGGTTGCCATGGGATCCTTGTTGCCGGGATCTGTTGTTTATTTTATCGTCTCAGCTTATGGCAAATTGTTTGGTGAATTGTTAGCTTCAAACCTCCAGGTGCCATTTGGTTGCTATTTATGATCGGGATCTTCGTTGAGTTTGTAATATTTTGAAACAAGAAATGGGTTCGCAGTCTTTTGAAACAAGAACTAGGATAGTAGGTGGTGTGAGGCGATATGTAGCTCTAAACCAGGGAACCAGAGAGTAGCAATTTCTATGGCTGTGTGTTTCCCATACAACAGCAATGGTGGGGCTGGAAATCAAGAACTTTGGGTTTGTCTAAACATGATACTAAGCCATTTGTGCTGCTGGCATAATAGTGAGCCCATTTGATTGGCATATGAAAAAGGTTGATCTTATATGAACTACTCGAAGATTTCTGTGATGCATTGCAGGTGATGATTACAAGATTAAGGTGTGGAATTACAAGACACACCGGTGCCTCTTCACACTACATGGGCATCTTGACTACATTCGTACTGTGCATTTCCACCATGAGTACCCATGGATTGTAAGTGCTAGTGACGACCAGACAATCCGTATCTGGAACTGGCAGTCACGCACATGCGTGGCTGTGCTGACTGGGCATAACCACTATGTCATGTGTGCATCCTTCCACCCCAAGGAAGACCTGGTTGTGTCAGCATCATTGGATCAGACTGTCCGCGTCTGGGATATTGGTGCTTTGAGGAAGAAGACGGTGTCACCTGCAGATGACATCCTTCGCCTCACCCAAATGAACACAGATCTATTTGGAGGCGTTGATGCGGTTGTAAAATATGTCTTGGAAGGGCATGACCGTGGGGTCAACTGGGCCTCATTTCACCCCACATTGCCACTCATTGTTTCTGGAGCAGATGACCGGCAAGTGAAGCTATGGAGAATGAATGGTAATACTGCTATTACATCCTGAACCTGTTTGTTATATTTTCCTTAGACAAACGACTTCCATTTGTTTTTGCACCCGTTTTTTCTTTCACGTAGTGACATTAGAAAACGATGCATTTGGTGTTTATAAAATACACTAGCGAACCTTAAACTTGTATGTGTTGTCATCTATACCCATTAACTAGGAAAATGCATTTATAAACCCCTAAACTTATGGACCTAGATGATGCCCACACATAAGTTTAAGGACCACCAGTATATTTAACTCTAATGAATTCCTTCAATCTTGTTCAATTGATCTTACTTTGAGAAAAGAACTAAGTAACTTTGACCCCATGTGTCTAAACTAATCTGCAGTAACTTGTTATAATGTTATCAAGATAGGCTGAATGCAAGATGCATGGTTCACAATTACCAAACTAGCTCTAGTATTGCACTTTGCTTTGGATTAAAGGTGTTTGTTGTTGTCGTTGTTGTATAGCCTAAGAGACATGTTTCACAGTTAATTAGCTCCAATATAATCCTTAGTCGGGACTAAAGGTGGTTATTGGATAGTTGTATATCCCTTCATTTTTCTGCATTTTTGTAGAATTGAGCAAACACAGAAGAATATGCATGCCAACAATCGATCGTTTTGAATTTTGAAACAATGCAATATTGCAATCTAAATCTGTTGTTTATGGACAGACACCAAGGCTTGGGAAGTTGATACTTTGCGGGGGCATATGAATAACGTGTCATGCGTGATGTTCCATGCAAAGCAAGACATCATTGTGTCCAACTCAGAGGACAAAAGCATTCGCATCTGGGATGCCACAAAGCGAACCAGTATTCAGACATTCAGGCGGGAGCATGACCGCTTCTGGATTCTTGCTGCTCACCCTGAAATGAATATTCTTGCAGCTGGTCATGACAGTGGTATGATCGTGTTTAAATTAGAGAGGGAACGACCAGCTTTCTCTGTGAGTGGAGATACCGTCTTCTATGTGAAGGACCGTTTTCTTCGGTTCTTTGAGTACGCCACGCAGAAGGAAGTTCAGTTGGCTCCGATAAGAAGGCCTGGATCAGTAAGCCTGAACCAGTCACCCAGGACACTGTCCTACAGTCCAACTGAAAATGCTGTCTTGATTTGCTCTGATGTGGATGGAGGCTCATACGAACTCTACATAGCTCCCAAGGACTCTGCTGGCAGGGCTGATTATTTACAGGATGCAAAGAAGGGAGCTGGTGGGTCAGCTGTTTTTGTGGCACGCAACAGGTTTGCAGTCCTCGAGAAGAGTAGCAATCAAGTTTTGGTGAAGAATCTTAAGAATGAAATTGTGAAGAAAAGTCCTCTTCCTATCGCGACTGATGCAATTTATTATTCTGGGACTGGTAACTTGCTGTGCAAAGCTGAGGACCGAGTTACCATCTTTGATCTGCAGCAGAGGCTAATTCTTGGTGAGCTCCAGGCACCTGCGGTTAAATATGTAGTTTGGTCTAGTGATATGGAGTCTGTTGCACTGCTGAGCAAGCATGCAGTTGTTATAGCAAGCAAGAAGCTTGTCCACCGTTGCACACTGCATGAAACCATTCGCGTGAAAAGTGGTGCCTGGGATGAGAATGGTGTGTTTATTTACACTACGTTGAACCATATCAAGTATTGCCTTCCCAACGGAGATAGTGGGATTATTAAAACCCTTGATGTTCCAATTTACATTACGAGGGTTATTGGGAACAACATTTTCTGTCTAGACCGTGATGGAAAGAACAAGCTGATCACAGTTGATGCTTCCGAGTACATTTTTAAGCTGGCCCTTCTGCGGAAACGATACGATCATGTTATGAGTATGATTAAGAATTCTCAGCTGTGTGGGCAGGCTGTAATTTCTTATTTACAACAGAAAGGCTTTCCAGAAGTTGCGCTCCACTTTGTGAAAGATGAGAAGACCAGATTTAACCTGGCTCTTGAGAGTGGCAACATCCAAATTGCAGTTGCTTCTGCAAAAGAGATTGATGACAAAGATCACTGGTACAGGTTGGGCATAGAGGCGTTGAGGCAGGGAAATGTTGGCATTGTGGAATATGCATACCAGCGGACGAAGAATTTTGATAGGCTTGCTTTCCTATATCTTATTACGGGGTACATGGACAAGGTGGGATTCATGTGCAAAATTGCTGGACAGAACAATAACCTGATGGGGCAATTCCACAATGCACTGTATCTTGGAGATGCTAAGAAAAGAGTTGAGATCCTGGAGAATGCTGGGCAGCTACCTCTTGCATATACTGCTGCTGCCACCCATGGGCTCACTGAAATTGCTGATCGGCTTGCAGCCGAATTGGGTGAAAACGTTCCTTCTCTTCCTGAAGGGAAATCACGCTCTCTTTTGATCCCCCCTGCGCCTCTAACAGCCAGCGGTGATTGGCCCTTGCTGAGGGTTATGCACGGTATCTTTGAGGGTGGCCTGGATGCTACTGGAAAGGCAGATCTTGAGGAAGATGACGAAGCTGCTGGTGCTGACTGGGGTGATGAGGACTTGGATATGGTAGATGCAAGCGAAGTGATGGCAAATGGTGGTGATGGTTTTGATGCTGAAGAGGGTGATGCAAATGAGGAGGATGGTGAGGAAGGTGGGTGGGACCTTGAAGATCTGGAACTTCCTGAAGCAGAGACACCTAAAAATGCTGGAAATGCTCGCTCGGCTGCCTTTGTTGCTCCTCCACCAGGAATGCCTGTCAGCCTGATTTGGACTCAGAAATCTTCTCTTGCTGGGGAGCATGTGGCAGCTGGGAACTTCGACACTGCAATGAGATTGCTTAGCCGCCAATTGGGTATCAAAAACTTTGCTCCCCTAAAGCCCTTGTTTCTCGATCTGCACATGGGCAGCCATTCGTATCTTTGTGCTCTTGCTACTGCTCCCATTATTCCAGTTGCTGTTGAGAAAGGTTGGAGTGAGTCTGCAAGTCCTAATGTGAGAGGCCCTCCTGCACTTGTTTTCACCTTCTCGCAAATGGAAGACAGACTCAAGGCTGCCTACAAGGCCACGACTGAGGGCAAGTTCCCAGAAGCGCTGAGGCAATTCCTTAACATCTTGCATACCATCCCTCTTATTGTGGTAGACTCGAGGAGGGAAGTTGATGAAGTGAAGGAGTTGATCGAGATAGTGAAGGAGTATATTCTCGGCCTGAGGATGGAACTCAAGAGGAAGGAATTGAAGGATGATGTCAACCGCCAACAAGAATTGGCGGCTTACTTCACTAACTGCAAGCTTCAGAGAGTTCATATGAGGCTTGTGCTTGCTAGTGCTATGGCTCTATGCTACAAGCAGAAGAACTTTGCTACTGCAGAGCACTTTGCAAGGATGCTGCTTGAGAACAGCCCTAATGAGGCCCAAGCAAAGAGGGCCCGACAGGTGCAGCAACAGTGCAATGGGAAGAAGGATAGCTGTGAGCTGAACTATGACTACAGAAATCCATTTGTGGTCTGTGGCGCCACATATGTTCCAATCTACCGTGGCCAAAAGGATGTTTCCTGCCCGTACTGTGGATCCCGGTTCGTTCCTTCCGTCGAAGGGCAGCTTTGTACCATATGCGAGCTTGCCGTGGTTGGTGCAGATGCTTCAGGCCTCCTGTGCTCCCCTACGCAGTTGAGATAAACGGTGCTAGGTAGAGCCCCCCTTATATTCTTTCTAGTGTCTCAAATGTTTCGCTTCCATTCGTATATTTACCAGGATGTTTACTGAATGCAAGTAATAAGTATTATACATGGTCGAGTTTTTTTTCTCTTTTCCCACATGATATATGCTTGCTTAGGGTCCTTTGGTCAGCTCATGCAAACCAATGCCCGGGCATTGATGTACCAATTTTTTCTTTCGCGCTTTGAAATTTTTGGTGTCGAGGTGTTACATTCTGTCATATAGTTGAGTTAATTTCTTGCACTGTTTTGTATACAGCCTTTCCGATCTCCTGAATCAATCGGCATGTTTGTGAATGCTGAGGGGATGAACTGGTTTGATTTCTGTTTTGCTTTGCCTGTTTCATGGAACTCATTCAAGTCATCTCCGCGGAATAGATTGCCAATGATCCGGTGCAAATACCTGACGACATGAACACGGAACACCCAACTTTGCTGATGACTGAGCATCCTTGGGTTGCTGGGGACGAGGGGCCATTTCCTGAATGCTTCTGTAGATGTGGGTTTGGCCGTAGAAACGGAGATGGTTTTCGGGGACTACAACAGCAAAGCATCATTTACAGTTCATCATCCGATGGTTTACTGTAGTCTGTAGGTAGCCGACATGTGTCAGGTGTGGCAAAGCAAAAGCAAGCGAGTCGATCAGCGAGATGACTGACTAGTCGTGTTCCTCTCCTGTCGTCTTGCCCCTTTTCCCGTTGGCCTGTTCGTCTGCAGATTTGGGTGCTGTACCAAATGAGATTCCGTTTCCTTTTCTGTTTCCCTGTAGATCGATTTTTGCTGTAGCAATATGCAAGCTTTTCACTGGGCAATTTTTGAATCCAACATAGTGTTCGTAACATATATAGCGACACCATTGTACAAAATTCTTTGTGAATACTGCGCTCGGTACTATCGGTTCATGACCGAATGATGCATTGTCCGCAAAAGCGATAAAAATTACGGCATCTGTTTTTGCTGGGAAGCTTACTGCAACTACAGCCATTGCTGTTTTTATTTGATACTAATCCCTCTGGCCAGTAAAACTTTATCAAATGCACCTTATTAGGCCCTTTCAGTTTAAAATAATCTTTTGAAAAAATAAGCCACAAGTTATTCGGCAACTACACGATAATTTAGATGTAGGATATTAGTAGGTAATAAATTAAAAAAGTTAGACTTCACCAACTTATTAGTCTATATGCTCTTTTAATTAATAAATTAAATTAGTATAATCTCAAACTAAGATAAAGATAAGAACTATTTTTTTTTTAAAAAAGATAAATGCTGGCTACTTTAGAAACAAATGGACTAGCAGCAAACCCACCAAGCTTCGTCTGCTTTTTTTTTTCCATTTTCAAGCATGTGCCTGTCGCACACCCAACATCCCGCTTCCGCGGAGCAAAGTCAACTAAAAAACAATTAAAAATTACAAACAAAAACCACCCAAATTACCACCCATCATGTCCTCGGCTCCGCGAGTTACTCTCGCGTCGGAAAAAACAACGGGGTCTCCTGTCCTCTCCGTCTCCGGTTCTCCGCCTCGCCCCCATCGCCCCGACGTCCCCGACCCCCGATCTGCTGCCGCGGCGACCCCCATGATCTGACCGCATTGCCGCCGCGGAACTCCATGGAGGCGCTCAACGAGCTATGCGACCTGGTGGCGGCGCACCCGGATCTCCTCCTCGCCGACAAGCTCACCTGGCTCTCCTCCCGCTGCGCCGCGCCGGCGTCAGCCGTCCCGCCGCGGGCGCACCTACACTCCCTCCTTGCCATCGCTCGCCTCCTCCCCGCCGGTGGCAGCTCCTCCCCGCCCCCGCCCCCGCTCCTCGCTTTCCTCGCCTCCCACGCCTTCCTCTCCCCGTCCTTCTGGCCACAGTCCTTCGCCCCCGCGCCGTTCCTCTCCAGGCTCCTCCCCCTACTCGCCGCCGCGCCCGTTTCTCCCGCCCTCTCGTCTGCACTCTCCGCTGCGCTCCTCGCGGCCCTCGACGTCGCCGACCCCGCCTCCGCGCCGCTCGCCCGCGCGTTCCTCTCCGCTGCCGCTGCCAGTCCCCTGTCGCTTCTCCCTGCGGATGCCGCGCCCGTCGCCGCCCGGCTGCTCATCGAGTTTGCGGACTCCGAGGAGGCGCCGCCCAAGGCCAAAGGGAAGGGGGAGCACGCGGCGGGAGAGGAAAATGGAGGGGTAAGGGAGGTGGTGCTGAGGTTTGAGGAGGAGAAAGTAGAGGCGCTGCAGCGGAAGGAGGTCTCCTTCAGGCTGATCGTGCATATGTTGGGAGGCGAGGGTGGTCTGGAGGCCGAGAAGGTTGCCAAGGTCAGGAATGCCGCTGCACGGCAGGTCCGGTCGCTCTCAGAGTTCCTGAAGGTGAGATCGGGTTGTTTATGTCCATGTGCAGTTCGTGTGAACAATGGAGACTTCTGCATTTGCTTGAACATGCTGGAGAGTTGGGTGTATGCTTGCTTGCAGTTAGCTCATGGTTGATGTAATGGTTGGCAGATCAGGAAGCGGGACTGGAGAGAGCAGGGTGCACAGCTGAAGACAAGGATAAACACCAAATTATTATGTTGCCAGGCTGCAGTAGTGGTGCTGGTACGTAGTGTTTCTACCATGGATGTTGATAGCAAGGCTTCCAAGGATGTGCTCCAGCAGACTCTAGCTTGGTTCATCGAGGCCACTAAATCATGCATACTCTCATCCTGGCGCAAATTGAGGATCTGTGAGGAGCTATTCTGCACTCTGCTCAATGGGATCAGCCAGATAACAGTCTCACGTGGGGGGCAGCTTCTGCCAGTGCTACTGATTCCTTTGAAACCGCTTGTTGTGAGCACTTGTTCGCAGGCATGTTTCTTCTGCACTGCTCAGACTTGGACTCCTGAAATTTACAGGTTTATATAGATGTTTGCTGATGTGAAACTGACCATTTTGGTGCAGGCTGACATGATGAGCAGTAGCCCTGGAGCTTTGTTCGAGGCGGTGGTTAAGTTGAGCTGTGAAATTATAGAGTTTGGCTGGACAAAGGATAGGGCTCTGGTTGACACATTCATTATGCGTTTAGCTGCGTATGTTCGTGAACGGAATGATTATGAGGAGGTATTCCTTATCTTTTTGGAAATTTTCTAGTTCAGTAAGATTTGCTACAACCCAACTGTCTTTTAGTTGGACACTGCAAGGACATCTTGTACCATATATTAGGAGTTAGGACACTTCTGTATGTAGAAGCCTTACTAGGTGCCATTTGTACATGTGTTGTGAAGACATGATTACTGTTTTTAAATAAATGCTAATTAACATGTGTAAGTTATGCCAGTTAGTATGGTGATCAGCATGCTGAAAAAACTGAAAAATTTAAGCAGCTATTCTCTACCTTTTTATAACCCCAGCAGTCATTCAAAGTTTCAAACATGTCAAGTTACCACAAGTGCACAATGTATCATTGGTACCATCATAGTTATATGTTTGTAATTATGTGTAAGTAAGAGTGTAAGAGAGTATTAGCGTGATCTTTCTACAAGCCATTGCCACTTTATGGTGTTGTGGTAAACCATGATTATACTTAAACAAGGAAGATTCCAATTGAACCAGAGTGTTGTTTTTTGTGCTTCTTGCATCCTCCAAAGTACAATTTCGACTATTAAAACCCTTCATTTTATTGTAGTAAAAAAGTCCGGTGTTTTAATATTATAAAATATTTTTGATTACCAAAATGCTGCCTTCATTTTCTTTCAGGATTGTAGATAGTTATAAATGTATGTCAATGTTCAAGTTAAACTTCCTTTTGCACTCAGCCATACAAAGACAATCCCTTTTAAATTAAATTTCAATTGCTGCTTGTTTACTTGACTGTGAATCCTTTCAGGATGGCAAAGAAAAAGATACAGTACCGGTGATGCGACTTAATGTTATACGGCTTCTGGCGGAGCTATGTGTATGCTTGAAAAAATGGGAAGTTGTAGACATGATTTTGCCTCTTTTCATTGAACATTTAGAAGAGGGTGATGCTTCATCTCCAAGTTTACTGCGACTTCGGGTATGGAACTTCTGTATCCTACTCACTATGTATTTATTTTTTTGTTTTGTTTGTCTTATCTTGTTCTTTCCTTTGGTCAAATTTGATGGTATTGCTTACAACTCTTAAATAAAAACACCCTTTTTGTACTCTACTGCAGTTGTTAGATGCAATATCTCATGTGGCATGCTTGGGTTTTGAAAAGTCATACCGTGAGAGCATTGTCTTGATGACAAGAAGCTATCTCGATAAAGTTAAAGCTGTAGGATCTGCAGAAAACAACACAGTACCATCAGAAGCAACAACTGAGCGAATAGAGGTCTGTGGTTAGTTACATAAGAAACTATTGTTATAACTTGTACTTCCATAGTTCCATGTTCCATGCTAACTGTGTCAACACAATTCTAGACTCTTCCTGCAGGGTTTTTGCTGGTTGCTACCAACCTCACTAGCACGAAGCTCAGGTCTGATTACCGTCATAGGCTATTGTCTCTCTGCTCAGATGTGGGGTTAGCTTCTGAGTCTAAAAGTGGGAGGTAATATGCCATATTGTTGATTTATAATCTTAGTTTATGATTGTTGAAGTTCAAACTTGTTGAATGGTTTACATGCTGTTTGGATCCCAACATATTTTCTTGTTAACATATAGAATCCAATGCATGCATCCTTAATTTATTAATTTCGATAGTTGGCAGCATCATTCTGTGGATTTTCTTTTAGTTCGTACTGCTTGACTACTCATCATGATGTTTCTTTTTTCACTTTATGAAGTATCACATCTGCTCTATCTATTTGTAGCTGCAGTCAAATTCTCTCAACTTTGAGCACTGATATGTGTTTATCAAATTTCTATCAAGTATTTATATTTGTCACATAAAAAATGTCACGAGTAGATTTGGCATCACAATATTTTCACAATGTACTTCAATCAACATTTTATGTATTTTTATTCTTTTATTTTCCTGTCATCACTTGTTTTACAAAAAATACCATGTCTTATGCCTGTCTCAACTAATTAACTGCAGTACTATGTGCTTAACATAATTTTTCATTACTGCAGGAGTGGTGCTGATTTGATGGGTCCATTACTTCCTGCAGTTGCTGAAATATGTTCTGATTTTGACCCAGTTTCCACTGTTGAGCCATCGTTATTGAAATTGTTCCGTAATCTGTGGTTCTACATTGTCTTGTTTGGGCTAGCTCCTCCAATACAAAGCAATCAGGCACCAACAAAACCAGTTTCAACATCATTGAGCACTACTGAGAGCATAAGCGCTATAGCCCTTCAGGCTGTTGCTGGACCCTACATGTGGAATAGCCAGTGGTGTGTAGCAGTGCAACACATTGCACAAGGAACTCCACCACTGGTAAGTCATTTGGTGCTGCAGGGCTAGAAACAGTTCGTTTCTTGTCCAATTAATAAATCAAATTCGTTTTCATTTTTTCCTGCTCCTACTGAACATATTTTATTATTGAAGATGAATTTATAACATATTATTGAGTGTTACCGGTTCTAAAACCAACTGTTGTTTTTGTACTATAATGGATAAGAATTCTTGGATAATTACCTCCTCATTCATTCACATGTTTTCTCTCTCCTTTTATGTAGAAGTTATCAGTTAGTATTGTTAGCCTCCCTGATGATCATTCCATATTGACGTCTGGTCGCTTTGCTTTTCTTAATACCTTGTTTCTACCATTTTTGCTTTTGTCATTTCAGGTCGTCAGTTCAGCAAAATGGCTTGAAGATGAGCTAGAGTTAAATGCTCTTCATAACCCAGGTAGTCGTCGTGACAGTAATAACGAAAAAGCTGCTGTTGGACAGAGAACCACACTTTCTGTGGCTTTAGGAGGTCGAGTTGAGGTAGCAGCAATGAGTACAATTTCAGGTCAATGTTTATTCTCTGTTGAGTCTTTGCTGCTTATGCATTTCTTTATTTTGTCTCACAAATACAATATTGCCTCCAATATACTAATATCATATAACTATAGAATTGAGTGCATTGCATTTAGATCCTTAAACTTCAGTCATCCAGCCAATTCACTAACAAAATATATTGTGTATATACTAGTGATTAGTCCAGTTACCAGAATAGGCTGGTACAGAAGCATTTAATGGCTCACCTAACTTTTCTGTGGTTTGAGTACTATATTGGTGGTAACCCATATGCATCCTCCCGTTGTGGCCAATAGTGGTAGTTCCACTATTGCTTTCACACCTTGGTATCCCTGTTATGTGTGTTAATACCCATGGTGCTATATTACCATGCACATACAGCTAGAATGCTGGATGACAAGTATATTACCATGCACATACTGCGAACAAACAACAACAACAACAACAACAACAACAACAAAGCCTTTCAATCCCAAGCAAGTTGGGATAGGCTAGAGTTAAAACACAACAAGAGCCATTAATCAAGGTTCAGACACATGAATAACTTCTCTCCATGACTCCTATTCGAGCCAAATCTTTGGGAATATTCCATCCTTTCAAGTCTCTTTTTATTGAGGAAATTGAGGAAAAAAGGCTATGAGCTTGGAAATGCTTCATGCCTTCATCACCTGCAAATCTCGATGATTGGCTCAACAAATGATTTCTGTGAGGTCTTTTATATTGTGGGCATGCTATGATTTTTCTGTTTTTACCCAATTTAAGACAATTATGCAAATTTCGGGAATGATCAATTACTAAAATACCATTTCATAATGAGTCCCGTGTTTACTGCTACTTTTGATGCACTTGGAAGACCTTCACATCCAAGCAACTCTCTTTCCTTGCCACTCCCTACAGTCAGAAAGGCATGACCCAATCCCCAGAGTGCAATTGTGACCACTGACCACTAATTTCTTTTAGAGAAAAGGCCCGAGAGCCCGGCTTTATTAGAAAGCCAAAACGAACCAGTAACCGCTGGGGAAACCAGCTTACAAAAGGAGTTCAAACAACTCTCAACCACAGCCACCCACACCGACAAAAAGGAACCACTTAACAACCACAGTTTTGGGGGTAACAAACAGCACACAAAAAGGGCACAGACAAGTAAAAACTTCAGCAACTTTACTAAGGAACGACAACAGCCCGCTTTTTTCGACCGGAAGGCTCCAAAAACTGAGACAGCAACGCAACACACCGGACGGCGAGAACCACAACAAAATGAGAAGCCAGCCAACAACCATCAGTGGGACAATTTAGATATCATCTTTCACGGCACCCCATCGCTTGTTTCCTGGACTTGACTTGAAAATTTCCGAATATTGACATGGAGCAATCCGAGGCACTTGGCCACCTCTTCCTTCGAGCGTGCAGGTGCTAGCCACGACCACTGGGAAAGAAAAGAAATAGAGCGATAAAGAAGGCTCATCACATTAGGGGTAATTTTGTTACAGAAAACAAACTCATTACGGTTCAGCCAAATCATCCAAGCACATCCAGCCAACAGCCAAATCGGTATATTATTATGCTTATTCCCCGGACGAACCAAAAGCATATCAACAAACATCTCTCTACTATCAGGGGAGCGAGCCCAACCCAAAGCATCTCTCATGAAACACCAAACAAAGCTGGAAATCGGACACCTAAAAATTACATGGTCAACATCCTCCATCTGAGCACAGAATTTGCACTCAGGGTTCCCGGGCCACCCCATTTTCTTGAGGCGACAGCCACTCGAGATCCTCCCTTTAAACATGAGCCAAAGAAAAATTTTTACCTTAAGAGGAACAAAACTCTTCCAGATATCCATGGATCTCATGTCTTTAACTCCACCAAAGACCATGAGGTTATATAAAGATTTAGAACTAAAACCCTTAGGGTCAGTCTTCCAACTCATGATATCAGGGTCGTTATTAGGCGCAACCTCAGTGAACCTCTCATGCAGCTCATCCCAATGGTCAAGATCTTCTTGGGCTAAAGCTCTCCTCACATCAATGGTCCACACCCCCTCACTATATAGATCTTTCACCGTAGCCATTGGGTCACTACATTTCTCAAAGATCTTATAGAAACGAATACTAAACGGAATATCATCGATCCAGACATCTTTTTAGAAAAACACATTGCTCCCAGACCCAATTTGATAAGCATTTCCTTTTTGGATCCAACTCTTAATTTTATGAAGACCTTTCCAGAAATAGGAACCCCCATGGGGAGCAGATTGAAAAAAACCATTAACCCGACAATATTTTTTTCTAAGAATTGCGTAACAGAGATTGTCTCCCAATCTCTCTCCCCAGACTCCAACTTGTAAATCCACTTGCTTAAGAGGGCCGTGTTCATAGCTCTAGTATTCAGAAAACCCATGCCCCCGAACTCTTTTGGGGCACAAAGAGACTTCCAGCTCATAAGGTGGTATTTCTTCTTATTGCCTAACCCATCCCCAAAAAAGTTCCCCCTAATTCTATCTCCATGGTATACATCGGGACAGAGCTGAGGCAAGAATTAATAAGAATAGTTCTGCCCCCATAGGAAAGATGGCCACACTTCCAAGAAGGGAGTCTTTTTTCCAACTTATCCACCATACCCTTGAGGCCTTGAAGTCAGTCACACTAGGTTTGGACCCCGACACCGGAATACCAAGGTAAGTAAGGGGAAAATCCCCAAGCTTACAATTGAATTTATCAGCAACCCTTTCAGCCTCCTCTCTATGGACACCAACAGTGAAAACCTCACTTTTCTGGTAGCTGATCTTCATCCCAGACATAGACTCGAAACAATAAAGCAGAAACTTCAAAGCCACTATGTTCTGATCATTATACTCCATGAACAAAATCGTGTCATCTGCATACTGGAGATTTACCAGACCATCTCTAACCAAATGGGGGACCACACCCCGCAGCCGACCTCTTTCTTGAGCTCTCAACAGTAATTCAGAAAGAGCGTCAGCGACCAGATTAAAGAGAAGAGGAGAGAGCGGATCACCTTGTCTAAGACCTTTAAAGGTTTTGAAATACCCCCCAAGTTCACCATTTATATTTATATCAACTCTGCCTCCTTCCACTGTTTGCTTTATCCAATCAATCCATTTAACAGGAAAACTCTTTCTATGCATAACCTCGTACAGGAACCCCCAATTAACTTTGTCATAGGCTTTTTCAAAATCGAGTTTAAGAATCACCCCTTTTTGTTTTTTTTGTTTTCATCTCATGTGCCACCTCATGAAGAATCACAACACCTTCTAGAATATTTCTCCCCGGGATGAAAGCAGACTGACTTTTATCAATTACTTTATCAACACATTTAGTGAGGCGAGCAGTCGGCACTTTCGTGATGATTTTATAACAAACATTTAAAAGGCAGATCGGTCTATACTGCTTAATATTATTAGCATCTCTAATTTTCGGAATAAGGATGATGGTCCCATAGTTCATCCGACGAATATCAAGGTTACCTCTGAATAACTCATCCAACATCTCCTTAAAGCAATTTCTAACTTGAGGCTAGAAAGCTTTATAAAAAGTCACAGAAAGACCATCTGGGCCAGGGGCTGAATTAGATCTCATCTCTTTGATAGCAGAGTCCAGCTCTTCTAAAGTGAACGGCTTAGTAAGATCCTCTTTGTCATACTCATCTAGACATCTCCTATTACCCCAGAAATCATGACACAGATGGATATCAGGGAGAAAGTCCGAACCGAAGAGGTTTTTATAATAGGATTCTATGTGAGTTTTTAGGTCCCTAGGATCCGAGATGGTATTCCCCTCATGGTCCAGAGAGAGGATACTCGTTTTTCCGACGCCTACCATTAGCAACACCATGAAAATAAGAGGTATTAGCGTCCCCATACAGAAGCCAATCTTGACCACTTCTTTTCTGCCAATACATGGCCTCCTGATCATAAAACTTCATGAGAGCATCTTCAGTTTCGTACAACTCTTTCAAGTTTTGGTCAGTAATAACACCTCTATCCATCTTCAGCTCCAGCTCTTCAATTACTTCCCTTAGTTTTTGCTTATGCTTTCTACTGTCACTTAAAAAATTAGCACCCCAACCCCTCGTAAGCCTTCTAAGGCCACCAGATTGGTAATGCCAGAAATTCATATTTTTCTGAGATATGCGACGAACTGGCCAATTAGCAATCAACCAAGGTTTGAAATCACCATTTAACAGCCAACTATTTTCAAATTTGAAATGCTTCGAGGCAGAAAGGTGAGAACCATCAAGGTCAATTAGAATGGGGTTGTGATCAGAACCAATTCTAGGAGCACTAAAAGCAGTAGTCAAGGGGAAAAGCAAGTCCCAGTTATGGTCAGAAAAAACTCTATCTAAGACCTCCAACGTTGGGTCACGCTGGTTATTAGACCACGTGAATTTACCCCCGGACCTGTGCAACTCTTTAATCTCAGAGAGCGCTATGAAAGAGTTAAACTCATTCATCCATTTGACATTGGGAGTGCCTCTAGATTTCTCATGAGGGAACCTGATTAGATTAAAATCACCACCAAGTAAGAAAGGAGTCTGAGTGGAGGCAAGATTAACACTAAGCTCACTAATGAATTTAGCTTTCGCAGACTCGTGTGCTGGACCATAAACATTAATCAACTCCCAAACAGAGTTGCCCAATTTATTTTCCATAAGAAAACTGATGAAAAACTCTCCTTGGTCCACCTCTTTAACTGAAACAAAGTTTAAATTAGCCCCCAACAACAGCCCTCCAGAGTGACCACTAGAGGGTTTGGTAAGCCAATAGAAATCTCGATTCCCACAAAAGACATCCAACTCTCTTTGAAGAAAACTTTGTCTAATAGTTTCCTGAACACAAATAAAGTCACACTTATATTTAGCAACCAACTCGGCCAAACACCTCTTTTTACCAGCTGACCCTAAACCCCTAACATTCCAGAAAAGGATTATCATTGATCAGTGAGAAATCCCAAACTAACTCCCACTTCATCAATCAGCCCCTCAGGGTTACAAATACGGGAGATAGTTGGGTCAGTTCCATCAGAGACCTCTTTAGCCACTTGGGTATCATCAGAAGCCCCTACAGAGTTTTTTTGCATATCTCGTTCCTTAGCTAAACTGACTAAGGCTTGAGCCATCTCTCTCGCTTTAAGGAGACTAATGTTCTCAAAAATAGAGGATTCATTATCACCCAAACTAATACCAACATCTAAAGCTATATCAGCAAGCTCAGAAGATTCTACTGAATGGAAAGCAGTGAATTTAGAAATACCTGCCAAATCATCTTGTTTATCCTTCCTTTGCTGGGCCTTCATAGTGATAGAAATTCCATCTCTCTTAATCCGCGAACTCCTTCGCTGAGCAACTGGGGTTTTTTTGGCCGTCTTCTTATGCCTGGGTTGCTTCGGTTTCATGGGTGGAGGCAAGGTGACACACAACTCATCAGTCTCAGCTGTTTTCTGTTGCTCCAACTCTAGATTTACATGCTGGTTGTCACCCCTCATCAGCATCTTCACATATGACATGGCACTATATGGCACAATAGCTTGAGAAGTATCTTGGTGCAACGACATTTTCTCCTCAGTCTGTTCACACTCATCTTTCGTCTCATTTTGTAAACTGGTCTCAACCAGAGGAAAATTGACCTTGCTTCCTGAGGTCTCTGCCATCCAAGAAGGATTTGAATATTGCTTTCCCAACTCCAAACAAGCATCTGATTCTTCCTCAGAAATTATATATTCGGGAATGTCCACTTTCCCTTCATCCTCAGATATACCATCATCCTCATCCAGTTCTTCCAAATGTTTTTTGCCTTTGTTGTTACTATCTGAATCCCCACCTTTCGGATTTTGACTTGTCGGAGGGGGGTTTGACGAGCTCTGCATCTCTTTCGGTTTTGCAACCAGACTAGATTGGTTAGGGAGATTTCTCTTCACAGCCGGCACTTTCACCTCATCAGGCTTTGGGGGATCTGAATGAGGAAAGGTCGTCTCCGGAATCCACCTTATTCGGTACCCCTTAAAGTTGATGAACACCTCCGACACTCCCGTGATATGAGCTAGATCACGACACATAACTCTTACTCTAATGGGACCAATCCTGGACAGCGTATTCATATCAACCTCTACCGGTCTCCCAATCAGATGTGCTAATCTCCTGACATATTTCTCAAATCTCGCAACAGGAGGCACCCCGAGGGCCATCACCCAAACTGATTGTAACTCGGCAAAAACATCCATATCCTTGTCAGACTCTCTCACAGTTGCCAGGATGAGAAACTTCTGAAAGTTAAAGCTCCTGAACTTTGTCAACTCACGACGGATACTAACAGAAGGAAATTCGATGAGATACTCATTTTGCTCCAGCTGTCGAACCGTCCAATCCCAATGGACATCAAACATGTTTTTCATCTCTATGATTATGCGTTCCTCCGAACAAACACCATCCAAAACAGTTAAAATGCCTGTAATCGGACTAGTCCCTTCTAGATCAATAGGCTCATCGGTTTGAAGATTATAGAAGGCTTGGTTCGGCATACCTATGCCACAAATCTCCGGTCCAAATTCAGATAGATCCATCTTCTCAAATCTCTTTGCTAGAATAGTGGGGCAATTAGCAGAAATATGGCCAGATTTCTTACACGCATAGCATAACGCCGGATTCGAACACAACGCTTGATGATGACCAGGAACTCCACATTTAAAACAAGTGATGTCCTCAAATCGGGAGTCCTTCTGCGATTTCAACTCTTTTCGGGGATGATGTGGTGGAGGGGGGAGATTAGGTCTAGGGTTTGGAGGTTTTCCCCCTTCCCAACAGCATCCTGAGGAAAACTCTTCCAATCTCTTTGTCGGACTGGCCGACCATCACCTCCAGTCCAGTTCTCATCTCTATCAGCTCTCTTCTTAAAACCCGCAGACTCATTCCGCCATGGATTTGCCATCGATTCGCCCAACACAACGTGAGCAAAGGAGCGCGAATCAACGTACCTCGGAGCAACTTTGTGAATCCTGCGAGCAAGCCCCCCGAACTGTCGCACCTCAGTCGGAGTAGACGGAAACCCTAGGTCTTCCGAGAAAGGGACACCCCGTGGCACCCACAACCACCGCGTGCCGCCGCTACTCCAGGAGTGAGTGAGCAGATTAACATCAGGACCAAAACCCTCATACCTAGAAGTCTCCGCAGCAGCCAGGCCTCCATCCCGCAAAAGCCCATTAGCCGACGAGGCCGGATCAAGCAGCACAATGGCACGACCCTTGTCCGCAGCACTGGAGAGAGGGCCAGGCGCCGTGGGCTCCAGAATCGGCAGGGAGGACACTAGAGGAGAAGAGCGCTCGCATTCCAGAGAAGCCATCCCGAAGAAAACCCTGATTGTCGATGCATGTCTTTTATCACCCCTGACCACTAATTTCTATGGTAAAATAACTATAAAATCCAATAAAATGGTAATTTTATGAAAGTATTTATCGCGAAATCTACACATAAGATTTTCATGTATCAACCTTAATATTTAAAAGAGAATTTTACTCAGAATTTTGAAAGTTTCAGTAAATTTATATCCAAAATGACATGTATTTCTGATTGGATGGAGTATTTGTTGCCCTTTGCAAGGATTAACTTGTAAAAGGCTAAAGTCTGCCCTTTTGAAGATAAAAGGATGAAAAAAATATTCATTTGCGGATTTTTCCTTCCATTTCTATCATTAGAACTTAGCTGGATTATTGGACCCACACAGCTGCTTTCATTACAAAATGTTACACAATACAAATGAAATTCCTTAAGTAGCTTAATAATTTCCTTTTTTTTTTACTTTATTTTCAGGGGTTAAAGCTACATATCTCCTTGCAGTTGCATTCCTTGAGATATTGCGTTTTAGCTGCAATGGTGGCATACTTTCAGCTACCTCTACGCTGAATAAATCAAATAGTGCATTCAGTTGCGTGTTTGAATATCTGCTTACCTCAAACTTGACACCAGCAGTATCTCAGTGTTTGACTGCAATTGTGCATAGAGCTTTTGAAACAGTATTGTCATGGCTGGTACGATTTATACTTCATCAATCTTTTGAGAAACTAAGTCACCATTTGGATTTATTGTTATGTTCACTGAAGTGTTTAGCTATGTAATTTGTTGTCTCTATAGTAGTTCCCTTTTCTTGTTAACTCAAATTCTTATGTAAAAAAGATACACAACTTTCTAGTTTGATGAACCACACATACTTCGCCATTGTTTTGCAACCTTGACCTCTTATGGCCACACTAATATTTCCTTTTGCTTCAAATATGCCTGTTCATATATACTCCCTCCATCCCAAAATATAAGAACTTTTGGAGTTTTTTCATGGGGAATTAAGGAGAGGTGAAATTAAATGAGCCAATGAGGGATGGTTGTGATTGGTTGAGATGAGGAAGTAGGTGGAGAAATTAAATGAGAGATGATTGTGATTGATTTGTATATATCACACGCTCTACATTGATCTGTAGGAGAGGCTCCTACTTTGAGTATTGTTATTGTCTTACTTTTCTAGAGCGTGCGATAAACTTCTAACATGCATATGTGCACTGGAACAATGATCCTTTTTGTGCCCAGGAGGATCGTATATGTGACATAGGAGAAGGAGCTGACATAAGAGAATCTGTTCTTTCTGTTCATGCTTGTTTCCTTATAAAGAGCATGTCACAGAGGGATGAAAATGTTCGTGATGTGAGTGTCAAGCTTTTAACTCAGCTAAAGGAAAAGTTTCCACAGGTTTGCCTGGCTGCTTTAATTTGGTGTCATGTTTTTTTTATTGAGACACACCGATGAACATTAATATACAAAATTTTCAGGTCCTCTGGAACTCATCATGTTTGGATTTACTTCTAATCTCTGTTCATAATGAATTGACTTCTGGTCCAGTTAGTGATCCTGCTTGGGTTGCCACTGTACGCTCACTATATCAGAAGATTGCCAGGGAATGGATAACGAGTGCTCTTTCATATGCTCCATGTACAACTCAAGGCCTTATACAGGTTTAGCGAATATTATATTATTTGGTCTTACTTTTCCCAGCAGCATTGTTCTGGGATGCTGATGCATTTCTTGTTAGTAGATGGTCATTGTCCTGTGAATCATAAGATTGCCAATCGCTTGTCTGGTTAAGATTGAGGTTGCTGATATCACAGATGTTTAAACTTTCACTAGATATCTGTATAGTACTATAGTTTGCTGTTTCACACTTAATTTTTAAAGCATTTTATGTTCTTAGATTATTTAATTGTGCTGATCAGTTTCTACCTTTTTTGACCCCTCTTTGGCTACCATTCCTAGTGTCCTCATCTTCCTTTGAACTTTGTAGAGTTCATATACTCAAATCAATACAACTAATTCAAAGCTCTAAATTTCTGGATATAGGTAGAGGATAAATTAATTCAATATACTCTGAGCATTTATCGATGCTTGGTGAAAGATAATATAATAATCAGGTTTGCACTAGTTTGAGCTTAATATGAGGAACCTATGAAGTTTTCATGTTTGCTGTAATGTTGCATTTATATGATTTCATTTTCCAATTTTCATAGCACCATTCAGTGATCATAGGTTCTTCAGAGTTCAGACCCCAACTTGAAAGGATACGTGTCTAGTTGGCAGTTTTTCTACAGGAATTCTAATAAGAGGCAGTATGGTATAAACTAACTATTTCAGTTGTACCACCACAAAGAAGTCACTGAAAACCTTTCATTAGTAGTGTCATGCTGTTATAAGTTTGCAACTGGTGCATGAGTGCATCACTGTATCTGCCAGTAAAAGCTCATTGTCCTAACCTAGGTTAGTGGAAGTATGCCCATTGTTGTCATCTGCTGTGTCAAATGATACACACATTCAAATTGTTGACTGTAAAAAAACCACTTAGGTAGCAGCAACTGCTGGTCTTTCAATCATCCTGAATTCCACAAACTCTATGCCACAGGCAGTTGTCAGGCATCATCCTGAATTCCTGATTGCATCAGAACTCAGAACTCAGAAGTTCATATATTTGTATCATTTTTCACTTAATGCCCAGTGCCCATAATGATTGATAATGGTTTTATTTGTATTGTTTAGGAAAATTTTTGTAAGCCAAGTGGAGCGCAAAGATCACAACATACAGCTGACGTCGTCTCACTTTTATCTGAGATACGCATTTGTAGTGGAAAGAATGATTGGAATGGCATTAGGACAGCCAATGTTCCCGCAGTTATGGATTCTGCTGCTGCAGCATCAGGAGCCAAAAAAGAAGCACCTGACATCACTCTGGAAGTACTGTCAACTGCAGTAGTGACTGCAACTGCCAAATGCAACCACGCGGGAGAGATTGCTGGTATGAGAAGGCTATTCAGTACCATGGGAGGTTTGAACACGGGCATGTCTCCCCTTGGTACACAGCCTGCACAGCCCCATCAGTCTTTTGATGAAGTTTTTCTGTCCAGATTTGTTCGTCTTCTTCAGGATTTTGTTGTTACAGCAGAGAAAAATCAAATAGATAATACAGTGTTCCTTGAAACTTGTTCTCAGGCTACGGCATTACTTCTTGATCATATGGTAAACTATTACACCTAGATGTTCCTTAATACCTCAATTATTGGTTTTGATTCATTTATTAATGATGTAAGTATGTAACATACAGGTATCTGATTCTAGAGCAAATCTAGATGGATTTTCTCAGCTTATACGTCTTCTATGCTGGTGTCCTGCTTATATATGTACCCCTGATGCAATGGAGACTGGGATATATATCTGGACCTGGCTAGTATCTGCAGCACCTTCCTTAGGTCCTCTTGTGCTTGCAGAACTTGTTGATGCATGGCTGTGGACAATAGATACAAAGCATGGTCTGTTTGAATCTGATATGAATTATTGTGGTCCTGATGCAAAATTGAGGCCACATCTCATTCCTGGTGAGCCTGAGACACCACCAGAAAAGGATCCAGTTGAAGCAATAATAGCACATAGGCTCTGGCTTGGCTTCTTTATTGATCGGTTTGAGGTGATTTCTTTGTTTGTTTTATGGATCTCGTACAATTTATTTGTCCGTGTCTAAGATACTGGTATGCATGCAATCTAACTTATATGCTTACCTTTGATGGACTTTTGATTTGTGTCCACTTAACTCCCTAGGATCCCTAGGCTACAAAAGTCTCCACTTATTAGCTCCCTAGGCTGGTTTTTAGGCACTTTTGCCTCCATCATGGATGACATGGCAACTTGATTACTCTGCAACAATTTATATATACATTCATAAACTGATAAACCATTGGATTCACGTCAATTTAAGCATCATTACTCTATCCTTTTCCCTCAGTCTGATTGTCTGCATTCTGCCTGTCAATGGTCATGTCTGCCCACAGTCAATGACTAGCTGCTCAGTGTCCTCACTGGCATGCAGGCCCAGTTCCTCCCTTCCCTTCTTTCAGTAGTGGATCCAACAGATGATGCAGTTTGACTATAGCACATCAGCCAGATTGGTTGAATTAGCTACATGCTGTTACATGTAAAAGGGAAACCAAGAAAAATGAGTAGGGATCTTGACTACATGACCTTGAGGCTAGAGGGACTTGTCCAGGTCCACCTTTTGACCATTGTCCCAGTCTACCTTTTGACCAGGGAGTTGATGGGCAGCACCAAGACCAATATGGTGGGAGTGTGGATGGTCTAACGATGATTTCCTTGCTAGTTGTTATTGTTGTGTGCAGCACCCTGGATTGGATTGATAGCCCCATATGATCTATACTTATAGAATTATTGCTACCACTTGATCACCCTGCAGTTGTCGTTACACTCCTTTTGAAACTTTGATTCTGGCTTTGATTTGTTGACAGTGGGCCAGCAGCCCAGCAACGGATTCTCCAGATCCATTGACATGTGGAACCACTGTGCAAGTTTTTTATATGTTTGATTTACTATTGTAAATGGTGTGTTTTGGTAATGTCCTGTTTATGCTGGCAAAACAGCTTAGGAAACTCCTTAGGGGGTTAGCTTCTCTGTTTTTGTAAGATGGGGTCAAGTTACACTTCTGTAATCTTTAGCATTAGACATTAGTCCTAAGTTTCAGGGGTCAAATATAACTTTTTACATATACTTACATACCATGATAAAATGTACCATCTCTTTTAGATCAGTTGGACCTGTGAACTGAAAAAAAACTTTCTTTGGTTGGTTTTCCCTAAAGTTGATTTAAGCATATTGTATGATGCTTGTGTGTATTGTCCCTAAAGTTGGTTTAAGAATATTAGCATGGGTGCGTGTGTGTATTGTTAAGATGCATATTGTATTCTTTGACCATCAAAGATGTATGTTCATATTAGCTGTTTCCTATGCTATAATTAAACATCCTCTTATATTGGTGTGTTTTGACAGGTGGTTCAGCACGATAGCATTGAGCAACTTCTACTTCTGGGTCGGATGTTGCAAGGGACAATGAAATCTGCAGCTCATTTTTCTCACCATCCTGCCGCAACTGGCACTTTCTTCACCGCAATGCTCCTGGGGCTGAAATTTTGCTCATGCCAGCCTCAGTCTAACTTGCAGAAATGTAATATGGGGCTTCAGTTGTTAGAGGACAGGGTATATCGGTAAGAGTCACTTCATTATATGTTTTCTTGTTTTAATATATTTCTCTCTTTTCATACCTTTGAATTATATATGTGCAATTAATTTTTACATAGAAAATGTTGATACTTCATGAAACGAAATTTGAGTTAAAGGATTTATTAAAAATTTTGAAGTAGAATATAGACGCTCGAATCAGAATTTGAATGTGTTACCTTGGTAATTTGGTGTTTAGGTCATAGGGTGTATATTACACTAACCGACTCTGAAAGTTGTTGTGTGATAGATTGTCAAGAAACTTTTTTGGCGTTCATTTTTGATTCTCTATTTTTGGACAGTCAGTTGAAGCATGGTTTGTTGTTATTAAGCATGATAATGCATCAATTGATATTTTCTTTCTTGTGATTCATCTATATCATTAAGAAGGAATACATGACTATGAATTTCATGTACGTTTTTGCTATACTTTATGTGCCTGCATCTTCATTGTTTATGCCAGCTGTACAATGTTATTACCTGCTCTGGCTAATATATTTTAATTGTACATCTTTTGTTTCAGTGCTGCTTTGGGATGGTTTGCTTATCCACCTGAGTGGTATGAATCCCAAAACAAAAGTTTTGCTCAGAGAGAGGCCCAATCCATGTCAATATTTGTCCATTATCTGCAAAATGAGTGCCCCAGTGGTTCTGCTGATCCTGGTTCAAAATCACAGGGACGTGAAGGTGATGTCAATATGGTATGGTGTGACTTGCATGTTTCTTCCCTTTTGTTTCTCTGGTCTCTGCCCTTCCCCACTTAAAGAATTATTAATCTGCT
Organism: Zizania palustris; assembly: GCA_019279435.1. Taxonomy (NCBI): domain Eukaryota; kingdom Viridiplantae; phylum Streptophyta; class Magnoliopsida; order Poales; family Poaceae; genus Zizania; species Zizania palustris. Next base: position 63,165,056 of record JAAALK010000079.1, on the reverse strand, counting down.
ATAGACCAGGAATAAAGGTCTGATCGCACTCATCAACTTGGGCTTGTCCCAAAAGCCAAGATATTAATCAAGTTAGGGCTAACTTTAGGTTTTTTATTGGTTAATTATAATGAAGTACATGGGTCCCTTATACAGGGAGTGTACTGCTGTTACTACACGTAACATTACCATGGACAGTAACGACCCATTAAGAATACAATCTCTATCTCTACTCCCTTTTGTGGGGGAGGATTCCCGCACTACAGTACCTGTGGGTACTATTCAGGTGAACAGTACTTGCCCCTTAAGAATATAATTACAATCCCTACTTTCCTCACAAATCATATCTTTATCTTCTTAATTAGACATAAACTTCCTCAATAGTAGATAGGGATGCCAATTAACTAACCCCTGCCTTAGGAAACAATTAGTTATTTAAGGAAATAGATAGTCTAATACTCTAATCCTAATGCTAAAATAGACAAGGATTCATACACAGTACCAGCTACCATGACAATCCATCAACTTGTCGACTGCTTGCAATATAGGCCTTGATCGATGACTATCATTGGTATGTGGATCAGGTCCAAGTATCTTGTGGCTTTGTGCCATGGTGAGGTAAGGGGATAAAGAAGAGATTAGTCACGGGAAGAGAGAAAACAAGAGAAGACAGCTTGTCAAAAGAGGAGGATGCACCACTGAGACAGGGAAGAGAGAGATGGCATTTAGTTTGTTCTTTCTTGCTTAAAACAATGGATAATGGCTCTATTCATAGGAGAGTCCTCAGTCCTCAATCCTGATACCTAGTTGAATATGGAATGCAACTCATAGATACTATCAGAACCTAATGTATGTGCCTAATCTGCTGTTGCTGCCCTCCTTGTATGCATGGACCTATTTTAATTGCCATGAAATCTACTTGTCTTCCATCCCCACCTACTTTTTAAAAACTATTCTCACATTCCTTTTTTTTTTCATTTTTGCAGCCAGACCAGATCCACCCGGTCTGGGGCTTAGTGGATAACTATGCAACTGTACGGGAAAAGTGTAAGCAATTACTTCTTATGCTTTCTCAGAATGAGGCAGACAGGCTTGAAGTCTGGGCACAGCCAATAAATACAAAGTAACTATCATCATGATTTTATTTTTTCCTATTAGTGTTATTGAGTTCAAAATTACATGTATAGCATGTTATATATTGGCAGAGATACATCGACATTTCGTGGTAAAATTAGCTCAGACAAATGGATTGATCATGCCAGAACTGCTTTTGCTGTTGATCCTCGAATTGCGTTCTCTATGGTTGTGAGGTTTCCAACAAACTCAGCATTGTCATTGGAAATTACACAACTGGTACAGGTATGGTTCTTGCTGCCTTTGCTACTCAGATGAGACAACAGTTTTGCCTTTTGTTCTTATTATGCAAGTTCTGTTTCAGAATCTCTGTTTTCATATTTTTTCTTTAGGGCTGTGTTCAGCTACATGAAGGGAATAGTTATCTCTCATTACATTTTTCCAATTAACTTTAGTTTAAGACAGCATCTTTATTTGGAATATATTAAGATATCATCTTTGAATAGTCTTGCTTAGTTGCTTGAAACAATTATAAATTAGTTGAAAAGATGTAGGATCATGAATCCTTGTAAAACAACCATGCAACCGCATTAAGGACAGCACCTGGAGGTTTTAAAAATAAAATTAACTTTTGGGGTGCTATTAATGGTTTATTTCCCCCCTATGGGCTGTGGGCTGTCTAGTTGGTATGTTAAAGAACGATGTCTCAACCAGCTCAACTATGAAGACTAAAGTTCATGTATTAAAAATAAAGAAATGCCAATTGCCCATTTTTTTCTTGTTAAGAACAGCGACTGATATGACATACTGTTGCTTTTGTTGTTATAACAGAACAAAATCTTGATGCAAGGACAAGAAAACACATTGTGCGATGCTTGTTTATCTTTGTTGTTGCTATCTCTTACCTTTAATACTGAAATTTCAGAACTAGTCGATGTTCTCACGGTGTTGAATTTGTACTTGAACAGTTGAACTCATGTAACCAAATAAACCTGGCTTAAATTTTCAAATTCATTGTAATCGCATAGGAAGATAATTTACCTGCTGAGTACTGACTGTGTTGTGTGTTTAATTTCTTTTATTGTGCATTTTGTGAATCCTTCGATCTGTTCTTTTCTTTCAGTGACATACATGGGTGCCATATGTTGCTATATCTTACTGTGCTCTATTGATCTTCTTTGCAGACACATATATTAGAACTCCGTACAATCCCTGAAGCATTACCATTTTTCATCACTCCAAAGGCAGTAGATGAAAATTCATCATTGTTACAGCAACTTCCACACTGGGCTCCATGTTCTGTTACACAAGCATTGGAGTTTCTTACACCTCCTTATAAAGGACACCCCCGTGTTATGGCATATGTTCTTCGTGTCTTGGAAACTTACCCACCTGAGACTGTTACCTTTTTTATGCCACAATTGGTACAGTCACTCAGATATGACGAAGGGGTGAGAGTTTCTTGTAGTAATATGTATATTTATGTTATCATGCAGACCAGAAAAAACATTAATTGTTTCAACCTGCAAATTTTCTTTATTATTCCTTGTCAAGAATGCAATGCATTCATCTCATTTTTCCTTGCCTTTAAACTCATCAGAAATTGGTTGAAGGATATTTGCTTGGAGCTGCTCAGAGAAGTAATATATTTGCTCATATCCTAATATGGCATCTGCAGGTAAATTTTAGCTTTTAAACGGTTATATCGGAATGTCATACTCAAATAAAAAAAGCATGTTTCATTCTTCAACATATTCCTAGTGCGATTCTATAATGGATTTTTTGTTGGTCTGGAAACATGAAACTGCAGGGAGAATGTGTTCCCGATGAATCTGGGAACGATGTGGTTGTACCAAAGGTATATCATGCTTCTTCTGACTAAAATGATAGCTTTCTCTTGTAACTTTTTCATAGGTGCTATTTTGGGTAAAATTCATGTCATACACAGCTGTTTCATATATTTCAAGCTTGAAGATGCAAATATGATGTTAACACTCCTTTTTTCAGACTACTGCATTCCATTCCTTGCTTCCAGCTGTCAGGGAGAAAATTATTGATGGTTTTACTCCAGAAGCTCGTGACATGTTTGAAAGGGAGTTTGACTTTTTTGACAAGGTCACGTCAATTTCTGGTGTTCTTTTTCCTCTTCCCAAAGAAGAGCGGCGAGCGGGTATCAGAAGGTAGCTCTAAAAAACACTGTTGTGATGTTTTATAGAAGAATAAAGAGAAATCTACTGATACAACTTACATCGTCTCATGTGGATCCCGATAAAAATTGTTCTCCTGTGTTATCTTTTGCACTAAAGTTGTCGTCATAAACTCATTCTTGCAGGGAGCTAGAGAACATTACCGTGCCAGGTGATGATCTTTACCTACCTACTGCAACAAACAAGTTTGTACGGGGCATTCAACTAGACAGTGGTATTCCTCTCCAGTCCGCGGCAAAAGTTCCAATAATGATTACTTTTAATGTGGTTGATCGTGATGGGGACCCAAATGATGTGAAGCCACAGGCTTGCATTTTTAAGGTAAATATTTCTTTTGCAGAAAAATAATGTGTTGTCTCATGGTTGTAACCTATAGATATAACATGTGATTTTATTATATATGGGATTCATGTTCTTACTTTGGAAGGTCAGTGTGTTACTTCATAAATTAATTAATATGAAATTAAAACTTGTGTTTGATTCTAAATCTATTGAGGGATGCAGCAATTGTGGTAGATTTTTGAGCATCCACTTTGATTCACAGTTGACACAAGCAATTTCTATGCTACAACAGGTTGGTGATGATTGTAGGCAGGATGTGCTGGCTCTCCAAGTTATTGCTCTATTAAGGGACATATTCCAAGCTGTTGGATTAAACCTTTATCTCTTCCCATATGGCGTTTTACCCACGGGACCAGAACGAGGCATAATCGAGGTAATCATGTATTTGTAGTTGTTTGGTTATTTTCTTGGACCTGTATGGACTAAGATCACCCATTACTTATCTTGGACAAACATGCAGTTAATTGATGTGTTGCTAGACCATTATGTCATCTACTCATCTCTAGCAGTAAATATCCCTGCAAGTGTGAACTTCATTGAATATGAAATGTAAACTTTTACTTTGTTATTATTTTTATTTTGACATCAAAACAACTAAAATGTGCATGGTTTAAACTCGCCTTGCTTGTTCTCCAAATTTTATTCGGTGATCTCAAATATCTAAGATTTTCCCACAAAAAAACAATTCTCATTCTGGTTTTTTATTGTTGTATATTCCTTTTTAGATAAATTTACTCATAACTTAAATGATATATTTGAGTACCATTTTTATGACAACTTTAGCAACGAGTCAAGTCAATAAGGTCTTTCATAACTAATCAGTTTACCTGTTTGCTTGGTTCCTGTCATCATTCATCTTGATATGACCATGCTGCAGGTTGTACCCAATACTCGGAGTAGAAATCAAATGGGTGAAACAACTGATGGTGGTTTATTAGAGATATTTCAGCAAGACTATGGCCCAGTAGGTTCAGCTTCTTTCGAAGCTGCTCGTGAAATGTTCATGATCAGTAGTGCTGGATATGCTGTTGCTAGCCTACTTCTTCAGCCAAAGGATCGGCATAATGGCAATCTTCTCTTTGATAGGTATGAGTTACTGTGCTGTCCTAAAATGAATGAGTAAATCTGGAATTAGCTGTTTAACCATAAGCTTGCTTGTGTAGCCACGGGAGACTAGTCCATATTGATTTTGGATTTATCCTGGAGATTTCCCCTGGAGGAAACATGGGGTTTGAAAGCGCACATTTCAAGCTAAGCCACGAGATGACTCAATTGCTTGACCCGTCTGGAACCATGAAGAGTGACACTTGGAACCAGTTTCTGAGGTAAATATTTCTCATGCATTTTCTTGTAACGAAATAGAATTGGGAGCTGTTCCCCATGTTGTTCTGATTTAAACACCGTTCCTTCAGATTGTGTGTCAAAGGGTACCTAGCAGGAAGGAGACACATGAATGGGATTATTACTACAGTGCAATTGATGGTGGACAGTGGTCTTCCTTGCTTTAGCAGGGGTGAGCCTATCGCTAATCTGCGAAAACGTTTTCACCCTGAGATGAACGAACGTGAGGCTGCTAATTTTATGGTCCGAACATGTGCTGATGCCTACAACAAGTGGACTACCGCAGGCTACGACTTGATTCAATACTTGCAGCAGGGTATTGAGAAATAGTTCGTCTCTCTCTCTCTCTCTCTCTCTCTCTCTCTCTCTCTCTCTCTCTCTCTCTCTCTCTCTTCTGTAAATGGTATGGTCGTGTACATCAATTGTATGTAGCCACTAATTCTTTTCTGTAGAATTAAATTATTGAGAGGGTCATTCTGTAAGAACGACGGATTTCAAGGGATTAAGTATTAACAGAGAGGGCGTATCGGTGTAAATTAAGCAGAGGCTGGCTACTCATTTTTTGTTCCTATTGGAAGACAGCCGAGTAGTAATTCTATTGGATCGCTAACTAAATCTTCCGGGCTCCATTTTAGCACGTGGACATATTGCTCTGTTCATATTTACCTTATGAGACGATACTATGCAATATTAGCTTGGGCATATGTGGAGTGCGTTTTGTTCTGTTGTGAACTATGAAAAAATTGTTTGTTGTGGAAAAACTAAAAGTCGTTTAGTTAAAACTGCTATGAAAAAATTGATGTCAACTGACTGTTTTTTATAACTTATAAAATTTTCATCATTATAATATTCTATACATACATATATAAATAGGAAACACTCCACATCGATGTAACTAAATAACCAGAAAATATATTAGATAAATAAAAAGTGTATAGTTCATCTCATAAAGTAACCGACAATCACATATTATCTCATGAAATTGTATAATGTAATACAAACAATAATAATATTAGATCAATTAAGACACCTTAAATTCATACTATTTAATTTGTACTAGAAATCAGAAAAGCAGAAAAATAAGATCTAAAGTATTTCTAAATTTATACTAGAAAAAAAGCTACTTTTTCGTAGCAGAAGTTTTAATAAACCAAAACAGAATTCAAAAACTGAATTAACACATTCGAAGAACAACACATCAATCACTCACTCAGGGAGAACGTACGATCGTACATCACACTACAGGAGATTGATTTGTACTCCCTCTTTCCTATTATCTTCATCATCTAAGCGTTTTTCAGATTTCCCACGATCTACATCATCTAATAGTCGAGTCATTAAAGCAGCACATCGTATTATGTGCGAATTGATTTAGAGTCCACATGCATGGCTTTAACTTCCTCTTTTGTTTCTTATTTTACTAGTACTCTACATTGTCACATGCACATGTAGGTTGAGAGTGCGGAAAAACAAAGCAACAAACACAACATACGAAGAGAATTTAAGCTCCACATCTCTCGCCTTGGTCATCATGTCAAGTTGTTAAATGATGAAGATAATGGGAAGGAGGAAGTATTTTGTAGTTCGAGCTTAAATGCAAATTAAAGACGATGCTACTCCTAAATCATATATAACCTGGAGTTCTGCATGTGAGATTGTCGACCGTTAGCCCTTCCTAAATTAAATCAAAGGAAAAAGGTTAATATATATGGACACGCATCCACCTGAGATTCTGCAGGAATACAAGCGGACGCATGCTTCCGTGCGTGGCACGTGGTGACAGGGCTCCATAATTCACAAAGATTAATTCTGCTCAAAACTAACATACACCAAATTAAACCTGAAACAAACAAGCTACGGGGATTATGTATATATTTATACTTGTACATGTTGGAGACGACAGCGCTCTCAAAAACGGAAGCGCCCGTGCGCGCCGTGGTGCGCGAGCAGCATCGGCACCGGCGGCGGCGCCAGCTTTTGCCTCGGAATGGACACCGGCGGCAGCGCGGCGCGCTTGACAAACCGGCCCTTCATCCGAGGCCGCTTCTCGGCGTTGAGCTTGCGCACCTCGTACCGGATCTTCTTGGCGAACAGCCGCGTTCGACGCTTCTCGCGATACCGCGACACCCGCGCCTCCCGCTCGCCGCCGGTTACCGCCATCACGGCCGCGCCGAGCCCTCCCCGGCTTCCGGCCGCCTGCACGCACGTACGCACAGGATCCCATGGCAAGCAACAGCTCAGACCGCAAAGCTAGGTCGTGAAAAAATTGCAGAAACTAGCCGATGTCACGTCGCGTAAGCTTACCGGGAAGTCCGGCCAAGACTCGCCAGGATCGGAGCGAGGGCGCTCGCCGTGGAACCACGGCGAGGCTCCGTCGCGGACCCACGAGTCGATGACGCCCTCGTAGTCGAGCTTGAGTATCATCTCCGGCCGCTTCCTTTTTCGGTCGTATCGTTCCGCCGGCGCCGGCGAGATGGTGTCGAAGTCCATCTCCAAGTCTAGTTTCATCTGATGCTTCTCTTCGTCCAAGAAGCCTAGGTCGTCGAACCCGCTGTGGACTCCCATGAGGAGGCTCTCCATATCCGCCGCAAAGCTGGAGAGCTCCATGTCCGGCACGTCGAAACCGGAGAGGCCGTCAGCCTCCGCCGAACCGGAGGCGAACTCCGGCGAAGACTCTGAGAACGGCGCGAGGCGGGCCGGCTTCTGCTCGATCTGCTCCCCGTCGTCGGCCACGGGGTTGTAGAGCTCGGCGAGCATGGGATCGAACACCGGGACGCGGTACAGCAGGTCCTCGTCGTCGTCCCCGGCCACATGATCGATGTCGCCCACGATCCCGGACTGCTCCGCCTCGAGGTCAGGAACCGCCGACGCTGCCGCGGCAATGGTCGCGACGGAGACCTCGTGCTTGCCTCCCCCGGGCTTGGACCTTGGCGTGCGCGGCCGGCGCTTAAGTCCATGCAGCCACGCGGGCGCGTCGGGGTCGTCCACGGCGCCGGGAGCAGAGCCTCCGCCTCGAGCTCGAGGTGAGGACCCCGGCGAGGAGGACGCCGTGGGGAGGCGCACCCTGTGGTGCCGCCGCGCCAGCGGGTTCGCCGAGTGCACGGACGCGTCGCACGCCTGGCACAGGAACGCGTCGTCCGCGGGGCAGTGCCAGCGCGCCCTCCGCCGCATGCACCCATCGCACGCCCTCGCCGCGCGCGCCCCCAGCGCCGCCCCCGTCGCCATTCCGATCCGTCCAACACCGTCCCGTCGCGAGGGGAGTCGCCGCAGTTAAGCGAGTCTGCGAGTGCTTAACAAAACGGGAACAGTGGAGTGGAGGGGACGAGACGCGAGCTGTTTCTTTCCTCTATAAACGAGCGAGAGGTGGGTCCCTTGAGTGCGCTTTTTCGCCACGTGGCGCCACGAGCGGAGGGGAGGAGTGGCGGCGGTGCCAGCGAGGACGGTAATCTGGAAGGTGATTGGCCCGCCAGGCGCGCAGAATCCGGAGGGGTGGAATGCCATTGGTCCTGGGATTTCCGGTGGGGCCCACTGGAAGGGATGGGCACGAGAACCTGCCTGATTAACACGTCGGCTAAAGCGTTCGGTTCGAGCGACTAATACATGTAAATGTTATATTATTTTAAAGTATTAAATATAGATTATTTATAAAACTAATTTATAATTTGTGGATTATTTGCAAGACTAATTTAATTAGTCTAATTATGTTATAATTTGACAATGTGATACTATAGTAAATATTTACTAATCATGAATTAATTAGGCTTAATAAATTCGTCTCACGAATTATCCTTTGATTCTACAATTGTTTTTATAATTAACTTATTTTTAGTCCTTCAATTTGATGTCCAAACAATCGATGTGACACGTACTAAATTTTTATCTATAGACCCAAACACCCCCTTAGTCTGTTGTTGCAGCTTATTTATTCTGTAGCCAAGCAAATACTTTTTTTGAGGAGTGAGTTCCGCTGAAAGTGCTCTAAAAAAAATAAACTGAAGTAGTAGAGCACGGTCTAGCCAACTTATAGAGCTCCACTCCAACTTGAGTGTAAATTTCAGGATCCAAAGTTCTATCAAATAGGTCATTAGATTTTGTTTACTAGTACAGTAATCTAGCTAGAGAAATTAATTAGGTTAAATAAGTTTATTGCAATATTATAATTTATTATCTAGATTATAATAAATTGATCTATTTATTTTAATTTATAAAAATAAGCTAAATTATTATAATCATAACTTAAAATAATCGTGTTCTTATTTTCGACCTAACCGTCTACCTATCTTGAGTATGGTAACCTATCCAATGTATGGTCAAATCATGCCAATAATAATAGTAGTGCCCAATGAGATGCAAAATCTGCGACCAGTCTAATTTGTCCTTTTGTAAATTATAGTCATTTTAGTAAAAAGATCAAGTTGATTGTGATGTGTATGTATTGGGGAGAACATATATGATTACTTGAATATTATCCAGAAAAAACTAGCTGGCAGTGCTATTGATGGGATTGAACCAGACCATTAAAAAGCCACAGAAATGCTCTTGTGATAATTCCCATTTTGACAATTTTACCTTTTTTCACGAGAAATGTGCATAATTCCCAAATTTTCTAGAGCCAATTTTGTAATCATGTATTGGTCGTTCCTATCATACAAGGTCGGCCGGCCTATTTGCAAAACTGACACCGATCGATGTACGCGTGAAACTGAAAGGCCCTCTCATCGATCGACCATTCGAATTTCGTCTGGCGAGAATAATTCGTGTGAGCAGAATTCATATTTGAATGAAACAAATTCGGACTTTGATTTCATCATCATTATTATATATTCTCCCGTAACAATAACAATCAATAGCGGAGCCGGAGGAAAATTGAGGGATGCATTATTTCACGGGTACACCATAATAAATCCCAAAAAATACATAAAAAATAAAAATTGAGAACCCTAGGCCCTACATAGCTCCGCCCCTAATAACAATACTGTATGGTGTGCAACTCTGGGGAGTGCTTGATTGTGCTTATCCAAAAATTTGAATTTTATATCCTAATTTCAGGATATTATTCAATGTTTTTATCGTTTTTTTTAAAAAAATCACGGTAGTTATGACTTATGAATATAAAAAAATCAAACAGCTGGTAGTATGAACTATAGCTAGCAGCAGGATTGCTACATCAGGACATACATGAGGTAGTGCCTCAGCTGAAGCCAACATTTTCTAGAGGAAGAGAAAAATCAACGAGCCAGCAGCCTCTAAATATTCTTGTAAAAGAGCAGAAAATTTTAATTAGGAGGTGGCGGTTTAACTATCCGAGTAATTACAAACGGAACTTGCTCGAGATGATCTTGGCAAAAATAAGTTGAGCAAAAGAAACAGTGATGTTTAGATAGCTCACCTACCCTATCTATTTGACTTTTTATAAATTAATTTTCTCTAAGTTTAATTAGTTTTATAGAAAAATATACTAATAAATACATGGTCAGATTATATAAATTTATCGTTTGGCATGTATTGATAATATATTTATTTAATGTTATAAATATTTATATTTTTATTTAAATTTGGTTGTAAGTACATAAAAATCTACAGCGATGCGTGGCGAGCCGAGCTGCGAGGCATTCTCCGGCGGTGCAGGACGGAGCAGCGAACTCGACGGATAGCCACGGCGTGGCCGACGGCGACCGGCGCGGGGCCCCACCGCCACCCTCCCGTCACCGATCGAGCGCGCGGCGACGTGGCCGCATCCGCCGCCATGCGACGCCTGTGGCCCGTGCGCGTCGAGCCGGACCACGACCGCGTGACGCGGCCCCACACACACCTCTGTGCCGCCGGAGGAGGAGGAGCCAAGCAGCGGCCAGCCGGTCGCCATTGGTTCGCCCGCGGTGAAGAACAAGGCTGTCACTTTCTTGGCTCTTGCCGCGACTAGCTAAATTAGTTGTCCTCTCGCTCCCCGGCGACTGATCACAGGTCTGTTCGGTCGCTGTCGCTGCCATTTGAGACTGTCCTACGGTCACAGCAAATAAGGTAAAATAAAAATAATTTTTTTAGATGTGGTTTTGGGGACAACGGAGGGCCTGCAGCTTGCAGGAACACTTGTTATACCTGCAGTTGGTAAGTAAGGATGAATCAGGGTCGTCCCTGTAATTGAGGAAGCGGAGAGCACAAATGCTAACCGTAGATTGGAACGGAAGTGCAAATGTAGGGTCAACATTTCCCGCGATTAACATCGCTGCACTCGCGAATCGCCATCAGTAACAAACACAAACGAATCTCCCAAAGCTCTTACCGGCGACTACCCAATCTAACCAGTCGTCGGGTCTCAACAACTCACCGAATCATCGCCTAATCGACCAGCACGAAGGTAAGCCAGATCCGGCGAGGGCTCCATGGTCTCGGGGCCGAATGTGGGCGTCCGGATCTGCGCTTCCCCACTACCACCAGTGGGTTTATACATGGAGTACAACCCTGATGGATGGACAAGATGCTTCAAATCCAAAAATGATCTCAAGACACTGGACCGTAGAAAAAACGCGCAATTCAACATGTCCACAATGAGCTTACAAATCAAGACAGACAATACACGTAATGTCGTTAACACGAAACACGAATTTTGCAATGCTGGGCAATCGCACCTGTATTCTCAATCATAACCAGCCAATGAAAAGCAAAGCGCTAATACAGCAGTTACTAATAATGTGCTGCAATACAGGAAATTGTTGAAAGTTACTAATTAACTAGTAGATAGGTTCCTGAAGTAATTTGTGCACAGAACTGTGTCCACTGGGTACTTCAGCTCGACCCATTTGACAAGATGCAGCCCTACATCTTATGATTCCACATAGCAATTGATCCTAGTACATCTTATGATCCAGTAATACAGGTAGCTGAGTAAATGGACTCAGAAATGGACTTCAGTTCTGATTAGTGGCCTTCTCCTTCAGGCTTTGAAGCTTCCTTGATCTCGTCCCCACCATCCTCCTAAAAAATGGAGCAGGTAAGATTAGATGCGGACATAACACACATCGCTTGAGAACAACTATAGTATGATGGGGCAAAATACACATATCAGAGCAAATACCGCATTGTCAGAGGTCCAGAGAGTCAGGTTGTCACGAAGAAGTTGCATGATCAAAGTGCTGTCCTTGTAGGACTCCTCACCGAGGGTGTCCAGCTCAGCAATAGCATCGTCAAATGCCTGTAGAGATGTGCAAAGTTAACTTCATTGTAGTTAGCTCGTACATGCATGCATCTTTCAGTATATCATATGCATGCATCAACCTTTTGATGCCAAAGGAGAATAAAAAATATAATTTCAAGGGACACGCAGATTCCAAGATCAAAGCTAGGGGTCAAGATATATAATTCAGACATGTGATCTTTCTGTGGATTGCAATATGACGACCCCATAAACCATGATTTATACTAATTAATCAATCAGTAAAATAGAAGTCACATTTATAGCCACAAGGGTGGCGCAGCACTTCTCATGGAAAAGCAACATATTGACAGAGTGAACGTGTTTCATAAAGGTAGCCTGATGAAGAACATTGAAACAATTGGTCTGTTCACTATGGACTATGTTTAAATAGTCTAATATCCAATTTTCTTCAGTGATTAATTTAACAAGATGTGCTAAAAATTAGAAGAAACATGCAAACCTATGCAGGTTGATAGACAAAAACATATTACAAACAAATTGACTATGCCCCACATTACCCCAGAATAAAACGAAGTGTGGGATAAATTCTTCAGATGAGCTGAACAGAATGCAAGTCATAAGATCATTATACTGATACTTATTCTAACTTGAACGGTATAAAGAATCATCTGATTATTTTCACAACTTACTCTTTGATCAAACAAAAAGAAAACGACCTGAAATGCACATATTCATGAATTTCACTATATACCAGAATCACATGACTATTCATGTTAAACAGCAATCGAGAACCTTTACTTCAAATATTCAGGTTAACAAGTAATACAACTACCATTCTACCAATAATAAATTTAAAATTTAATCAAAAGGGGAAACTAACCTGCTTTGCGAGGTTGCAAGCACGGTCTGGTGAGTTCAGAATCTCATAGTAGAACACTGAGAAGTTCAGTGCAAGTCCAAGCCTTATCGGGTGAGTTGTAGGCAGTTCAGCAAGAGCAATGTCCTAAACAAGCAATCAAATGTCATCATATGCCCACTTTGTTGATATACCAATGCATCACAAATCCACAAAATTACTAATAGAAACAAAACACTCAAGGTTGCCACATGGCGCAAATCATAGCTAGAAGTGCATATCCCAACCATATGCAAATGTGCACCCCTAATCCCCAATGCATGATATTTTAAATTTACAAAACAAACAAAGACCGGAAAGTCTACTTTTCTATAACAAAGAGGACCTAGCATTAAGGATATAACATCACTAGATGGAACCACATAACAAAAGTTTGGAACATACTAAGCTAATCCAAGAGAATCATAAAATAGCAAACTGAATACCATCATGCAACAATATTACAACATACATATTACTATATTAGCAAACAAATACATGGAAGCCAACCTGGGCTGACTTGTATGCCACAAGAGTGTTCTCAGCTGCTTCCTTCCTCTCAGCTCCAGACTTAAACTCTGCAAGGTACCTATACATTCACAATCAGAACATAAACATCAGAAAAATAACAAAAAAGTATTAACTAATGCTATTTCTTGAAACACCAGATATAAATACCTGTGGTAGTCACCCTTCATTTTCAGATAAAACACCTTGGACTCTGCAGAAGTGGCAGAGGGAACAAGGTGGGAATCCAGAAGCTTGAGGATACCATCACAGATCTTGCTGAGCTCGGTTTCAATCCTGCTACGGTACTCCTTGATGGATGCAACATATGCCTCGTTCCCACGGCTCTCTTCCTTCTGCTCAATAGAAGAGATGATCCTCCAAGATGCCCTCCGTGCACCAATCACATTCTTGTAAGCCACAGAAAGCAGATTACGCTCCTCGACAGTGAGCTCACCAACATCAGCGGTCTTTGCCACCTTCTCCATGAATTCGACCATTTCCTCATAACGCTCAGCCTGCTCGGCAAGCTTTGCCATGTACACATTGTCCTCACGGGAAGCCTCAGCAGGTGACATTTTTCCCCTCCTTTGTTCCTGAACAAAAACCTCGTCTGACCTTATATTAGGACAGTTCCTGACTTCTAAAACGTATCATGCTTACATAAATACAATAGATGTCTATATCACTTGTGAATCATTTACAAGAATATATACCATTCTCTAAAACCCAACCCAAGCGGAAGATCAACATGATAGCCACTATCCATCCAAAGAACAATGGACGAAAACCAAGCAAATCATATAGATAACCCTCCTTTGCCCGATTCCAACCAAATGGATAGCACTCCACTTTCCATATTAGACAACTACCGTGACCTTTTCCAATGAACGCATGGAATCGTTCTGAGACATAAATATTCTTGTCCATCCCCAACTACGTCTTGGAATACTTTTTCTATTTTCTTTCCTCACTTTTTGAGTGATTCCATCAGACAAATCAACAAGAAAGTGGTTGTCAAAACAGTGATCTAGTCGACTAGTCCAACACCACCAAACCTCATGGTAAGAAAACGACAAGGGATTTCTGCTTGTTCCACGGAACAGCAAGCAAACAAGTTGTAACATAGTGACAGGGTCACAAACTGCTCTCCTAACGAAATGAATAGCTCTGCAGTTCATCGTAGGTGAGCCGGATCTAACAGTACAACGCGCTAGATTGATCCACCGAACTAGCTCAAACGAGGAACAACTACGAATGCACGTTAACAATTATAAGTACAGGTTTCCTCTACGCAGATCCCAAGTCCTCGCTGAAATCCCCACCGCGATTTCAAGTAAACAGAACGCAAATATCATGCACTAACACGCCGCACATATCCCACTTAAAAAAATGGACAAAAACACACGAACCCAAAACTTGCTAGCCAGATCTGAGCCTCGAATCCCGCCCAACCAAACTCTCTAACCCTAGATCTAACACGACCCACTACAGGTTCACGCTCCAAGCACGAACCACACGGATTAGGCAACTCCGAAAAGAAGACAGAAGCAAGCCATCACAAAAGGAAGTGCGGCGAACAAAATCCAGAGGACGAACACTTCACCTCGGACTCACACAACCAACCAACCACCAGCCCAAACCCAGCAACCGTAAAGGTAAAAAACGAGGCAAGGAGGTAGCAAAATAAAGGGTGGGGAGAAAGCAAAAGAGGAAGCACCTCTCCCCCACGAGCTCTACTTCCCCCGCTACCGAGGCCGCGGATTCGTTCGCTGGGCTTGTGGGAGTCGGGGGCGATCGGGAGCGGCGGGTAAAAGAAGCGCAGCAGGAGGAGGAGGAGGCGGAGAGAGCGGAGCGGAGAGGAGCAGTGGAGATAGAAAAATAGAAAGCGACGGGTGCGGCCCCTCGAGAAGTTCGCCTGGCCTCTTGGCGGTGGCCGGCCAATGGGAAGGCGACGCGGGGCGCCGCGACACGTCCGGGCGGCGCCACGACGGGGGTGGGCCGTGGGCCTCTGCTCGCGGGGACGCGGTCAAACCGGGAGCCCGCGTGCATGGGACGGACGCACTGGACCGGTGGGGAGGGAGGGACACGTGGCGGCGTACCATTGGACCGTCCTCCCTTCCGGCCGTTGACCTGGCTGGCTTCGGACCAGGGAGAGAGCCGTGCGCCGATCGCATCACATGGTATCTGCACTAAAGAAGGACAGTATGGGCGAAAATATTATATTTTAAAACGACTATAAGAAATGAATATATATATATATATAGAATAAGCAGCATACAAATATATATATATATCAAAATTAAAAACTTTTGATTAGACCTTTCTCTTCAGATGAGTTAGATAAAGTGATTAAAAACACGAAATGAGGCACTTCTCTGTGGTTTCTCAACCAATTTTTACAAAGCCTTTTGGCATAGGCTTAAACCTTAGTTATTGGAGATACTTCGGAGTTATATGAAAGGAGATTGAACATTTCTAGAATCAATTACGGTGAGATTGTTTTTATTTCAAAAATTAGGGATGCTTATTGTATTAAATATTTTAGACACATTTGCATGTTGGATGTGTGTTATAAAATCATTACTAAAGTTTTGACCAACCGACTTTCTAAGGTTGCTAATAAAGTCACTGATCCTTGTCATTTTGCTTTTATTCATATAAGGAATATTCTAACGAAACTTTGCATGAAGTCAAAATTAAGAAACAAATAGGCATTATCCTAAAATTGGATTTTTGAACAGCGGGTTTTTTGTATGAAGTACTTTGAAGAAAAGGTTTTGATGAAAAATGGATAGGATAGATGAGTAAGGTGGTTGAAGAGGGCAGAGTTGTCATTAATATTAATGATGAGGTTAGGGTTTCTTTAGAACTTAGAGCATCTCCAAGATAACTCTTATATAGATTTTTAAATTTAAAATTTAAGATTTTGATGAAAAATTAGACTCCAATAACACTCCTCAACAAATCCTTATCCTAAAATATTCCCTAAATTTCTTGCTATCTATCCTAAATTTAGGATTAACTTCTCCTTACTCACTTAAAAATAGGGATTCTAAAATATAGGAAAACTATTGTGCATAAAATTAGTTTTTAGGGAATGACAGCAATAGGATGATCCCTATATCAAATTTTAGGGAATAAAATTTAAGACATCATTTGAAGATGCTCTTACAAAAATGTTAGACAAGGGGACCCTCTTTCACCTTTGTTGTTCAATTTGGTAGGTGATGTTTTTTTTGAAATCTTGCGAAAAGCTAAGGAAACTGGTCACATCAAAGGATTATACACTCACTTGGTTCAAGGGGACCTAACTCACTTACAGTATGTCGATGACACCATAATCTTAATGGAATGCTCAGATCAAAATATTGTGGCCATGAAGTTTTTGTTTTACTGTTATGAAGTGATGTTAGGCATGAGGATTAATTACCATAAAAGTGAACTTTATACATTGGGTGTTTCTAATGAGGAGGCTGCGAGGGTTGCTAACCTTTTCAACTGTAAATTGGGTACCTTTCCATTTTCCTACTTGGGGCTTTCAATCAGTGGTTATAAACCATCTAAATCTGATTTGAGCGAAATTGTAGCGAAGGTAGAAAAAAGATTATCGACCTAGAAGTGTGGATACTTATCTTATGGTGGGAGATTAGTTTTGATTAACTCTTGTCTTAGTAGTGTCCCTATGTATGTAATGGGTGTATTTTTGCTTCCTGGGCCTATTCATCATCAGCTTGACAAAATTCATGGTAGATTTTTTTGGGATGGCTTAGGGAACAAAAGGAGATATCACATGATAAGTTGGAAGTCTCTCTGTTTTCCAAAAGACTATGAAGGATTGGGTTTTTTAAACACTAGAGTTATGAATAGGGGCCTGTTAGGAAAGTGGGTTTTCAGGCTAGAAGAGTGTCGGAAGGGGATGTGCTTTGAGTTATTGAGGTAGAAATACAACCTTCAAAAAATTAAAGCATTTTTGCAACTTCACCTAGAAATGGCTCCTTCTTCTAGCAGAATATCCATAATGTCAAATCTTTGATTCAAAAATCTATCGTTTTAAAATTGGCAATGGGAGGAAAGTGTTGTTTTGGCATGATGTTTGGATTGAAGATATCCCTCTAAAGATTTTTTCAGTGGTATGAAATTCGTAGAGATCCTGATATATTGGTTTATTTGGCTTTTGAGAGGGGTTGGATTGTTCAATTCAGAAGATCCTTGACCTTGATGGAAGCAGATCTTTGGAATTCACTCAGCAATTGTCAACTGCTTACTACTTTTGTCATGAAGTATGGGAATGATTGTTTTAGCTTGGATGTATGGTGGCTGCTTTAGTGTGGTGTCTTCTATTTATCTAATACTAATACTCTGAATTATAGTTTGCCTATGTGTAATAACAACCTTAGTAGTGTCTTTTAGGTGTTCCTTGTACAAAAAATGCAAACTCTGGAGACATTACTAGCTTCATGATAAGACTTTTGTATGCATCTAAAAAATACATGTTTGTCTTTGATGACGAGAAAATGGGCCCTCTTTAGAAATATAGGGATGTAGAAAGGGCCTTATCCACAAATCGTTAGATACAAGTTAGTTTGATTTAAATGCAAAAAATGAAATATCAGACATTGTGAATCCATTACTTCCAGAATTAATACGCTTACATAATAATTCTGTTAATTACATCTCCGTAGAGAAAACCCCTGATTAAGAGTTCCGACTAAAAGAAAATTACAATGCATGTTGATATGAAGCTAAAAAAAGGAATGAAAATAAAATTCTATCCTAGCTCCAACGTCGTTGAAGAGGTGTCTTGATTTTTTCTCCATATCGATTTTTGTTTAAGTATGTGTAGAACATAAGTGTTTGTCGTCTTTGTTAGCGTGAACATCATGACCACACCATATATACGTATATGCCACAATTTATCTCCTTTATGGTTGTGCTATTTTTCTTATATATGGTGTGTATTTTGACATGTCCATTAACTTTTGTACACATATAGAGCAAATGAATGACTATTTGCAAGGCAGTAACTAGCGTAATAGGCTTCAATATATTTGAGGTCATCACGTTCATGCCATAATACTCATTATTCGGAGAGTTGTGTGGCATAATTTGTGTATATATTATTTAATCTCATTTAAACTACGTGTATATGGTTGACGTATATTTAGAACATGAATGATTTAATTTACTGCTCCGCCTAATGCTAGTGCAGCATGTGGTATGAAACGTAACCCGAAATGGGTGTACCAATTTGTTCAATGTATAGTCAGCTCTTATAAGTTTGTATTATATTTGATTTTTTTATCGAGATCATGCCATGTTTTTTTAGAACTCATGTACAGAGCGTGAGGCAACAAAATGTGGCATATATTTCTATAACTTGCATGATGCAGATGTAAATGACCACCTAGCTATTCTATTGATGCTAGCATTCTTACGTGTATATGTATTCCATGATTTATATCCTTTAGTATGGTGCCATTGGGCTATTTTCTTATTTTGATATCCCAATTATAATTTAGTTCAACTACATATTTTTTTATTTCGATCATGCCTTGAATATTGAGGCTTAACTATTTATGATATCGTCGCATGAGTTACTTATGCATATGTATGCAATTCGCACTATTCATATATGTATGTGAGAAATGCAAGTATTTATCATAACGTGCTTATGAGTCATTTGTAGGTATTTTTGACCTTATACCATAGAGCCTATGTGAAAATTTTAGTTGATCCTTATACATTTAACATATGTTGAGAAAATATTTTTAGACTCATACTAGAAAATAGAGCCTACAAATTATGATATGCATTCATAGACTTGTACCAAAAGGCCGAGCCTAGGACTATGATATGTATATGCATTCCTAAACTTGTACCAAAAGGTCGAGTTTAGGATTATGATGTGCATTCCTAGGCTTGTACCAAAAGGCCGAGCCTAGGACTATGATATGTATATGCATTCCTAAACTTGTACCAAAAGGCCGTGTTTAGGATTATGATGTGCATTCCTAGGCTTGTACCAAAAGGCCGAGCCTAAGATTATGATGTGCATTCCTAGGCTTGTACCAAAAGGCCGAGCCTAGGACTATGACATGAATATGTATTCCTAAACTTGTACCAAAAGGCCGAGTTTAGGACTATGATATGTATGTTTTTATAAGATGATTCCTAGGCTTGTACCAAAAGGCCGAGCCTAGGACTATGACATGAATATGTATTCCTAAACTTGTACCAAAAGGCTGAGTTTAGGACTATGATATGTATGTTTTTATGAGATGCATTCCTAGGCTTGTACCAAAAGGCCGAGCCTAAGATTATGATGTGCATTCTTAGGCTTGTACGAAAAGGCCGAGCCTAGGAGTATGACATGAATATGTATTCCTAAACTTGTAGCAAAAGGCCGAGTTTAGGACTATGATATGTATGCATTTAATTCAAAAGAAAGAAGGAAAAGTAGATAGAGAGCATGATTTTTATACCTTAGCAATACTTTCCTTCTTCAAATCGCTTGTTTGGATTTGAGCAGTCTTGTGCGAATGAGCAATGTTTCTCCCTGCTTTCCTCTCCGCCGCGTGTGCCTCTGCAGGGGCTCTCAAAAAACCAGCAGTGCGTGTGTGGTGCTCTCCAATGAAAAAAAATGACCTTTTGTTGCTCCAGGATGTTGCGGTATTTATAGAGGAGAAGAGCTGTGTGCGCGCAAGGACGTGCTATGCATCGTGCGATAGAACGTGGCTGGACGTGCGGTCAAGGAATGCCGGACGTGGGCTTGACTGCGCGTGCGGCGCTTCTCTCATATACATGTAGTGGATCAATTTTACGCGCATGACTGCAGAAGGGCTGCCGTACGGCTTGCTGCACGACCTTTGCTTTATTATTATTTTTTAATCAATTAATGACTTGCAAAGGTACTACGTGGGAGAGTGATTGCTGGTTTCCTGCGCATGCATGCCTCTCTCTCTCTTTTATTCTGCGCAAGTTGCATGCATGAGGTCTGATGAGGACATCACTTCACATGATACACACATGGAGCCTCCACCTACAAATCAACTACAAGGACGAATCACACGCGCCCGTGCCCGTCGCTTGAACCATGAGGTTAATTCTTTCCTTAGCAACTATGTCAATATTTGTTTGGATGGGATGCTACTGAATACTAGTGATATTTTGTTGCTTAGGAACATGGGAGATGGAATAGAAGAGTTGGAGCTGAAGACAGAGTCGCACGGATGTTTTGAAGTCAAGATTTCGCTGGTTCGGACTACATCAACCACCCTGCACCAAAATGGGCATAACTTCCTCATACGAAGTCCGATTGGCGCGTTTTTTGACTTTTTGGAAAGCTGAGGAGAAGACAGATCGTTTGCCGTTGGTTTCACCTCATTTGGAGTCTCGAGTCGTTCTGTGTGATTTAAACAGTCCTGCATTACAAAACTGGGCCATGTTGGCCCATAGTCTGAGTCTGTACGTTTTCTAGCCCACAGCCCGTGTCTGTTCGCCTTCCACAGGCTGCCACCCTATATATTCTCACGCCAGCCGCCTCTAGGGTTAGGTTTTGCTTTGTTTGCATCTACACTGTTGTGTTTAGATCCCGCCTCTTGCACCGGACCGATTGGCTGCTGCATTGGCGTTTGTGAAACCTCACCTTATCTTCGTTTGTCTGTGATTTGGCATTCGATTTGTATCCTTCCTGTTCTTGCTTGTGTTCTTGGGTTCGCTTGCAGGAATTAGCCTTCGTGGCGAGGTCAATCGCGTTCTGCGTGGTTGATAACCAACGGAGACAGTGGTGTAACGATTGCAAGGTTTTGATCCGCCGGACCGGAGCCTTGGATCGCCAACGTCGAGATTCTCCACCAACCCAAGTTTATCCTTTACCTAGCGGAAGATCGGGACCACTCCCCCATCAAGGTCTGCACTGCATTTTGCAAAAGCTCATGTACTGTCACAAAATCTGCCCTGCAAGAGGTGCTAGCTGGATGCTTAGATACCCTCATTTCTTATTTATTAAATTATATATGGTTGACATTTTGACCCATATTTAAAATATGTGATCAATTTTATTTGTAAGTTGTATAAATTATTCATCGTTATATATGTGTGTGTATATATATATATATTTCTCTTCTTTTTATTTTAAAGACACATGTTGTAACTGACTGTATAATTTTCAGTATATTTTATTTAAAATATTATATCGGTCCATCTATTGATGCATATTTGGGATGCAATATTTACGTCGATTGCTGGATATCCCTTTTTTATCTTTGCACATATATTTATTATAGATTTTTAGTGATGCACATGCAGTGATATACCGATGAATATCATATTTAGAGAGACATTATCATTATGTATATATACTATTCATTTCGTATATATGTGTCTGCATTTATATCAAACACACATGTAGTCATGGTAAACTGTGAGATATATATTATATGTTTTTTTATATTGACATTGTTCGGTCTCACACCCATATAATATATTTTTTAATGTAACCGTTATGATTATACACATTTTTTTATTTATATTTTCATGCCACTGGGCAGGAGGTTGTCATTTATTTATATAAATAGAATATTTCTTTATATCGAGGTTGCTGTTCTTATCGTATTTTTTATATGTTTTTATGATGCATGCTAGGTACTGAAATATTTCATACCAATAGATAGTCGCACGTATTCGAGGTATATTTACTATGAGTTTTTTTTTGCTACTATATAAGTATATATATTTTTTAAGGAGCCAAAATTATTGTCAACAGTCTTTTGAGAAGCATGTTATCTGATTGCAAGTTATACTTTTTTGGCAAGTCATGATCGTTTTTACTAGACGAACATAAACGTCAAACCAATATTAATGCTGATAGAAACGACACCACACACGTAGCACTTGCTCTCCTTTTCACTTAACCAAATAAACATGTTGATTACAGGAGCTTAAGGCCATGTTTGGTTCCTATGGACTAAAATTTAGTCCACTATTTTGATGTACTTTTAGTCCCAAAACACCCAAACAGGTGGACTAAAATTTGGACTAAAGGCTTTAGTCCTCTAGTCCATATGAGATGGACTAAATTGGATTAAAGTGAGCTTTGTACACTTCTACCCCTCATTAAAGTGTGTTGGGAAAACTCATGCCTCTTATTGCAAAGGTAAAATAGTCTTTGTTCAATCTATTTATGAAATTTAGTCCATGAAACCAAACATATGATGGACTAAAGTTTAGTCCATAGACGAACTAAACAGAGCCTAAATAGCCGCACTGTCGTGACTCACTCACCTTTGTCACATGCTGCACAACCCGGCACTCAGCATGGCTCACGATGCAACGGCTCCAATGGCCTGCATGCCACGCCCACAATGCAATACTCGAAGACAGTTGCATGCATGTAGCAAGTTAGCCACTCGCTCAACATCCCGCATGCAGCTCTTCAACTGTGACGACTAAGTCTCACGCACGCACATCTCAGCCATGCACTAAACACAAACTTAGCTACACAACTCAGTCATTCTTTAACACATATCACACGCACTCAACTCATAACACTAATCAATCAATATTAACTCTAACAAACTCAAGCGCTCCATTGACTGTCTCAATCGCAACGAACATCGCAGGTGGCGTTGCATTAGCGTGCCCCGACATCTAGTAGAAGAAAAGTCCAGGATGGAATGAGAGAGGGATGAAGCTAGATCAAGATTTCACGGATAGTGAGCTGAGGGAGCAGGAATTCACCAAAGGAGGAGCTGTTTTGACCATGGATTGTTCGACTAGTTAAGTTCACAGAGCAAAATGGAGTTCCCCCTCTGATCAGTGCAAGTTCTGAGGTGTATGTATGGCAACATGTACAATATGGTCAACATGCTCTTCTTTGCTACGACTATATATCAGAATGTCATCGAAATAAACCACAACAAATTTTCCAATGAATGCTCTCAAAACATGATTCATTAGTCTCATGAATGTACTAGGTGCGTTAGTTAAACCAAAAGGCATCACTAGCCACTCATACAAACCAAATTTTGTTTTGAATGCAGTTTTCCACTCATCACCCTCTTTCATTCTTATTTGATGATACCCACTACGCAAATCGATTTTTGAGAAAATACCAGCACCACTTAATTCATCAAGCATATCGTCTAACCTAGGAATAGGATGTCGGTATCTAATTGTGATGTTGTTAATCGCTCTATAGTCTACACACATGCGCCATGTACCATCTTTCTTAAGAACTAGAATAACAGAAACTGCACAAACACTAAGGTTTTCACGAACATACCCTTTTTCAAGAAGTGCTTGTACTTGTCGCTGTATTTCTTTCGTGTCCTCCGGATTGGCTCGGTACGAAGGTCTGTTTGGAAGAGATGCTCCTGGTATAAGGTCGATTTGATGTTCAATACCTCGAAGTGGGGGAAGACCAGCTGGTATTTCTTCTGGAAAAACATCACCAAACTCCTGCAAAACATTTGTGATGGCACTTGGAAGAGAGGAGATATCATTAGTAGAAAACAACATATCTTTGTATACTAGCACAAAATGCACACAATTTGAGTTTTTTTATTTCTCTTAGTTCTGATTTAGTAGCTAGCATAACTAACTTTCGTTTCTCACCCATTTTATTCTCATTCTCATTTGATTTGTAACTCTCATTTCTAGAATTGGCTTTCTCAGTTTTATTTTTCTCTTGCTCCTTAATACTTCCAACATTTACCTCATTTTTTTGCATTGTATCAGCATAAATTTGAGTAAGAGACATTGGTCGAAGGACAAATTCTTTGTTGTTCCACTTAAATGAATATTGATTAGTGCGACCATCATGTAGAATGCCGCAACCCGTTCGCTGCCATGTGCCTCGACGCTCATCCGTCACTCCCGTCGCCTTATGTGAAAGCCTACAAGAACCTTGCGATACCTTTTTAAACCATTGATATGTGAAACTTATAACAACCAAGCACTTAACAATTTATTTAAACTTGATTAACCTTAGGTGTAGCAAAGTGTGACTCGTAACCAAACAACCTCATAAGGTTCGACAAATTTAATCAAATTGATAAGTGTTTTGTTGCTACCACGTATAGATGTTTAAACGAGTGGTATGGCCGGACATGGGCCCATGGAGGCACGACCTATTTACTGACTGGTCGGCCCGACACGATTAATAAATGGGTCGTGCCACACCCGTTGACCCACCCATGGGCCAAACAATGAGCCTAGAGGCGACACGAATGTGATTTAAGGGGTTGTTTGGCTTCCTTGTGCTAAAGTTTAGCCCCTATCATATTGGATGTTCGGATACTAATTAGAAGGATTAAATATTAGTTAATTATAAAACTAATTACAAAACTCTTAGGCAAATTTACGAGATAAATCTATCAAGCCTAATTAATCCAT
This sequence comes from Zizania palustris, assembly GCA_019279435.1. NCBI lineage: Eukaryota > Viridiplantae > Streptophyta > Magnoliopsida > Poales > Poaceae > Zizania > Zizania palustris. The sequence goes on along the minus strand of JAAALK010000079.1, from coordinate 63,140,161 downwards.
CATTAACACATTTTAACTATAGCACCACATTGTCAAATCATAAACTAATTAGGTTTAATAGATTCGTCTCGTGAATTAACCTAGAGGTTCTGCAATTAGTTTTCTAATTAGCTCATGTTTAGTCCTTCTTATTAGCATGATAACATTTGATGTGATAGAGGCTAAACTTTAGTCTAGGGGAGCCGAACGGGATCCATGGCATATTTCCTGCCCAAATGATAATTACTTTTTCCACCGTTCTGTGTGCAGTTGCCTCTTTTTCTGTGCACAGCACACATCTAGGTGGTTTGGCAGCGTCACCTTGTTTGTGCTGTGCTAGTTGGGCCCATGCGTGGAGAACTGAGGTAGTTCCAATTCAAACTCATACTTCTTCCTTTCCATTATCTCCATTATCTAAGAACTCAACGTGATTACCAATGCGAGAGATGTGAAACTTAAATTCCCTTCACATGTCGTGTTTGTTGCTTCATTTTTCTACACCCTCAACCTACATGTGCATGTGTTCATGCGGAGTACTAATAAAAGAAGAAACAAAAGCGGAAGCCAAAACCATGCATGTAGACTCTAAATTAATTCTCACATAATACAATGTGTTGCTTTAATGACTCAACTATTAGACGATGTAGATTGTGAGAAAAGTGAAAAACGCTTAGATGATAGAGATAATGGGAATGAGGGAGTAGTTTCTTAGGCTATTCACAGTGGGGTTTTATGGTATTAATTGTCATGACACATCAGATTTTTTGCTGACACGACATTAAATTAATGAGGGAAGAGAAATAACCAGTGTCATCTCCATGTCATGGTGCTAATCCGTTTCCAAGACGGATGAAACAAAATGAAACGCTCACTGTGAGCCAAATCGTTTCATCAAAGAGAGTGTTTAATTCAATTGCAAAGCATTTAATTACACTGATTAGCCTAGGAAATAGTGAAATGAAACTCTCCACTAAGAGATGACATTTCATTCAGTTGAAAAATTGATGTGACCTTTTAGAAAACAGTGTTATGAAACTCACCACTGTGAAATAGCCTTGGAACAACCTCAATGTATATGGATTAGTTGGTCCATATGGATGAATTAAAAATAACTAGTTTTTAGTTATTGAAATCTGCACAATGATAATAGCTACCTGAACTAAACATGTGGGATCCACAATCAAATAAAATAAGCAAGAGTACCTACGAGAGAAGAGAGAAATAATTTTTTATTCCATACAGATAGTCCATAGCACTGAGTAGTTGGAACTATTTTCTTGCTATGAACTAGTTTTACAATATTTATGGTTAGTTGAACTTACTTTTTTATTCTCTATGGACTACTTTGTTACAACATTATGGTTGCCTTTGAAAGTGTCTTATTTTGTCATGTTGACAAGACATCATCTATAGAAACTACATTTTCAACCATTATTTCTTATTATGGGTATAAAGTTAATTCTTATATGCATCTATCTCATTTCTCTCTCCCCTTCTATCCAATCACATTTCATCTTTGTTTTAGATATTGTGACACCATGGATTTTTACTTTAGACATGATTTTTTTCATATTCTAGTATATTTTTATTAAATTACTTATCAAATCATATTTTTTACCTGCCAGAATAATAAAGGTTTAAGACACTATATCATATGAAAGTACCCTAAAAGCTACCAGGCTATCCGCAGTGCATGTGTGCTGGGCCCACGCGGGGTCAGGGCGTAAGGCAACGGTGCAATGCTAATCAGGCTGTATGGTTATGTATACTTAATTTTTGAAGTATGGATGTGTATATTTAAAATTCAAATTTTAAACGGAATTTATTGTGTCGGGTAGCGGCCCAATCACGGGCCGGCTTTTGTGTCGGGCTAACCTGGGCTGTGCTTTTTTTGCGGTACTTCGGGCTGGCTCAACGGACTCGAGCCGTTTATCCATCTATACTGCCACAATTGTCATAAGATATTCTGTGATCCCACGTATTAAAATTCTCTTAGATTTTTAATATATTATAAATAATTATATAACCTCAAAACTAAAACAAAGCTGTCCGTGACTATGGTGATCCTTATTTGTAATTGACACTGTTGGGGGAAATTACTTCATTTTCAGGACTTAAAGGTTAACCCTCCGAGGGCTCCAAGAAGATCCCGAAGATGGCTGACTAATGCTCGAAGCATACGTCAGCACGGTCGGAGGGTGTCACGATGCGAAGTCTCAAAGGACCCTCCGAAGGGAAGGAGGAGGCTTCGAAGCAGGAAGACGTGACTGATAGGATGTCTTGCTTATCCATCTACCCTACGGCACTTTACCATGTATAACCTTGTTTATAATATTGGAGGTCAGTTGTAACTTAGGGGTAAATAGGTCTATTCCTTAAGCCTTTTTCCCTATAAATACCCCCATTGTACCTTGTAAGAAAGATCCAGAACCAGTGGTTCAAACACATACATTCGGACCTCTTGAGTTGTTATCCTTTACGGAGGCTCAAGTTTGTCCTAAAAGCACAAACCTCTTGTTTGTTTGTTCTTGACTACTAAGAACCTGTTGGTGTAACTTTTACGCCAACAGTTGGCGCTGTCCGTGGGGATCCAAGTTCTAAAAGCTTGTTCTCTACTGCTGACTACACTCTGAAGAAAACTTACGGGGGGAGCCTCGGAATCCTGAGATTCCGCGCACCCTTCAGTTAAGAGCTTCTTAGTGCAGCCCGAAGGCCTTCTCTCGACCCCCTCAGTCGTCCGAAGCCTTCCATTTCCAAGACACCTCATCGACTAACCATGCCTCCGAAGCGTGGTCAAGCTTCGGGTCCCCTTCGAAGGTCCCCTCGGACCAACGGAGCCGGACCCTCAGCTAATCCGACGGTTCCTGCCGGAACCGATGGGCGTCGAGCGCCCCGGGGCCCTCTACCCCCTCCTACAATGCTTCAGACCGACTACGCAGCAAGACAAGACCCTGAAGTTCCCTCCGACGAAGATGAAGGCCCTCCCGAAACCGAGGCTACGCAGCTAGCCAGGCTTCAGGAGGAGGTATCCAGATGGAGGCAGGAGGCCGCCGACCGGCTCCGCACTCAAGCTTCCACCGAAACTCCAAGGGGGCCTCAAGACGATGGAGCCCGCAACCCCCCAGAAGTTGTACAAGTCCAAGAGGAGGCCGAGAATGCGTCCTTCGACAATGAGTCTCCGTTGCACCCTGATCTGCAGAGAGTGCCTTTCGACCCCAAGTTCAAGGCCTCGAAGCTGCACAAGTACTCCGGGGGGTCGAACCCCGGAGAGTTCGCCCGCTCGTACGCCCTGGCTATAGAAGCAAGCGGAGGGGTACGAAGCACCATGGCAAAATGCTTCCCACTCGCTCTCGAAGGCGTGGCGCTCCGATGGTTCTGGTCCCTAAAACCAGGATCGATCAAGTCATGGGAGCTACTCAAAAAGAAGTTCGTGAGCAACTTCCAAGGCACTTTCGTGGCCCCAATGTCCACAGGAAGTTTGTTCCAGGTAAAGCAGCGGGAGGGAGAAACCCTCTGTCGCGCCCCGATTTATCAAATCAGGACTTTATTGAAATTCCATAGAATATCAATAAAACAAGACGTTCATCACACGACCACGTACAATACGGGCAATCATTCACGGTTCGTAGACCGCATTAATACAAAAGTGAATAAAGATGAAGAGAAACTAATAAAACAAGGGTCCTAGATGAACGCCTCCTTCCAGTCTCGCCTTGACTGGGTCGCTACTCCAGACCTTCATCCTCCTCGTAGTAGACGGGCTCTGATGGTGTAAGTCAACGGGGTGAGTACAGATGTACTCAGCAAGCCACCGAATGCAAATATAATGCAAGGTAATAACAAGGGAGATAGTGGCTAGTTTTGCGGAAGCAGCATAATTGTAAAGCTTTAAATGAGAGCAATTTATTAGTACAGAAAAGTAAACATGTGCATGTGTATCATCTTCTAACTCGAGGGGTACAGTCACCCCACCTCGCTCAACAGTCCTTACGTGCCATGAGTAATCCGAACATTCACACAATTGTAAACTAACTGCGAGTAGTCACACAACCCGCCCTTGACCGTGGGCTCGGCTTTTCGAAAAGATTAAATTACTCTGATCAGAGATGTACCACTGTACCCACAAGGCACGCACTCATCACTTACACCAAAGTGTAACGAGATGACCCATTTCACGGGAACTCGTGCCAAAACCTTCCATATGGTTCCCTCCGACTCCACAACACCCTCTTATGGGTTTCGTATCGTGTCTCGACATGTCGAGTGCTCACCATACCCCCCCTTGAGCCTTCTTTGGTACAAGTCGCCCGCAGGCTAGCCCCTTGTACCCCTCCACTATGGTGCATAGAGCCGAAGGGTTCCACACTTCCAGTTAGGACTTACCCATTAGACTTGTGGTTGGTACGGAAGTGCTTTGCGACAGATCCCGCAGACCGGTCCTTATAGTGCCCCGGGTGCGACAAACCAGTGCCCGAGCTTGCACCCGGAACCCACCATACTTATAACCTAGCCAACTCCACAGAGTCCAGAGACAAGAATAACGGGGTATTTCATATACCAGAGTCCATCTATCTACGACTCATTATTTTTATCCTATAGCAGTTGTGCCGGTACATTGGGCACTAGCTAATATAATATTTGTAGAGTGACAAGGAGTTAAGGCTCAATAAGCATGGCTTGGGTTTGCACACAAGGACGGGGATCTAATAAATAATAGTGTAGGGCTTGATCTTTGACTAATGCAATATTAACCTATGTGTTATAGCGATAATTTATTAAAACATGGGCTCAACATGATCAACTGTGTCCACAGAGGTGGTCGATGACTTGCCTTGCTCAGCAAATGGGGATGGAGGAACCTCGGGGTAGAACTCCTGCTCCTCGACGAACTCGTAGTCTTCTCGATACGGAAAATAAACAACACATTCAATAAAACTTCACCAAATATTAAACATACATATTTGTAGGTTTTATTGAAGTAATATTTTTAATATTTCAAGGTTTTGTTCAAAACAGTAAAGTTTAATGTTTTAGAATTTTCCCTATTTATTTTCTGTATTTTTAATTTCAACCCTAAGGGATTTTTATTCATTTATTTATTAATAATATTTTGGGTAACAGAAACATACTGTTTTTATGGTATTAATGTGTAGAGAATATTATTCTGGTTCTAACAAAATTTGAATGGTGAAATTTGGAGTTAAAATGAGCAAGATATGAATTTTTGAAGTTTAAACAATTTTCTGGAATTTTATTTAAACTAAAAACAGTCTCTGGTCCACGGTGAACCAGGTTCACCGTGAACCCGTGACTATGCGCGTGAGCCGGGGTGATCAGGACCGTAGGATCAAGATCTAACGGTCACTAGCGGAGCGGGGCGCTTAAGTGAGATTGGAGGGCTCAGATTGCCCGATGCCGGTCAACATCGGTCAAAGCAATCTGGGCCCTCGATCTCGGGTTCTAATCGTGGCCGTTCAGTCCGGATCGAACGGCAGGGGTGCCGTCCGGCACGCGCGCGGCACGGGGGAAGCCGAGGGCTTCGTCCCCAGCGCCGGCCGAACAACGGCGAGCTCCCTCTGGCGACGTCGATGGCCGAAGGCCCTATTCTTTGCCAAAAATGGAATGAGGAGGGGATGGCGGTCACGTTCGTACCTTAAGTGGCGATGGTTGGCGACGGACGGCGACGACGGCGAGGGGTAGACGAAGAAGGCCTTCGGGGAGCTCGTCGGCGACGATGATCCGGCGGTCCTCTCGACCAGTGGAGTCGTGGCCGAGGACGGGCGGGCCTCAGTGGTCACGTCGGTAGCGGTGGCTAGGGTGGCAGGGGTCCGAGGCAGCGGCGATTGCTCGCCGGAGGTGGAGCAGAGGGGAAATCCGAAAACGAGAAATGGGCGCGCTGGATGGCTATGGTTCGGGCTACGGGGGTGTGGATTGAGTGCGGTGAGGTTGAGGGGTTCTTATAGGGGGTCGTCGGCGTCCAATTGGAAGGGAACCCGAGGGTTTCCTTTTCTCTCCGGCGAGCTTCCATGAGTGCGGGTACCTGCCATCCAAGGTGAAAACGCGTGGAGATAAGGGGAAAGCGATCGCCGGGATTTGGCAAGCTAAGGCGTGGGCCCAGATCGGCGATTGACGGCTGGCAGGGGCGAATTCGGCAGGGGGGGCTCGTCGGCGATGGAAAGGGGGATCCCTTTCCATCGGGGAAGAAGCTTCCGACAGGTGGCCCCCACCTGTCGGCGGGCGAATGAAAATGGAAACCCAGACAAGCGGGCCATGGTTGTCAGAGGGAGAGAGAGGAGGTGCGCGGTGGCTGCCAGGTGGGACCGGTCAGGCGCGAGCGGGCGGGGAGCGAGGGAGGGCGCGCCGACAGGTGGGCCCCGCCTGTCGGTGGGCGCGGCCAGAATGGGCTGGGCCGGAAAGGCTTTAGGGAGGGAAAATAGGGTTGCGGCCCATTAATATTTAAAATTGTTTTTCTGTTTAAAATAATTCCAGAAATTTAATTATTTGTTTAAGGCTTGAAGCACTGTTGCTAAAATTTTTTTTAAAAATTCTCAAAAATATTTCTTGGTCTCTAGTTTATCCCATAAAATTTTCAAGTCCAAATTTTGAATATTTGTCTCTGTTTGGCTTTAATAAGGCTCTTTTAGGAGTTTTCTTTAATAATACAAATTCAGAAATTCATTTAATATTATTTTTCCTTTATTTTATTCTCTTTTAATTTTGAGGCTGTTACACCCTCCGAGAGTACTTCACACGCTTCGCCCACACCAAGTCACAGATCAAGGGCCTTACTACCTCTTCGGTAGTTGATGCTGCCCGCGAAGGGGTGCTGAACCCCGACCTCCTCAGCAAACTCCATCGGAAGCCGGTAACATCCGTAGCACAGCTCATGGCATACTTCGAGCAATATGCCAAGGCAGAGGAAGGATGTCTTCGGCGAGCTGAGGCAGCACTACCCACCCTCCGGGAAGTCAAAAGGGAGCCAGAAGCCACCGCTCCACCGCAACCTCCACAAGACAGCCGCCCTGGCGAGTACAAGCGAGGGAAGAAGCATTTCCGTTCGGAAGTGCTAAACATTACACCTTCAGCTTCGAAGGCACCTGCCAATTTCCAGCAGGTAAAAAATTTCAAGGCTGGGCCGTCGGTACCTCAAGAAAGGATGCTTGGAAGGCGCCAGAGTCATTTCTGCTGCGTGCATGGCGATAATAGAAGCCATGACACGAAGGACTGCAAGACGATATTGACCCTTCGAGGTGAATACATTGACCGAAATACCAGGAGGGGTACTTCGGACCGGGCTCCACCTACGGCACGATCGGAGCCTGTTCAAGCTGTGGCCCGAGCCGGTGCCCTCGAAGCCCCCATACGACTACCGGTGGCCAGTATTATGCCACCACCAAGGCACGAAGATCCGCAAGACCGCGGCAAGAGAGTGGTCCTGCCCATCTCCGGAGGGGGGACCCTCGGCAGCATGTCCAAGAGACAGCGCCGCGAGTACGTCCGCGAGGTTGGGCACATTGGGACTTCAAGTTCCGCTGAGGGGATGCCAGAATGGTCCCGTGTGCCCATCTCATTCACAGCCAGCGATGCAGTAGGGGTGAAGTTTCCCCATGCTGACCCATTAGTCATCTCTGCCGATATAGCAGGGGCTGATGTTCGGAGGATCCTGGTGGACGGTGGAAGCTCCGCAGACATACTCTTCGTCCAAGCCTTCGACCAGATGTGTATACCCCGGAAGCATCTACTCCCAGCAGCCCAGCCACTTCAAGGGTTCTCAGGACCGCCTCTCGATGCCCTCGGTCAAATAGGCCTCGAGGTTGCCTTCGGAGAGGGGCCGCTGGCCTGAGTAGAAGAGGTGATTTTCGACGTGGTGGATGCCCCTTACGCTTACAATGCTATCTTCGGTCGAGGGATGTTAAACCAATTCGGGGCTATAGCGCATCACAACTACCTTTGTCTCAAAATGCCCACACAAGGTGGAGTGCTCACTATTTCAGGAGACCAGGCTGTAGCCAGAAGGACGGAATATGGCCACGGGCAGCCATTGGACCCTCGACAAGTGCATAATGTGGCGGAGAGCGCCAAAGAAGTACCGGAGGCCTTCAGCCCCCCGAAGGGATCCTCGCTCAAACCAAGCCCGGAGGGTGATGTCGAGACAAGAATAATCTCAGAAGACGGCAAAGAATACCCAATAAAATTCGGCAAGGGGCTATCTCCGGAGATAACCGCCTCATTAGAAGAAGTCGTCAAGAAGAATCTAGACATGTTTGCTTGGACCGACGAAGATATCACGGGGGTCGACCGAAGCATCATCGAGCACAGTCTGCTCGTCAACCCGAAGGCCAAGCCGGTGCGCCAGGGGCTCCGAAAGCTATCAACAGAAAGAGCAAATGTAGCCAAGGTCGAAGTGGAAAAGTTGTTAAAAGCTGTCATTATCAGGGAGGTGGCCCATACTGAGTGGTTGGCCAACCCTGTTTTTGTAAGAAAGAAGGATTCCAGCAAATGGCGCATGTGTATTGACTTCACATCATTAAATAAAGCATGCCCGCGAGACCCCTACCCAATGCCCCGAATAGATCAATTAATAGATTCCACAGCCGGCTCCGAATTATTAAGCTTCCTCGACGCCTACTCCGGGTACCATCAAGTATGGCTGAAACGCGAAGACGAGGCCAAGACAAGTTTCATAACTCCTTCGGGAGTATTCTGCTATGTAAGAATGCCTTTTGGTTTGCGGAATGCCGGAGCCACATTTTCTCGCTTAATAGCTAAGGCTTTAGGTCATCAGATAGGCCGCAATGTCGAGGCCTACATGGACGATATTGTAATAAAAAGTGCTCAAAAGCATCAGCATAGCATAGATTTAGATGAAACTTTCGAGAGCCTCCGAGCATGTGGAGTACGCCTCAATCCCGAAAAATGTATATTCGGAGCACAAGCAGGGAAGCTGCTAGGATACTTAGTTTCAAGCAGGGGGATCGAAGCCAGCCCAACGCAAATAAGTGCACTACAAAGAATGGCTCCACCCGAGAATTTAAAGCAAGTACAGAAACTAGCAGGAAGGCTAGCAGCACTCAGCAGGTTCCTGTCCAGATCGGCAGAGCGAAGCCTCCCAATTTTCAAGGCACTCAAAGGCTCCGAAAGCTTTAGCTGGACGCCGGAGTGCCAAAAGAGCTTCGAAGAAATAAAAGCATACCTCGGAACATTATCAACCTTAACCGTTCCTCTTCCAGGGGAAACATTGCTTTTATACCTTGCAGCGACAGGATCAGCAATAAGCGCAGTACTGGTCCGAGAAGTCGAGCTTAAAGAGAAGCTGGTGCAAAACCCAGTTTATTTTGTCTCGGAGGCATTATCAGGAGCCAAGATCAGATACTCCGAGCTTGAAAAGTTTGCTTATGCTTTAGTGATGGCCTCGCGAAAGCTAAGGCATTATTTCTTGGCGCATAACCTTATTGTCCCTACATCGTATCCTCTTGGAGATATGCTCCGAAACAAAGATTCCACAGGCAGGGTTGGAAAGTGGGCAGTCGAGCTGGCACCCTTCGAAATCTCCTTCATAGCAAGGACGACCGTTAAATCTCAAATTATAGCAGATTTCGTAGCAGAGTGGACTCCATCTGCAGTATGGACTCCGGAAGAACCCTCCGACGGTTTCTGGACAATATTCTCAGACGGAGCCTATCAAGCATCAGGTGCCGGAGCAGGGGCAGTAATCTTGTCACCATCAGGGCAAAAGGCAATGTATTCAGCAAGACTTAACTTTCGAACCACTAATAACGTCGCCGAGTATGAAGGAATCTTGCTAGGCCTCCGAAAGGCTAAAGCACTCGGAGCTACAAGGATAGTGATCAAGACAGATTCCCAAGTCGTCGCGGGGCATATTGACAAAAGCTTCCAAGCAAAAAACCCACATCTCGCGCAATACCTTCAAGAAATCCGCAAGGCAGAAGCAACATTCAAAGGGTTTACAGTTCGAAGCATACCACGAGCAGAAAATCAACTTGCAGATATCCTTGCAAAGGCTGCAGCAGGAGCAGTGGACCTCCCAGAGGGCGCTTTCTACGAAGAATTAGAGCAGCCAGCAGCTGACCAAATACCCTCGTCAGAAGTAATGTGTATTCAAGCTACGGATTGGCGAACCCCGATAATAACTATGTTGCAAGGTAGCAATGACCTTCCGGAAGGCCCAGAAGCTCGAAGATTGCAATCAAGAGCTCGAAATTACAAACTTATTGGGGAAATACTGTATAAGGCCGGAGTATGCTCGCCACTGCTTCGATGCATCTCTCAACCCGAAGGTCAAGTTAACTGAGTTAAAACCAGGTCATCTAGTATTGCGAAATGTAATAGCTCCGGGGAAGCTAGGAAACAAATGGGAAGGACCATATGTTATCTTACGCTCAGGACGCCCCGGATCGTTTAAATTAGCTAATTTAGAAGGAGAAGAGTTGAAACATGCGTGGCATGCGGAGCACCTTAAGAGATATTACGCTTAAGGCTTCCTTGTAATCACTTGTAACACTCCTTTTATAAATAAAGCTAAGGGTTGAGATTTGTTTTGCCCTTCGAACATCCCACCCTCCGGATGGACGCATTCGGAGGTCGGTGATGCTAGCAGAGCCAAGCATTTTTCGAAAAAAACCCAAGGGGCTGGCTACGAACCATTGGTTCAGTGGCTCCGCCAACCTACGGATTCCAGGCTCCGGCTTGTTAGGATCCGTAGAAGAGTCTAAGGACTTTAAACAAGACAGAATTTCAAACCTCCGGGTGCGAAGTATCTGTAAAAGAGCCGTAGGTGGCCAACCTACGGATTCCAGGCTCCGGCTTGTTAGGATCCGTAGAAGAGTCTAAGGACTTTAAACAAGACAGAATTTCAAACCTCCGGGTGCGAATTATCTGTAAAAGAGCCGTAGGTGGCCAGCCTACGGATTCCAGGCTCTGGCTTGTTAGGATCCGTAGAAAAGTCTAAGGACTTTAAACAAGACAGAATTTCAAGCCTCTGGGTACGAAGTATCTGTAAAAGAGCCGTAGGTGGCCAGCCTACGGATTCCAGGCTCCGTCTTGTTAGGATCCGTAGAAGAGTCTAAGGACTTTAAACAAGACAGAATTTCAAGCCTCCGGGTACGAAGTATCTGTAAAAGAGCCGTAGGTGGCCAACCTACGGATTCCAGGCTCCGGCTTGTTAGGATCCGTAGAAGAGTCTAAGGACTTTAAACAAGACAGAATTTCAAACCTCCGGGTGCGAATTATCTGTAAAAGAGCCGTAGGTGGCCAGCCTACGGATTCCAGGCTCCGGCTTGTTAGGATCCGTAGAAGAGTCTAAGGACTTTAAACAAGACAGAATTTCAAGCCTCCGGGTACGAAGTATCTGTAAAAGAGCCGTAGGTGGCCAACCTATGGATTCCAGGCTCCGGCTTGTTAGGATCCGTAGAAGAGTCTAAGGACTTTAAATTTGTTATTTTATCGGTGGTGACATGTGCAAAATTCGAAGCATGCAGGTGTTCGGACGATCATTGTGCCTAGCGAACCCTTATATATGATAAAAGCTCCGCCACCCACAAGGGGGGTAGGAGGATAGGAGTCACACAGCATAATGTCGAAGCATTCCACATTAAAATATTATACTCATACATCAAGAAAAATTGTTATCTAAACCCAAATAAAAACGGAGACCCTTTCGACCCCTAGAGCTACCCCTGCGGCTACTTTGCCCTTCGGAGCTTGAAGTCTTTTTTGGCCGGGAACTTCGCTTTTTTCTCGAGGCTCGCAGTTTCTTCTGCTCCTCCTGAAGTTCGGCCCACGTCAAGAGCCTTTCGGAGCCGGCCTCGGCAAGGTTTTCGGCTTGATACTCCGAGTCAGACCAGTCGACAGGCTCGGAAGACGAAGACCCCTCTTCCTTTTCTTCCTCTTTAATATAAGACAAAACGTCCCTTCGTACTTCAAGGATAACTTCCCCCCCGACTCCGCGAGGAACAGAAAAGCGGGAGCGGCGATAAGGTCTCAAACTCTCAAGAACTGCCCACTCCTTTCGAAGCTCGGCAGTAGGTTCCAAAAGTATGAAGTCAGGGCTCGAAGGGCATGACAGAACCTAAAAGAGAGCAGAGCACCCAAGACAAGTACTGTTTATAACTTTCTCATTAATTAAACAAAGTTTACAAGACCACAGGTACACAACAACCCTAAGCGGCTAGACCTGCGGGTTGGTTGGCGGAGCTGGGACCGAAGGCGCTGGCGAAGTCGGGAGTGGTGGCTTCGCTTGAGCTTGCTTTTGCCGGCGGGCCTCGTCGATCCAAGCCTTAGCAGCAACCTTATGATCTGCCTTCCATGCTGATCGGAAAGCTTCCCAAGCCGAAGCCACCTCCGAAGACGGCCGCAGCAGGTCATCATCCGCGAAACCCCCAGGAGACGAACCGCTAACCGAATCAAAGGGAATCCGAAGAGATTCGAGGTGGCGAAGAACCCCGATGCCGGCGCACTGTCCGGAGATCTCTCCGTACCGGACTCCGGAGTTCTTCATCAGCGACGAAGCTACCTGGATCCTCGTCAGCTTCCGGTCGAGCGGCTCGTAGGCTGCAGCAGAGGTCGAAGGGCACATGGTGCCGAAGTACTCTAACGTACCCTGAAGAGCTTCCAAGGTACGGTCAGCAGTACTGGAATTCTTTCTCTCTGCTACTTCCAGGCTTGCAACAGTTGCGTCCAACGCGGCCACCCGAAGCATCAAGGAACTCTTCTGAGCCATTGCCTGGCTAAGAGCCCCTTGAAGTTCCACCAGATGTCCGTTCGAAGCAGCCGCATCCTGGCGAAGCTTTTCGACTTCCGCACGGAGGACCACTCGTTCAGCTTCGGCTTCTTGGGCATGAGAGCGGAGGGCTTCAAGGGCTTCTTCAGACGCTGCCTTAGCCTTCCGTTCTTCCAAAAGTTCTTCATTCAGCCTGAGAGACCTCCCGGTGGAGTCATCAAGAGCTGTTTGAAGGGCTGTAACCTTCCGGTTAAGTCGGTTAATTTCGACCTCGCTGGAAGTCGCTGCCGCTCTAGCAAGGGCGAATTGCTGCAAAGAAAACAAGGTAAGTGCTAAAGAAGTTTTGACCATTAAAATACAGCAACTGTGGTGTCTTTTTCATACCTGAAGGGCAGCCCTTTCGAGGGCCGTGTTGAGGCTCGAAGCCCTAACTTCGCTCAAAGCGGAGATCAACTCCGAATTGGCAATGTCCTGGCTTTTCTCAGCCAGGGGCTCCAAGAGCCTTCGAAGGCCGCTCCGATGCTCCAAGAAAGGAGCCAGAAGAGGGAGCCAAGACAAGGCTCGGGCGTCGTCCTCTGCAGCCTCGTCCTCTGAGTTGCCAACGGAGGGCGCAGCTTGGTCAACCCGAAGGCCCAGGCTGGAAATACTCTTACCCCTCCCCGGCACGAAAGGGGGAGAGGCAAGAACATTCCGACCCTCAGCCGCCACATCTCCGGCCGGAACCACGTTGTCGGAGGCGCCTTCAGTAGTCGAGGTCGCCACGGCCGGAGCCAACTCCGTCCCAGGGAGCACATCGTCCGCTCCGAAGGATACGTTCTCCACCACCGGGCTCGGAGCCCCCAGGGGAGCCGGAGGGTCCGCTCGGGTGACCGTCTCCGAAGAAGCGGGGACGTCGGACGCCGCCAAGGCTTCGGTACCCGAAGAGGTACCTATTTCAAATACCAAGATTAATTAACATATTCTACAGATAGCAAGCGAATGCCGACGAAAAAAGAAAGAGCTCCGGGAAAATACCTCCAAGAGCCGCTTGAGGAAGGATCGCCGGATCCTCCAGGACTTCGTACATCTGGAGGATATTGTCAAAGTCATCCCCCGGAGTCCTACCCTCGGTTTCGTCCGTCGGGGCCACGACCTCCGCGGGAACCCCTTCGGGCGCATGCAAGTCGGAGGTAGAGTATGACTCCACTTGCACGTTGACGGGTGCAGGAGGAGCCAATGGAGTTACACTAACACCCTCCCTGTCGGAGAGGTTTGGGGGGACCTCCTCCATGTCTTCATCAATCAAAAGGTAGTCTTCGAAGGCCTTCGCTGTAGCACCTCCGGAGTCTTCTGCCTCTTCAGGAGTCGGGCTCCGCTCATCCGGCGACGAAGAAGATGAAGCGGGCGTCAAGTGCGGAGGCTGCTTCGCCGCCTTCTTCTGAAGAGGTTGCTTGCCAGCTTTTTTAGAGGGCTCGGCCGCTGCTTTCCTCTTGCGAGCCGCCGCTCCAGCTGGGGCGAAGTCGGGAAGCTGCGGAGGCTCCATGCCGAGGGCTCTCCACACCCTGTTCGAGCGCTCCCAACTCCCCACCAGCTCCAGCCTCCTCTGCCTCTCGGCCACCGAAGGGGCTCCGAGAATTCGTTCGGTAGCCCGGACTATGTCGTCCGGAGCTAAGGCCAGAGGCGCCGCTGAAAAGAAAAAGGTATAAGAAGCATAAGTATAATTAATGTGTTCATATAAAATGATGCCGCAGGAGAAAGACGTACCTATGTTTCGGAGGTCCCCCTCCGAGGCTTGCGGGATGGAGATTGGCCAACTGGCTCCGAGGGGTGAGATCCGAAGGCCAACGAACTCCTCGGCCAGGTCGCGCATGCTCATGCGACGAGCCACTGAAGCCAGCAACCCTAGCCTCGTCGTGAGCAAGCTAGGGTTCGAGGAGATGTCCGCCTCCTTCCGGAACCAGATTTCTTGAAGAGGGCCCGAAAGGGGGGAGTCTTCTCCTACTTCGGCGTAAAACCACCGAAGTATCCAATTTGTATACCATCGGTCGTTTATGGCCTTCGCAGGGAAATGGAGAGCGTGCTCCCGCCGTAGCTGGAAGTTAACGCTGCCGAAGGCCACAGTCACCTTTGAGTCCCCAGGCCCATCTTGAGGCTTCGGCTGGCAGATGGCTTCGTGGGTCGCTGCGAAGATCTCGGAGCGCCCTTCGCACCCCTCCGCTCGAAGAGCCCACTCGAAGACAGCCAGGCGGACAATTGCGTTGGGGGACAATTGAGGCAGAGTTATGTGGAACAGGTCCAGTACCTCTGCCAGAAAATCCACGGCTGGTAGCCCCAGACCCGCTTCGAAGAACGCCTCGAAGACCACCACTTCTCCGCTCCGAGGCCGTGGAGTCGACTCTGTCCCGGGAACTCGAGTCCTCATTCCGGCTCCCAGCTTCCCGTCTACTGCCTCTTCAATGGACTCCGCGGTGCTCATAGATTGGCCGATGACAAAGCTCTGAGCCATCTTCTTCTTGGAGGGCGGGCGGAGCGCTCGAGGATTCTTGGGCCAAGCACCGCCCGGACCCCCCGCCATTGCCGTGGCTGCCGATGCGGCCCACGCCTGCCGCTGCGCCAGAGTGTTGGCCGCCAATGGAGTTGTGTGGCTGGTTCTCGCCATTGCGCTCAAATGATCAAGGGTGCGGAAGATTGAAGGAAAAGGTGAATTGCAGGAGCGGTGAATGCGGTAAAAAACTTCTAGTAATCCCTACTTCCCCCTTTTATAACCGCATGACCTATACTGCTCTTCGAGAAGTTTCACATTACAGGTTCGGCTTCCGTCACCGACAGGTGGGGCTGGTAATTGGAACGGCGTGCAACCGCTAAAGAAATCGACCGTTACCTTTTTTACAGAGGGTAACGACTATCTACACCGTAACGGTCATATTGACGGTACCCCACGGCGTTCACACTCCGTAACCGCTTTCGTAACACTCATGCTCCGAAACCATGCTATTCCCAGGGAGTTTTCCCACTATGCCAAAACTCGGAGACGAATGTTTTAAAATATTGGGCCCGATATTCTGGGCTAAATCATAACATCTTCGCATTCCCTTTAAGCCTCAGAAACTAAAAATGTTCCTTTCGTATACTGCCTTCTTTCTAAAAAATAGGTTATCTACAGAAAGGCGTATTCGAGGGGCTACTGTTGGAGGAAATTACTTCATTTCCAGGACTTAAAGGTTAACCCTCCGAGGGCTCCAAGAAGATCCCGAAGATGGCTGACTAATGCTCGAAGCATACGTCAGCACGGTCGGAGGGTGTCACGATGCGAAGTCTCAAAGGACCCTCCGAAGGGAAGGAGGAGGCTTCGAAGCAGGAAGACGTGACTGATAGGATGTCTTGCTTATCCATCTACCCTACGGCACTTTACCATGTATAACCTTGTTTATAATATTGGAGGTCAGTTGTAACTTAGGGGTAAATAGGTCTATTCCTTAAGCCTTTTTCCCTATAAATACCCCCATTGTACCTTGTAAGAAAGATCCAGAACCAGTGGTTCAAACACATACATTCGGACCTCTTGAGTTGTTATCCTTTACGGAGGCTCAAGTTTGTCCTAAAAGCACAAACCTCTTGTTTGTTTGTTCTTGACTACTAAGAACCTGTTGGTGTAACTTTTACGCCAACAGACACACTAATGACATATTTGTAAACCGTGAAAATTGTTTTGACAAAATTAACCCTATAAAAAAAGCTGAGTTTCATCGACTTACTGGATTGTTATAATCTATAATCTGTGCTCTAAATTATAATAAACTGATAAAATAAATTATTCTGTTTATTTCGATTTACGAAAAAACAGATTATTATAATATAACGCTGAAACAGACGTGACGTGCTATACATAGGAGGCGGCCTCCCAAACTCGTGTGCAGTCCTCAACCCAGCGGGAGCGGCGCCGGTATATTTTTGGGGCGCGCACATCCCGCGCCGCGCGCGCGCGTGGCGCGTCCTTCCCCGCCCGTCCGCGAGCGGTTAGGTGCTTTGGCTTGGCTTGGCTAGCATGCGTGGACGCCTCGAGGGGAAGGAACAGGAGGGAGGAGGAGGAAGGGAGGAAGGGAGCGAGGGCCTCTCGGCTAGCCGGCGCGCGGGGTGGGGTGGGGAGAAGGTGACAGGTTGCAGGATGATGGGGTTCAGGACGCCGTCGGCGGCCGCGGCGCCGGCGGAGCCGCTGTGCGACGCGGCGGCGGCCGTGGTGGCGGCGAGGAAGGGGATGGAGACGCCGCTGACGGCGGTGGCGGAGGCGTTCGAGGAGCTGGTGCGGAGGATGGAGGCCGACGGCGGGGAGCTCCGCCTCGGACCGTTCGGCGACACGTGCGCGCTGGTCTCTGTGCTCTTCAGCTGCCTCGGCATCGCCTTCAGGTTCGCCGAGACCGAGTACGTTGCCAAGGTAACAGCCAAGTCTCCAACACTCGAATCTCGATCATTTCGACTCGTGGTTGTTCTTGCCAAATTCCACTTCTTATTTTTCATCTTCTCTTGCGCCCGTGCCATTTTTAGATCTCTTCGTCAATGCTTAAAAAAATCGCGCAAGTGGAAGAACCGTGCAAGCGACGCCCCGATAAAATATAATCCATACGATTTTTGCGTTTGACTTTTGTTAAATCAAATCACGCCCTGCTTGCGCCCGTGTTTGGAGTTTCGATCTTGCACCGTCCACCGCGAAAATTGGATCCCGCAATACAAAACGGATACAAATGCAAAGAAAAAAATAAAACTTTTTTTAATCTTCTTTTTTTTTTGAGAGAAGACACAACGGAAGTTGTGCCCAGCTTTATTGGAAAGCTGAGAAGCGGAACCATGTTCATGTTGGGTTATCAGCCAGCCGATACAGACCAAGACCTGATAACGAAATCACACCCAAAAAACAGCTGAGAATCACACTACCTTGCCTGATCAACACCCAGAACAAACGCCTAAAATACCAATTCAGTCGGCAAGCAAAACATAAAGGAACCCCGACAAACGCCAAGATGCGCAGCAACAACCTGACAGACCACACCAGATTACACAAGCCATACAGGACAGGGACTAAACTGATGAGACTCAAAACACCTCCAGAAAGCACGAACTGATGAAGTTTTAAAGAACATGAGCTGGGGTCATTCTGCCACGTTGTGCAGGGCGCCCCCCCTTGTCATCATCTTGAGTTTTCCCAGCAGAAGGTCGCTTAATTTTGCGGCATACGCCGATTGACGGGCCGGGGCCACCTTCTTCCACTGCGAGACAAAGGCAACCATTTTGTATGGAAGATTAAAAACGTTAGAGGAGACCACATTGTTGAAAACACAATCATTCCTCATCAGCCAAATCGCCCACACACCCGCCGCCATGAGCCCCAAAACCACACGCTTATCCCCCCATTGACCCGTCCATTCAAGACCTAAAAGATATTATTGTAATGAACTGGGAAGCCAGACCAACCCATCACATATCTCACAAAACACCACAAGAAAACTGAGGGAGCACAGCGAAACATCAGGTGATCGACAGTTTCAAGGTGAGCGCAAAAAGGGCAAGTTGGATCCCCCGGCCAGTTCCTCTTTTTTAGCTGATCCCCAACCTGGATTTTACCTTTCAAAGTTAGCCACAAAAAAAAATTTCGCTTTAAGAGGAGCGGCACAATGCCAAATGAACTTAAACGTATCATCTTTAACTCCTCCAAAGATCAACCAATTGTAGAGGGACTTAGTGGAGAAGCCTGCCTTGCTTAAACCCCAAACAACCTGGTCAGAGTAGCCATTCACACACCTCCCACAAATCTTAATTTGGAGGGACAACCATGAATCCATTTCCCCCTCTGTCAGCGAACTTTTTTTAATCTTCTCCCTTTTAAAAAGGCTCCTACTCTTGCAAATTCATTTTTTCCCCTTCGATTGCCCACGAAGAATTGTCTTCGCGGCAAGAAATATAATCTCGATTCGCCGTGTGAATGATCTTTCAGGTGAACGACCTCATCGGGGCAGCAAAGTCGTACGGCACGCTGAACGACATCCTCGACAAGGACGTCGAGAACGACGCCGTCAAGAAGCAGGGCAGCCACTCCCGGAACCTACGCAGAGTCCGGCTCGGCCTCGGCCTCATCAAGGCTCTCTTCGAGCAGTTCCTCTCCGCAGAGTACGCCTCCTTTCACCCAGACACAAACTTTCAATCCAGCCCAGCTGGAAGCTTGCATGCGCTACAACAAGCATTCATCAATCTGGCATTGTGCATTTTGTCGTCCTCCTCCTCCTCGGCAAAGCCGGAGACAAATGTTCGATGCAGCAAATGGTGGCTTCTGTGACAGAATCATTCTCCCAGTTGGCATTAATAACTCATAATATAATGCGAATTCAGTTGTTCGGTAGCTCTGCCTGCAATGGACGATAGCTCATGCCTTCTCTGGCATCCGTTCTTTCTTCCAGGGATTGTTCACTGTATGATGCTGCTACGACAGCTTACGGGCAGGTGTGTGCGCCGTTTCACAGCTGGGCAGTCAGGAAGGCCGTCGGTGCTGGGATGTACACTCTTCCGACCAGGGAGCAGCTGATCGTGAGGCTGAACGAAACCGGTGCGCGGATTAGATATCTGAATCACCCTGAAACTTTCAGGGATTGGATGATAAAATTCTTTGCATGCATGATGCATTCTTGATGTTAAACACAGTGCCTTGTTGCTCGTGCAGATTGCTCTGTGCAGAAGGAGATGAGGAGATACATCGATGCGTCTAGCCCCATCATAGACTACATCGACAACCTTTTCCTCTCGAGGAACATTAGCCTAGACTGGTGAAGCTGAATTGGAGCTTACGTTGACATGCTGTTGCTGATGATCGATGCCGTTGTTTTGTTCTTCGCGTAGTTATTATGTAGCCTTGGTGGGTGGCGGATGCTCTCCCTGACTCCCTTCGCACTGTATTACGTACTGATTAATCGTGTGGTGATTCTGTAAGATCATGGATTCCTGTTTTGCCAGTTGACAGTTGTACACGTACGCTCGTGCCGAGAGGAATGGTATGGTGCAATGGAAAATTACGTATCTTACCAGGATTTGTCTCAAGACCGGAATAATTTAACTATTTGTCAGTCTTAACATGTGTCAATTAATGAACCACATGTCAGTAACTCAGGTGACCCCACATGTCAGTGACTTAGGGTGATATTTTGTTGTCACTCACATGTTAAGAGTGGCAAATAATTAAATCTCCCACATTTGAGATCCCTGACGTCGAGTGGGTTTTCCCGTATCTTCTGCTCGGATTTAATAGCGTGGAGTGGGTTCTGCAGTGATCGGGTCTTACTACGCAACGATTAGAGATGAATTTTACAGCAGATGGAATAGACTTCGCACTATCAGTTCTAATAGCATGGAGTAGAGTTTTGCAGTGATCGGATCTTACTATGCAATGATTAGAGATGAATTTCACGGCGGATGGAATAGACTACGCACTATCGGATTTAATAGTGTGGAGTAGGGTTTTGCAGTGATCGGGTCTTACTATGCAACGATTAGAGATGAATTTCACGACGGATGGAATAGACTTCGCACTATCAGATCTAATAGTGTGGAGTAGGGTTTTGCCGTGATCAGGTCTTACTACGCAACAGTTAGAGATGAATTTCACGACCGATGAAATAGACTTCGCGCCATCATATCTCAACACAAAATAGAGCTATTTGCTTTTACGACTTTGAACTAAATTAGAGTAAAAAATAGTAGCACTTCATAAACTTATGATATGGTACTGTAAATTTGTAAAATACACGTCAAAACCTCAAAACTTATTAAAGTATGCCATGCTTTCGACCTTGATGTTCTTTAACAAGTTTAGAGATTTTCAGTGTATTTTACTCTTCTCAAAATTTACTTGGGGTTAGATTTTAGCTGATTAGAGCTAAATGAAATTGACTGTTTGTTCCTCCAAAAAAAAGACAAGGAAATGAACTCATTATTTTTCAGCAAAATCTAACTCAAGGGTTCTTTAGCACCTTGTTTTGTGAATTTATTTTTAAATAATATTTTTTAGAAGAAATTTTAATTCTAATTAACCGATTCAAAAAATTACCCATCAACTGGCCATCCACCGAACCAAGCCACATCAGTATGGTTCGACGATGATCGAGTGAACTATGCTGACATGACAAGCACTAGTTGGCCACAATAGCTAGCTCGGCTAAACTAGACCATGTCAGCTTGGTTCAGCTAGTTTTAATCGGTGTATCTGATTTGATTTTTTTTTAAAAAAATATTTCAAAAAAAATCCTTGTTTTGCTATCACTATAACTCAAGGGTCTTTGGGAACAAATAATTTTACATGATTTTTGTAAGGTTTATTTTAAATTCCCTAAAAATATTTTAAAATTCATCCGTTCCAAAATAAACTCAAAATAGAAAAATAAATCCGACTAGAAAACAAAGAGAAAAAGGAAAAAAAATCTTATCTCATCTCCCTCCCGGCCCTCAGAGATCGAGAGGACCGACAAGCGTCGACAGCAGGGAGGACCAGGACCTCGCCGCTCCAGCCTCTCCACGCCGGCTCATGTCTCTCCTCGCCTCGCCCACGCCGTTCGGCGCGGCCTCCTCTGCGGCCGTCCGCCGCCGCGCTCCCGCTGGCGCCAACCAGCTCCTCCCCTTGAGCCGGCGGGCCGAGCTGCACGTGGCGCTCGCGCGCAAGGGCGGCGTGTCGTCCCGCACGCAGCGGCGCCTCGAGGACCGCGGCAGGAAGCGCCGCGGCGGCGGCAGCGTCACGGCGCCCGCGCCGCCCGACATGGAGGAGGACGCCGGCGTGGGGGTGGACTGGGAGGGGGAGCCGCTGGGGTTCGAGGTGTCGACGACGCCGATGCCCGAGCTGCCAGACCTGGAGAAGCCCGACTTCTGGGAGGGTTCCCAGTGGGATTCCCTCGGCTTCTTCGTCCAGTACATGTGGGCATTCGGCGTCTTCTTCGGCGTGAGCACCTCCACCTCCTCCATTACTAGTAGCTTCAGTGCATTTGTTGCGTTATGTGCAGTGTTATTATCGGTTCTCTTTGCTCAAGTGCTTAAAAGAAAATCTTTAGCTTTTGAGTTACACAAACTTAGTTTTCAGCTAACTGAACATCCCTATTCTAAATTCTGAAACTTCAAATGTGCAATTGTTCAAAGGGGGGTCTGCATGCGACAAGCCCTTCAAATGTGACAAGCGGCGCCATGGCACTGTCCGGGTCTGGCGTTAGTGGTTTCAAATTGTAGAGTGATTATGCGAGAATTGAGATTGGTGTGCCAACCATCAAAGCTTCATGCTTATTAAAATTCATTTGCTGTCATAAACAGAAAAGTTTAACTTCATTTATAGGTTCTGATTTCATTGTTTGCTAGCACTTAGCACACTGATTAGTTTCCATATATGGAACAAAAAGCTGGTTCCTTTGCAGTTTCCAGTGGGTGGTAAGGAAACAATGTGTTGCTGAATACATACATGAAGTTGTTTCTTTACATGCTGTTTAGCAAGACATGATCTAACATTTCTTCATTGAGTTACATTACTGATGGCATGTTCCTGGTCTTTATTCATTGGGCTGCATCAATTTAACATTATTGAAGCAGATCTCCACCCAATCTGTAGAGAGAACTTTCTATCTGTCAATTGTCTCGAGCATCTGATTATTTACAGTGGTATGTTGGCTCTATAGAGAGAATTTTCTATCTGTCAATTGACGTTGCATTCTTTTGCAGCTGGTTGCCTGTGGGTTTGCGGTGGCTACATATAACGAAGGAGCGACAGACTTCAGAGAAACTCCTTCATACAAGGAGTCCCAAACACAGGAGTTCCCAGAAGAGTCAGAATCATCAGGTTCTGATGTGTTTGAAGGTAACCCAACTGAGGTGGCACCAGCTCTTGAGTAGGATGTTGAGAAAGGCATCAGAAAAAAGAAAACCAAGGCTGTCAATTGGAGCTATAGGGATCTGCAAGAGTCAGCAAGACATCTACACGATTGTACAAGTTCCACTTAGCATGAATCGTAGTCATATGAAAACTAGCTGGAGATTGTTGTGTACTAAATTTCCCCTTGGACAATCCTATGTTGGAAATCAGAAAAGAAGAATACAGATGATTACCAGTGATAAATTTCGCAATGATCAACTGAAGATGAGTGTTCTTTGTAATCTCCATAACGATGTATATTTCGAATGAGCCTGCCATTCTGGCACACCTCATTCTGTACGAATTGCTTGCGCAGTTGCTGTAGTCATCTGCAGAATCCAATGTAACATTTTCAGTTTTAATTATTGAGTTCAAATGTAGCTGTCTACCCAAGCAGCTGTATTGAACACTTGTACTCTTGTGGTCGTCCTCCATTGCGCGTATCATGTACCAGCTAGTAATAATGAATTGCATCATCTCGTTACCACAAGGTCAGGGAACCTTAAAGCTGACGGGTGACAATACGCATGAGAAGGATGTTCTCCTCTCGGGGCAGGCTATTTGCTTAGCTTTTCATGACCCGGGAGACGGAAAGATGGCGCCTTTGAGGCTCCATGCATGCTGCTCACGCGATCCATGGCCCGGTGGTTGCGCACGAGAAAGCTACACGAGACGACCTGCATATATATGTGTGTATGTATGTATGTATGTAGCGACGCCGCCACCGAGAGAGCTGCGCCACGATGATCGCGGAGAGCGCGGCGCAGGTGGTGTCCCTGCTGTCTCCCCTGCTCGTCGTGGTGCTTGTCGCCGCGGTGATCGCGTCTGCGGCGGCGGAGACCAGGGGACGTGGCGCGCGGGATGCCGAGGCGGAGGCGGACGCGCGGGCCAGGGAGTGGGCCCGGTACGTGTTCGGCGCGGAGGCCGACGTGCACGCGGCGGCGCCGTGCCGCCGGCTCGAGGCGGTGGCGCGCCAAGAGGGGTGCGGTTGAGCTTGATGAACCCGCGCGTTGTTCGTTGCGGATGCCGTCGTGCCATCCGTCGCGCGGCGAGATGTGTAGGTGTCGGCGCGTCCTAGCTCGTCGTCTCGTGTTCTCGTGTGCCGGATCAACTATTATGGATCCAAGTATATATGTCAGTGCGAGCAAGTAGTTTGCTGAGAGCATCACAATGGTTGTCTCAAATAGCTAACTGGTCTCAAATAACTAGCTGATGTGGAGCTGATTGAAGAAAAAAATAGTAATAATTTATCTCACTACTAGTACTTGGTCTCACACGTAATACACCCAGTTTCTTGAAATACATGAAATCTCTTATCTATTAGCTTGTCACTAGTTATTCTCTTTTTCTTCGTATTTTTCATATAGCTAGTGAAAAAGTTTACTATTTTAAGTTCACGATAGGAAGCAGTGGAGATCTATCGCAATGCAAGGCTTTCAGCCTAGAATCTCAAATCCATTGGAGAAATTCAGAGAAATGAATTGAGAAAAAAAACAAGAAACTTTTGACAGACTTTTATTTTTACAAAATCTAGAACGCAGTTTATAATCTCGTAAAAAAATATTTATATAAAAAAATCTGCAAGCGGCAGCTCTCAACTTGGGCTGCAAGAAATAGGCCCATTGCGCGTGGGCTTCCTTGATGGGCTTTACGGAATGCAGCCGCTTCTAGAACCCGCGCAGCGCGCACCAGCGTCTTTGGCGGGAAACCCCGGGTCACCGACCTGTAGGTGGGCCCCACCGTGCAGTGACTCTCACCAACAGTACCAGGAGGCGTAAACCCTTCCCTTTCAATTTCTCCCCCAACCCCCTCCGCCTCTTGTCCGTCGTCGTCGGCGGCGGTGGCGGCGCAGAGAGGCGGCAATGCCTCCCAAATCCGACAGCGTCGAAGGTACGTGTACCGGCCCGTCCCACCCGAATCCCCATCCCAACCGAAGTGGGTTCTAGTGCAAGCTCCCCGATTTTGCAACCGCCCGCGCGATTCCCCCAAACTCCATCCGTCCTGTGCTCGACTGATCGGTGCATCTGCTGAGCCTCACACCCGTTTTACACTTCTGGTTTATGTTGCAGGAATCGTCCTCAGATTCGTCAATGAGGTAACGCCCCCCCCTCCGGCCTCCGCCAAACTCCCGCACCATCGCCGGCTAGTTTGCCTTCTGTCGTTTATGTCTCGCTCTACTGCTCCATATCATGCGCTTGCCTGATTAGGGATTTCTGGGTTTTGCGGCTAACATTTTATAAGAAGTTGAGGACTTGTTTCACGTTTTATTCGGTGTGCTGCGCTGCAATGTGGTGCATGGCAGTAACAAATTAACAAATATTGGTTTGTGCTTTGCGTGTTTGTTTGAACTGAGTTATGTTAGTTGTCATCCATACTAGCTCCGCGAGATGCAAGTTGAACTACTTCGGATTTGTTGAAACCCGTGGAAATCATCCTAATAGGACAACCTATGTGCATTCCGACTGTTTATTGCTTATTATAGGCTTAATAGACTTCTAAATGTTCAAAGTTGTGAGCATTCTCCTTCAGTCTTGAACTTATAAGCAGGCAAAGCAGCTATGCTCAATTATGAACTCTGAAGTATAGTAATAAGTAGTAACCCAGCTTGGAGTTCACTGTTCACCCTTGATCTTCTGATTTGCTCATTTGCAAGCTCATTGTTAAGATTGAAGAGCATTGACTATGCAGCAAAATAGGCCATTGAATTCTCAGAATGCAGCTGATGCATTGCAAAAGTTTAATCTCAAGAAGACTGCAGTGCAAAAAGCATTGGATGCATTGGCTGATAGCGGGCAGATTTCTTTCAAGGAGTATGGCAAGCAGAAAATATATCTTGCTCGGCAAGATCAATTCAACATCCCAAATGGGGAAGAACTTGAGGAGATGAAGAAAGGGAATATCAAGCTGCAGGAAGAACTTGTCAATCAAAAGAAAGCAATTAGTGAGGTAGAATCTGGTAGGTTACACCATGATCTTATTAGTTATCTGTTGTAGTGCAGATTGCAATTATTGGAATTCAGAAATGTCTTATTACAAATCCTATCACAGAGGTACGAGGTCTGCAATCAAACTTGACTTTGGCAGAGATCAAGTCAAAGGAGGCTAAATTGCAATGTGAAGTACGGGGCATATTAATGTGTTCTTTTTTGTATATATGTAATCCTTGTATCCTCTATGGTTGTAATGGTTACCTTGTATTTTTCCAGGTTCACGAAATGGAAGAAAAGCTAAATAAATTGAGGAGTGGTGTTATCTTGGTGAAACCTGAGGACAAGAAGATTATTGAGGAGAACTTCTCTGAGAAAGTTAACCAGTGGAGAAAGCGAAAGAGGATGTTCAAGGAGCTATGGGACAATATTACTGAGAATAGCCCCAAAGACCAGAAGGAATTTAAGGTTTTGGTTCTTTTTACCGTGTCCTTGCAATTAATACCCACTAGATGCTCTTGATCCAACACAGGAAAGATAATTTAGTTGCTAGATCTTGTCATATCTGAAAATAACACAATTGCTCTTTTTATTTCCTCCAGCGTGAGCATTGTGCTAATGAGTAATCTATAGGAGTAATATGTATCTGTGCAGGAAGAACTTGGTCTCGAGTATGATGAAGATGTCGGTGTAAAATTGCAGTCTTACTCTGACATGCTGGCGAGTCTCAGTAAAAGAAGAAAAGTATCCCGCTGATGATGTAGCATGGTAGATTCTCAAATCAAAGCAGGTCAAAGATACAGTTTGATGGTTTACCCATTTCTAGTTATTGTGTTAATTCCATATAGTCCAGAACGGTCAACCCACTGTTAAAATTTCTGGTTAATGCATAAGTTAACGAGATTTGAGGAATTGAGTATCTTGGATCCAGTTGTTGTAATAGAAAATTCACTCATCCTCCGTAATATAGTACAATCAATGATGGAGCCTACTACCAATCTACAATGCTGAGATTTGCTCTATATTTGCTTGACAAAAATAAATAAATCGATTTGTTTCTTTTATCAGTGTTAAGTACGGCTCTAAATTTTTTCGCCTGTCATGTTGTACTACTGTGATGCATAACCATAGCAAAACAGCAGGACTTTTCGCATGGCTTCCGCTGTTAAAATCGTGAAAATCCTACCAGACACTTGAGCGTCCATTTCAACGTGAAACAGTCGGGTCCAAGATACTTAAGTGTACTGCTATCAACTCGTCAGGTCCGATATGATTATCATATCGACCAATCGAAATTTTTTATAAATAATTTATTTCTCACGAAATTGCATTTGAGAGTAACCGTTTTGAAAAAAAAATCAAAATTAGATCTCTGTTGGCAGTTGAAAAAATAAATCGACAGATATTTTTTGATCCTATCGATCTTTCAACGATCGACAGAATTTTTTTGCTCCTACCGATCTTCCAACGATCGACAGAAACTTTTTCGCATTCCTACTCCGTGCGGCCCCAGTGCATGACGCTTGCGACGGTGGGGCCAGCGTGCATGGAGGAAGGAGGAAAAGGGCGCAGGAGGAAGAGGATGCAGAAAAATAGGGCGCTGGATGGAAAAGCTCGTGTCGACCGTTTACTTTCTATATTTGCCACTAAACTAAAAGTTCACTCAGGTTTCAAATATGCCACTGGTTGTGTCACTAACATGTGAGTCCAGCCAATGACATATATGAAACTACATAATTTTTCAGTAGCATATTAAGAATAATCTCAAAAACATTTTAATCTTGTCAACCGTTGAAATATTTGATGAGACTACTGTCGACAGTTGAAAGGCTAACTAAGGTCTAGATTTGTAATTTTTCAAAACGGCTACCCGAAACGCAATTTCGTGAAAAATATATTATTTATAAGATTCAACCTCGTCCAATATGTCTGAACCCTGAAGAACGAGCCAGATCTACCAAGTTATTGCAGTCATTGGAGTTACTCGACAAAAACCAATACTGACAAAAAATGTCAAGACTCGAGACACACGGGAAAACACTTGTATTAATCTTGCTTACCTGGAAACCTGAGGCATTGCTACAAAGCTCATATGTTTATTAGACGTCAACATCTGGGCGCGTACATGTGGCGATCAAAATTGTTGATGGATTCCAAGCACGGTAGTATTCCAAGCGTAATGTACTCGACTACACAGCACGCAGCACATGAACTATCAAATATCCTCACTGGCCTCCACTAGCAGTGAATCTCCTCTGTGCTGGTGTTGCCCTTTTGCTCACTACATGCTTGCTCTCTCCTTTGTTTTGATTGGAGACATCATCCTTCAGGCCAACAGAATCAAAACTTCTTCTGTCAGCCCCTTTCGTGTTCCTCCACCTATTGTATCCGAGCTGATTGTCCTGATTTTGACCTTCGGGGCCCTCGTGATTGCACTTCAAGCAGACCTTGTTGCGTTGGAAGTTGACAAAACAACATCTATACAAAGAGAAAAATGTCTGGTTAGCATGTCAAGGAGGGAACAATCACAAAGAGATTAGGTAGTCACATACGAGGGGCACTCCCATTCTCCAGGCTTGGAGTGCCTTTTTGGTCGAGATTCTTCACATTTAAAACACATTTTATTACGTGAAAAGTTCATGAAGTGACACCTAAAAAATAAGAGATCAAGGTAAATATAATCACGTTGAACAGTAGAAGAATGAATAGGTAACATTCGATAATTACTGTGGGCAGATCCAGTCTCCCGTTTTCATTTCAGGGATGGTTGCTTCTATCTTCTTTGGTCCGTCTGCTTTGCATTCAAGGCAGTGCCAATTTCGACCAAAATTTAAGAAGTTGCAACTGCCAAAATGGGAGGATAGTAGGACAAGGCCATCAATAAGACATAGCTAGACAACAACAGTTCAACACACACATCCATTGCAGATGGTGATATTAAAAAACCAGTGAAGTAAAAAATAGAAGAGATCAAAGATTAACTTAACCTTATGACACCATAGCTTAACAATCATAACTTGACAACATACACTCCAAAGAGGTGTGCTTCTACATCCACTAAGAGAAAATTACAAAGACTGTAAAGTCCCTGACAATACTAACAGGTTGGTGTAGATCAACACTCTGAAGCAAGTAAGCATTTTATACTATGAACATATAAAAGAGCAATCACAATCCTGAAATCCAGCTTATTTAGGTTCACTCATTGAAAAAATGTTAAAACCTAACATACATCCTATAGTTTTCCCTTAACTAAAATATCAGGCATGATGCTTCTAAGTTGGTATGAAAAAGTTCTTTCTGCTTCTTGGATCCACCGTTTAATAATCAGGGCATATGGATAAACTATAAAGTAGGAAGGAGGTATTCCTATCACGACATTAGATATATCTTTTCAAACATGTACTACAAACTTGCATTGTTTAAATAATCAACACTTCTGAGTTTGGTTTGAGTTTATATAGAAAGACTGTTGTTGCATAACAGCATAAGCAAACATTCTATTTAATTGTGGGCATCAGGATTTGAACCTGGTGGGTGAAGTACTGGAGTCATGCAACTAAAACTCCACCAAATTGGAAGGTTCACAACAAATGGAACTTGGAAGTGAAGCATAACACTCAGTCACTGTACTACTATAGCATAGAGAACTTACTTTGGGCACAGCCATTCACCCTTCTTCATTTCTGTTACAGTTGTTTCTCTGCCCTTTCCAGCTGAGACCCTAGATTTTACAACTGATTGTGTGCCTTTGTCAGATTTTTTGGTCACTGACTCCAGCTTGCTAGAAGTTTGTAATACAGGTTTAGGAAGTGATGAATCAATTGTTGTGTCACTAAGGACAGTAAGCTCTAGAAGAAGTTTTCTTGCAGATTTTTGAACACCACCATTAACAGAATTTTCTCCTGAAAGGCTGGTTGGATCTATTGCATAGCTTAGGAGTATGCGCATAACATCAACGGTATGAGCTACTTCCTCATCTTTTGGAATTATGTAGGCTTTATCACAAGATCCACGTAACTTGCAAGCACTGCATGCCTATATTAAAGCACAAAATATTGTGGTTGTTCTCATCAAGTCAAAACTAAATTGTGAGTAGGAAGCAACATATTACGTGTAGAGAAAAAAAACAAGAATCCATTACAGCAAGAAATATCATATGTGTAAATAAAAATCAAGAGGCCATTACAGGAAGAAGAAGAACGTCAATGTAGTTTGTTCAGAAAACAATAGTTAACTTACATCTCCTTCATCAACCTGCACAAACTCTCTCAGCCTTTTTGCAGAACTCACAGGCTTTCGGAAGATGTTAGGACAGCCACACTCAACAATAGCTTGAATATCCTGCTTGGGAAGGGAGCTGACACAATAATCCAGTCAAATCAAAATCTAATCAAGCCAGAAATATATGAAATCTGCAAAAGTGGTAGGCACAAATAGTTGTAGTCACGAGTGACAACCATGACCCTAACTTCCATTTATATTTTATATTATGGCTTCTCTGGATAAAATTGTATTCATCATGTTAATCAAATAGAAGTACGAAGGGAATATGTGCTCCAGAATGTGATCATCCACAAACCACAAGCTCTCATCAAACATGCATAAGTGTATAGGAGAAACGCATCACAAGTTATTTAGCTTACTAATCAAAATGCATATGAGGAAATAACATTGCACGGCATGCACATGGGAATCCACCATTGACTATATTGTGCGACCCTATTTCGGCACTCTCAGCGCACGAACGCCCAAATTACCAGATTATTGAATCTTACCGCTTTGTACTAGACATGATCATGGGCATCACCAAACTTTCACTAACCCGAGGAGATCGAAGCGCGCTCGCCCAAACTTGAGGCAGGCGTTCTTCACCCTGTCCAGGTCCCTGCAGGGGTAACTGTCAGCCGAGGCCACGGCGTCCTCCGCTGCCGTCGCTTCCCTCTCTCCGGCGGCGCCCTCGGCAGCATCCACGCGGGAGGCGGGAGTGGGCTGCTTGAAGTACCCCTTTGCCCTCAGCTTCTCGAGGAAATCGCCCCACTCTGGCCACGGGTGGCCAGCTGCGGCGGCGGGATCGTCGGCGACATCGACCGCGGCAGAGCAGGAGCGGAGTGGTGCACCTTGAAGGCGGCGGAAGGGGACAGGCAGGAGGGAGGAGCCGGCCAGGCGACTTGAGCGGAGGAAGGAGGAGGTCAGTGTGAGGGCTAGGACCTTGGAGGAAACCATGGCAGACGAGTGCGATGCTATTGGGGAATCAGGTGAACTTGGAAGCGGGAGAGGCGAGCGAGGAGCGGGAGAGAGGGTTAGGGTTTTAGGGGATTCTAAATTTCTAATGTAGCAGAATTTTTTTTCACTGTTTTTTTGCTGCTTCAGACTTGCAACATCTTATTATAACAAGAAATATATAAAATCAACATACAGCATTATAATTTTAATCATTTGAAAATATATTTATCAGTGTGTTCCTTCAATATGGAAATACCACAATACCATAATCATTGACCAGGGTTAGAAAAATCAGTTAATTGGTCACCTTGTTATTGATCCGATTAGCATGTAAATTAATTGTAGAGGTGATGATCATTGTTTAATCGGTCGATTAATCAGCTAATTGACCGGTTTTTCATCACTGTCGTTGACTGTAGCAATATCATCATATGCCATAGTCATACCAAAGGTAAAGAAGTAGCCACACGTAAGATCGATTTGACTCATTGTGTTTTTATAATGAGTCGAGATGGTGTTAGTGTAACGAGTGAGTTCGAGTGTCACAAATTTAAAAATATATTGAGTATTAACATGTCAGTACTTAAACGAAGTAATGCTAACATAAACACTTAAATCCCTAAACAATGTTCAATAAAAAAGCCCAAACATGGTTCAATATATAAGCCTAATACCACATTCCTTGGGTTGACTCAACCATTATATACCATTGATTGTTTTTAGCAAGATAGCTATGACAATAAGTCAATAACTATGTGATCATGAAAATATATGAAAATATGAAACATTATATATCATGTTGCGCAAATAACTCCCGTTTTTATTTAATTTAAGGTAAAGCGTGACCTAATATTAATTACTACATTTGGTGTAATATATTAGTTCATACTTTGATATTTGATATGTATTTTGTAAATATATTATTATCTTTTATTATGTTAAACCACGGAGAAATATTCCGTGCAATCTGTAATCGTGCGATCTGGTGCATCTAATCAAGATCCAACGGTTACCTATGAATTTTGATTAGATACGATTACATAATTACACGATTTTACACGATATTTCCCTCTAAACCACCACCGTGCCCGTGCGCGGTGCGGCCACAAAACGTGCAGCCGAATAGGTGGTGGGCTGTCCCGCTGTGGGCTGGTGGGACGGGCCTACCTCTACCGCCACCACCACCACCGCGCGGCGGCCGAGCCAACCAATTCGCGGCCGGTCGATCTGATCCATTGCAGGTCGAGGTCGAGGACTAGGTCTAGGTCTAGCCGTCACCGCGTCGCGTCTCCATCCCACCACCTCCCACCGCCCGCTCCGTCCGGGCGTCCGGCTGCGCCGCAACCCCACCCCACCCCACCCCGTCTCGCCTCGCCTCGCTCGATCCGTGCGGCGCGCTAGGTCCGCCATGGCCACGGACCAAACCCTCCCGGTCCCGACCGCGCTGCTCCCCGCCGCGCCCAACCCTGACCCGACCCCGACCGCACTGCTCGCGGACCAGACCCCGACCTCCGCCGGGCCGCGCAAGCTCCCCGTCAAACGGCGGTCCTCCCCACCGCCGCGGCCATCCTCGCCCTCATCCTCCTCGCCGGCCTCCTCCGACCCCGCCGCGCCAGCCGCCGCCGGCAAGCAGCCGCAGCCGCCGATCAAGTTCCAGCGCATCTGGTCGGAGTCCGACGAGCTGCGCTTCCTGCAAGGCCTCCTCGGCTGCGGCGCGCAGGGGCTCGTCTTTCCGCGGGATCTCAACGTCTTCTACGACCGCTTCTCCGAGTCCATGCCCCAACCCTACACCCGCTCCCAGCTCTCCGAGAAGCTACGCCGGCTGAAGAACAAGTTCCGCAGCGTCTCCGCCCGCTTTGCCCGGGGCTTCGATCCCGCCCGCCTCGCACCACACGACCGCGACGTCCTCCACCTCTGCTCCCGCCTCTGGGACCCCGCCAACGCCGCCACATCGCCATTCGCCGCCACCGATGCCGCCTCAGGGAACAAGCGCCGCCGGGCCGCCCCACGTGCTGGCCCTGCTCTCACGCTCTCGGCCCCCTCCGGAGACAGCAACTCCCATGATTACAACGGGATTAGCTCTGGTACTCCAGATGCTTTTCCGGATGGAAATGGGGAGGAAAATATGTATGCTGAGCAGCAAAGTGCGCACTTTGATTACCATGAAGGTGTCGTCGCTATTGTGGCGAATGGAGGCCTCAGCGGGATTGTGAAGGAGCAGCCTGAGACTCTTTCTACTCTCCATAATATTGGCGAAATTTTAGTTTGCAGTGAGAATGGAAACGGCAAGAGCAAGACAGTGCCACGCAGTAATGAGCATCGCTTGGCAAATGCCATGCTGGACATATTTGAGCAGTGCTTGAGAGAAGTGAAGGCCAATGGCATTACCTGCGGACCTAATGTGGATGGGAGCATTGATAGCAAACTCGCAAAGCGGTGGAGATCACAGAGGATTGATGAGCTTGATGTGTTGAGCCGGAGGCTCAGGTTGCTTGTCGAGGATGCTGCAACAACTAGTCACTGAGTGGAGATACCGGTGGTTTCGGTGATGTGCTTCCACCCCTTGCCCCATGTGTATAAAATCAAGATTATTATGCCATGTTTTTGTAGTTCTTCACTCAGCCTGGGTCTTGCATTAGCCAGCCTATTATGCATATTATATGCCTATGTACATCACCTACGGATATTGCTGTTTAGTTGAACCATTTCACTATTTCAGCAGCATAATATATATGATTAATGATTCCAGCATTGTTATATATACAGCTGCCTGCTGTTGATATCATTTTTAGTTTATGCTTCCAGTACCTAGTTCATGTAGCTTCATCAATTTCACCTTCTTGGCTTCTTCTGGTTTCATTAGAAACTGTAAAAAAATGTCACTTATAAGCTGCGGAAAAACATTGTTCTGTTACCTTGTCAACCACTTTTATCCTGACTTTTTTTCTTAACCAATCTCACTGCTATTTCTTCAACTGTTTAAACCTGCTATACTAATCATGAATAATGGACATCGTTTCATAAAAATGCTTTAGCTTGTAAAAAGATGTGCATTACAGCTCTACAGGTGTGAAAGAAAATTAGGAGTAGTCACTAGTCAGTATGAATTATGAAAGTCTGGTCTTTTGATCTTTTCATTTGGTTGTCATGTGATACTGGTGTGACTTGAGCCATGATGTTTGTGCAATTTTGGTGTCGCTGATAGGAACAGTCAAACTTTGGTTGATTTCAATGATACCATTGTAATTCTGTCTAATTGATTGTTTAAGACATCTGTCAGACTACCATTTTAAGTTAGGTGCCTTTTAACCCTGATTATATCAGTGAAAGAGAAGAATAAGGTAGAGGAGCATATACATTACCTGAGTCTGTGAGCAAGCTGAGTTAGAGATGATTTTGGCATCATATCCTTTGATACAATCTTGGGAATATTCTGGAATAGAATTTGCTTTCACCAAAGATAATAATAATTGTTCTGCCATCTTCAGCACCCTATCCAATAATGTTCCCATAAGTAGGTTATTAGAATAAAATTGTATTTTTAATTAAAGCATTATATACTTGCCAGTAGTCCCTGGATAGCAAATTTTGTAGTGGATGATGTAGTGATTAGCTGCACATTTGATAGGGCCCTAGGTGCCTGCAGCAGTTAGTCACCTCATTGTTGAGAACATTAAGGACAATTACCTGGTCTGCACAAATCGGAAAATCAGAACGAGCAGAATCGATTTCCTTCCAACATCAGAAAGCCTTTTAGGAGCCTTTGCCACATGTACCTCTTTAAACCTCCTAAAGACTAAAGAGGTAATACCTCAAATCAATTTTAGCCCTTCGTTATATTTAATTAAATAACATAAATTTTAATTTATTTTCTATTCAGACTTTCCATATATTGGGTCGAGATTGTGGACGGAAAAAATACATTACCTAAAATACAATCTAAGTGCTACTAGCGCGTAGGTCTAGCTATTTAATGATCTTTCAAACATACAACACCTAAGTAGATTAAAAATGAACTTTGAAATTTCATGAATTCCATAGAGATAAATCACATATTCAAACGAAAAAACAATTGCTACCGGAACGATATAACAAAAATAAAAATAATTTCAAATACCTAAAAACTCATTTATTATTATAAGATAATTTTGTTGCTTATGTAGCCGGATTCTTTGATTACAGCGCACGAGCAAAAAAGAGATAATGGCAGCGAAATGTTACTTTGTGGATGCTCTTTATTAGTTGCATGTGCACACGTAATTTAAGTCGTAATCTGCATACGAGCACATAAAAAGAAATGATATTGATTGTTTGTAATTCTCTTAGGAGGTAATAGCTATAAAATGAACGGTTCAGACTAATTGAGGAGGGTACCATTAAATTTTCCTTATGATAATTTACTCACTGCGGTGAATAACTTAAAAACATTTTTGAATTATCTGGTTTGAAGTGAAGTTTGGCATAGTTAGCTTAAAAGATAGCACGTGTGAAGCTTCATATCTCATTTACTCATGTCATTTTGGGATGCATGCCAATGTAATCCTCATTTGCTTTCACTCTATTAGATCCCTTGTCACCGTGACTGTGAGACCCAGTTTGACACTAGAGGAACGCTGAAGTAAGAATAACTTTGTCTTCTCCTTCGTAGAAGGAACACTTATATATGTATTTAATTCTTTTCAGTTTATAATTTGTACTTACTTGCATGTGAATAGGGCTGGATAATGAATCACACTACAACAAAACAGGCAACTTCCGTCGGCCAAAGCCGATGGAAGTTAGCCCTTTCCCGACGGAACAAGCCAACTTCCGTCGGCAAAACGCTAACTTCCGTCGGCCAAAGGCCGACGGAAGCGGTTAGACGGAAGTTAGCTAACTTCCGTCGGCCGCCGACGGAAGTTAGCTAACTTCCGTCGGCTTGACGTGACCGACGGAAATTATCGGGATATTTTGCCACGTCAGCAAAAACATACTTAACTTCCGTCGGCTAATGTACGGCCGACGGAAGTTAACGGAAAACAGAAAAAATGAAAAAAAATAACTTCCGTCGGCTAATGTGTGGCCGACGGAAGTTACTTTTTCCTTTTAAAAAAAAATAATTCAGTGAACACACATGAACTGAAATATGACATCAAGCAGACCAGCACCACACAAGTACAAGTGCGAATGTTCTGGTTACAGTTTTATAGTATATTTCCTTTCTTTCCTAAGTGCAACTCAGTGTTATATTTCACCAATGTTCGACAGCATTTTCACTGCCAAAGAGCAACCAATTTATCTTCAATCAAAATGACTTATTTACATTTAAGTAAAGCATTGACAGCATAAGCTACAGGTTTTGCAGGACCAAAAAATCTTAGGCTGAAATATGTCATCGAACAATAAAGAAATCCGAACAGAAGACCACACATGCATGCATAGCTATTTCTTATCTGCAGAGGCAAAAACTATCACAAACACTATCAGGATTGGATAAATGGCATGATCAAATCAAAACCTCTCATTTCCATGTAGGTGAAATTGTGAAAACTGAAAACATGATTCAATTGTAAAACGAGCTCGTTAGGTTAACGAGCTAGGTTAGCTCGGCTCATTAATATAACGAGCAGAAAACTCGGCTCGGTTCGGTCTAGCTCGTGAGCCAACTATTTAAAAATGATTTAATAATAAATAATTAAATAATCAAATAATCACGTATTAAATATCAAAAAATGAAATAAATAAAATATATAAGGTTTCAAAAATTAACCATCCATAATTCCATCATTATTTCTATGATTTTATCAAATGCATCACACATGATATTTGTTTCATACTTTTATATGATAAATTATATAGGCCATAATAATAAATTTATAATACCAAGTTAACAAGTAATAACTAGATATTAATAAATAAATTATAAAATAATGAGGCTCATACTCTAAGATAAAACATCAGCTCAGCTCGTTAAAAACATAGAACAAGTCGAGCGAATTAACAAGCTACCAGTTTTTTTTTGTCCAGAACTATATATGAATGGACCGGTATTTTAAACTAGCTCCTCCGTGCGTTTCTCCATTGGCACGTAGCCTTCAAAACGAACGGATAATGAACAACATGATAAGCCTCTCGTGCGCTAGTGCTTGTGTGGACACGTTTCGATGGCCACCAAATGCCGCAAAGCGAAGCCAAAAACGGGAGAGAAACTCTTCCTAGCTCACGCTTGTCGGTGCAAGTCCGCAGCAACACACTGCCGGCTACCGCACCACCACCATGGCGACCTTCTTGGGGAGCTCGCCAGCCTTCATCGCCCGCCCCGTCGCCAAGTCGCACCTCTCCTGCGCGCAGTCGTCGCGCCCTCCCAGCGCCCAGCAGCAGCCCATGCAAGCCCAGCCGCAGTCTCCCCAGCAGGCGAGGCCGAGGCGCGTGTCTGCGGCGGGCGCGGACTCGACGGATTGGTTGGCATCGTCGCTGACGCGGCGGTTCGGGATCGGGGCCGGGCTGGCGTGGGTCGGCTTCCTCGCCTTCGGCGTCGTGTCGGAGCAGCTCAAGACCCGCTTCGAGGTCGCGCAGCAGCTGTCGAACACCAAGTCAGTGCGGCCACGGGTTCATGAGTTCGTCAGCTCCAGCGTCCTCCATTGATTCAAGCTTTAAGCCCAGTAGCTTATGCCTTACATCCCTCGCCATGCCTTCTTCCTCTTCTCGCAGGGATGTGGAGCAGGAGCAGGAGGTCGTTCTTCCCAACGGAATACGGTTGCGCAATCAAGCATCTGCTCGATCGATCGATCGATCTTCTCCTGGCCTAGGTAGCAAGCGCTTGACGTAGATAATGTCCGTGCAGGTACTACGAAATGCGAGTCGGCAGCGGCGACGTACCGCGGCCCGGTGACCTGGTGGTGGTCGACCTGCAGGGGCGAGTGGCCGACACCGGCGTCGGCGGCGAGACGTTCGTGGACACGTTCGGCGAGGGCAAGCGGCCGCTGGCGCTGGTGATGCGGTCGAGGCCGTACACGAGGGGGATGTGCGAGGGGGTGGAGCACGTTGTGCGGTCCATGAGGTCCGGCGGCAAGCGGCGAGTGGTCGTCCCGCCGGGGCTCGGGTTCGGCGACGCCGGCGTCGACTTCGGCGCCGGCGCGCAGGTCCCGCCCGGGGCGAAGCTGGAGTACGTCGTGGAGGTCGACAGGGTGTCCATCGCGCCGGCGTGACCGACGCGAGCGGGTCGATCTGCTTCGGCGTCGTCGATGTTGCCCATTGGACACAGATTCTGAAGCTACCTGGAGACAACTTCGCAGCAAAATTTCTCGAAAGTCGAAATGTTTAAAACTTGCGCAACGATTTCGTCTTGTTCAAAAGAGTCCTTCAGGTTAATGTCTCATTTAGAGCGTGGAAATTTCACAAGAAATTTGCAAGAAATTTCACGAGTGCAAAAAATACAATGTATAACTAAGCTCAAACCAGTGATAAAAAGAATCTTGTTTGTTTCAGTTTTTAGCAACTTGATTCTTGTTTCAGTTTTTAGTAACTAGAGATTCTAAGTAGCTAGCTAGTATGAGAGCATATTAGTTTCTGAATTCTAATTTATTTTTAGATTATACAACTACTATTTTTCACAATCTGAATCTAGAATCTTAACCATTTATTTTCATGTCAGATTCTAGAAATAGCTACAGTTGTCGTCGTCAGAAGCTCGTCGTCAGAAGCTGAAACAAATAGACCCTTATAACTCCAACATTCATAACTTATATAACACGCTTTTAGCATCCTGGGAGATACAAAGTGGATACGTAATACATTTCACTGCCTAAGAATCGAAGGGCCAATAATCACTTATCCACAGAAAAAGGAAAGTATTTTAGACTCTGCACACATATCACTTGAGATCAGGTGAACAATGTAAGTCGTCAGCTGAGAGGATCACGCTGCGGCCCACGATTGTAGAGTGGGAGCTCGAAGAGGAAACCCATCTTGAACCATGCAGGCAGGGATCCATACAGAGCCGGTGGCAGTGGGATAAGAGGGCTGCAGAGGGGAAAAACAGTGCATAAATCTGTCATTCTCGGACTCTCCTGTTGCAAAGCAGTGCTTGGAGACTTTCAGAGGGATCTGGAAAACGGAAATGTCTAAGAAAGCTTCCTTACCTTGTAGTGTTCTTGTATGCGCGGTATTCTTCTGTCTGTCCAAACCGTTTATCAGCAGAAGACTTCAAAACAGGAGCATGGATAGTGTCATGTGTTAGCATCTTGCAAGTAATAAAGCAATGGATTTTGAAGGCTTAAGATCACTGTGATATGCTGACCTCAAGAAGTGGGATTCCACTAACAAAGAGAAGCAAGAGTGTCAGGAATATAGGCCCGAAGATTACGAGCCATTCAGCACCTGACAGGACTGGAGCAGATGCTACAAATATTCCCCACCAAAGAAATATCTGTGTCAAATTAAGTTGTTAGACATGTATTAGTATTAGTTCAAAACTTTAAACTAAAAAAATACATCATAAATAGTGTATGCAGAATATAATGTAGTGTTCTTGGCATTCGTAAGGAATCAATGATATAATCAGCTATGCATTTCAATATCTGGAATCGGTGCTAATGGGTAGCTATGCAAGATGAACCAGTGACAACGAATGATAAGGTCAAAAAGTCTTCAACAGTGATCACTTTGTTTGTTATAGCGAACTGTCAGCCTAGATTTTACATTTTTACTTGATTTTCAAGGCTGTTCAACTGCATAAGCAAATATTTTTCGCTAACAGGATAGTATAGCCTAGCCTGTGCGTGCAAAGTGAATTGACTAACCTCACCAAAGTAATTTGGGTGGCGGGAATAACTCCAAAGACCCACATTACACCACTTTCCTCTATTGCTCGGAGAATTCTTGAAAGTAAGCTTCTGCTGATCAGCTACTGCTTCGATGCCTGCTCCGATCAGCCACATTATCCAACCAATGATATCCCGGGCTTCAATCAAGGGATTTCTGTCACTTGCATTCACAATTGTAACAGGCAAGCTGACGGTCCAAACCCAAACAGCCTGCCCAAATCAGGACAGAATGCCCAGTAAGTCTCTCTTAGGACATGGTCAAATTAAGCAGATCTATTTGCGGAACAAAAAATTGCAAGAGGTTACCTGGAAAATCCAGAATACTGCTAGTTTTCCCAAGTTATTGCGCATGTCATCAAACCGTTTGTCCTCTCCCCATTGCAAAATCCTAGATATAATTAGGTACAAACAAGCAATAGTGACTCATTTTGGACAGCATCAACATGTTTTGACTCAAGCTAAGGATCAGATGTGTAACAGTTTCAAATTTTAATAGAGTCTGATTTTTTTAGGATAATATACCTCATTAACAGAAATAGTCCTAGGCGAAGGCCCCAAACCACAACGAACACGGTCAGTACAACCTGAGAAAAGGATCAAACTTCAGAAATCCACAAAGTTGCAGAGAAGGCATTGTTACAAAAGAATATATAAACAAATGAGTTATATAATAACTACCAAGGAGGAATGCTGTAATCATTTGTTAGATTTCCTAGTAAAATGAAATGAGGTTATCCTTAAGACTATACTCTTCAATTTTGTATGCAATGTCGCTCCGGAAAAAATATCAATTCAAAGCAATTTTTTGAGTTACTTTCTGGTATCTTTCACCAATCACCACTTCGAAATATTAGACTTTATTGGATAAACACATGCATGCCACACATTTTCCTTCTAAAGGGATTAGAATATCTACGCTAACATCTATTTTACTCATCTTCCTGCTATCATTTCTTATCTTCTTCTTTTGTAGGCTTGTTACAATTTGTACGATTTGTAGTGAGGCGATTCT
This sequence comes from Zizania palustris, assembly GCA_019279435.1. NCBI lineage: Eukaryota > Viridiplantae > Streptophyta > Magnoliopsida > Poales > Poaceae > Zizania > Zizania palustris. Next base: position 63,099,573 of record JAAALK010000079.1, on the reverse strand, counting down.
TCTGGCATCATGAACACTAACTACTATTCAATATTGGACACTGAAGAAATGAACTGTACAACATTGCTGCAGATGGTACAGTGTCTGCCACAGAAACATCCACTCCCAACCTAATTCAACTGAATATCGGTGTTGGCATGTCATCCCTAAACTGACCACGCAACAAGATTATGGCAAGTCCAAAGAACAAGTAACCAGAAGCGAGAACGAAAGTTAACTTTGAAATGAATAACTTGTTGGCATTCTGCGGTGACCTAGAAAAGATAACTACCATGCATGCTTACAGCAGGAGAGTACCAAAGTGAGCACTTCTGCTCCACCCAACTATTTACCTGACGGAAATGCCATGCTCCCTTCAAAGCTAGCGTCAGGATCGCGATTATGATAAAATTCGTACTTCCTGTAGGAGAGAGGAAAGTACATCACTGAAAAATAAAATTAGCCATACAAAGCTATGTCCTTGTCGAAAAAATAATCTGGGAAGAGGAGGCGCTCGTATATAAATGCAGACGGTTTCTCCTGAAAAACTTCGACATGCAAAGCAGCAATCTCATCACAAAGCATCAAGATTCCGCCGGGAAAAAGATCCGGAATCATTACCTGCGAAATCGGTCACCTTATCGAACCGAAGGAGAGCAGTGATTATGAAGAACAGCAGCTGGTACGCCACCTACCACCACCACCACCACAGGAAACGGAACAACAGATCAGAATCGCGTCTCTTGGAGCCACCCATCCATCTCCGGCGAGGGGCGAGACGAAAGGAGGAGGGGGGGAATGGGGATTACTCACAGTGACGATGGCAGTGAGCGCCAGGAAGTGGGAGTCCAGCACGGTTCCCATCGCGCCGCCCCCTGCTGCCCTCTTCCTCTGCTCCTCCTCCTTCCTGTGCGTCTGCTGCTACTGCTGCCAAGTGCCAATGGGTTTCAGCCTTCAGGATTCTCGTTGTACCACGCATAAGCCGGGGGTTTTAACGGATTTGGTCGACGGCCGCGTGAACCGGCGAAGCGCGGCCCAGGGAAAGCTTGCGGCTGCAGTTCGGCCAGCGAGGAGGCCGGAGGGGACCAGTGACCGGGCGAATGCTTGCGGCGCGGGTCGTGAACCAATGCTTGGCCCGGGGCGGAAGGCAGGCAGCCGGGCAGAACCGTGGACCAGCGCGCCACCCAACTGGCTGCTGGAGCTAGACCGATCACAAGCCGAAGGATTGAAGGTGTCAAAATTGATAATTTATTATTTATCGACATTATTTTCTTAAATATAATATCACTTGTAAAAATAATTTACAAAATGATCGTCGTGTGATAGATGTTGAAAGTATGATAATTTGGAAATGTGGTCTCTCTCTGAAAGTGAAGATTTTTACATGACTCGTGTTGAAGGATAGGATTCAAGTAGGAGATCAATTGAAACATATGAATTGGAATGGGACCTCTCTTGTAAACTTCGTGGCAAAAATGAAATTGTGGATTATTTAATATTTGAATGTGGTCTGTCACAAATGTTGTGGGTTTTTTTGGTTGAAAACTTAGGTTAGGATCTTCCTGTTTTCAACCAGAGATCTTTTGGTGAAATGCTTGGTAAAATTAGAGATAGTAGGAAAAAATGATAGTCATGCAATTGTTGGGGGCGATTTCTTGGACTGTTTGGTTAACACGAAATGAGTTTATTTTTCAAAACAAAATTTATATTGACGCTTTTCAGATTGTTTATAAACTAATCGTGTTTCTCACCCAATAGCTTCAACTGGTGTCAGTGCGCCTGAAGGAGGAAACTTCTCGCTGCTTCAAATTACTCCGTGCAAGGCTACACCAGCTCGTCCACCTGGGTGTACCTCCTGTTCCGGACAGAATTAGGGATGGCAATCATACCCGATTACCCGTTTACCCGCGGGTAAAAACCCTAATAGGGTCGAGTTTATTCTCAATTTCATACCCGATAGGTAAACGGGTACGGGTATGGGTATCGACTACCCATACTCGTTTACCCGTTTACCCGTTTATCATTACTATAAAAATAAATGTGAAACCCTAATATCCATATCCTTCTTCTCTCTCCTCCCTCCACCCTCACCCGCCACCACCCCCTCCCATCCATTCTCTCCTCGGTGCCACTGCAAGCCACCCGTGCGACCATGCCGGGCTGCCAAGCGCTGGCCTGCGTGGCCGTGCGCATGTACCTCCGCGCGCCGCCGAATCACGTCGACCCATCGCTTCTCATCCTCATTTTCATTCACTTTTTTCGCGGGTAAACGGGTATACCCGCGGGTATACGGCGCCCGCGGGTAACGAGTATGGGCACGGGTTTTTACCCGTTGGGTAAACGGGTACGGGTATGGGTATGCACTACCCGTACCCATCATACCCGATTGCCATCCCTAGACAGAATTCCCTGGAGCTCAGTGATTGCTCCGACGTGAAGAGGACTGTGAGCAAGAAAATGCAGTGATTTCTGAGCTGTTTTGCTTGATTAATTCATCAGTCACTTTGGGATTCTAGTTGTCTGTTTTTGGTATTGGGTGATGATGTTATATGTTCCTTTAGCTTGTTTGAACTGTCTTGACCGTTTGAGTCTCCGATGTAGATGTGTGTGGGGTTTATCTATTTTGTGCTAGCTTGGGTGTGTTGCTAGCTTCGGTTTGAACGGTTCTCGTAAGTCGGTATCCCGACAAAAAACGATCAGGGCACTCAATCTTTTTTGAGTTGCTTTTTTCAAAAAAAAGTAATATGTATAACCACACGACCGCACAGATGAATAAATATAAATTAGCTGACAAAAATATAAATCCATATTTTAACAAATAGTCAAATCCGCGCAAAACTATTCTGATCCGAATTGTCCCTGTGACCGACTGACCGATCAATTGGAGATTCACCGCGTCGGCTGGCGTAGAGAAGACAGCTAGGGGTCCACGAATAGGGATGCTTGGTACTCTGTAATATACAAAAATAAATCGTTTTGATATGATTTTAAATAGTAAGAAGTAATTAATTAGTGTATATTTTTATAAATCGAGTTATTTGTCCATCAAATATTTGAGTTTACCTATTGATAAGACTCAAACTAGGAATAGGAATTGGAGAGATTGTGAAAACAAGACTGAAAGTAAGTTGGGTTGTTGAAACACGAAGTTGGTTGATATTAGGGGAATACTTTTGCTAATAAATTTTTGCTTGAGTAGCATACCCCTTTACATGCTCTCATTTTACCTTCTCCCTAAAGGTGTTAAAAAAAGAATGGGTTTCTTTAGATCATGGCTACTCTGGCAAGAGGATCAGGGAATAAAAAAAATATCATTTAAAGAAATTATCTTTGCTTTGCATGCCAAAAACTGTGGAGGTCTAGGATCCTAGATTTAGAGATGATGAATGTTGCCTTAATAGGCAAATGGCTGTGAAAAAATGAAAATGAGGAAGGAATCTAGCAAAAATTAATGAGGAGAAAATATTTGTATAACAAAACTCTGTCTCGAAGAAAGGATTGGTAATGGGAAAAGAACTCTATTCTGGGAAGATAAATGGATGGGGTCAAAAACTCTCGTAGAAAAATTCCATGTATTGTATAATGTTACCTTCTCTAAAGAAATCACTGTGGCCAAAGATCGTGAGAACAATGGTATTAATATTAAATTTAGAAGAGATTTATCTGAGAATAGATGCCAGGCTTGGATGGAAATTAAAAAATATATACAAAACATTACTCTAACTGAGAGGGAAGATTCTATTTGTTGGACTCTAACAAAAAAAATGTGTGTTTACTGTGAAATCCTTTTATACTGCTTTAAAACTTCAAAGTGTAAGTAAAAATCATGATGATGTTTGGGATCTAAAATTATTTTTGAAAGTTAAGATTTTTTTTTGTGGTTAACAAGGAAGGACAATATTTTGACAAAAGCCTAGTAAAGAAAGGATGGAAAGGAGGTACAAAAAATTGCCTTTTATGTGGTCTGGAAGAAACAATGCAACATTTGTTCTTTGATTGTAGTATTGCCAAATTTATTTGGAGGATTGTCAAAGTCTGATTTGACATTGACCTTTTTCTTGATATGAGCTACTTATGGCATGTTTGGTTCAATAATCTAGGTAAGAATGAAAAGTGGATAGTTGGAGTGGGCATAGCTGCAATTTTTGGAGTATTTGAAAAAGTAGAAATGAGGTATGTTTCAAAAATAAAACGCTTAATGATTCTTTTGAGATAGTAAACTTGATATGTTTTTAGATTTCTTCTTAGATCATTTTATAGAAATCAGTGGAAAGGGAAAAAATATGGCATTGGGGAATGCTTACTCGAGGAGGTGGCAAGTGAATTTTTCACCAGAAGAAATGGCTGGAATCTATCAAGACATCTTTTGGGCGGCTTATATGTTTTGTTGAAAGGCACACGTTTGGATGATACCGTCAGGTGATTTTAGTCTGATTTAGGGATGTTTTTCTACTGTACTGCTGGAGAAAGTTGCCTGGATTGTGGTTTGTAAAATGTGTTCTTCATTTCATACTGTCGCTTAGCAGGGAAAGATACACTTTGTCTATTTTTCGTTTTGCTTTTGGTTCTTCTGATGCTGTAAGAATTCTAGCTCGAAAAAAATTTGTGTATATTTTTTATTTGCTTCTATTAAAATATAACGTGACAGTAAAATTAGTGTGTAAAACGAGAATAAAACAGTACTGCTTCAAGAATATAAATGTTTAAAATATAGAATACAATATAAAATGGCTTGTTTTAAATAACTCTTTAATACGAGTAAAAAACAACTTATTTTTTGAGATACCAGTACTACCTTTCGATTTCTGACACGCTGAAATCCGCTTTTCCTGTCACAAAACGTAAACTCGTAGGTAGAGGGGAAAGCGGTTACGCATGATATAACCCTGTGTCCCTGTCCCTGTCCCTTCCTGCAATGATTGCAATCCATCCGTGATCCGGTCAAACTTTTAGCGTCCCCGACTCGACTCCGCCGCCTCCGCCGCCGCCGCCGCCGCCGCCGCCGCCGCCGCCCACCGACCGCCATGCCGCCGGCCGGTAGTCTCACCGACGATCAACTCCGATTCTTCGACGCCAATGGTAAGCGCGAACCCACCGCTCATTCTCCTTCCCTCCTTCTCCCCACCCTCTGGTTGCTCGCACCAATCGGTGGCAGCGAATCGCACGAGGAAAGGGAGCCTCAATATTCTTATGGCGCGTGGTGGTCTCGCGTTGGTCCTAGGGTACCTCGTGCTGGAGTCGTTCTCGAGCGCGGAGGACGTGAAGGGGATGCGGGACCGCATGGCCGAGCTCGTGGACGGTTTCGACGGGGTCAACTCCTCCGTCTTCTCTACCAAGGATCATGTATGTCGCGATGGGGATCGTCCTAAACCCTTAGCTATTTTCATCGTTCCCTTTACTGAATATCTTTCTCTGTAGGGAGATTGGATCATATTACCTCCTTTTTGATGAATTACTCTCTAAATCTTATCTCATCAATAACATGTGGACCAGGAAGATAAATGCTTAGTTTCCATTGTTAGATTTGATTGTTAGTGCAGCACTGCACACATCGCAGTTTTAAGTTTGTAATTTACATTATTTCCGAATGCAGAGGCAGGTGAAGGATGACTACTTCTTTAAGAGCGCGGAGAATATCTCCTTCTTCTTTGAGGGTAAGTGTTTTTTCTGCTCTTGGAATTTTGGAACCACTATTTTGTAACATTTGTCACTTATGCTATTTGAAATAGGAACTGGTAGGTAGTTTGTTAAAAAACCAGAAAAGAAAATAAGAGTTACGGACCTAAAGTGGGCAATCTGTTCTTCTAGTTTTATTGCTTTACATTTTCTTAGTCTCTTAGATGTGGACAGTGATTAATATGCTATATTTTTTCTTTCTGTTTCACTCACAGAAAAGGCATTTGAAGATGATGGATCCTTGAAACAGCCAAAGGAACTTTCAATAAATAAAGTTGGGCATGGTTAGTATGCCAAGTGAAAACCAGTTTTCATCTCTGTGGTTTGCAACTTTGCATCATGATTGATTAAATCGTGGAATATCATTGTATCTTTCCTGTTGCATGGATTTGAACCTAGTGTCTAGAAGTTGTAAATTATCTAATAAAAGGAGTTCATGTGAGAACAGTGAGGGCACTTAATGTTGAACTAAAGAACGAGAAAAATGTATCCCCTTCTTTGATTGCTCAAATAAACATATTACTTTACATCCAAACCAGAAGATAACATTTACATCCTAAACTTGTATCTGATTCAGAGGTGCTGGTGGAGTACTCTTATAACCAATTATGTAGTATTTCAATGGATGTTGTTCCTGTTCCAAACTTGAGGTTCAAGCTTGTGTTTATTTCTGCCATTTGCATTTCCATTAATATGAGGTTAACTCATATCTTGAAGTTTAGTTTGTTTTGTAAAATTTGTGCCGCTTGGTTTTTATTTCTACTTTCTCCGTCCAAAAAAAATACTTTACTTTTAAGATAAAGTTAATAAATTAGTAGTAGAAGTAAAAGACCAAAATGTCTCTTACTAATAAGCAAGTAGTACTGTGAAGTGTGAAGGGATATTTATGATAGGTAAGGAGTATCGAAGGAATAAAACTTCTTGATTTGCAGACTGAGGGTAGGTAAGGTGGTAGGCATGCAGTTTTTTAGGGGACAAAGTTGAAGGAATAGAAGTGAAATCTTTTGGGATGGATGGAGTAATTAATATTAGTTGCTGTTTTCCATGCCATGAATAGTTTAATTAATTCATATACTTAATATATTTATGATAAGATTTCTTGAGATATCAGCATTCACTACTCAGTATTTTATGCAGCATTACATGAACATGACCATGTGTTCAAAAATTTTGCTTTCTCGGAGAATGTTTCCAGCCTGTTCTCTTCTTTATGCTACAAGAGACCTGCAGTTATTCAGTCTATGTACATCTTTAAGGTACCTTGTGCGGTCTCTAGTTTCCTGTTTGTGTTTAATACACTGGTTATTCCTTATCGGGTTAGTTTCTTCACAATTCAGCAACCAGGTATTGGTGGCGAGGTGGTGCCACACCAGGACAACACATTCCTTTATACAGAGCCTCAGTCATGCACAGGGTTGTGGCTTGCACTTGAAGATGCTACAAAAACCAATGGTTGCCTTTGGGCAATTCCTGGATCACATAAAAGTAGACTTTTCCCACAAAATTATTTAATGTAAAAATTCTCCCTTGTGGTTTTTTGAACTTCTGATTTTTTATCGTTGGCAATGATTCATGCCAGATGGTCTGAAAAGGCGAATGATCAGAGATGAAAGTGGCACTCATTTTGATCATCCCTCACCAACCTATGATCAGAAAGAATTTGTGCCATTAGAAGTAAAGTCGGGTGCTTTGGTGGTTATTCATGGTGATCTTATACACCAGAGGTGAAGTTATCCTGTTATATAGCATATGTTTCCTCATTGCAATCAACTGCTTCACTTTTAGAGTTTTAGTTTTTATTAATGTGCTTTAGCTTTTCTTTTACAGCTTTGAGAATCTTTCTCCAGCGTCAAGACATGCACTGAGCTTACATGTAGTTGATACTGAAGGATGTGAATGGTCCAAGCAAAATTGGTTAGTGTATAGTGTTGCTTTTGGAGAATTCTCAAGTTATAATTCTATCTTAATTTTGTATGTGCTCATGGTAGTCTTTGCATAATTAACTGCCAGCACTAGAATTCCCTAGAAGCAAGCACTACTTCCAAGCTTGTATTGAACTGCTGAAATCAAGCTGCTGGTTTTAGACTGCATGTTCTATGCTTGGTACATTTGTTATTTGTAGGATAGTTCTGCAGTAACACAAATCATATACTATTTAGTTACGCTCAAAAATGAACCAAGTCATCATTTGAATACAGTTCGTTTTTAACAATGGGGATGCAGCACACTTTTTTTCTTTCACTTTTAATCATTTTAAAACTCTTAAGGCAGCTCTTTGTGATGGTAAGCTTAATAACTTAATAGTACTGTCCTTGTTTTCTCAGTTACTGCTTACATAAATGTTGGAGGTAATTCAGTCTTTGTTTCTAGAAAATAAGTATTAACTTTGAACATTTTTGCTTGCAATGATGAAGCATATGCTACACCAGTACACCTCTGCTACAAAGGAACTGTATTCATTTTTCTAACAGGTTTTCTTTATGCTTATTTTCTCAGGTTACAAAGGAAAACTGCGCCTGAACCACTTTATGCAAATTAGTTAAATCAGTCACCTATATGGCAAATAAATACGCCTGTGATGCCCCGCGAGCAATGCTATGGTGCGGTTGCTCATCCTTGTCGCAATCAAATTGTGGAACTAGCTCATCCTCGTCGCAATCAAATTGTGGAACTATTGGGCAGTTGGGCGTTTCTTCCACCTGTAGACATTCTTTTCATGGATAACGTATGCCTCTAATTTATCTCTAGTTCTTAATATCATGTTGAATTCAGTTAATTCGCTGTGAATCAAATGGTGGGAGCTATCTAGCTTAAATTCAACCAGATGATTGATTAACCCCCTATTCAGCGAATCATTGAAGCGAAGCAACTTTTCTTTAGTTTTGCTTCAGCTGGTGTTGTGTTTTCTTGCCAGGTTTATTACTGCGCAGGGCTAACGTAACCGAGCCGCTTGTGAATTTGAAAATTTTGTATAAATAACAGGTGATTGGTAGTGATTTTTGGTGATTTTTTTTTAAAAAAATATTCAAATTTCGAATAGTTTAGGAGCATGTCAAGATCGGTAGAAATAAAAATGATATTCTAAATTTATAATTATCTACCATTTAATTTAAATAATAATAAAAATAAATATTATATCAGATTATTTTATCATTAAATTATAAATTTTATTTATATTCATATTTTTTATTTCTACAAAAATTTTAATTTTTTAAACTGTTCAATTTTTTATCACTATGTTTGATTTGTTGAATAAAGTTAAACGGTATGAAATGATCTTAGATGGATTGATTTGGGATGTGATAGTCATAGATAAACTAGTTAAAGTAGATTGTTTGGTTAGAGACTGTTTGGTTAGAGACGTATGAGATATATATGATAATAATTAGTTATTGTTAATAACCATTAATTTTAACTAATTATAAATAATTAGCATAGTTAACAGAAATTGAACGGCGTCGTTCACTGAACTAATCTATCTTGCACGAGTTCATACAGTACAGTCAACAAAATAGATTTGTCCATCGTAACGAATTTGGTTAAGCAACTAAACACTACCTTATCAACTCACGTGGGGATGGGAGCTTAGTTGAAGACGAGAAGTTAAATAGGTAATTGATAGAGTAAGTAGTGCTTTACAAATATTTATAATTTATAGTGTGGAACACAATTTGAATCTTAAAATTAAATATTTATTTTTAGAAGGTCGGATATTTGATCGTTACGTCGTTTATTCATTCTTAATTACTTTACGGTTACGCCGTTCATATATTGTCAGTTACTTTTTCAATTCGGTGATGGACTTTTAAGCAAAAAAGTTCGCAAAGATCACGCCATCTGCCATCACATAATCCAAAATGGGATACAAGCTGCCTTTGTCCTATACTCCTATCCTATGTATGAGTATGACACGCATGCAGACATGCAGCAATCAATCGGTTAATTACGTGGGATATTTCAAAGCATATGCATGGATTAACATCATAAGCCATTATATTAATCACTCGAGACACGATCCACGACCACGAGTAAGCGAGTAGCACAAACCAAATTAAGTCCAAAACCATATATGATATATGTAATGTTATCTGCATTTTTTTTGTGTCGTAATTGAGTCTGGAGCTCTGCCGAGGCAGAGAGCTAGCCCCGTGTGAGTTGGCGACGCATGCAGCCGGCGCGAGCTGTGTCACGCTGCACACGCACGCACCCAGCAAAGCAAAAGCAAAACATGTACCACCCACCTAACGCCGCGAGTTGTGTTGCTTATCCTGTTGCTCCGGTGGCCGCCGGCTGGCCGGCCGGCGGCTGAGGCTAGGCTACGGTTTGTGCAACACCCTGCCGGCCACGACGGCGGCCTCGATGACGAGGGTGATTACGTCGATGACCTCGTTGATCATGCACTTGTTCCCCTCGAACGTCGACGAGCCGCCCTCCCGTAGCCTCGACAGGCACTCCAGCAGCTGCTCGTTGCACTTCGTGCTCAGGTAGTCATCTGACGAAGAAATTAAAGCAAATTAAACCAAATTGTGGAGCGCCTTGTTAATTTGGTCATCAAAATCAGCTAAGAAGAGGCTAGTAATTAAGCGAGTGGTTACTAATACGACGTACTCTTTGCCTGGACGCAGCGGTCGTGGTGCATGCAGCAGGCGTCGAGCTCGTCGCACGGCGGCTCGCCGGGGCAGCCGCTGTACAGGATGCCGCAGTACTTGCCGTAGCGCAGGAAAGGCGGCGCTGCACACGATGAGAGTTTCGATCAGCACGGGTCACGGGATTAATTGACGACGGCGACGAGTCGACGACGACGACGAAGCCAGACACTTACTCGTGCAGTGGTCGGACTCGCACGTGCGGCTGCACGCCAGCTTTCTCTGCACTCGCGACCGATCCAAATTCACGCGCACAATCACACGGTCAATTAATTAATCACCTTGTTTTGTTCACCAGAACGAGGAGAAGACTAGAAGAGATCGATCCAAGCGTACAGATTACGCGCGCGTATATATACGCAGCCGCATATATAGTATACGTACCACGCCGTCGCCGGCGGACTGGAGGCCGACGTCGAGCGCGGCGGCGGGCGGCCCGGCGGCCGCGGCGCAGAGGAGCAGGAAGCAGATCTTTGCGACCAGACGCAAGCCTCCGCCGCCGGCCATCACCACCTTCGTCTTCAGATCTCCCTCTTCCTCGTGGACACGCACAGCAGCTGCCTTTGCCTCCGTTGCCGCCACCACCGTCGTCCTCGGTGAGATCAGATGTGATTCTCTAAGCAGAGAGGCGGGGCGGCAGACGACTAGAGCTGTACGAGCTCTAGTTGGGCAGCGAGTGAGAAATTTGAGGGCGGCGGCCGGCGGGCGAGGCTGGCAGCAGGCTAGCGTTTGGCTCTATTCGGCTCGTGAGCGCGCGCGGGGGGCCGCTTTTTTGCTAGCTAGCTCCATCAGCAGCTGACCGTGTGGCCGCCAGCTTGACAGCGCAGGAAGGAAAGTGCAGACATTAGCAGATTTAATAAGCTCGATCTATGATACACACGCTAATTAAACACAAGAAATTATATAGTTTGTATTTAGATAGTAGCCATACATGTTATAGATGTATGTAGTATATCACTAAGATGGTTTAAGAATTTGATATATTGTAAAATGTACAGGCGATGATTTCTAGTTCCGTGGTAGCCATCGTCGCCTCGGTTTGGGTGGCCGTGTGCCGTGTCGTCTCGCTCTCCGTTGCCGTCTCCATGTGCCATGTACACTGTACTTGATGGAACTTTTTGCGACGAAGTAGGCAGCAATTTGCAGAGTTGAACGGAACAGCTTGATGTAGGTAGAAGACAGCAGTTTTAGTTGAATCAAGGCACGCTAAACAGCGCTGTCTTCAAGGAGATTCACGCCCTCACCGAGGTGCAGGAGTTAAACAGCGGCTCTCCTCCAAGATACAATGATTCCGTGTTCTTCGTTGTGCACTCAACAAAGAACGAAACAACAGGGTCGAGTGGAACGCAGCTCTCTCTAAGCCAAAAGATTAGATGTGTTTTCTGGAGAAAAAACTTGATTCGCAAGCAGCAGCGGTACGCAGCAGATATATAGCCACTATCACTTGAGATAAGTCTTATCTCTAAGCAGATTGTTAGCCAAACAGAAAGCTAAGTCGTTGGCCGGAAAATCTGCAGAGATAGAGCCCTTCTCTCATACGCACAGCTTAAACCAGAACATATCTCAACTGAAAAACGAACTCAGAGATAAAACAGAGATCACGACTGATAAACTTCTAGAGTCAAGAAGATATCAACCAAGATATGAAGCTCACACAAAAACATCATTTGCAACTTTAAATCAGAGTTTAACATATAAAAGACTCCTGAAACTCTAGCAATCCCCCACAAAGTTACAAATGACAGAATAGCTATAGAGAGTTTGATATATTGTGTTTTCGACAAAGGTGTCTTCCAGACTTGAACCTTACGTCTAGCTGGTGCATGACTTAGTTTACACAGGAGTGCAGTGGAGATGACCTTGAACTTTACTCCTTGGTGTGTAAACTTTATCAATTAGGCGCACAATACATGGCTACTACCACTCGAGCCCTTTCAGTTTGGTGCATTTCGGTCATACACGCGTATCTTGGTACTCATGAGTGCTCTAGGAAGCGGCCAGCAAGACTTCCATGGATTGCGACCAAACAATCACGCTCACGTAGGTAGGTTCTCCAAGGATATCCTGCAAGGCATATATCCTATCACTTAGATTTGAACCTATTAAGAGTCATGGCTCAACCTCTTCCTTGCCGTCATTAGTACTAAATATATGATAAGGGCTACAAATGAAAATATAGGTTTTTAGTACTCACCATTATAGACCAGCTTGTTTTCCCATTGAACTTGAATCATGGGATTTCCAATCAAACAAGTTGGGTTACTACTGTCAATAATTAATTAGCAGGCCTCAGCCCCATTCCCTTCGATAATTCTTGTATCGGTTTCCTTGCTAATCCTTTTGTGAATGGATCAGCTAAATTCTTTTCAGTCTTGATATAATCAAAAGTGACTACACCAGTATTTTTCAAGTCCCTTACAGACTTTAATCTCCTCTTCACATGTCTAGAGGATTTCATATTCTCTTTCCTGCTTGTGACCTTAGCTATCACAGCTTGGTTGTCACAATACAAGAGTACTGCAGGGATTGGTTTTTCTACTATTGGAATATCCATCAATAGTTCTCTAAGCCATTCAGCTTCACAACAAGCAGTTTCCAGTGCTACTAACTCTGCTTCCATGGTGGAACGAGTCAGTATAGTCTGTTTTGCAGACTTCCAGGATATGGCAGCCCCACCAAGGGTAAAAATGAAGCCACTAGTTGATTTCATTTCATCAGAATCAGTGATCCAATTTGCATCACTATAACCCTCCAGCACAGCTGGGTAACCAGCATAGAACAAACCTTGATTTGTTGTTCCTTTCAAATATTTTAGTACACGCTCTAAAGCAGTCCAATGATCTGAATCAGGTTTGCTGGAGTACCTGCTTAATCTGCTTACTGCATAAGATATATCAGGACGTGTTGTATTTGAAAGATACATTAAAGAACCAATTATCTGAGAAAACTTGACTTGATCAAGACCCTGTTTTTGGCTCTTTTGAAGTTTCAAACAAGGATCAAAAGGTGTAGCTGCAGGTTTACTATTGAAATGACCAAAGCGATGCAGTAATTTTTCTACATAGTGTGACTGATTAAGCTCAATGCCATGGTCTTTTTTCTGAATTTTAATATTTAAAATCACATTGGCTTCACCCAAATCTTTCATGTCAAATTTATTTGATAGGAAAGTTTTTATTTCTGATATAGCATCAAAATTAGTACCAATAATTAAAATATCATCAACATAAAGACAAAGAATAACACCTACACTCCCAGAAAATCTAGAATAAACACATTTGTCAGCTTCATTTACTGAGAAACCAGCAGAGATCAATGTTTTATCAAATTTTTCATGCCATTGCATTGGGGCTTGTTTAAGTCCATACAAGGACTTCACAAGTTTACACACTTTATCTTCTTGTCCAGAGATGACGTAACCATCTGGCTGTTGCATATATATTTCTTCTTCTAACTCACCATTGAGAAAGGCAGTTTTAACGTCCATTTGATGAATTTCATACTTATATGCAGCAGCCAATGCTACAAGAGCACGAATTGTAGGCATGCGAGCCACTGGAGAGAAAGTATCAAAGTAATCCTCTCCCTGCCTTTGAGTGTACCCCTTTGCAACTAACCTGGCTTTGAACTTATCAATAGTTCCATCAGGTTTCAATTTCTTTTTGAAAATCCACTTGCATCCTATAGCTTTGCAACCATTAGGCAAGTCAGTGATTTCCCAAGTGCCATTAGAGAGGATTGAATCCATCTCACTTTTTATGGCTTCCTTCCAGTATGCAGCCTCAGAAGATGCATAAGCTTCTGATAAAGTACTAGGCACATCCTCAATTAGATATACGATAAAATCATCACCGAATGTTTTTTCGGTTCTTGATCTCTTGCTTCTCCTTATACCAAGGGAATCATCTAACAAAGTGCTAATTTTAGATTCACTAGAACTAGGCACAGGACTGATAGAACTTACCTTCAATGGAAACGTGTCTTCAAAAAAGATTGCATCCCGGGACTCCATCACTGTATTTTCACGAACTTCTGTAGTTTCAGATTTAACTACTAGGAATCGATAAACTGGACTGTTTTGTGCATATCCTAAGAACACACAATCCACGGTCTTGGGTCCAAGTTTCCTCTTCTTGACAACAGGTATATTTACCTTAGCAAGGCACCCCCACACTTTGAAAAAATTCAGAGTTGGTTTTCGGCCTTTCCACATTTCATATGGCGTAACTTCTGCACCTTTTGCAGGGACACGATTCAGCACATAACATGCTGTGTAGAGAGCTTCACCCCACATATTATTTGGAAGACCAGAGCTACTCAACATTGCATTAACTAAATCAGTGAGTGTGCGGTTCTTTCGCTCTGCTACCCCATTTGATTGAGGTGAATACGGGGCAGTAGTTTCATGGATAATTCCGCATTCCTGATAAAACTTAGAGAATTCATTTGACAGGTATTCTCCTCCTCTGTCAGATCTCAGAGTTTTAATTTTCAGATCAAGCTGATTCTCAACTTCTGCTTTGTATATTTTAAAGTGATCAAAGGCTTCATCTTTGCTTCTTAAAAGATAGACATAACAATATTTTGAGCAGTCATCAATAAAGGTAATAAAATATCGTCTACCTCCTCTAGTTAAGACTCCATTCATTTCACAAATATCAGAGTGCACTAGATCAAGAACAGAACTATCTCTATTAACAGATTTAAAAGGTCTGCGAGGTTGTTTAGCCTGTATACAGATTTCACATTTCATACCTCGTGAATCATGCTTAGGAATTAATTCTTGTGACATCATACGCGATATAGATTTGAAATTTATATGACAAAGACGTTTATGCCATAGAAAATTATCACATGATAAAGTTTCAGACGAAACAGAGAAAGCTTTATTGCTAATAATTGAACAGGGAACTAACAAAGACACTCTAATCAGGCCACGATCAACATAGCCTTTACCAATAAAAGAACCTCTAAACGTTATTACAACTTTATTACTCTCAAAGACAAGCTTATATCCTGTCTTCATTAAGAGAGTCCCGCTAATCAGGTTTGCTTTGCCTGTTGGCACATAGAGTACATTGTGTAGGGTCAAAGTATTTCTTGAAGAAAGCTTCAGATCCACTCGACCGCTACCCAACACCCTGGACTCCCCTTCAAGACCAATCACAGTACGGTCTCGTCGTTGTTCCTGAAAAGTGGAGAACAAAGATCGATCAGAACACACATGAACAGAGGCTCCTGTGTCAATCCACCAATCTGCAGATTGACACTCCTCAACTCTCTGAGAGATGTTCGAAACACACTTGGCAATGTCGGTTTTGTCTATCACCATATTGACTTTGGCATCGGTCTGATCCTCTGCCTTGTCCTTCTGAACTTTTTCGTTTCTTTTCTTGTAACGACAGTTCCTAGCAAGGTGCCCTGGCTTGCCACACTCAAAGCATGTAAGCGGACCTTTGCTGTTTCTTTTGACATTCCCTTTGTCGATCTTTCCTTTTGGCTTAAAGCCACTGTTGTAATCTTTTGAGTTTTTCTTGTTCCTTCTCTGATGAGTATCTGTGAGATTCACTCTAGAGTTATCCTCTTCATTGACCAATGGAGCATCTTTTGCTCGGGCTTTCTCTTCAACATCGAGGGAGGCTACAAGATCATCCATAGTCATTTCCTCTCTTCGATGTTTCAGAGCCGTAGCAAAATCCCTCCAAGAATGTGGGAGTTTTGCAATCACCATTCCCACCTGATACTTGTCAGGGAGAGTTATCTTGCTGTGGTTTAGCTCCCCCACTAGAAGCTGGAGTTCTTGGGTTTGCTCCACCACAGACCTTCCATTGGTCATCTTAAAATCATGGTATTTTTCAACCAAGTACAAGTCCTTTCCAGCATCTGGAACACTGTACTTCTTCTCTAGGGTCTCCCACAGTTCACGAGCAGAGGTATGATGCATGTATATATCATAGAACTTATCAGAAAGCATGCTTAAAATTCTACCCATACAATTGAAGTTCCTGGCCTGATAATCTTCAGCATATGGAGCAGCCCCAGGAAGTAATTCATCAACAGATGGTTCTTGGTCTGTGATGACCGAAAACAAGCCAATGGCTGTGAGCCAATACTTCATCCGGGTCTGCCAACGCTTGAAGTGACTGCCATTGAACTTTTCTGGCTTCATGGCATCATCATAAGAGTTAGAATGTGCCATGGAAATTGTTACCTACAAGTCGAAGATGGACTGAATCTCCTTGAAATTGATGGAACTTTTTGCGACGAAGTAGGCAGCAATTTGCAGAGTTGAACGGAACAGCTTGATGTAGGTAGAAGACAGCAGTTTTAGTTGAATCAAGGCACGCTAAACAGCGCTGTCTTCAAGGAGATTCACGCCCTCACCGAGGTGCAGGAGTTAAACAGCGGCTCTCCTCCAAGATACAATGATTCCGTGTTCTTCGTTGTGCACTCAACAAAGAACGAAACAACAGGGTCGAGTGGAACGCAGCTCTCTCTAAGCCAAAAGATTAGATGTGTTTTCTGGAGAAAAAACTTGATTCGCAAGCAGCAGCGGTACGCAGCAGATATATAGCCACTATCACTTGAGATAAGTCTTATCTCTAAGCAGATTGTTAGCCAAACAGAAAGCTAAGTCGTTGGCCGGAAAATCTGCAGAGATAGAGCCCTTCTCTCATACGCACAGCTTAAACCAGAACATATCTCAACTGAAAAACGAACTCAGAGATAAAACAGAGATCACGACTGATAAACTTCTAGAGTCAAGAAGATATCAACCAAGATATGAAGCTCACACAAAAACATCATTTGCAACTTTAAATCAGAGTTTAACATATAAAAGACTCCTGAAACTCTAGCAGTACTTCCCCTTCCAGGCCAAGGCCATGCGTGCAGTGCATGATAGCCGCCAAAATCCAGCGATTGATCCAACCGCTAGCTCTCTGCTTGCTGTGAATTGTGGTCAACTTAACCATGAAGACGCCACACTCGAGCTTTGCATATCTGGCGTGCTACAACTGTTTCTAAATAGAAAAGCCAGTATTAAGAAAGTTTTTATATTAAGTTCAGTTTTTGGCGTATTTATTTTGAGCGAATTGTAACAGCCTTACGAGACACATAGGGGTGTTTGGCATGACTCTAGAGCCGAACTCCAGGCTAGAGTTGATCGGAGCTAGCCAAACACCCCAACTCCAAAAAATGTAACTCCGTGGAGTTTTTGGAGCTCTAGTTCATTTGTTTGGAGCACCTCAATCGCAGCTCCACAGCTCCAGCTCCACTCAGAGCCAGCTCTAGCTGGATTTCTTGAGTGGAGCTGTTCTGATTGGAGTTGGAGTCATGCCAAACAAGGTCATAATATCATCATGAAGTAGACGTTTTTTTATTTAAAAGAAGGCTCTACGGACCTAGCTTTTTGATCGAATTCTGTTTAAAATTTGATAAAGTTTACTTTTCCTAGAGATTTATTATTTTAGCACTATAAAGAAGTGACTTCGTGTTTTTAGCATTTAGATCAATTTTTATTGACTCATACGGTTTTACATATCAGTCTCAAAAAAATTATAACAAAAGCTTTTGGCATTTGGACCCTAGCTAGATTTCTGAAGTGGAGCTGCTCTGATTGAAGTTGGAGCCAGGGCCTAACCCTCGAACTCTCACCGGCTCACCCTCCCACGCGGAGCAGGCGAGCCCGCCCCAACTCCATGGCGTCATCGGCGGCGGCCAACCTCTGGGTGCTGCTCGGCCTCGGCATCGCCGGCGTC
Organism: Zizania palustris; assembly: GCA_019279435.1. Lineage (NCBI taxonomy): Eukaryota > Viridiplantae > Streptophyta > Magnoliopsida > Poales > Poaceae > Zizania > Zizania palustris. The sequence continues at coordinate 63,081,512 of JAAALK010000079.1, read as the reverse complement.
CTCCTGGTGGTGCGGCGGCTGCGGCGGCCCGTGCGCCCCGACAACGGCGCGTTCGTCGCACGCCTCGACCTCCTGCCCCCGCCGCAGCCCCCGCCGCCCCAGGCGCGACACCCCCTCACGGGACTCTGCTTCGCCATCGCCGACGCGTAAGCTCTCGGCTCTCGCGCTTCCGCTTCGCTCGTGTTTGTGTACTTTTTAGTGACAGTGCCTGACTGAATCTGTAGCGAGCGTGCTAGCATCACTTGAATGGTACTTTGATCGCTTGAATCATACTAGCATGACATTGACATGGTATCTCTATTTCTCGTGGTGTTCAGCGAGGCAGAATTTTGTGTGGGTATCAGCGATTTAGGGAACTAGTATTTCACTCAACATTGTACACTGGATTTGTTGAACTATTCGTGCCTTTGTTTACACACACGCGCACACACATACTACAAGCGTTGCTACTGTGGGTATTTTGTAGCCAGCTATGTTTGCATCGCCCTGTTTTGGCCCCCAAAGTGGAGACGGTGTTACAGTTCATTATAATACCTTAATGAGATATGTTAATGCATCACTTGTCAAGTGTTATGGGAAAATTGTATCTATACCATCAAAATCTCAATGGTACCAATAAATACCATCAAAACATTTCATCTCAAATCTATACTGCTATCATCATATCCTGTTACCATTTCCATTTGTCTCATTTTGTTGACCACACCAACTGACAGCAATGCTCCATTGCTCTAGCCTCTAGCACATGACATGGTGGTCAGATCAATCTCAAGTCACTAAAATATCCCAATTCACCGCTGGTTCTATTCTTTGCTGTGGGGCAAAGCATTCCATTGTCCTCGTCAAGCTCTGCTTGGGGCCAATGTTGGCTGATGACTGCAGCCAATGGTAAGGCCATTTGGCATCATGGCCCTCTGTCTGGGGTTGGCACTCCTGGTACATGTGCATCTGCATGAATATTTGAGTTAGCTCTTTAACTCTTATTGTATGATTTATTCAGTTACTTAATGATCTACCATAGAACTAGATGGTTCAGAAGGTGTACCATAATTTGCGGTGAGGTGAATTTATTACGCAAGGGAGAGCATGGCATTCTGTGGCTGCCTCACATTTGCAAGGCCATGTTATCATGCATGTTTTTAAAGTTACTCATATGAATGAATGAATCATAATTAGATACTTATACCTTTTATTCACAAAATCCATCACTTCAGCTTTTTCATACCAAGGGTTGTTTCCTAAAATTTAACTTTCAAGTTGAGATTAAGGTTGAGGGAAGGCTACAAATTCTTTTTTGTAGGAGACAAGCGGATTTTGGTAGCTAATGCTTGTTTTGCAGCACAGTTTTTAGCATGTGGACTATAATTTGTTGCAGCAAGTCAATTACTTGTGCCTTCAATGGACACTCTAAAACAGTTTTCTCTTGCCAAAGAATTCTTGAACTAGCAATTTGGAGAGTTCTCTGTTCATACTTGTTGGACTATAGATAAAAGCCCCCACCTCTCCCACTATAACGCCTAGGTTTTATGGTTGGGTTGGCTAGGTGGGGTGAGCCCAACATGGTATCAGAGCCAAGGTCCTGGGTTCGAATCCCCCTGGCCACGCATTTCCGCATTTCCGCTGCGTGATTTCCCCTGCGCCTATCTAGTGTGCTGAGACCTGTTGCGGGCTACGCTGGGCCTCTAGAACCTGCTGCGGGCTACGCCGGGCTCGCACGCCGTAGGGGGAATGTTGGACTATGGATAAAAGCCCCCACCTCTCCCACTATAACGCCTAGGTTTTATGGTTGGGTTGGCTAGGTGGGGTGAGCCTAACAATAATAACCTGATTTGTTGCATGCCAACCCTCCATAGTGTTCACAACATATGAATAAATGCTGTTGTGTATAAAAGCTACATAGTGCTACAAATTTGAAATAAGATGCTTTGTGGCATGTTTTCCTTAAAAATATGTATGTGGCATGACAACCTACCCTAAAGTACCAGGTTTCTTGGAAAAGGTAGAGTCTGAACAAATTGTAATATTTTTATCATGGAAATATTTGAAAACGAAGAAAAAACTGAACCTCATCATTCATCTTCTTACTGAATTATGTTTTAGCCAAATGTATTTTTGAGTTTTTTTGTGTGATTTGACTATCTCAGGCTGAAAGTGCCAAAATGCTACAATTCTATTTCTGATATGTAGATCTTGTACAACTATAGCAAAGGATTAACTGAGAGATGTATATTTGAAGATTGCAAATTTATAAGGACTAATATTAATTATCTTATTCTTGTTATAACGGATCATATAACAGGCTGCCGCTTGGATGACCAAGACACGAGGTTGCCACCAAGGAAGACGGCGTAGCCGGAGGTGGAGCGACGCGTGTCCGGGCAGCCCGCCCAGTCGGCTTCAGTGTAAACCACGAGCTCAGCAACAGGAGAACACCGAAGGTGAAGCCCAAAGTCGAGGGAGCCGCGCAGATAGCGGAGCATCCGCTTCATAGCGGTAAGGTGCGGGTCCCGTGGGTCATGCATGTGAAGGCACACCTACTGCACCGCATAGGAGATATCCGGCCGAGTGAATGTGAGGTACTGAAGGGCGCCAGCAATGCTTCGGTAGGCAGTGGGATCATCCACTGGTGCACCCTTGGTACCGGAAATCTTAGACTGAGCATCGACTGGAGTGGAACAGGGCTTGCAGTCAGTCATCCCGGCGCGGTGAAGGACATCCGAGGTGTACTGGCGCTGGTGAAGGAAGAGGCCACCAGGGCGGTGTTCCACTGTCACTCCCAAGAAGTGATGGAGCACACCAAGGTCCTTCATGGCAAACTCTTGCTGCAACGAGGAGACAATCCGCTGAAGTAGAGACTAGCTGGACGCAGTGAGAACAATGTCATCCACATAAAGCAGCAAGTAGGCTGAGTCAGCACCGTGGTGGAGGACAAATAGAGAAGTGTCACTCTTGGCTTCGCTGAACCCCAAAGACACCAGGAAGGAGGCGAACCGACTGTACCAAGCCCGAGGAGCCTGCTTCAGACCATACAGAGACTTGTTGAGCCGGCAAACACGCTCAGGGTGAGCGGGATCCACAAAATCCGCAGGCTGGCTGCAGTACACAGTCTCCGTCAGGGTGCCATGGAGGAATGCATTCTTCACATCGAGCTGGTGAACTGGCCAGGATCTCGAGAGTGCCAGGGAGAGAACGGTCCGGACAGTAGCAGACTTCACCACTGGGCTGAAGGTCTCATCGTAGTCAACTCCAGGGCGCTGGGTGAAACCCCGAAGGACCCAGCGAGCCTTGTAGCGATCCAGCGAACCATCTGCCTTGCGTTTATGTGTCCAGATCCACTTGCCGGTGACCACATTGCAGCCAGAGGGGCGAGGCACCAGGTCCCAGGTCTGATTGGCCAGAAGGGCCGCATATTCTTCCTCCATCGCGTGGCGCTAGTGTGGATCCGCCAGGGCGCCACGAACAGTGGAGGGTATGGGAGAGACCGGTGGCTCCGTAGCGGCGGAGAGGACCAGGCGGTCAACTGGACGAAGGACCCCCGCAGCCCGCCGAGTCACCATCGGGTGAGTGTGGTGGGGATCGCGGTGAAGGATGGGCGGGTGGTACACCGGCGGCTCGGCGCGAGAGCGGGCTGGTGCAACACCCGTCGGGCGGCGCTGGTAGACCCGAACAGGGTTGGCGTAGCGGGAAGATGACGGGGCCGCGCGTGGCGCGACATGTGTCGCGGGGACACGGGGCACGGCCGGGGCGGAACACGGCGCCGACGGCAGCAACGGGCCAACCCCGGGCGCAGGAGGCGACAGGGAAGGGGCCGCGTGCTGCACGGACGAGGACGCCGGGGCCGCGCATGGCGCGGAGGGCAACGCCGGCTGGTGGGGAGTGGCCGCACGTGGCACAGCCAGGGGCACGGGGGCCGCGGGCGGCACGACGGGCAGCTCCGCTGCCACACACGGCTCGTCAGATGGCGGGAGAGCCGCCGGAACAACCGAGGGAGTAGCCGAGAAACACACACAGGGTCGAGCGGGGCGCAAGCTTATGAGGAGCAGTGGCAGAAGTGTTGGGATAGCAAGCACACCCGAAAACACGAAGGTGGGTGTAGGAAGGTGGGGTACCGAACAAGGCATGGTGAGGGGTGGGAGCGCACGTGGCCTTAGAAGGCAGACGGTTGAGCACATAGGTGGCAGTAAGGAGACTCTCAGCCCAGAAGCGAGCGGGAGCCGAAGCCTGAAAGAGCATGGAGCGCATAACATTGTTAGTGGTACGAATCATGCGCTCAGCCTTGCCATTCTGAGGGGAGGTATAGGGGCAGGACATGCGCAATTGGACTCCCTTCGAGAGGAAGAAAGCCCAGGAAGCAGAGTTGTCAAACTCACGACCATTATCACACTAGACTGCCTTGATAGTAACCCCAAACTGAGTAGAAACCCAAGCAAAGAAGTGAGTGAGCGTGGGGAAGGCATCCGACTTGGACCGTAAAGGAAACGTCCATGAGTAGTGAGAAAAATCATCAAGAACAACCAGATAATATTTATAACCAGAAATACTCATGATCGGAGAGGTCCACAAGTCACAGTGAATAAGGTCAAACGCATGAACAACATGCGAGGAAGAAATAGGAAAAGGTAGGCGAACATGATGACCTAATTGACACGCATGACAAATATGCTCACTAGTAGCCCTAGTACAAGGAATAGAGGAGCTACGACAAAGCTGAGCCAAAATGTCGACACCGGGGTGACCAAGCCGGCGGTGCCAAAGTGTGGAGGACGCTGTGGCGGCAAGGGCGGACGAGGGTGGAGCAGCGGAAGGTGGAAGACGAAGCGTGTAGAGGGGTCCGGTGTTGTCACAACGGAGAAGAGGACGCCGGGTGGCCATATCCTTCACAGTAAAACCAAAAGAGCCAAATTCAACAGAACATGAATTATCAGTGGTGAATTGACGAATGGAAAGAAGATTGTGAACAATGTCAGGAGCAACAAGAATATTTTGCAGGAGAAAAGACCCACAAGGAGTCGCATCACCCACGGAGGTGACCGGAAGACATGAGCCATTCCCAACCATGATGGAAGAAGGGTGAGATGGGTGGGGGGCCTGTGAGAGGAGATAATACCATCATGAGGAGTGGTGTGGAAGGAAGCACCCGAGTCGGCCACCCAATCCGTGGCGGCCGGCGGAGTCAATGCCATGGTGTTGAATGACTGCGCGAGGGCCGTCTGATCCCACCCACCGGACCACGGGCCCCACGCCGAAGGAGCAGGTGGGACCGGCCACCCGGTGAGCATGGCCGCAGGTGGGGTAGGAGGCCGAGGAGTGAACTGTCCCGGCCACATGGAAATGCGCCCCGTCCATGGGTTGGAGAAGGATGGCCAGGGCGCACTCCCGGCGGCAGGGGCTGGTGTGGCGGAGGTAGGAGCCGGAGCGCGACCGGTACCACCACGGCGCCCCCTCCCCGGCGACGACGATCACCACCACGCCCCCCCGCCAGTGGTGGAACCGGCGGGAGGAGTACCAAGAAGGGAGGGAGCCGGTGACGGCGGTGGGTGGGAGGCCGGCCGGTTGGAGCCGAAGGTGACTATAGCAGTCGCGGTAGTAGATGTGGGAGCGAGCCCCCGGGTCAGCTCCTCGAGGACAAGGTCATCACGAACCTTGTGGAAGGAGGGGAACGGCACTGTCCTGGTGATCCACGTCCGGAGATGGGCGTAGCTGTCGCCGAGACCGTGGAGGATGTTGAGGACAAGAGTGCGGTCCGCAACAGGCTCGCCAAGGTCACGAAGAGAATCCGCCATCCCCTTCATGCAACGGCAGTACTCCGAGATGGAGAGATCCCCTTGGACGAAGGTGCGGAAGGCAGCGTCCAACTGGAGAGCACGAGCCTCGCGGTTGCCAAGGAACTGCCCCTCGATCGCAACCCAGGCCTGCCGAGCGGTGCCACCAAGTTCCCGCACGATGTCCTGGAGCTCGACAGTGATGGAACCAAGGATCCATGACAGCACCACGCTGTCCATGCGTCGCCAAACGGACCCCTGGGCGACCATCGGAGTGTCGATGAGGACGTGGTCATCCAGGGCATAGCGCTGGAGGGTGAGGAGCACCAGATCGCGCCAGCGTGCGTAGGAGGACGATGAGGGATCAAGGGTGACTGGCACAAGCGCCTGGATATTCTGGACACCGGTCGCCTGGGCGTGGAGCTGTGCGGCACCCGGATCTGCGGCGACAACTGGAGTCACGGTGGCAGTGGGGTCAACACCCCTGAGGTGATGCTCGGCCTCGGCAACATGCTGGGCCAGTGCATCAGCGGTCTGGCGTGCATTCTCCCAAGCAAGAGCGGCTGCCCGCTCGCGCGCTCCGAGCAGCAGCGGCAGCGGTCTTGGCAGTGGCAAGGGCGGCAGCAAGGGCAGCGTCGGCAGCCACCACATCGTTAGGGGCCGGCCAGCCCGAGGCCACGACGGTGGGGAGGAGGGGCGGCGACCCACCCAAGTTCGGCCAAGCCATGGCCGTGGCGGGGGGAAGGGGGGGCGGCGCCCCAGGGGCCTGGGAAAGGCCGGCGAGGCCGGCGGCAACAAGAGGGGCCCCCCATGGTCGGCCAGTCCATGGCCGTGGCGAGGGGAAGGGGGGGCGGCGCCCCAGGGGCCTGGGGAAGGCCGACGACGCCAGATCCGGTCGCCCCGGCGTCGGGTCCGGGCAGGGCGGGCGGGGCGGCGGCGAAGAAACGCGGGGGGAGGCCGGCGGCGGCGCCGACATCGAGGCAGGGCGGGGGGTGTTAGAGAGAACACTCGCATTGGTAGGGATGACACTCAGAGTTGGGGCAATTTTCTTCTCATTCAACTCACTCAAATGCCATGCCAACCCAAATGGTTGGGGATACATATTTATAGGCTAGCCATGTAGCCCAAGATGCTAGATGCTAGTCTAAGATGCTAAAGCAAAGATGCTAGTCTAAGATGCTAAAGCAAAGATGCTTAGTCTAGTCTAAGATGCTAAAGCAAAGATGCTAGTCTAAGATGCTAAAGCAAAAGATGCTAAAGGTGCTAAGACTACAAACTTGTCCACACATGGACATCACACATGTCATGCCAAACAACATGTCATGCCAAAACACACACACACACATAGACTTAACCTCTCAATCTCCCCCTAAGTCTTGTGTGGCGCCTTCTGGGAAATCTGAACCATCCCAATCCTGGCGCGAAACTCCTGGAACTTGATCCGCCCAAGCGACTTGGTGAGGAAGTCGGCGAGCTGGTCTTGGGTGTTGATGTAGCTTGCCTTCACACTCCCCTCATCCAAACAACTCCGGATGAAGTGGTACTTCACCCGGATGTGCTTGCTGCGCTCGTGGAAAACAGGGTTCTTTGCCAAAGCCAAAGCGGACTTGCTGTCCACCCTGAGCTCCACTGCTTCGGCATCTCTGCCAAGAAGATCACCAAGCAGCCGAGCCAGCCAGAGAGCTTGAGTTGATGCAGAAGTGGCTGCGATGTACTCTGCCTCGCAACTGGACATGGCCACCACCTGCTGCTTGACCGACTGCCAACTGATCAGACACTTGCCGAGGAAGAACAACGTCCCGCTTGTGCTCTTGCTTGTGTCGATGTCGCCGGCGTGGTCGCTGTCACTGTACCCGATGAAATGCGCCGCACCGGGGCACCTCGGGTAGTACAAGCCGTAGTCAAAGGTCCCCGCGACATAGCGTAGGATCCTCTTCACGGCCTGTTGATGCTCCGTCGTCGGTCGCTGCATGAACCGACTGACATAGCCAACTGCGAACGCCAAGTCCGGTCGCGTGTGGACAAGGTAGCGAAGGCTGCCCACAATGCGCCGGTACTGTGTCGCGTCCACCTCCTCCGCCGTGCTGTCACGACTCAGCTTCAGCCTTTCCTCCATGGGAGTGTAGGCTGGGTTGCAGTCGGTGAGTCCGCCCAGCTCGACGATGCGCTTGGCGTAGGCGGTCTGGCGAAGTGAAGTGCCAGAGCTGTCCTGGTGCACCTCGATCCCCAAGTAGAAGGAGAGGAGCCCTAGGTCGCTCATCTGGAAGGTGGCCTTCATCTTCGTCTTGAACGCCTCTACCTCCACCTCCTTGGTGCCGGTGATCACCAAGTCGTCAACGTAGACGCCTACCAACAGGGCATTGTCTCCCTTGCCCCGCCGATAGACTGCAGCCTCATGAGCACTCTGATGGAACCCCATCTGCCTGAGAGTGGAGTCCAACTTGTCGTTCCAAGCTCGTGGTGCCTGTCGCAAGCCGTAGAGGGCCTTGCGCAGGCGGAGAACCTTGTTCTCCTTGCCGGGGATGACAAATCCCGGCGGCTGTCGAACGTAGACCTCCTCCTTCAAGTCGCCATTGAGGAAGGCAGACTTGACATCCATATGATAAACACGCCAACCCTCCTGGGCTGCCAGCGCGAGGAGGACACGAATGGACTCCATCCGTGCAACAGGAGCGAAGGCATCGTCGAAGTCGACTCCCTCCTGTTGAACGAAACCGCGTGCCACCAGCCGAGCCTTGTGCTTGACCACCACCCCGGCCTCATCTTTCTTCAGCTTGAACACCCACTTAAGGGTGATGGCACGGTGGCCGACCGGAAGATCAGCCAGCTCCCATGTCCGGTTTCGCTCGACGGCGTCCATCTCCTGCTGCATCGCGGCACGCCAGGCCGCGTCTCCTTCCGCCTCAGCGAAGGAACGTGGCTCACCGTCATCGTGCGCCAAGTGCAGCTCCGCATCGAAGTCATGTTGCGCCATCCCAGGAACGGGCTGCTCACCAAGGATGTTATCCATGGTGCGGTATCGTAGAGGCTCGCCGTCATGGCAAGCATCGACACGGTCCCCGTCGTTTGACAATGGAGTAGCGAACTCCACTATGCGCTGCTCATCATGGACTGAAGCTGCGGATGCCGATCCCGGAGATGTGGGCGCCGGTGTAGGAGAGCGAGGTGTAGCCGGTGCAGGAGGTGGTGGAGTACTTGCCGGAGCTGATGATGTGCCAGGTGCTGGGGCAAGCGAGCTCGGTGAAGGTGAGTTGCTAGCTCCCCCGGCTCCCTCGAAGTAGACGTACTCGACGACGAAATCGCTGATCGTCGAAGTCGAGCCATCATCTGCCATCTTGCCCCACGTCCAGCCTCGCCCTTCGTCGAACACAACGTCTCGTGAGATGTGGACGCGCTGTGTCGTAGGGTCGAGGATGCGGTAGGCCTTGGAGCCCTCCGCATAGCCGATGAAGACCCCTGGCGCACTCCGATCATCAAGCTTGCCGATGTGGCCGAGCTCCTTGACGAATGCCAGGCAGCCAAAAACGCGAAGGTGGCCAACCGTCGGCTTGCGTCCGTGCCAGGCTTCATACGGCGTCTCGCCGTCAAGAGCCTTGGTGGGCGAGCGGTTGAGGAGATGGACGGCAGTCATCACCGCCTCTCCCCAGTAGATCGCCGGCATCCCCCTCTGCTTGAGGAGGGCGCGAGCAGTGGCCACCACCGTCTGGTTGCGACGCTCGACGACGCCGTTCTGCTGTGGTGTGTACGGCGCGGAGTAGTGGCGCTGAATCCCCTCGTCGGCGCAGTACGCCGCGAACTCAGCCGCCGTGAACTCGCCACCGTTGTCCGTCCGCAACACCCGGAGCTTGCGGCCGCACTCCTTCTCCGCGGCAGCTTGATGACGCTTGATAGCATCTGCGGCTGCTGCCTTGGTGTCGAGAAGCACCGCCCACATGTAGCGGGACACATCGTCGACGAGGAGGAGGAAGTAGCGCCGGCCTCCAGGGGTAGCCGGTGTCACGGGACCGCAAAGGTCGCCGTGCACGAGCTCGAGCTTCTCCTTGGCGCGAAAGCTCGCCTGATGAGGGAATGGGAGTCGCCGCTGCTTGGTTAGCACGCAGGTGTCGCAGAACTGCTCCACATGCTCGACACTCGGCATGCCCTGCACCATCTCCTTGATGCCGAGCTGCTTTAGGGCCTCAAAGTTGAGGTGCCCAAAACGCTCGTGCCACCGCCACGCGTCGTCGTCGCGGCGGGCTGCAAGACACACGGGCTGCGCCACCTGCACATGAAGGACATAGAGGCGATTGCTTCCTCTATTTACCTTGGCGACCAGTTGGTGCTGATGATCCCAAATGCGCAGCACCCCATGCTCGATCTCCACGCGCGAGCCATTCTCATCCAGCTGGCCCAGACTGATGATGGAGTTCCTTAGCTCGGGGATGTAGTAGACACCGGTGAGCATCCGATGCTCGCCGGTCTTGGCGGTGAAGATGACAGAGCCGACGCCCCTTATCTCCACGGCGGAGGCGTCCCCAAACTTGACGGACCCTCGCACGCTGGAGTCCAGGTCGGAGAAGTGGTCCCGCCGCCCGGTCATGTGATGGGTGGCGCCGGTGTCGAGGAACCACCCGTCAATCTTGTCATCATTGGACCCATTGCCGAGGAAGACGTGTGCGCGCGGTTCGTCGACGTGGAGAAGAGCGGCAGCTGTCGACGTGGGAGGGGAGTGCAGCTCAATGTTCCCATGTATAAGGAACAGAGCTGGCTCCTCTTGCGCTTGCGCGACATGTGCCTGACCGCCGCGCTTCGCCTGCCGGCAGTCCCTAGCCCAATGGCCGATCTTGCCACAGTTGTGACAAGTGTCATCACGGGTGGCCTTGCGGCCACCGTTGGCGCCGCCAGTAGCGCCTCCACGCGCCTGGGGGGCCTTGCGCCCCTTGCGTGGCTGGCGCTTGTGGCCATTTGACGAACTTGATGCCTCCCCCTTCTTCTGCTCTCGCTGGCGCGCGAGCCACTGCTCCTCGGTGAAGAGAAGCTTGCCACCAGTGGTGGCCGGCTCTGAAGATGGCTGGGGCTCGTCGATGTCGACGACCTTGAGGCGACCTATCGCTTCTCCGATCGACATCCTGGAGAGGTCCATCAAGGACTCGATCGAACGAGCCATTTGCTTGTATTTCCCGGGAACGCAGCGAAAGAGCTTCTCAACAGCTCTTTCCTCGTTGATGAGGTCTTCGCCATGCTGCACCAACTTCTGCAGTAGAGAGTTGAGACGGAGAGCAAAATCATCAACATCCTCACCTGGTTTGAAAGCCAGGTTCTCCCACTCCTTGCGTAGTGCCTGCAGCGTAGCCTTGCGGGCGCGATCGCTGCCGATACATACTGCAGCGATAGTATCCCAAGCCTCCTTGGCAGTCTGCTTGCAAGCAATCAAACACTGCATCTCCGGCGGAATTGCAGCAACGAGGGTCTCCAGCGCCCGTCGATCATCATCGTAGTCGACGTCGTCGTATGTGACTGCCTCCCACATGTGCCGCACTTGGAGCTTCACCCTCATAATCATGGACCACTGGGTGTAGTTGGTCTTGGTGAGGGTGGGCCATCCACCACCAGCACCAGCGTCCTTGATGATGGTCTGGAAGCCGCGAAGACCATGGCGCCGGTCCGGGGAAGGAGAGCCACGCCGCCTGTGAGGGTCGCGTTCGCCATGAGCACGACCGTCGCGTGCGCATCCTCCCGGAGTGTTGTCGGCGCGTCTGGGCCCGTTTGGGCTGCCGCCGCGAGCACGGGGCTGCGCTGCTGCCCACTGCGCCACCCGCTCATCCTTCGCCCTCCTTGGTAACTCGGCCTCCAAGTCGAGGCTACCTCCCTCGGAGGCACTGCCACTGTTGCTACCGTGGCGCAAAGCTTCGAGCTCTGCCGCCGCAACACGTGCTGCAGCCACAGCCGCCGCCGCTTCCTCTTCCGCTCTCGCTACTGCCAGTTCTGCCGCCGCCAACCTCACCTTCCGAGCCTTCGCTGCCACAACCTCTGCTGCCACCCGGTCGCGCTCCTCCGCCGCGGCGACTTCGGCCTCCTGCCGACGTCGTGCGCTCGAGGTGACCGAGCGAAGAGAGTCTCCTGTGGACATTGCGAGGTGGTAGAGTGGAAGGGTCGTGGGGGTTGCTGCTGCCCTGGGAGGAAGCCGCTACACTCGTGCTGCTGCTCGGAGTGTGGGTGGAACTCGCCGAGTCGTTGGTCTCCGGTGAACCGGCAAGGGAGGAAGATGAACAAGGAGAAGGGCGTCTCCGTTGGAGAGAGTCGCGGAGGGGATTGGAAAGGTCACAGAACCATACAGCTCTGATACCAATTGTTAGAGAGAACACTCGCATTGGTAGGGATGACACTCAGAGTTGGGGCAATTTTCTTCTCATTCAACTCACTCAAATGCCATGCCAACCCAAATGGTTGGGGATACATATTTATAGGCTAGCCATGTAGCCCAAGATGCTAGATGCTAGTCTAAGATGCTAAAGCAAAGATGCTAGTCTAAGATGCTAAAGCAAAGATGCTTAGTCTAGTCTAAGATGCTAAAGCAAAGATGCTAGTCTAAGATGCTAAAGCAAAAGATGCTAAAGGTGCTAAGACTACAAACTTGTCCACACATGGACATCACACATGTCATGCCAAACAACATGTCATGCCAAAACACACACACACACATAGACTTAACCTCTCAGGGGGAGGCCGGCGGCGCTCGATCTGTCCGCCTCGGCGACGGATCCGAGCGGAGGAAGGCCGGCGGCACCAGATCTGGCCGCCCCGGCGTCGGATCCGGGCAGGGGGGTGGTGGATCCGGCCATGGTGGCGGAACCCAGCCCAGGAAAAGGGGAGGAGGCTGGAGACGAGAAGGAGAAGACGGTGCTCGCCGGAGGAGGCTCGCCGGCCATGGAGGCGGCGGCGCCGACGGCAGGAGAGAAGAGGGGGGAAGGAGGGGAGCCTAAGGCTCTGATACCATGAAGGAAGAGCTGGATAGATTCCTCTCCCTAGGGTTGGGAGGATAGAAGAAGGAGAGCCTTACAGGAGGGGCCCACACGACAGACACACACACACACTCTAACACTATTAAATAAAGAAAGAAACTAACAATTTCATATGAAATATAGTCATAAATTTCCTCTGATTTCTAGCCTTTGTATAATTATTTATGTGGAGACATATTGCACACTGGTTTGTGAAACAGTACTGTCAGATGAAACTCATACTTTCATAGGATTGCCTGCTTGTAGACTATTTCCCCCCTGTAGAATCTAATTGCAATTGTGGTGATGTATAATTGGAAAGGCTATATATTTTCCTTAGCAATTGCAATTTTGTCAGTTGGAAACTAAGAATACCTTCCATGTTCTGTTATGGGCTCTTACCTGGCTTGACTTTAGTTTAAAAAAATCAGAAGACGTATCATCACTTGACTTTTTTAATGGGGTACTTTACTGTTTTAATAAACTAATATTTTTGTGTGTATATTTCTTCTATTTGGCTTATTCTGTATAACTATCGGTACAATTTAATAGTGTTACTTTGTTATTCAATCCAGACATGAATTCAAAGATCGACATATGGAGTGGATAAACTCGGTAAAGCCTGATGTTGATGCTTTCATAATTGGTAATTTGTCTGATGATGGTGAGTTGAGTATTAATAGCAGTCAAGATGCAAGGAAGGAAGTGCGGGTAGCTCTCAATGCACTTCGTAAGGTATGTAACATTAAGTTTGGAATGCACTAGAATTTAGTGATATTTCGGTAGCAAGTCCCTACATTAAATACTTGTTTGATCTTCTGACTGATTTCTTAACACATTTATCTGGTCCTCACTGGCAGTTTTGCTGGTTTAAATGGACAAATGTTATTGAAAAACCTTAGTATTATAATTATTATGCCTCTGAATGATATATGGAAAGCACACCTAATGTTCTATATGTTTTACAAATGCCATTTCCTTGAAATTTATTTGTTGTGTGCATGGTTGTCACGGCACCCCGGCGAACCCAGTCGCCAGGGAACCGACTGGACGCCTAGGCGCCTAGGCGTTGCCTAGGCGACCAAAAGTTGGCATAGCATACATGATAACAGGATTCATGCACGGCCCAGAAGATCAGGCCCAACCCGGCTCAAACCGGCGGCGCGGCGCTAATCTCCGCGCGGCGGCGGCGGCTGGCCGCTATAAAAGCATTTTTCATTACAAATCTACTAATACCATTTTCACACAGTAAATCCTAATTTTTTTAATCTACCAATGATTTAAGATTTTGAGTTTGATTGCAGTATTGCACAAATTCTAGTAAATCATCTATTTGAGAATGGAGGTAGTAGTGAGGATGCACAATAACAGGCCTGTTTTTCCTGTTTGCTTGGCAATCAATAAATGTCAACCTTGTGACTTTTTGTTATCGATTTTTTCATGTTTCTCTTGTTTTCCTTGTGACATTATGGTTTGGAACTAATTGTTGAGCTGTTTTAAGAACTCAGTTAATTATGAAGCTGCTTCTGCTGGAAATGAAGCTTGCCTTCCGTTTACTTTTAGCAGTGTGTGGTTAGCCTGCAGCATACATCTGAGATTTTTCTTTGTGAAAGGCTTTGAAAAAGTTTGCCTACTGGAGGATCCTTGTTATGTGTGATGGTTTTCCTATACTACTTTTCTTTCTGATCCATAATTCTTGTTTCATAATATTTACATGACATTGGATGTGCTGTGATAATATTATTTAGTGGTGTTGTACCATTGCTTTTTTTCATGTTTATGTTTTGTTAATCCACAGGATGATGGAATTCTGGTCATTCCAACTGTTCTGGGATGCCCCCCAAAACTAAATGCCAGGGAACTTTCATCTTCAAACTACAATGTTCAGACATCATGTCTTACATCTTTATCTAGCATGTCAGGGTGTTGTCAGGTACACTATTACCATCCACATGTCATTCAAGTTTATGTTGCTAGCATACAAACCCTGTTATTTATTTTCCTCTAATGACCATGCACTGCTTAACCTTGCAATTCATTGGGTCCATCTGACATTTTGAACGGGTAAATCTTTCATGAATGCACAAAAATTACATGCCTCTTAGTGTCAGTAATATTATCGCTTTCAAGGGGTAACTATAAAGTGTTTGGTAGCTGCAAGCACCTCAAGTAATGATTAGTCAACCCCTCTAATGTTACCAATGTAGTTGAGTTTCTAAAGCTCTTCATGCAATTTCCATCATTAGTACAAGGGAAGCTCCAACATAATCAGCCAAATGACTAGACTTTCAAAAGTTATCCCAAAATTGCAGGAGCCTACTGCAAGATTAACATGGATAAGCCACATATCAAATTATCAATAACACAGAATGATAGTGTATCAATGCATTATTAACACATAATGGTGAAGTTTATCTGCTGACTCTGGAGGAGCAAGCTCTCTCTATATCTGCTGACTCTGGAGGGGCAAGCTCTCTCTGGTTAGAATTTGGCCTGAGTATGAACATGGGTGGATGTTTGGGAGGACATAAATTTGATTAACGAATGATGAGTTGCAATGATAACCCTGCTTTAGCTTCATCGCACATGTAGTTGCTTTTGTGGTAAGCCATTACCACATCTTAACTAATGTAAATATTCTGATAACCTTTTCAGGTGGCGCTTCCTCTGGGTACACATGACAAGTGTCCTATTTCAGTTTCTTTCATTGCAAGGCATGGTGGTGATCAATTTTTGCTGGATACCATTCAAACCATGTATGCTACCATCCAAGAGCAAGTTGAAATGCTAGCGAATTCTAATGTCTCAAGTAAACATGTGATGAGTGAAGAAGCTGCTGAAGCTGCTAAAGAGAAAGTCAGTTACTTTCTTCTTATGGTGATTTAGTAGCATATCTTTCTTTTTTTTAACATATGCTCAGAAATTCACTGCCAAGACTTTTCGTCAAAGCACTTATGCGTGCCATTTTGATGGAAGTTCACTATTTGGAGAAAAGTCTTATGATAATGCATTAAGGAGATTCAGTTTTTAGGTGTTATACCTTACTATTTGACATGCTGAAACAATGTTGGCTAATGGTAATGTACAAATCGGTACTTCAGTGTACTCACTGGTACAAGCCTTTTTTAGTACTCTAAACCTATTTTTCATGGCCAAATTATGTTGGAATTGTTTTTTAATACTGCTGTTGAAATGAAAAAACAAAGCCACCATTATCGATTTGTATTATATTGCTTGTTCCTTGGCAGGGTAACATTGCATTTAAGGAGAAACAATGCAAAAGGCAATAAATTTCTATACTGAAGCAATCAAATTAAACAGTAAAGTGGCCACATACTACAGCAACAGAGCTGCTGCTTTTCTAGAACTAGCTAGGTATGTTCTACCTCTCTGGCATCTTTTTCTCTCGAGTAGGAGTATTCCTTGATGAGTTGCATCTGTGATTTATTTCTTCAGAGCATCAATTACTTCATTGTTTGTCTTTGGTGCTTTCAGTTACCGCCAAGCCAAGGCTGATTGCACAAGTGCCATTGATATCGATCAAAAGGTTAGAATCTGCTTTGTTGGTTCAAGCTTTTAGACGTTATGAACATTCAGATTTGCTTATATTATTCTACTATTATGGTGTCATCGATAATGAAATAACAGGGAAGTACAGGATAGAAAGTAATTCTTCCTATTCTGTCCAAATAATTTTAGTCATATTTATTATTAATAACTTTTTAAAGCTTTCTATAGTAGATGCTCTTAAATCTAGTTGAGGTTCTGTCAGTGTTTGATTTTTCTGCACAATTGAGTAAGTACTGTTTGCACATATACCCCAAAGTTGAAGAGTCATAGAAGAATTGTCCTAAAGTTAACGGGACTTGCAGATATACACCAAAGTTGATAAAATGGGTTGTAGTTTTGCCCCACTACCTATTTTAATCAGGATTTAATAATTTTTTGTATTTTTCAAAAATTGAATCCCCATTCTGCCCTCACTGCGTCGAACAGAGGCTTCGAGGCTGGCAGAGCCGCGCGATGCCGGTGGCCGAGGGCCTCATCGCCGGAGGAGGAGCCCGGCGGCGGAGGGGCTCGGGGGGCCGGCGGATGGTCACGTGGCGCCGGCGCCGGAGGTCTCGGGGGGGGGGGGGAGGGCGGAGAGGTGCTCGACGTCGGCTCTTGGCTTGTGTTCGGCATGCAATCAAACGAGGGCTAGAATGGGAATTAGCAGAATAGAAATACAAGAAGAAGAATTAAAATAGAATGAAAATGGTTAGTGTTGCAAATCTGCAACCCTTTCTATCAATTTTGGGGTATATCTGCAAGTCACATCAATTTTGGGGTAATTCTTATATGGCTCTTTGTAACGCCCTGACTTTTGTCAGGAGTTAAAATAAAATAAAGTAATTAATAAATGAAATTCAAGAAAATGATTCAGTGAAAAGCGATAAACAATGAAGATAAAATGCGTGCTTAAAATTTTCGTTTAAGAATAAATCGTAGCGAGAGTATTTTTCTTAAAATTCTCTTTGCTCTAAATTGCGTCCCAAAAATTTTCTAGAATTTTTGGTGCAAAGGAATTAATAAAGATATAATCAATATTATTTCATCGCAAAACTCTAACGTTAAATAATAAAATATGTTCAACAATAATGTTGTGTGAATAAAATATATAATAAATCATTTCAATTAAAAATAATATAAAACCAAATAAAATTTGGCTAAAGGAATTTCTAGTAAATTTCTTGCGCCTCAAATCAATTTAAGTTTTTATTAAGGATTTTGCAATTAGAATAGTAACTCATAATAATTTAATAAATAAATTTAAATTGAAAATAAATTAAATTCCTATTTCTTTCCGGTCGAGTTTGAAATCTTCATCCACGACCATCTCTCTTTTTCCGTCGTAATTCTGGAGGAATCAATCTTTTATTTTCGTTCGCGAAGTTAAAATCTTCTTTTTAATTGCGCGGTTTAAATTCCGTGAAAAATCTATTTTTGAAATTATTTTTATATTTTGAATTCCCGAAAATAAATTCAAAACCTTAGTTTTGTGTTCAGGTTCGAAATTTCTAATTTCGACGCGGATACATAATTTATTTATTTTCTAAATTGTCGTTTATTCGTCAAAATATTCCCGCGTTATTTCCTTGAAAACCAAAATTTATGAATTTATTTTAACTTTGAACCTTTTCAAAAACTTTTCACTCTTTCTTAAAAGTCTAAATTTAAATATTCAGAAAATATTTTTTCTATATATATATATATATTCAATTTTTTTCTCTCTTTCTCTTTCTTCCTTTTTCTTTTCCTTTTCTCTCTCCCACTTTTCCTTTCTGGCTGCGCATCTCCCCTTTTTTTTTCGCTGCATGCGCACCCACCTCCTGTTCTTCTTCCTCCTTTCATCCCGCAACCACCTCTTTCTCTCCCCTCTCCTTCTTCTTCCTCCATCCACGCCTCCTCTCTCCATTCTTTTTTCCGAAGATTTCTCCCCAGGCCGGTCCGCTGCACCTGCGCCGCGCCTCCCTCCGCGTGCGCCTGCGTTCTAGGGTGCATCGCCGCTGTATCCACCGAGCGCCCCGCCCCCGGCGCCACGCCGTTGCTCCGGCCGTCGCCACGCCTCGCTGCCTCGCCACCCCTACCCGCCTCCTCGCACCGTCGTCGTTGTGCGCCACCCTCTTCGGTCGTGCCTCTTCCTCCGCCGCGCCACGCAAGCCTCGCGTCGTCCCTGCCATCTCCGGCCAACCGCTCGTCCAGCGCCGTCTCCACCGCGCCGACGCACTGCAGCCCCTGTCCGCTGCACCTCCACCCCGGCCGCTCACCTCCTCGCTTCACCATCGGGCTGTCGCCGCGCCGATCCGCCTCTGCTTGCCATCGTGTTTCCCCTTGGTGAGAATCCCTCTCTCCCATTTTAATCTTATCAGATTGTTAAATAGTTTTAGCAGATTTATTATGACTCAATATGTTCATCATAGAATTGTTGATCTATCCTCATATAGCTCTTTGACAATTGTCGATTTCAATCTGTTATCATGTCGATCCATATACCTTATTACCCTGTCTATTGATCTCAATCCATTATGTTATACTCTTTTGGTTCGACATTATTTTGTTATGTCTAATTAATTTTTCGTTGCCATGTCCATTGATCCATCCTGTGTTATGTGACATTTATCCTAATCGGTCCATTATCGTATTGTAGGACTATCATCATATACCTTGTTATCAATCGTTAAATTCAACCTTGGTTCCATGCTTTCCTACCATAATCAATGAAAATATCGTATCCATTCATTCCGGTCGGTTCATTATCATGTTGTTATATCATTCTTTATAACTTGCTAGCTCGTTCGCTTATCTTGATTTATTATGTCTTCATGATTTGTCTACTATTCTAGTTAGACATACTCTTTTGTTATCCATCAATTTCGAGCTAGATAGTACTACCCTTGAAACTTTGTATTCTTATTCTATTCAATTGAATCATTGGCTGTGGTATCTTATTTGTCCCAACAATGATGCCATACCGGTTAAGCATTGATCTTGTTCTAATCTAACCTTGGTGTGTATGTCACGTGCCTTTGAACGCCATAGCTCATTATTGTTATTTCTATTCTGCTATGTGTCGTCATTCATTGATTCTAATATGTACCCTCGTTCATTGGTTCTAACCTATTTCGTTGACTCAACCATAGTTTGCTATCCATTCATTCCGAGTAGTGTTGAGCCACCACCTTTATTTATCGTCCCTTCATTCCGGTCTATGTTGTTCATTTGTTCTCCATCTAACCGACCTCGAAAAATGGAACCTCCTAATCCTAGAACACGCAATACTCCTTTCATTCCATCGTGTTTTGTTCCGAATGTCACAGTTGTCGTGAATCGACATTCACCACCTCTCTTTTTCTTGATCTCTTGTTTACTGTTCGTTGGCATTCAACTTGGTTGGACGCCGCTTCCCCTCTTTTGCGAGTTCACTCTATTATCCACGTCTCAACTCAAGATCGATAGTTTTATTTCACTATATATCCTTCTTTCAAACTACATCACTCTTCTTAATTAATCCTTTAATCTAATTAATAAGAATGTCCATTGTATTGCTTAATTGTTTTCTTAGAGTGTTTATTTTGTTTTGTGTGCCGTGTAGAGCCTCGTGTTCTTGAAGCTTCGAAGGACGTCGCGCAAGACTCAGAAGTCTTTGTCAGGAGTTAAAAGGTTTTTCAAAAGCGCAAGAGGCAAGTCACAGATTCATTTCCGTGGAAATAGTTGATCATGTTGAACCCATTTTTATTATTAATTATTGCTAAAACCCATAGGCTAATAAATGCATTAGAACACACTTTTAAATGTTTAGTTAAAATTTAGTTCTATCCCTGTTGTGCAAACCCAAGCCATGCTTTGTACCCCGTTCTCCTTGTCGCCTTATAATATTTATTAGTTAGTGCTCTAAAGTAGAGGCACACTTGCTAGCGTTAAAATTAATATTTATTACTAGACAGGTGGATTGTCTCTATATCTTTGTTATATCTCATCTTATTGTGATTCTGAGTTGTGTTACTTGAAATCTTGGAGAATGGTGTTGCATTGAGCATGGTGGGTTCCGGGTGCAAGCTCGGACATTGGTTAGTCGCACCCGGGGCACTATAAGGACCGGTCTGCGGGATCTGTTGCGAAGCATAACATTACTGACCACAAGTCTAATGGGTAAGGCCTAATCCGAAGTATGGGTCGATTCAGCTTGATGCACCGAGCGGAGGGGACAAGTTCACTTAACCGGGAGTGCCAGGTGGTGGCTTGGTCCGACGAGGCACGAAAGGGGGTCTACGTCTGCCAATCGGGGTCTACCCATGATTTTCGGGTGAGATCTCAGTGGAGCGTGGGCGAAACCTGGTGTGGTTGTCCTCTTGCTGAGTCAATTCATATGACGGGTTTTGGCATGAACTTGGTCAGGGTATCGTGGTGGTATCCTGGTGCACACCGGGTTTGTGCCTTGTGGGTAAAGTAGTACACCTCTGATCAGAGTATAAACTTTTCGAAAAGCCGTGCCCACGGTTACGGGCGGCCTAGTGATGTTCTCCGCAGTTAGCATTTATTTCTGCATTTGTATGTGAAAGCATTGAACATGATGAAATGGGTTGAAAGAGCGAGTTAGCACAGGTGTGCAACTCGAGGTAGTGGGAAGTTATTGTTCATATTTATTTCAGCATTTTACATACATGTTTTAAATTTTGCTCACTAAAGCTTAAACAACGTTAAACTTGCTCATTTATGCAAACAAGCCTAGAATATGCTTCTTTGTTATTTAGCCTTCATTAATTGCATTTCTGTGGCTTGTTGAGTACGTTTGTACTCATCCTTGTTGATTAAAACTTTTTAGATGCTGAGTCCTATGAAGACGAAGGCCTGGAGTAGCTGTCCCAGTCAAGGAGCGATCCGTGGAGCAAGATGTTCATCGCTAGGACCTTTTTATTATTTCAGTGTAATAAAATAGCCTCTGAGCTATATTTTGTTTGTCGTAAGACGTTGTCGCTTGATGAACATTTTGGTAAGTTGATTTTCTACGGAATTTCAATGAAACTCGATGTCGGTAGACTTCGGGCGTTACAAAATGGTATCAGAGCCGACTTGATTGCAGGAAGCCAAACAGACCGTCTTTAGGACTTATTTGCAAAATCTAAAAATCAGTATTTATGAAAATTCATTCTATTGCTTTGTAACCTTGACTTCATCTCATTCATTTTCTACTCGTGAAAAAAAAGTTTTTAGACGTCGATTCTGTTTCTTACCTATTCTCGCGAGTATGTTGAAGGACTCGGCAGGAGAGGATCTCCCTTCTTCACAGTCAAAGCCAAGGTGAATGGATTGAAGATGTCGTATCAAGAAGCAGCCCTCAGTGTCGTTCATGAAGATCGTGAAGTGTAGAAAGTCCCTAGATATCGTTAGTTTCATAACGATTTGTTTGTTTTGAGTGCAGCGTATGGTTTATGTCGCCTCTTGTGATGTAACCATACTGGGTTGTTTGCTTGAATTGTAATAATTGACCACTACACACATCAGATCAGTAATAAAGCTGGTTAAGGTCCTAATCTATAGATCTGATCTTACTCTGTCCTATTTTTCATTTCCCTCTTCCCTATATACCTATTAGATGTCCGTTTCAAAATAGGAAAGGTCGTCAAAAGCTCAGGTTCAAAGTGGTGCAATGGTTCAAAATGGTATCGTTGCCCCTCGGTCTCAATTTAAAGAAGATAATCTACCTCAAGCTTCAACTCAACATAGTCCTCTCGTCGTAGTTTTGCAAGATCAACTCCAACCATGAAACAAAAAAATGTCGTCAAGGAAGCCCTAACGAAGTCAAGCTCAATCCTGAAAATGCAGTCTTAAAGCCTTCAGTTGAGGAAGCAATCCAAGAAAGTTGAAGCCTATCCTTAACCTTCTACTTCTAGCCTTTTCGAATCTCGGGGCGAGATTCTTGTTAAGGGGGTTAGATTTGTAACGCCCTGACTTTTGTCAGGAGTTAAAATAAAATAAAGTAATTAATAAATGAAATTCAAGAAAATGATTCAGTGAAAAGCGATAAACAATGAAGATAAAATGCGTGCTTAAAATTTTCGTTTAAGAATAAATCGTAGCGAGAGTATTTTTCTTAAAATTCTCTTTGCTCTAAATTGCGTCCCAAAAATTTTCTAGAATTTTTGGTGCAAAGGAATTAATAAAGATATAATCAATATTATTTCATCGCAAAACTCTAACGTTAAATAATAAAATATGTTCAACAATAATGTTGTGTGAATAAAATATATAATAAATCATTTCAATTAAAAATAATATAAAACCAAATAAAATTTGGCTAAAGGAATTTCTAGTAAATTTCTTGCGCCTCAAATCAATTTAAGTTTTTATTAAGGATTTTGCAATTAGAATAGTAACTCATAATAATTTAATAAATAAATTTAAATTGAAAATAAATTAAATTCCTATTTCTTTCCGGTCGAGTTTGAAATCTTCATCCACGACCATCTCTCTTTTTCCGTCGTAATTCTGGAGGAATCAATCTTTTATTTTCGTTCGCGAAGTTAAAATCTTCTTTTTAATTGCGCGGTTTAAATTCCGTGAAAAATCTATTTTTGAAATTATTTTATATTTTGAATTCCCGAAAATAAATTCAAAACCTTAGTTTTGTGTTCAGGTTCGAAATTTCTAATTTCGACGCGGATACATAATTTATTTATTTTCTAAATTGTCGTTTATTCGTCAAAATATTCCCGCGTTATTTCCTTGAAAACCAAAATTTATGAATTTATTTTAACTTTGAACCTTTTCAAAAACTTTTCACTCTTTCTTAAAAGTCTAAATTTAAATATTCAGAAAATATTTTTTCTATATATATATATATATTCAATTTTTTTTCTCTCTTTCTCTTTCTTCCTTTTTCTTTTCCTTTTCTCTCTCCCACTTTTCCTTTCTGGCTGCGCATCTCCCCTTTTTTTTTCGCTGCATGCGCACCCACCTCCTGTTCTTCTTCCTCCTTTCATCCCGCAACCACCTCTTTCTCTCCCCTCTCCTTCTTCTTCCTCCATCCACGCCTCCTCTCTCCATTCTTTTTTCCGAAGATTTCTCCCCAGGCCGGTCCGCTGCACCTGCGCCGCGCCTCCCTCCGCGTGCGCCTGCGTTCTAGGGTGCATCGCCGCTGTATCCACCGAGCGCCCCGCCCCCGGCGCCACGCCGTTGCTCCGGCCGTCGCCACGCCTCGCTGCCTCGCCACCCCTACCCGCCTCCTCGCACCGTCGTCGTTGTGCGCCACCCTCTTCGGTCGTGCCTCTTCCTCCGCCGCGCCACGCAAGCCTCGCGTCGTCCCTGCCATCTCCGGCCAACCGCTCGTCCAGCGCCGTCTCCACCGCGCCGACGCACTGCAGCCCCTGTCCGCTGCACCTCCACCCCGGCCGCTCACCTCCTCGCTTCACCATCGGGCTGTCGCCGCGCCGATCCGCCTCTGCTTGCCATCGTGTTTCCCCTTGGTGAGAATCCCTCTCTCCCATTTTAATCTTATCAGATTGTTAAATAGTTTTAGCAGATTTATTATGACTCAATATGTTCATCATAGAATTGTTGATCTATCCTCATATAGCTCTTTGACAATTGTCGATTTCAATCTGTTATCATGTCGATCCATATACCTTATTACCCTGTCTATTGATCTCAATCCATTATGTTATACTCTTTTGGTTCGACATTATTTTGTTATGTCTAATTAATTTTTCGTTGCCATGTCCATTGATCCATCCTGTGTTATGTGACATTTATCCTAATCGGTCCATTATCGTATTGTAGGACTATCATCATATACCTTGTTATCAATCGTTAAATTCAACCTTGGTTCCATGCTTTCCTACCATAATCAATGAAAATATCGTATCCATTCATTCCGGTCGGTTCATTATCATGTTGTTATATCATTCTTTATAACTTGCTAGCTCGTTCGCTTATCTTGATTTATTATGTCTTCATGATTTGTCTACTATTCTAGTTAGACATACTCTTTTGTTATCCATCAATTTCGAGCTAGATAGTACTACCCTTGAAACTTTGTATTCTTATTCTATTCAATTGAATCATTGGCTGTGGTATCTTATTTGTCCCAACAATGATGCCATACCGGTTAAGCATTGATCTTGTTCTAATCTAACCTTGGTGTGTATGTCACGTGCCTTTGAACGCCATAGCTCATTATTGTTATTTCTATTCTGCTATGTGTCGTCATTCATTGATTCTAATATGTACCCTCGTTCATTGGTTCTAACCTATTTCGTTGACTCAACCATAGTTTGCTATCCATTCATTCCGAGTAGTGTTGAGCCACCACCTTTATTTATCGTCCCTTCATTCCGGTCTATGTTGTTCATTTGTTCTCCATCTAACCGACCTCGAAAAATGGAACCTCCTAATCCTAGAACACGCAATACTCCTTTCATTCCATCGTGTTTTGTTCCGAATGTCACAGTTGTCGTGAATCGACATTCACCACCTCTCTTTTTCTTGATCTCTTGTTTACTGTTCGTTGGCATTCAACTTGGTTGGACGCCGCTTCCCCTCTTTTGCGAGTTCACTCTATTATCCACGTCTCAACTCAAGATCGATAGTTTTATTTCACTATATATCCTTCTTTCAAACTACATCACTCTTCTTAATTAATCCTTTAATCTAATTAATAAGAATGTCCATTGTATTGCTTAATTGTTTTCTTAGAGTGTTTATTTTGTTTTGTGTGCCGTGTAGAGCCTCGTGTTCTTGAAGCTTCGAAGGACGTCGCGCAAGACTCAGAAGTCTTTGTCAGGAGTTAAAAGGTTTTTCAAAAGCGCAAGAGGCAAGTCACAGATTCATTTCCGTGGAAATAGTTGATCATGTTGAACCCATTTTTATTATTAATTATTGCTAAAACCCATAGGCTAATAAATGCATTAGAACACACTTTTAAATGTTTAGTTAAAATTTAGTTCTATCCCTGTTGTGCAAACCCAAGCCATGCTTTGTACCCCGTTCTCCTTGTCGCCTTATAATATTTATTAGTTAGTGCTCTAAAGTAGAGGCACACTTGCTAGCGTTAAAATTAATATTTATTACTAGACAGGTGGATTGTCTCTATATCTTTGTTATATCTCATCTTATTGTGATTCTGAGTTGTGTTACTTGAAATCTTGGAGAATGGTGTTGCATTGAGCATGGTGGGTTCCGGGTGCAAGCTCGGACATTGGTTAGTCGCACCCGGGGCACTATAAGGACCGGTCTGCGGGATCTGTTGCGAAGCATAACATTACTGACCACAAGTCTAATGGGTAAGGCCTAATCCGAAGTATGGGTCGATTCAGCTTGATGCACCGAGCGGAGGGGACAAGTTCACTTAACCGGGAGTGCCAGGTGGTGGCTTGGTCCGACGAGGCACGAAAGGGGGTCTACGTCTGCCAATCGGGGTCTACCCATGATTTTCGGGTGAGATCTCAGTGGAGCGTGGGCGAAACCTGGTGTGGTTGTCCTCTTGCTGAGTCAATTCATATGACGGGTTTTGGCATGAACTTGGTCAGGGTATCGTGGTGGTATCCTGGTGCACACCGGGTTTGTGCCTTGTGGGTAAAGTAGTACACCTCTGATCAGAGTATAAACTTTTCGAAAAGCCGTGCCCACGGTTACGGGCGGCCTAGTGATGTTCTCCGCAGTTAGCATTTATTTCTGCATTTGTATGTGAAAGCATTGAACATGATGAAATGGGTTGAAAGAGCGAGTTAGCACAGGTGTGCAACTCGAGGTAGTGGGAAGTTATTGTTCATATTTATTTCAGCATTTTACATACATGTTTTAAATTTTGCTCACTAAAGCTTAAACAACGTTAAACTTGCTCATTTATGCAAACAAGCCTAGAATATGCTTCTTTGTTATTTAGCCTTCATTAATTGCATTTCTGTGGCTTGTTGAGTACGTTTGTACTCATCCTTGTTGATTAAAACTTTTTAGATGCTGAGTCCTATGAAGACGAAGGCCTGGAGTAGCTGTCCCAGTCAAGGAGCGATCCGTGGAGCAAGATGTTCATCGCTAGGACCTTTTTATTATTTCAGTGTAATAAAATAGCCTCTGAGCTATATTTTGTTTGTCGTAAGACGTTGTCGCTTGATGAACATTTTGGTAAGTTGATTTTCTACGGAATTTCAATGAAACTCGATGTCGGTAGACTTTAGGGTATATGTGCAATTTTCCCCACATTAATCTGCTATTCTTTTAGAGCGTAAAAGCATATTTGCATATTTGCGGAGAGGCACTGCAAGGGAGGTGCTGGGTTACTATAAGGAGGCTGTTGACGGTCTGTCTTACCTTTCTCCCTTTGTACCTAATAACCTTGAATTAACTTTTCCACTGGATAAAAACTCGTGATATTAACTACCCACCCTTGAAATCTATCTAATTGTGCCCACTATTTTGTACTAGAGCTTAGTTACGGTCTTATTTATTTACTACCTTTGCAGATTTCAGCCACGCTCTTGTACTAGAACCCCTGAACAAGACAGCGGGTGTTGCCATCAATAGGTTAAAGCAGTTGTTTCCGTAAATACCGAGCTATTGGAAAATTTTCTGCATGAAATTGTGATCTCAGATTGTGTGCGCACTGCACACAAGTTCTGCGTGACTGGGGGGTGAAATAGAAGTACCTGAGCGTCGTCCGTTGACGCTGCTGTGCATGCCAAGTTCATAAGGTACTTAATTATCGTTGCTGGTGTCAATAGAGCTGTTTATCGTCTGTGTTGTCAATTGCTTATTAATCCCCTAGTTTTGGAAAAGTAGAATCAAAATTAAATTTTGAATTGATCATAGTAAGCAATGCCTACGTATATTGATCTACCGGTGTTCTTGGTCCATACCATGTATAGTATCGGTTCTGGCAATTATTTGTTGAAACTCCCTGATTTTCCCAATAAAACATTTTTGCCCTCAACTTTTATGATGCGCCCATCTTTGCTACCCTGAACTGCTGCTTTCAGAACTCGTCTGAAACGGATGCCTCACGTGAGGTCGCTGGCAGAAGGCTGTCAGGCAGCCATGTGCTGACGCTGCATTGCTTAGCCGGCTAATATATATACACATACACACGGAAACGTTATTCTACACCACATGTGTAGAATAGTTATTCTACAACGACTATTTTCAGTAGTTGATTTTCTCAGTAGAATAGGAATTGAGTATTACTTTTTTCTTAGTAGTAGATTTTTTGGTAGAATAGCTATGTTTCATCCGTGTAGATAGTATTTGTATATGTATATATGTATATATATATATATATATATATCGGTTGAACCTTTCAGCCTTCTCTTTCTGCTTTGGTGGTTTGCGAGTTGCTATCACTGCAACTTACGGTGTTTGAAGATGTCTGCATCAGTGATGTGCGCCTAATCTGGCGCCGGATTGCCTAAACACGGGACCGTCCTGTGCACGGACGCGTCACTGGGCCTGAGACTATTTTCCGGCTCTAATAAATGGGGGATACATTGATTGCGGAAGTTAGGATCAGGTTGTTGGGTCAGTTCTGGATCCAAGCAGCAAACCATTATGTCACTAACCAGTTTGCTAAGAAAATTGTACATTTGTACTACTGTACACCCTGGTGCCCTGATCTGTTCATGAATTATGCCACTAACCAATTAGCTCAGAACATTATACTACTGTTGAGCTAAGATTCTTCCATCCTCTGAATGCATGCAATCCTGAAACGGTTCATGGTGCCCTGATCTGCTGATGAATTAAGGACGGTCCCTGCCTGCCTCGTCCTACGAATCAATCGCCACTCAATCTCTGTTCTTAGGGTATGTACAATGGTAGTTTTAGAGCTGTCTATAAGCTGAATATTTTGTAAAAAAAACTCTTATTTCGTAGCAATAAATGATGAGAGAGATGCAAACCGTCTCTGGGTGAAGAGAGAGTAAGAGCTCATGGTCCAATGCATATTTAAAGATCTATGAGTCATGGTTACATACAAACATTAAATATTTTGTAAACAATTAAACAGACAACTACTATCTATGGGAATGGGTTGTACTAGTTAACTATTTAGTTGTCTGTGTTGTAAATTTCAAAAATTTATAGACGACGGCTATCTATACCATTGTACATGCCCTTAATCACCTGGGTTTGGTGGATACCTTGGGAAAGTAATAAAATTAGCAATAAATTGTGATAATGGCTGTTGGTTTGACCAATACGGGGCGCCCCTAGCGAAGGTAGCCCGGCGGCGCCGGGCCCGTCTCCCTATCGTAATATCGTTGCGGGTGAAAAGCAAGCCGGCCCCCAGCTGCACGGACGAGATCAACCTTGACCTGGCTTCCACTACACCCTCTTCCGCCGCAGTGCAATCTTTTGCAAAGTTGAGTGGAGAGACCACCCCTTGCACACGAGCGGTTAAGGATAAAATAAAGTTGACGAGCACGCACTTGCACAGGTCCACACTCGGTTCATGCACGGAATTTCTCCCAATTCCCGCGAATCGTTTTATTTATGTGAATATTATTCACGTGTCCCGAATGTTATGTGTATAATAATGGTTTGTGTTATATGAAATTTATTTCCGAATTTTCAACTTCAGACTATCGAGAATACAATTAGACATCACGTTTCTCGTCCATCCCTGGTCCGGCTTCGGCGGCTGTGTTACGATCGCATCCTGGCTGGGCACGGCACACCGGCACACGGGCGAGGCGCGCCGCCGCTCGCCGGCCCGGCGGATTCGTCGCCGGGCACCATGACGGCACGAGAGAGGACAAGATGCGTGTGTTGTGTAGGCTCGGCTCCTGGTGGCGGTTAGGCGCGTCCCTTTTTTTCAACGTTAGCTTTACATCCGGTCGATGATCCGGGACCATGCGTCGACAGAATCCCGTCGCGGCCACAGCTCAGACCGGGGCACGGGACCCACCCCACCTGCCCTGCCGGCTCCGGCGACCAACGATTCCTCGCCGGCCGGCGAGACGGCAGCTCGTCGCTCCAGATACCCTGAGAAATAAAGAGGTATATTCAGGCTGTTGGAATACTTATTTTGAGAGAGTTGATAAGAATATTAAAATAATAATTTTTAATATTTAGATTCTAATTTATTTTTAGATTTTTGCTTTAGATTACAGAAGCGGTTATCGTACGCGAATGAGCCATTAAGTGTGTTTGGTTAAACTATATATATATATATATATATATATATATATATATATAAGCGGTTATCATACGACTGTCTATTTGATGTGTTTCGTTAAACTGTATATATAAGCGGTTATCATACGGCGGTCTATTTGATGTGTTTGGTTAAACTATAAATTCCGAAAAAGTTATTGCTTTTAAAAGTTGATTCCCTTTTAAGCCTATTTGATTTAGTTTTTAGCTCTTCTAATAAAAAGCTAGATGGAAAAGGTGAGCCACGTGGAACGGAACGTGAGTGTGATGAGACGAGAGTAGTACTAAGATGAGTGATATCCTATCACAACCTACTAAACATGACCTTAAAAAAACGATAGATTGGACTGCGTGTCTTTAAAAAAAAAATTGTGAGCAAAGGACAGTTCCTGTGCAGCGTTCGAATTCGGATGGGTTTTCGAGGAGACTCAACTGGTTTGCGTGAAAAACAGCGTGAGTAGAAAAGTAAGGCTTTGCAGATCATCCGTGAGCATAACAGCAGCAGGCGCATTATTGGTATGCACGCGGTACGCCATTTGACTGACAACATGTCTCATAGAGATTATACAAGTTCAGATTAGATTAGCCTCTGAACAAGCGGCTACCGATTTGTTACGTCTTAAACAAAAGTGAACCATCGATCTGATCTCCCCCTCTCTCTCTGAATCCCTACCATGTGATGCATTGTTGTATTATATCATCGCTCAATCACTCGTGGGTCTACCACTGCACCGTGTGGCCTGTATTATTATTTCAATTCGGGTCTACCACCACCAGCTGAAACTCTATTATTATTGTTGTTGTTGTTCATGTGGCGATCAACTCCTCTCGATCTGCGGCAACTATGCGCTGCATTGCATCCTTTCTCATCTCGGTGACCATTGCAACCCATCTCGGAAATTAGACGGAGTTGCGTCTGCGGGGAGAGGGGAGAGGGGAGGTCTGAGGAGCGAGGACCATCCATCTTGCGACAAACTTGGCGTTGCCTTTCTGAATTCTGCTGCTAGATCTAAGCAGAGGCTCATGTTTTGGGCGTTCGTCTCTCTGCCAGCAGTCCAGTGTGCAGGAGTGGCACACCCACACCCAGCGCATGCATGCATGCATGTGGTGCTCTGTTTTTCCTTTGCCTTTGCAGGGGACCCAGCTGATCAAATGCGTGGGTGCAACCTTTTGGAGGGATCAGTTGTAACGGTGGGACACGTCCCGGCCTTGCATTTCATTAAAAAAATAATCTAGATCGTTTGATGAGATTTTTGTGTAGATAGCTGTTGTTGTAAGTATTGAGATGCATGCACCAATCAATTCAACTCAAAAACTTAAGGCGGTGAGAAAAAATGGACAATTTACTTCATATTCTAACACTTCCCTCCCGAGAGACTCGATCGCTCTGATACCATATTGAGTTGCATGCACCAACTAGTTTAACATAAAAGTTTAAGCTAATAGAAAAAGTAGGCAATTCACTTTATATTCTAACAGTATGGTTTCTTCAAGGTCATCTGTGTGGTTAAACCATAGTATCATCTTTACATGATATTTATAGGTAGGTATAACTACAAATTGTGGTGATAGATGGAATGGGCAGGGGCGGAGCTACAGTAGCCCGAGGGGGAATTAGTTATTATTAGTCAATTTTTACCCTTTGTGCACCCCTCGGTTTTTCTATGGCTCCGCTACTAGGAACAGGTTATCTCCGTTAAACCGTAGTGTCAGCTTTACTAAGATATTTTTATATACAACTAAAAAAACTCATTTTTAGATCACATAGGCACAATTCGAGTAGATGACTCTCTATAGTTTTGGTTCCATTTGATAGGTTTATTACCATATTTTAAGGAAACGGGGCGAGTCCTCAAATCCACAAGGGAGGGAGAGGGATCGAGCAACTGCGAAAGAGCTAGGGCTCTGTTTCTATCGCCAAAGCTCGCCTCCTTGCTGCAAATCACGATTCTGCAGGCTGCCGATAGGATGCATGTGGTTGTAGATCGAATTCATGATCGAACAGTCAACTGTGAGCAGATGGGTTTACATGTTTATCTGGAAACTAATGACGTAGATAATCACACGCCACCAGATTAAGTTGTCGAGAAGTCCAGTCTCAAAAAAACAACAATAATCTCATCCCATTCGATCTTATCCTCGAACCAGGCATAATAAGCCATCGTCCCCTCTCCGCAATCGCATGCATGATATGCTCCACGCATGTTCATCACGCACCATGAGAGAGAGGCTCCTGCTTCCTCTAGCTACACGAAAGAAAGATCACAGCATGCGAGCCTACTATTATTATTGTTGTTGTTTCAACCTGTCCGAATTCAATTGCTCACGTTTTCAAAAATATGATAGATACTCAAATCGTCGGCTATTGGTACGTGTACGTCGTGATGTTTGGATAAATAAGTGTTTTGGTTTCTCGTCAGAATCAGTATCAATAGAATCTATAACAAATCGTGTTTTTACGCGTTTCGAATTCGAAGAACCGTTTTTTTACACCGTGGAGAATCATTCAAAAGGATGTTTCACACCGATTTTTAGTTGTTTAGAATGATTTTATCATCTCAAGAGGTAGCATAATTTTTAGAGAAATTTTACGGTTCTTGAGGAATTATTAGGCGGTCTCA
Organism: Zizania palustris; assembly: GCA_019279435.1. NCBI lineage: Eukaryota > Viridiplantae > Streptophyta > Magnoliopsida > Poales > Poaceae > Zizania > Zizania palustris. The sequence goes on along the minus strand of JAAALK010000079.1, from coordinate 63,049,469 downwards.
TATTTTTCAGTATTAATTTTGGTAACTCCCGACATATGAGATATCAAGAGGTATCAAGATTAACACTAAAAAATATGGTACATCCTTAAGGACTGTAAAATAACTTTAATTTTTAGTATTAATTTTGAGAGAAATTTACAGTGCTTGAGAAGGTACCAGGAGGTACCATATTTTTCAGTATTAAGTTTGGTACCTCCTCACACATGAGGTACAAGGAGGTACCATATTTTTCAGTATTAAGTTTGGTACCTCCTGACACATGAGATACAAGGAGGTACCAAAATTAACACTAAGAAATGTGGTACCTCCTGGTACCTACTGTAAAATAACCTTAATTTTGATGAGAAATTTTATAGTCCTTAAGGAGGTACCAGTAGGTACCACATTTTTTAGTGTTAATTTTGGTACCTCCTTAAGGACGGTAAAATAACTCAATTTTAATACTTCATACCATACTAAAGAACACTAAAAAATATGATACCTTCCAAGAACCATAAAATTCCGCTTTAGTTTATTTCAAGAGAATCTTGAGCTATTGACAACCAAATAATTTCATAAGTGAATCTAATTTAGACTGTAGAAATATTTTAAAGCAGGATTTAGATCCAAATCATTTTAAAAAGCTAAAACCGTACCTCGTGATCTCATTATCTTGAGGCTCATGTTTCACCCTGATTCTAGTTTATTTTATAAGAATCCAGGGTAGTAACCAAACAATTTTATAAATGGTCCTAACTCCGACTTCATAAACATTTTTTAACAGAATCTAAATCTAAAACGTTTCTAAAAAAAATATAAACATCTATCAAATACTTAGAGACTATTTGGTTTAAGGGATATCTTGGGATAAGATGAGACGATCTCATTTTTAGAGTTGTTTGGTTGGGAGACACGGTGATGAAATAATTCCCACCACAAAATATTCCAAGAATATGCTGTAAACAATGGGATAACCCAATCCTTTAAAATCAGGTGGATCAACCCATCCTTTTTTTCCGTTCAGCTGATATGTGAGTCCCACAATTAACTGTTGCTAATGCTGTTAATTTTGGCCTCCATCCCTCTCCCCCAATTCCTCTAATTCAATCAAATACAAGATAAACAATCCTATCTAAAAAATTAGGACGAGACAATCACATTCCATCTAGTCTTGTAACCAGACGAACCCTTACATGATAGAGTAGTTGGGTGGGCAGGTCGTAGCGCTGTTAGATATAATAGCTACTCTGGTCACATGAATGTTGCCTCCTCCTACTCCCCCTGCTCTCTCTCTCCTATCGGTCAGATTCATATCACTGTATCATCTCGATTTTGTTCCTTTAATTTCTCGACAAGATAAAGATCATGTGCTTAGCCGAACGCTGCAGAAACAGTGGCGCCTTCTCTGTCAGATCGAAGCTACAAACAGTGAGCTGAGCTGAACTCGGAGTTATGGCGAGTCCAGATCCAGTCTCGATCGCCTCTGCCCTGATCTAGTCGTGTAGCTAGCTCCTGGATAGATAGCTACTACTCTTCAATCAGATTCGACCTGTCTTAATAACACTTATTACCAGTTAATTGATTATTTGTCGCAAGCATCTCACTGTGCTGGCAATTATGCAATTCGTGGTTCTCCATTTTCCCGCTGTTTTTCAAGCATGGATTTATGTAATTTTCCCGCAGCTAGTTAATTTGAATAGCTGACTAGTTTAAGTAGAGTTAGTTAGTATGAAGAGCTGACTAGTCTAAGGGTCTATTTATTTCATCTTCTTGTAGCCAGTAGCTAACTAGTCTAATTAGTTGGATAGTTTGAGTACATGACGAGAATCTAGAGAAACTGGTGTTTTTCAGCATCTAAATTCTAGGGCATGTTTGGGGAGCTTCTGGTAGCTAGAGATTCTCAATAGGCTGAATAGTTGGATAGACTGAGTATCTAGCTGATAAAAATCTGAAGAAGCTGATGTTCTTTAGCTTTTGGATTATAATTCATTTCTAGATTCTGTAACTACTAATTCTCACAGTCTAAGCAAAAATCTGGACCGTTTGTTTCAACTTCAGATTATAGAAATAACTGGTGTTTTTCAGCATCTAAATTCTAGGGCATGTTTGGGGAGCTTCTGGTAGCTAGAGATTCTCAGTAGTCTGAATAGCTAGATAGTCTGAGTATCTAGCTGATGAGAATCTGGAAAAGCTGACGTTCTTCATCTTTTGGATTTTAGTTCATTTCTAGATTCTACAGCTACTGATTCTCACAATATAAATCAGAATCTAGCTGTTTATTTCAGCTTTAGATTCTAGAAATAGCTACAGCTGCCAGAAGCTCCTCTAAAAAGGCCCCTAGTTCTAAAAAGGCTCCTCTAAACCAGAATCTAGACCGTTTGTTTCACCTTTAGATTCTATAAATAGTTGCGGCTACCAGAAGCTAAAACAAATAGACCGTTATACATGTACAAAACTGAAAAAAAATCTGCGACAATTTAGAGAAGTTGATCTTTTCTGACTTCCGGATTCTAAATTCTACTTTATTTTAGATTATACAACTAGTGATTCTTACGTCTAGATCAAAAACTACACTATTTATTTTAGCTTTAGATTCTAGAAATAGTTATAGCCGCTAGAAATTAAAACGAGAAGACCGTTATACATATGTACAAATATGATCGTTTTATATAAAGCGTGTATGTGTAAGATCTACACGTTCCCATTAGGCAATAGTTAATTGTTGGTTATTTGGTGCCCGGAAAAAAGTAAGCATGAATGCGTGGGCCGACAAAATAAATTCTAATTAATTTCGGGCCGTACGTATGATTGCTTTCGATTTGCCTTTTAATCTACAAATTGACCTTTCTTTACAACAATTAGACCCATTATTCTTGCCGTCGCTACCCCTTGACCCTCACGTAATCCTCATAGGATCACAAAATCTTATCTCTTCCATGCGCGAAGAACGGTACAAGCATGTGTATCATAATTTTTAATATCTCATAATTTATCACTAAATGTTATGCAGACGTACTGTGGATAATTTAACTATTTGCCACTTTTTTAGTGAATCAATTAATGGACCACGTATCAAATGACCCTTGTGACTCAAAGTGATAGTTTTGTTGCCACTTACATGTTAAAAATGACAAATAGTTAAGAGTTATTTTACGGTCCTCGAGGAGGTACGTACCATATTTTTTATTGTTAATTTTTGTGGTTTATTTTATGGTCCTTGAGGAGGTATCATGAGGTACCACATTTTTTAGTGTTAATTTTGGTACCTCCTGATATCTCATGTGTCAGGAGGTACAAAAATTAACACTGAAAAATGTGGTACCTCCTGAAAAATTTCTCAATTTTGGTATCATGTAAAATTTCTCTATTTTAGTATGATATATCAAGAGGTACCAAAATTAACACTAAAAATATGGTAAGCACTGTAAAATTTCTCAATAATTAAATCCTGCGCCTACGGGCGACGCGCATCGCATGGCCGGCCGGTGGTGTCGGTCGGTCTCAGTCTCGCCCAGGCCACCACCTACTTGTGCAGTCCTCGGCATGCACGGCCCCTCGCCGCGGCAGCGGGCGGGCGGGCGGGCGGCGGGCCGGTCTCGCGCGCACATGGCCGCGACAGCGAGGTTTACCGGCGCGCGGCGAGATCTTAAGCTTAATTCTTCTCTGCTCACGCGGAGACACGTCGGACTCGCCAACTCTTGTCACTCGCAAGCAAAGGCGACGGGACCTCACGGTCGGTCGGAAGGATGGATGGTCATGGTGCAGTACGTGGTGTACGGGGTTTACGTCGACCGGACAAGACGTCACTTGCTATCCTCTCTCTGATCGTGTCACCAAAAGAAAAGCTCGCTTCAGGCTTCCGCTCGCTCTTGCCTTGGCTCTCGGACGTGCTACCGCTACGTCTCACAGCAACACCCAATCGAATAGAAACAAAGGGAAGCTAAGAGCAGCAGCATCACAAGTAGTGTCGCAGTTGCAAACAGATCGACGAGGGCTTACAAGTTAGAACGCAATTGTAAAACCAGTTCATAGTATGATAAATGCAAAAGGCGTCACTTGCTAAATGAGCAGCCCAGAAACCAATAAATTATATGTGTATATATATATGGAATATATAATACTTAAAAATCAAAACTATTTTTCTACGATATAAATTATAAAATCTTCACTCGAAAAGGACCCGACGACGACGACCCAGAATTTCTCGCGGTCTTGGTCTGGAGACCTTGCGTAATGCGTTGTGCTGTATCATGTCCGGATCGCGATGCCAACTTCGTACTGGAATTATACAGACAAACGAGAGGCAGATGGACAAGTGTTCGGTGCATGTCCAAATGGACCTGCCAAAGTAGACGTCACCTCATCATATCCACCGCGAACACACTTCACCTCCATCTGCTTTCATCTCTTCAAGTCTTCATCATGTTCCTCAAGCTCGATCTCCAGGTGAGCTGCTGCTCAATGAGACCAGACCAGACCAGACCAGATCAGATCACAGATTGCCAGGCACAGAGGCAGCAGGCAGTGGGGACTGGGAGTGACCGGGAAAGACAAGAGGCTCCGGTCTTGTGCAACCTAACTAATTGTTTCATGTGTAAATAAAACAATCGTGTGACGTGCGGCCCAAATCGTCGTGTCATTCTGCCGAACACCGTGTCATACAATATCTACGCATCATTGGCAAAGCTATAGATCGGATAAAAAGCAACAGCGAGTAGGGCGTACCAGAATTTCATTGTACAGCCAAACATTTCCCGATTGATTGGCGGACAACCTGAAGCATCTACCCGGACTACTCGTAGAGCTAGCTGCCATGGTATGTAGGAGCAAGGAGGGCGATGCTTTTTATCATGCAATTCTGCGCACAGAATGATCTTTGTTCGTTCGAACTTCGAAAGAAAGGGGGGAAATACTCTTACGTTTAATCTACTCTGCAACCACTGGCCACATCGAATCCACGCAAACGGAGACACAAACGCCCGGACAAGACCTCACCTTTCCTATGCGTAGCCTACTCTGATTTAGACTCGCTTAAACAATTCCCAGCTCAGTCTCCTCCAGCTAATCGCACTCTTTAAGATTAAATTGAGCATCCCAAAGAGATGGGGGGAATCAAGGAATCAACTCTCTAAATTGTATACTACGTCGCGTAGATTACTGCAGAATTCATAGGAGCAGGAGCAGGAGCAGGAACTAATTAAGCTCTGAGTTTTTTATGTAGAAAAAAAAGGAAGAACAGATCCTCTGCCATGCCACGTGTGCGCAGGAATGAAACAGAGCCGGTCGGGACCACCTGGCAGCCACCGATCCTAAAGATTCTGCACTTTGCAACTGACACTCTCAACTAGGCATAGCTAGCCGTGACTGATTGATCCATCGTCCGATTGGTTTAATTAACCAGATAGTTTTTTTAATACTTCTTCGTAATTCAAAAAAAAGTCTAGTTGTGACCCTTTGATTTTGTGTCAAAATTTTTTTATTTCTATTTACTTAGATACTAAATTACTCTGTTACTTTTAAAAAGATTTTTCTTCTACCTGTTTAGATAATCCTGGTTCATAAATTAAAAAATATTTCATTAATATCTCTTATCTATTCTTTTATATATCACTTTACAGTATCATTTTTATTAATATGAGACACTTTTATCTTGTATTCACACCGCTGATTTATTAACTTTATTTCAAAATTAGTCTTTAAGATATATATGAAATATAATTCTAACAATTTTTAGCATGTGTTTGGTTGAGATGTAGATTCTAAAAAAAAACTATTGTAAGTTGTGAGTGGTGAAAAAGCTGATTAGTTGTTTGTTGGAATAACTATGAATTTATATTTTGGTAGTTTCTAATGTTTGATTACATTATTAATTTGCAATTTTGAATGTAAACTCATTGTAATCATGAAATTTTGTAATGTTTATGCTGAAATTATACATTTTTGAATTCCACTAAAATGATATATTTTACTAAAATTTATCTTTTTAAATTATACATGAACCGATATATTATAATAGTATGGTGGATAATTTTCGCTCAAAGTTTAATTAACAAGCAGTGTCCCTCGGCTTTTGTACTACAAAAAAGTTCAAGATCCTCTTTGGATTTGGAATCTATTTAGTTCAGTTTCTAGATTTTTAAAAGGGAACTGATTGAAAAAGTTAAACCAAACGCAGTCTTACGGTTACATAAATGGAAAAGAAATTAAAAATCTAATAATATTTATTTCAGCTCTCCTATAAAGTATCATGTAAATGTAACTAAGAGCCTAAGAGGGGGGTCGGTTGACGTGATCTGGAGATATGCCCTCTCGTCTGGGACGCGTAGCTCGCTGCCGATCGATCGGATCAAGCGACACGGTAGGACTTCACTTGAATTATTAGCCAAGCGCGCGTTGGAGCTGACACAGCATGCAGAGATTTTTTTTTAAAAAAAATATTGGGTTATTCGAGCGAATCGGATTAGGGTTTGAGGTTGACGAACACATGCGCGCGGTGCGATTACAAAGTATCTGGCACAATTTAATTTGTTGGCTTGAAAATGGTCGTGAAATCTTCTTGATCATTTTATCACTGTCACCTTGAAGAGATTGGTTACAAAACTTCCAAAACGAGGAAAATTTCTCGTCCAAAGCAGATCAAAGTAAATTGGGAGGCACGTACAAGAGATCGAACTCGAGGTTGAGAAACCACCTATCACTTGATAGAATTCTTGTCGCCTTGGCTCGTTTCTACCTTTCTTTTCTAAAAGGAGGGGGTTTTGATTCTTGGTAATGAGAAATCTTCTTCAAATATGTATCACTCGGTGATTTTAGGAGCCGAATGAGCGGCATCAGATAACGCATTTCTTCAAATAAACAAACGCAAGTGCACCAGTTGACAAGGTAGGGCCTAATTTCAACCAAACAGGTCGAATCATGTTTTAACTTCTAATGTTTTGTGCTACTCTCAAAAACCAAAAAAGAAATGGTTTCAAACACGTGGAATTATTGCTTTCCGTGCCCTGAATCCCATTCCATCAGAAGGGGAAAAAAACAGTATCCCCATCTTGTCAGCCTTATACTGCCTGCCATAGTGGCCATTACACAGCACCGATCGAGTTGACGTGCAGGGCCCCGTAACCCCCCTGACCCGACACGACGACGAGCACATCTCGTCGTCGCGTGCGTGTGCGTGTGCGCGCACCGCATTTTTTTTTTCCCGCACGGATCGCATCCGCATCCACCGGTTCGCCGAATGGGCGAGCACGCCCGACTGCAGCGGCAGATCCATCGCGCGGCGCGCGGCGCGCCCGAGGCGAGGCGATGCGATGCGTTGCGTTGCGTTGCGCCATCCCTCCCGCGGCGTGGGGGTGGTGGACGGATCACGGATGTATCATGGATGGATCGTGTATGCAGTATGCTTGACTATAGTGGATAGGGACGGAGTCGGGACCGGCGGCGCGCCAGGTTGCCGCGGTTGTCCGTGCCAGCTGCGGCTGCGGCGGCGGCCGCAAAAGAGGAGCGGAGAACGTCGCGCAACTGTTCTGCGACGGCCGTCGCCTCTCTTATCTCCAATTTTTTTTCTTTTTCAAACCAGTGGCGGGAAGACGGCGAAGGGGGGAGGAACGAACGAAACGAACGGAACGAGTGCGACGGGCACGGCGGGCGGGCGGGCTATCGCGTCGGGCGTCAGCGTCACACCCGAATTGACAGCGCGCAACGTCCACCTCCGCCACCGGGATCGGCCGGACGGCGACGGCCCCCAGCCCGCTTCGCCGAGACCCCGTATTATATTTTTCTCCTCCACTTGGGGTTTCTCTTTACCCGCTGTGGGCCCACCCTGTCGTCAGCCCGATCAAGCGTGGGTGAATAATAATTCGTGCGGGTTTTCACGCATCGTAAATTAAAGGGCGCGAACAATATAAAATCCTATATAAAAACGTAAAACAAATAATTTAAAACTGTTTGTCACGTACTGACACTTTAAAGTATCTTGCCACTTCACGGCGCCGGGATACTGGAATGAGTCGGACGAGGTGAGAGAGAGAGCGAGCGAGCGTGGGCACCATTACCACGCAGCTCGCCGCACACCCCCATCTCCTGACACGAGCCACCTGATCCTGATTGGACAACTGTTGCTGCCGCCCGACGCCCTCCGCCTCCTCCCGCCGGTGATTCCGCCTCCCCATTGGCCATTGGCCGCCCCCTCACCGCGGCGGTCACGCAAGAAAAGGGATGAAAAAAAAAATCACCGTCTCATCCGGGCTCCGGCCACGGGCGTTTTTCACTGGTGCGCTACAGCGTTCTCGCGAGAAAAACACCACCGCAAAAAGGGGTGAAACGTCCGCTGTTGTTGCTTACCTCGCGCACAGCGGAGCGAACAATTACCGCCCCCGGGCCGCGCGGTTAATTTGAAAGCGAGGCGACGCTCTCTGAGTGCTGCTGCGGCTGCGGCTGCGGCTGCGGCTGCAGCCGGGTGTGGGTGTGTGCCCCATGGGAGGACAATACCTCAACAGAAGTGGCAATGGGCCGTACTGTACAGCCAGTGCGCTACTCAGGCAAAGGCAACGCCACTGCCCACTGCTCCCTCCCCGCCCAATCCCAGCACAGCGCGGGCAGTAAAAGTTCCTGTACCCAGCGTTTTTAACGCTCGGGTTTATGTGGGGATTAATACAGCATCTCAACCATGCGTACAGGAGTAGCCGAGTAGCTCTCCATTTGGTATACCAGAGTACCAGATCATCAGAACCTGTGACTTGTGAGAAGCTAGGAATTCTAGGGTTATAGTTGGCCGATCCTTAACTTCTCAAGAATGTGACACGCTAATTAGAGAAAGGTGCAGCGATACGCTAATGGTGTTGTTGTTGCTGTACAAGCTGGGTCAGTCTCAGTCCGGTTGTTACGCAGCTGATGCTCAAATTTAGATCGGAAACCACCAGTGGAGGACGACAACGTCCGCAAGGGAGTCCACCGGAGGAAACTTAACGAGATGTTTCCAGTCCAGCAACCGCAGGACGCATCACTGGTTGCTTCTACGAGAATGGGAAACCATTCATGGCAACGGCACGCAGTGCGCACGCTCGAACATATGCGAGTTAGAATTGTGAATCTAGAGTTCACAAGCCGGCAAATTGTTGCAGCGACGCATATGCAGCGAGCGAGCGAGCGCCACGTGCACAAGTGGAGTGGAGTAGCAGCAAGCAGCATTGTAATAATATGTAGCTCGTCAACATAGCTCAGTTTTTAGATCGATGCCTTGTGTACAAAATTCTCATTGGAGCTACAGAAATCAAGTTCGTCCTTATTTAAATGAGAGATCGGAGAAATTACACGTAGTAATAGACATTTAAACATAATAGGGCTACGAGAGTTTTGAAGGATCAAGAAAGGGAGGGGGTAATTGGAAACGAGAACGAACAGGCCGGTGTGGTCTGGTCGGAGTCCAGGTGTCCGAATATCGAATATCTCTTCACGCCGGCGAGAACCGTAGCCCGATCGGTCGCTGCAATTCAGCGTTGGTTGACGTGGAGCTTCGACTGTGCCGGTGAACCGGGAGAGGGGGGAAGACTCGCCGTGCTGGGGAGATGGATCATGCACGTGTACAGCGTCCAAAACTGGCGATCACGCGGCGGCGACGCGCCATGCCGAGGTGGTGATGAGCGGGCGCGTGTGCCAAGCCAGCGTGAGGCAGCCGTCTTTCTCCTCCACCCGGTACCCGTCGCCGCCTGCGAAGAGCGCGAGCAGCGTGCTCGCCTGCTTGTAGGCATTGGAGCCGAGGTGGACGGGCTCGAAACCGGCCCGGCCGAGGCGGTTGCGCCACTGGCCTAGCGTCTCGTGACGCTCCGTGCGCTCCGCGCCTTCGCACGCCACGACGTTGCAGATCTGCCGGCCGAGGTACACCTCGGACATGACCTGGTCCGTGCCGCAACCGGCCGCAGGCGGCGAGAGCTCGGACTGGCCGGAGCTGCCGCCCTCGAGAGAATCAAACATGGTGGAGTAATAGTGCAGCGACTCGGTGAACCTGTCCAGGAATTTGCCGGAGTTGTGGTTGGCCTCCTGCTCTACCACGGTCACGATCCTTGGCCGCACCGCTTGAACCGTGCCCAGAACCTTCTCCAGGGCGCCAGGCTGCGCGAGCAGCCGGTGCAGCTCGAACACCGAGTTGACGGCGATCACCTCAGGTTCGTCGTTCGCATCCTGCTCGCTCTCCGGCTGCAGCATGAACGGCTCCAAGTCCGCGAGAGTGGCGGCGACGAGGCCCCGGTACTGGAAGTCGACGCGAATGGTGTGCGCGAACTGGGCAAGCTTCCAACCCACCTGTTGCAAGGCGTCGGTCTCGTCTGGCTGCGGAGGGCCAACTCCAGTGAGGCGGAACGAAGGGGGGCCGCCTGGACGGAGGGCGAGGGCCTGGAGGAGCGCGGGCCATTGCATCCCCTGCTTGATGTCGAAATCAACGACGTGGACGCGGCGGCAGCCAGCGAACGCCTCGAGGATGGCTTGATTGGCGGTGAAGTGAGCGAACTTGAGGTAGGGGCAGGACTCGTAGAAGTGGGCGTGGAGGAGGTCGGCGAAAGCGGCGTCGAGGAGGGAGCTGTCCGGCGCCGGGCGGAAGCGGTACACGCGGCGGGCGAGGGCCTCGCCGAAGTAGGCAGCAACCTTGCGCATGGCGCCACCCTGGGACGCGGCCAGCGTGGGGATCTGCTTGACCAGCGCATCCGCGGCCGCGAAGTTCTCTTGCTGAACGGCCTCCGCGCACGCCAGCAGCGCGTGCACCAGACGGATCCCAGCCTCCTGAGTGTCCACCATCACAACCGGCACGGGGGGTGCGTTCGCTGCCGTAGACGCTTGCGTCGCCGGCGGAGCAGTCTCCACAACGGAGCCCCGCGAGGCCCCGCCACCCAGAGAGGAAGACGACGATGAGGAGGACGACGTGCTGCCGCCACCAGTGCGCATCCGCTTGGGCTCCCGCGCCGAGTCAGCTGACGGGTCAGCCGGCGCAACCAGCGGCAAGGGAATCGGCCTGAGAGTGTAAGTGCTGCTCGACGAGTCGACCGCAGCGGGGTGGTCGAAGTACCCGCTACCGCCGCCACCAGTGACGGTGGACGAGGTGGAAGCATGACGATGAGCCGGCGGGGCGGGCGGGAGCGGGGGCGGCGGCGCGTTGAGCTCGGAAAGCATGCTCTCAACCCACGAGGACAGGTCAGAAGGGTTGTAGTGCACGGTGTCCGTCGCAAGGTGCGACACGAATCCATCATCCGCAGCTCCGGGGGCGCTCACGCCGCCCATCCCCATGGCCATCTCGAGCTGCTCCAGCTTCTGCGCCACGTCGGCCATGTCGGACGACCGCACCTTGTACCCAAGCGCGGCCAGCAGCTCATCCACCTCCTCCTCCTCCCCCGCCGCCGCCGCCATCACCTTGTCCTTGCACGACCCCATATCAGCGGCGCCGCTGCTCCCGCCGGCGTCTTGGTACTCGCGCTTCATGATCTCGCCCCCGAGCTACCTTTCTATCTCACTAATAATTGCTCGCAACCTTCCTTTCCTCTCCTCGGTTTCGGTTTTGGGTCAGGTTGGGATTTGGATCCAGGGCTGAGGAGGCGGGGGAGAAGAAGGGGACGAAGGCGAGGCGAGGCGAGAAGGGCAACAGGGGAAGGGAGGGAGGGAGGTGAGGTGATCAGAAACAGAGAGGAAGGCATCTTTGTATAGTTTCTCTCACTGCACCACGGGCCCACCCACAGTCTTCCTCCTCCTCTCTCCGGTACTCCACACCCTCAAGGCTAATGATGATCTAAAAATTTAGCTCGTATCATATTAAATGTTTGAATATCCATTTGAAATACTAAACATAAACTAATTATAGAAATGAGTTTTTGTAAATAGTCTATATTTAATACTTCAAAATAGTATTTAAACATTGGATATGATAGGAGCTAAAATTTTAACCCTGATTCAAACACCGCCTAACTTTATTCAATTGGATTAGTAGAATCGGTTTAAATGAGAACATGAAAAAAATGGTAAGCTAATAATAACAAATGTTACTTGTTGTTAATACCCATAAAATAGACTGATTATCCATAATCAACGCAATCCTAACATGATAATCACTCACTAACAATAACTTAGTCCAATTAACATTAGTAAAGCTGGATGATCTAATTCAGCGATGACTTTGTCCAGTATTTTTTTTATACAAAACACTACTTCCTCTCGCCACTCTATGCATGCTCCTAACGAACAAAGTACTAAAAAAATGGATGGTCGTATCGTATCCAACCAAACTGGACTCGTAGAAATCTCGGCCCACCAATCGAAAATCGCATCGACGAGAGCCGGACTTCTGGCATGCATTTAACATCATTTTTATGTTTTCACCTCTGCCGTTCTTAGATTTTTCTTCGTTTATAAAAACAGAGCTAGGAAATATTACGGATTTTAGCATAATAATAAATCAAAAGTTCATATGGGGGTAAGCTAGCGTGGACAGTACTGGATGCAAGTACTCCAGTAGATGCCCTAGCAATCGGTGACTTGATCGAACAAGTGCAAGTACAAACTACAATGTAGCTACCAGTACGTCCCATTGTCAACACACGTAAGTTTTTTTTAAGGAGATTTTGTTAACTTGACTTCTACTTCCATCTGGAAAAAAAACAAGCGTAATTGGCATGCTTATATAAGTTATTTTAGATTTTTAAATTTTTCCTAAACATATTTTTTTTATAAGTTATATGCAATTTTTCATTGTTTCTTGGCTTTTCGTTTTGTTAAAAAATGATATCCTCTAATAAATAAACAATTATGTTTTGTAAAACAGAGTGTATAAGAAGTAAGAAATTATTTTTTTAATTATTTTGTATATATCTAAAATAAAATGGGGGCGGGTCACATGGTTGGGAGGGATTTCCAACAACCCCTTCCAAAAAAATAGCAGTTATTATTAATAATTTTTTACCTTTTATGCACTCCTTAGTCCAATACAAATCTAACACTTGCTTTAGTTTTTTTTGTGGTGACATACGTCCTTCCCTACAACTCATGAATCAAGAATTCTCGCAATGATATGGTCTATTCGATATGGATTAGGCGTAAATGAAACTTTTGCAAAAATCTTAATATACCCGTGAAATGATGCAACCTTTGATTTTCTCTAGCTGTCCCACTGAAAATAAACTATGAAATATTCCGTGAGAATATCAGACGTGCTTGGACAGAAAATGCATTAAAGTAAGAGGAGTTCAAAGTTTCGGATCATATTAATTTATATTCGGCTGTACTACCAACTATGAATGAAATCAAGGTTAGAAATATGAAACCGAGATTACAAATATTATTTAAAGTGACATTGTCTTCTTAACACGATAAGATATTACACCGTTAAAAAATCATAAGTTTTTACACCCACTGAATTGATTTCTGCTGAGTCTTATTAATTAACGATTGTCGATGCCAATCTGACGGCGCTTTGCTCAAGCTCCATCCATTAACAAATTGTTCTACAAGAGTCGACGATACACGTAGCATCAATAGGTTTCCCATTGGTAAATTTTGCTGAAAATCGATGGTCCCATCCAATAAATTATAGAGGCCATGTTTGCTAATTATTCAGACACAAATCAATCATGCCCGATAAAAAGAGTCAACCTGCTCGTACCAAGTTGAAGAGAAAAAGGCATTGGTCGCTGTAGATGTTTTTGCCGAAAGCCACAGGTGGGCACACACGACGGGACGGCGCAGAAACGACGCCGACGAGGATGGGTTCTCGCTTGGACCCCAACTCCCACTTATTTTTGGTTATTATTCCTCGGAATCCATTGTTCTTGCTGAATATAACTACAGATTTTTTTTTGAAATAGAGTATTTTTTATTAAAAAAAATACTTCAGTTACTACATAAAAAATGAATTTTGAACTCACGTGTGTTGCAAACAATCCTTTCGTCGGTCTCGGTAGTTAACAACAATAAAGCAATTTCAGTCAAAACAAGATCGGTTGGTTTTACGATTCGTGCGAGCGGCGTCCTGCTGCCACGTGGCATGCAGCGCCATGTGCGGTTCCCTGGCGGATCGCTGTGAAGGCCGGGTCTTGGTGGACCAGAGCCCGGCCCACCGGTCACCGGTGGCGGGTGGAGGGGCGGGCTCCCCGGAAGATCGGTCCACCGTGGACCGCGCGTGGTGGTCTCGCGGCGGGCGCGGGAATGTTCATCGTACAGCTGGAGAACCGGATAGATGGAGAGACACGTGGATTAACAGCGAAATTATCATTTCCAATCGTGAACTATTTTATTATTAAAAAAATATTTTATGATATGCGCTGTCTAAAACAATTGAAGCTGAAATTTCTTTAGCTTTACTTTGTAACTGTTAAATTTTATAATTTAAGTGAAAGGATGTGAGTTAGCTGACACCAAATCTCCTCAGAACTTTATTGTTAAGCGTGCTCAGGTGGGAGTAGTGCCAAGATAGGTGACCTCCTGAGTGAGGTCGGGTCATGTGGCCTATTTAAAAAAAATTATAATTTAAAACTAAAAATTCCACCGTTCGAAAGAGATTTAGATTTTAAACTTTAAAGTACCAAATAAGCTCGCCAAAATGACCCATAGGTACTAATTAGACAGGCATGCAGGTGTTAGGAACCGCGCCCCAAGTCCCAATTCCCGTGCATGCCGGTGGAGGACCGCTCGCCAGGCCAGGCCCCAGGGCCGTACCTTACGCAGCCTGAAGCAGGGCCCGACACGGCAACAGCGAAGCCTGCCTAGCGGCAAAGCCGGCAATGCATGTTCCGGTCGCGGTCACGGCATCACGGGGCGCGCGCGCGCGAACGGCGTTTTCCACCCCACCACGCCGTGGCGCGGTGGCGCCGTGCCCCTGCCGCGCGCGGGCGCGGGGGCGATGCGATGACGGCAGACGGCACCCGCGCGCGCGTAACGGCCGGCCAGGGCCGGCGTCACATGGGTTTGCCCCGTCCCGGCGCGCGGTACGGCCGGGGAGACGGTTACGTCTTACGTCTCCGCGGCGCTACGTGTCCCGCCTGCATGTCGCTGCCGCGCGCTGGCCGCGGCCAGCGTGGACGCGCTAACACCCCCGGCCCGTTCCATAGTCCATACTTCCATTCATCGTATAATAAACTCTCTTGCTCCTACTTCTACTACAAGTCGACTACGTACGGCTACTCCTACTGCTACACACACAGTTTCAGGTCAAGGCGTACTGATTGCACCAAAATCAGAGCCTTATGTACATTGCAAGAACTGCAACAGTGCACCGTAGTCTAGGATTCTCTAAACAACAAACCAGTTGAACCGTGAACATCTCTCCTCCCGTTCCCGGTGGTTCGTTCCTGGCTACATGGTAGCTCATATAATTCAGATTCGCTACAAGTAGAGTAGACCGTGGAGAGCTGGCTCTATCGATCTTAGCTAGCGTGACCACGGACCACACTGTCACCCACACCCGCACACGCACACGCATGAACTCATCAAGTGCGTGACCGGCTCTACGAGTCAGGGGGATGGTAGCTGCCCAAACGTTCAATCGATCCCTGACCTGATCTGCCCACTTGCCACCCCTCACACTGTTGCTCTGTCTCAGCGATAATTTCCGTCACTACGTGGTAGGTCGCCCACGCTACCCACGGCCCAACATTCTGGCCCTCCTTGCACGATCAACATCATGTATTCATGGCGCCCCAGCAGCCTCTGCGCGCTACTCCTCCTCGTCTTACTTAGGCAGACAGGCAGCGTGAAGAACAGCACTGATCAGCCTTGGCCGATTAACTAAAACTACACTAGCAACTCGATCTGTAGGTACGCTGTCAGTGCCAGCTTTAGCAACGCTGAAATCAAAACATGTATGGCTACGCTACAAGGAGCTGAAAAAGCACAGCAAAACAAAGAATAATGGCGATGGCCCCCTCCTTGAATCACGTCGAGAGGCATGCAGTGGATTTGCTGTTTTGCTTTGCTACACAAGAGCTCCAAAACATCAATCATATTGGAGCTTTTTATTTGAGCATCCCAGCTTTGCCAATACGATGTTTTTCAGCAACACCAGTCGCGGATCGGTTGGGCGCCTTGTTTTCGATATTCTCTCGGTTTTTCTTTTCTCTCTCTTTTCTTTTCCTCTTCCTCTTCCTCTGTTTGATAATTGATAGGTTCGTTTGCAGCTGTACCTGGCCGCTTTGTTCTTTTCATTTGTCAATTCAGAATTCCTCTTTTTAAGGTGAAATTCATGTGTTCAAGTTTGTCTATAAAACATTATGGACTTATTTGAAATGTAATTATCCAGATAGTGATGGTGTTTAGATTCATTGTACCATCGTATATAATAATATTATGTACACAAAGCAGCATACGTGTCAAGAGGATTAAAAACAATAAACATATATCCATGCAAGGTTTAAAACTCTAAAGTCTATTGATATGAAATGCATGGCCGTGTGTTGCAACCGAAATACATGGCTAATCAACATTATGCACCGGCATTCATCGCTCAAACATAGTAATGGCCACCCTTTCAAATGTGACACAAACTGAATGTTAACAAAGAAGATTAAACAAGGTTACATTCGAAATTAACGAACCCTAGGAACTCTGTCTGAACTGACGTAAGGTGTAGATAACTAAGCATGTCTGAATTCATATAGCGTAGAGAATGAACGACGTAAAAAATAAATTCCTTAGGCTTTGTTTGGCTAATATAAGGTCATGTTTGTTTGGTCGGTAGCTTTTCATTCTGAAAAGTCGAAAACAAACAGCCAGTTTCTAGGCTGATCTTTTTGAAAACCAAAAATCACAGAAGTTGTGATTACATGAAAAGCTCCAAAACAGTGAAATGTGAGCTTTCCACAGCTTTCTATCTCCTTCTGCGTTGTCTTCCTCTCCAAAAGCTAGGTTGCCAAACAGTATTAGCTTTCTAAAAACTAGCTTTCAGAAAACCATCCTTCTAAGTTGCAATGTTAGCCCAGCTCTCTCACTAGCACTCAAACACACACGCAATATATTTTTCAACACAACCGGAACACACAAGAGCACTGCACACCAGTGCTCTCTTTTCACTTAATTCACTTGAACACAAGCACTTGCACTAATCACACTCACATCACACACTGTACTAGCTTCTCTGCATTGTACCTCCTCCCTTTACTATATAACACACACAACACGCACACACTCACCACTCACGCACGGTTGCATGCATGCAGCCACAAAGCCACGCACGCACACCCCACTAATCATCCCACTAACTAACTTATCCACTCTTTAAGCTAGCCAACATGCTCACTAATTAACAAAATAAACTAACTCACTCACTAGATAAATAACGTATCAACAACAAGATTAATTCTAACGTGCAATAGCCAAAAATCAGCTCATTGGAAAGCTTGAAAGTTAAAACTCAAACAAACGTAACCTAAGGGCCTGTTTGGGACTACTCCACTCTCTTAAAATTTGCTCCACTTCACGGAATTCACTTAGAATCAGATCTAGAGTGGAGTTGATGCTCCACTATGGAGTATTTGCACTTGTTTGGCTTGCGGAGGAAATTCAGATTCCAGAATACTAGAATTTGGTAGGAATGTATTATTTTTCCCCGGAGTTTATTCATAAAGCTCCAATTATATTATTTTTCATGTCCATTATGTAAAACATATTAAATTAGTACTCCCTCCATTAACTTTTAAATAACGTCGTTGATTTTTATCACAAACTTTGATCATTCATCTTATCAAAAAAATTATGTAAATATATAAAAATATAAGTTATAATCGAAGTACCTTCAATATTGAAACAAATTATAACAAAATAAATGATATTTTATTTTGTTTGAATAAGACGAATAATCAAAATTTGTGATAAAAGTCAAAAGTAACATTTAAAAAGTTAATATAGATAGTACTAAATGAAAAAGTAATAAATATCAACTAAAAGTGAATCAATGAGTATATAATAGCATTGGTTGGTAAATTACCCCGAACTCTACGTTTTGTTTTAAAAATTGAATCCGCAGAGCACCTCTTGAGGTGCTCCACAAAAAACGTGGAGCGGAGTCGTGGATCTGCATTTTTCGCGGATCCAAAAACTGGGATCTGAACCTATTTGGCTAGACGTTTATAGAGCGGAGCTATAAAACACGTGGAGCAGAGCAGTTCCAAACAAGAACCTAAGGCCTGTTTGGCATGACTCCAACTCCAGTCAGAGCAACTCCACTCCAGAAATCCAGCTAGAGCTGGCTCTGAGTGGAGCTGGAGCTGTCTGTTGAGGGTGTGTTGGCTAGAATGGTACTCTAAGATCCAGAGCTGTCTGTTGAGCCTGTTTTCGTACACTTCATTGACGCATGCAGCAACAAAATAATACGACATATAAGTTCAACCAAATAATCTGAGATACAAGTTCAACCAAATAAGTCGACATACAAGTTCAAGCAAACAATTCGAGATACAAAGTTCATAGTTTGACAAAATGATTACATCAATTCCAAGCTAATGTGACAGATGTAGCCAAACTATCACGAAATGAGTCCATAGTCAGAAAACTTGGTTCTGAAGTGTCATCATCATAGGCATGTCGAGACACAACATACTTGTTATACTTGAATTTGATTCTTGGTCAATTCATAACCCGTCCGATCTTTGAATCCCTTTTCAATCGCAGCATAACCAACTGAATTCAGGAAGGTATTTGGCCGGTTTCCTTTCACAACTTGTTCGGCCATCAAACCACATAGGATCCTAGTGTTCTCAGTGTTCCATTCAATTTCTGGCATCTATATAACTCAACATAAGATCATTAACATGAACAACGGTGCCACTTAGCAGTTAGCACCAACTCACATCACAGAACAAATAAGCATGAACTAACCTACGTAGCTAATTATCTACCTTCACAGAAAAAATGTGCTCAATTCACAGGAGGGAACAATGTGCTCAGAACCATCAATTGGAGCATTTCTATTTCAAGCACCAACTCACATCACAAAAAAAGAAACATGAACAGAGAAGAAAAAATTGGCCATACCTCCGGCTAGGGTTTGATAGCTCGGGCGGGCTCCGGGGCAAAGGCGGGGGACCGGCGGCGGGGGCGAGGCGTGGACCAGCGGGGGGCGGAGGACCGGCGACGGGGGCGGAGGACCGGCGGCGAGGCGAGGCGCGGCGGGGCGGAGTACCGACGGCGGGGGCGAGGCGAGGCCCTGCGCGGCGGGGCGGAGGACCGGCGACGGGGGCGAGGCGTGGTCCGGCGGTGGGGGCGGAGGACCCGCGGTGGAGATGGAGGCCCGGCGGCTGGGGCGAGGCGAGGTGGGGCGGAGGACCGACGGCGGGGGTGAGGCGAGGCGAGGCCCTGCGCGACGGTGCGGAGGACCGGCGACGATGGCGAGACGTGGACCGGCGGCGGGGGCGAGGCGAGGCGCGGCGGGGCGGAGGACAGGCGCCGGGGGCGATTTCTGGCGAGGCGAGGTCTGTCGTGTGAAGGGTCGGGGGCGCCGGGAGAAAGAAAAGAAAAAAAACAGTTCGGGGTGCAGTAATGGACATTGCGGGTAATTACCTATGAACTCCATGTGGCTGAGGAGCTCTAGAGCTGCGATTGCGGTGCTCCAAACAAATGAACTAGAGCTCCAAAAACTCTATGGAGTTATATTTTTTGGAGCTGGGATGTTTGGCTAGCTATGATCAACTCTAGCCTAGAGTTCGGCTCTAGAGTCATGCCAAACACCCCCTAAATCTCGACTTCTACGTGGAGCGACGGCCGCATCCAAGGCGGGCACGGTGGGCTACGACAGTAAGCGTTACTTAAGACTAAATTACTAGCTGTGTTTTTTAGAGAATCATGTCGGTATTCGCTGGTCTACGCTTGCATTCGTACGAACAGAGGCAACGAAAGTGGATTCCCTCTGTGACATCCGTAGTAGTCACGCAGACGCAGCAAACCATAGCGAGGCCGTCACATCCGTTCCTTGGAGAGGTGGGAGTCCGGCGAATTTTACGCCTTTTCCCCAAATCGACGACTTGTTTCTGTTGCGGTTGTAATCTCACGAAGCACAGCAGCGCTGAAGCGCTGCGCCGAAGCAGCGCGACGGCCTCCAAGCGGCGCGGCCGAACACCAGAAGACGCGACGGCGACGAAAGGATGCGACGGCTCGGAAGCAACTGCCACCCCTTGTATTGCTATAAATATGTAACGAAAATGAATCAATAAATAGAACTTGTTCCCAAATCTGTGTTCTTCTTTGTTCTTGTTCATCCCAAAATTAAACACGTTATCAGCACTGTTGTTCTTCACTGAGCAAGAAAGGCACGAAGAACACAGGGAGAACAACCCGAAAATCACACGGTAAGATGGAAGAAGTGATTTTTATCCACACTTACCAGATCTACAGGACATACAACAGGAACAATACATGGCATCGTCGCCACCGCCACGGAGCTCCGGCGCTACGACCCGGCGGCCCGCAGGAGCCCCCGCGAGCCCCGGCCGCCGCGCCAAGCCGCGCCGGCCCGCAGGCACCCCCGCGCGCCCCGGCGGCCGCCGCGCCAAGCCGCGCCCCGACGGCCGCCTCGCCGCCGCGCCCCCAGGTTGTCGCGCCTGTGCCCCCGTGCTCCCAGGCGGCGACTGAGCCCACACCGCGCGCCCAGGCGGCCAGCCAGCGCGCCCAGGCGACGCCAGCCGAGCGCGCCCAGGCGGCGGAGCCGGCCACGCGCGCCCAGGACGCGACCAGCACGCGCACCCAGGCGGTGGCCGCCGGCCCGGGTGGCCAGGCGGCGACGGACCCGCGGCACGCCCCGGCGGCGGCCCCGTGCGGCCATGGGGCGGCAGCCTCACACACTCTGGAACCTGTTTTTTGCCCCAAGGCCACGACGTTCCCCTCTCAATCCTGCACACAAAAAGGGAAAAAAGAGATGGGAAGCAATAATGCAACATGTACACAAGTGATAGCACCAGAAATTTTTTCAGGAGAACAGGAGACTCCGGCTGAACCAATTTCCTTAGCATATTTACAGCCTGAAGTTACCAGACTTCTGGAAAAATGTGAGAATATGGGAGAAAGCAGTACAAGTCGAAGGAAATTAAAATTTCCAATAGATATTAATGTTCCAATTAAAAAGGACAAACTGCCATCTCCAACTCCATCATCACCGCTATCTTACAAACATTTTCTTCGGAGGATACCAAATGCAGCAATCAAGAAACCAAGACTGTCGGGATCATGGGATCCTACCAAACTTGGGTTCTAGACCAAATGTACCCCGAAATATATAGTCACCTCAGTGTACTATGTGTTTGTAAATGTGTCACTTGTGTTATTGTAAATGTGTTGTTTATATAATAAAAATGTCCTGTTATGTCATGCATAGTATTTACTTTATGTCATTTTATAGCATACTTTAAATTCCTCATTACATTTTAAGTATAAATACATGTCATATCCAAATACTTAAAATTCAAAACAGGAATTACAAATGCAAAATAAATAAAATCATAACCTAAAAATTTTAAAGACATACAATATTATCAACTTGGATCCACTGCATACCAGCAGATTATCCATTTTTATATTTTTAAGGTCTACATTTTGTGATAAACAGAATGACTACCTTCAAAAATATATATGTCTTTTAAACACAAATTTTAGGAATTTTGACATCTACTGACCATACGGCACATTATGTCTTCCTACATCACATGAGATCTACACCAAATTTTATTTGGTGACTATCTTTTATTTGTGTTACATGTCAAGGTTATTATTTTATTTTCAAAGTTTTTCATATTTTGCATCATTATTTACAACAACACCATGATCATTAATCATGGCTCAAATCCATGTAGGCAAAATGACCACCAAAGAGTTCGAAATATTAGCTCTTGACGGTCACAATTATCCAACATGGGCAACGGACGTCAAGGTTAGCCTTGCATACCGTGGAATATTAGCGGCAATACAAGACCCACAACAAGGGGTCCCGCCGTTAAGAGATGAATTAAAATACACTGCCTTGTATTTAATTAGGAACCATATCCATACAGATCTCAAAACTGAGTATGTTTTGGAAGAAGATCCTAATATTTTGTGGAAAGCTCTTAAACAGAGATATGATCAGCAAAAAGCAACATTGTTGCCAGGTGCAATTCACGATTGGAATCATCTTAGATTACAAGATTTTAAAACAATCGATGAATACAACCATGCTATTCATAAGATTTGCTCTAGATTACGTTTTTGTGAAAAAGAACCTACAGAAGCGGACAAGATAGAAAAAACTCTATCTACCATGTTACCTGCTGATAGGATCTTACAGCAACAATATCGTGCTAGAAATTTCCAACTTTATTCTGATCTTATTCATGTATTAACTCAGGCTGAAAAACATGATGAACTTTTATTGAAAAATCATCACCAGCGCCCTATTGGGGCCGCACCTTTACCTGAAGTACATACATATGATCAGAATAAAAATAAGTTTGGTGGCCATTTCAAAAGAAAATCATCAAACTTCAATGGAAATAATAAACGTAATAACAAGAAGCAAAAACCACAAATGCAAAACAAGGGGAAAAACATTGTCAAACCAAAGTTTGACAAAACAATTATGTGTAAAAAATGTGGTTGCTACAATCACATTACCAAAAAATGTCGTACCCCAAGGCATTTAATTGATCTCTATCAAAAATCCATGGGAAGCTCTCAAGCTACTCGAGGACAACAATATGAAGCACACTTCAATATCCAACCGGATACTACAAAGGAGGCCAGTTGTTCACAACATGTTCCACCAGAACCAAGTAACAACAAGGATCTTCAGAAGGAAGAAGAGCCTGCCAAAGATGACATGCTCGCTGCATTCGCTTCACAAGATATATTTGGAGATTTTCTTTAAAAAGAATACTCTTGTTGTCCTAAATATTTATATTCGTCCGTTCAAAACGTTGTAATAATGTAGAACCAAGTATGCTATGTAAATTAGTAATATTTGTATGTACTCTATATATATTCACTGAAATTTATCTATTATTTCATATATATATATATATAGATTTTCTACGGGAAACAATCCAATGGAAGATGAAATATGCCTTGTGGATAGCGGCACCACAAATTCTATACTTAGGGAAACAAAATATTTCCAAACTCTCACTAAGAGACAAGGAAATGTTTTGACAATTGCTGGACAAGACGCAATAATTATTGGCTCAGGTCGTGCCATAATTACCCTACCTATGGGTACTCAAGTTACAATCGAGGATGCATTACTATATCCCGATTCAACTCGTACCTTACTAAGTTATAGAGATATCCGTCAAAATGGTTTCCATATAGAAACCCATAGTGACAATAAAGAGGAATATCTCCTCTTAACCAAATTTGATGGATATGGCAAACAAATACTTGAAAAATTTCCTTCCTTCACCTCCGGATTGTACTACACATACATTCAACCCGTAACAAATGTTGCATACAAAGTTATTTTTCAGAATGTCAATGCATTCCAAAATTGGCATGATCGCCTTGGTCATCCTGGTATCGGGATGATGCGAAAAATCATAAACAATTCTAATGGTCATGATTTAAATAATGCTAAATTTCCTCAAACATCAGATTTTATCTGCACCGCATGTGCTACAGGAAAACTGATACTAAGACCATCAAAACTTAAAGTTCATGTCGAACCACTCAAATTTCTTGAACGCATTCAAGGAGATATATGTGGTCCGATTCAACCTTTAACTGGTCCATTTCGATATTTCATGGTTTTAATAGACGCATCTACACGATGGTCTCATGTGTGTTTATTATCCACACGAAACCATGCATTTGCAAAATTAATTGCACAAGTTATTAGGTTGAGAACTAACTATCCAGAACATCGAATTCAATCAATTCGAATGGACAATGCTGCAGAATTCTCCTCACGAGCTTTCAATGAATATTGCATGGCCCTTGGAATTCAAGTGCAACATTCTGTCCCATATGTTCATACTCAAAATGGCTTAGCAGAATCTCTAATCAAGAGGATTAAACTCATTGCCAGACCATTATTACAGAATTGTAATCTACCAACATCTTGTTGGGGACATGCGGTTTTACACGCTGCAGATTTAATCCAATTACGACCTACTGCATATCACACAAATTCTCCTCTACAATTAGTACGTGGAAATACACCAAATATTTCCCATCTGCGTAAGTTTGGATGCGCTACATACGTACCAATCTCACCACCACAGCGTACATCAATGGGTCCACACAGGAAATTAGGGATCTATGTGGGATACCAATCTCCGTCTATCATAAAGTATCTCGAACCCCTTACAGGGGATCTTTTTACGGCCCGGTATGCTGATTGTATATTCAATGAGGAACATTTCCCGGCATTAGGGGGAGATTTACAGTACCACTATCAATGCCAGGAAATCAATTGGAATGTCCAAGGCATTCCTGCCTCAGATCCACGTACTCAAGAATCTGAAACACAAGTTCAGAAAATCATTAATTTGCAAAACATTGCAAATAATCTGCCAGATGCATTTACTGATTACAAAGGTGTCACAAAATCATATAATCCTGCTAAAAATGTGCCTGCAAGAGTAGATATACCAGCTAAATCTACTCATCCACCTGTTCAAAATAACAGGGGGAGTATGCAATCTCTTGTCCAAAATAAAAGGAAAAAGGGAAAGGCCATTCAAGAGGATCAACAAGCTTGCAAGCACCAAAGAATTTCAAAGGATAAAACATCCGAAGAAAATCAACCTTCAGTTGATGGACACTTAGTAAATGTACAAAAATCCAGCTCTATAATACCTTCAATATATGATGCTGGAACATCGAAATACCCTGACTCATTGGGAAACTTAGAAGAGTCACAAAGGGTACAAGAAATTTCCACCAATTATGTAAATTCTGGAGAATCATACGATAGAAAGACTACAATTGTCGACACATATTTCTCCAACACTATTGCACAAAACCTTCAAAATGATCCAGATCCCAAGACCATGGCAGAGTGTAAACAACGCTCGGACTGGACACAATGGAAGGATGCAATTCAAGCGGAGATAGCCTCGCTTAAGAAAAGAGAGGTATTCTCAAAAGTAATACCTACACCTCCAAAAACCTTTCCTGTGGGATTCAAATGGGTTTTCGTTCGAAAACGAAATGAAAACAATGAGGTGGTGAGATATAAAGCAAGGCTTGTAGCACAAGGGTTCACGCAGAGACCCGGCATTGATTTCAATGAAACATACTCTCCAGTAATGAGTGGAATCACATTTCGATATCTTTTATCAATGGCAGTACAATATAATTTATCTATGCAGTTAATGGATGTAGTGACTGCATATTTATATGGGTCACTTGATTCGGACATATATATGAAGGTTCCCGATGGAATCCAAATTCCGAATCCAAATTCAAATCGCAACTTGTATTGTGTAAAACTCAACAAGTCTTTATACGGCTTAAAACAGTCGGGAAGAATGTGGTACAATCGACTGAGTGAGTTCCTTATACAAAAGGGATACTCAAATAATGATGATTGCCCATGTGTATTCGTCAAGAAATCTTCAACAGGTTTTTGCATTATGTCTGTATATGTTGATGATTTAAATATTATCGGCAATACTAACGATATAGACGAAGCTCGCAATCATTTAAAGACGGAATTCGAGATGAAGGATTTGGGTAAAACCAAATTTTGTTTAGGTCTTCAACTTGAACACCTTTCATCAGGTATTTTAATACATCAAACCACTTATGTCCAGAAAATATTGGAGAAATTCAATATGGACAAAGCATATCCATCTAAAACACCTATGGTCGTCCGATCTCTAGATATAGAGAAGGACCAATTTAGACCACGGGAAGCACAAGAGGAGACACTTAGATCGGAGGTTCCATATCTCAGTGCTGTTGGAGCGCTTATGTATCTTGCAAATTGCACCAGGCCTGATATCGCATTTGCAGTTAATTTACTAGCTAGGCATAGCGCTGCTCCAACCAAACGACATTGGACCGGAGTCAAAAATATCTTTAGATATCTCCAAGGTACCAAAGATCTTGGACTATTCTACCAAAGAAACCAAGATCCAAATGTTATTGGATATACAGATGCTGGCTATCTATCAGATCCCCATAATGCCAGATCTCAAACAGGGTTTGTATTCTTACATGGTGGAACAGCTATATCTTGGAAGTCTACAAAACAGACACTAGTAGCTACATCCACTAATCATTCTGAAATAATTTCGCTATATGAAGCTTCACGTGAGTGTGTATGGCTTCGCAGAATGATCAACCACATACAGAAATCTTGTGGTATTGGTTCCATTGAATCACCAACAATTATCTATGAAGATAATGCAGCTTGTGTAGCACAAATGCAGACAGGTTACATAAAGAGCAATATCACTAAGCACATTGCTCCTAAATTATTTTACCCGCATGAATTACAACAAAACGGTGAAATAAATGTCTTGCAAATTAAATCATGTGATAATCTCGCAGATTTATTCACAAAGTCTTTACCAGCATCCACATTTGAAAAATATGTTCATGGTATTGGTATGAGACGCTTCAAAGATTTGCAAGCATCAGGGGGAGTATCTCCTTGAATAATTAACCTGTATATACACATTATATTACACTCTTTTCTTTTATGAGTTTTTATATACTTTCTCATGAAAGTTTTTAATGAGGTAATATCTACACAAGACTATATGTATACCATATTCCTATTTTTCCCTAAAATGGGTTTTTATAAAGGAATACATATATATGGTATATTAAAGTACAAATTATATGTTGTATCATTTTCTCCTCATTTCCCTACGGGGTTTAAAGGAGTTTTAACAACATATCATATTCCCTCCTATTTTTCCCATAGGGTTTTTGGAGGAATAAATACATATATTAATCTCTATTATAAGTTCGATTAAGGGGGAGTGTTGCGGTTGTAATCTCACGAAGCACAGCAGCGCTGAAGCGCTGCGCCGAAGCAGCGCGACGGCCTCCAAGCGGCGCGGCCGAACACCAGAAGACGCGACGGCGACGAAAGGATGCGACGGCTCGGAAGCAACTGCCACCCCTTGTATTGCTATAAATATGTAACGAAAATGAATCAATAAATAGAACTTGTTCCCAAATCTGTGTTCTTCTTTGTTCTTGTTCATCCCAAAATTAAACAGTTTCAACCAATCGCCTCTCCAGGACGACAGGGAGAAGCGGAGGACCACGCTGCTTTTCAAACGCCTAGATTTTTTTTTTTTGGGGGGGGGGGGGGGGTTGATTACGAACAGTATGTTTGAATTAATTACTCAATAATTCAATAATAAAGCTTTCTGTCCGGCCCACAAGTTGGCAGAAAGCCCATAAAGCCCGTGGAAATGCGGGCCCATACCAGAACGACGCGCATTGTCTGGGCTTCTTTGCCCTTCCCTTCCCTTGCTTCACCCACCTCTCTCCTCCCCGTGGCGCCGTCCCCTTCCTCGGCGGCTGGAACGGGAGCGAGGCGCGGCGCAGGTTCGTGCTCGATTAAATCAGCTAAATGTGTACATCTTTTTATATATTTTAGACACGCTGCTGCAATTAGTTAGAACTGAAATCCATTTCATGATTCGACGACAAACAAACCTCAAGCATGCTAAAACATTCGGACCAATGATTTCAGTGACTTAGGAGTTAAATTAAAATGTTATGACGAACTGTTGACCTCTTTTACAGGTCACACAGACTCGCCGCGCAACCCTATAAATTTTGGCGGCCTCAAATCTGGCAACAATGCAAGTATGCAACATGTTTACAAGTTTGCCCAGGATATCATGGGAGTAAACTGTAAAGATCGTCCCATCGAAGATATGCTTTTTTTTCAGCACTATACATTATACAATCATCTAGTTGTGTAGATATATTCACATGATATATATATACCTACCCATTGCTACAGTATATACCCCCAAATTTACATGTTCATGGACACACCCCTCCAAATCCCCAGTGAGTGATGCCTCACTTTCTAATATGCACGAGGCATTCTCCTCTCTACACATGATGCAATGCCTCTGAAAGCAACTGCACAAATGGGAATACATAGCAAGCTCTCTATGGAGTATGCTACGGTCTCAATGCCTCATCCATTTCAGCAAGCTTTCTTCCCCCACGCAAATGAGCCAGAGAACGATGTTCAGAGGATGCCTTTCTGCCTTGGTGTTGTGCTACAATGTTTTATCCTTCCTAACAGATGATTTCAGTAAGTAATTTGAGGTAGCAAAATAAAAGGCTGTAGCAGCAGAAGAGGAGATGCAGAGAAGACAGGGAGGTGACATAATTAAAAGGCAGGAGACAGGAATTACCTCTCTAATCGACTCGCTATGTTCTTCCTGGAGTCGACTGGGACAGCAGACAAGGAGAGGTAATCTTGCCGGTTCAGTGGGGTTTCTAAGGTATTTCGACTTCGTCCCTTAACTTTCTTCGATTTTTCAGGAGCTGATCCGAATAACTGAACAGTTAAGCTGCCACCTGACGAAAAGGGTGATAAGAATGAACCTCATTAGCTTGACAAATTGTTTAGTTCATCTGTCCTACAATATAAGAAATACTTCCATGTTTTTAGAAAAATAAGATTCATAGCTTTTTACTAATACTTTAGTTAAAAACGTATAAGTTTAGTGTTATGCATGTTATATAGTTAGATTCATGTTTGAAATTATTTTCATATGGTGTTAATTTTACAGTTATTAATGATATATAATAAAAAAATGGTAAAAGATGTCAAAAACTTAAACAACAAAACGAGAAGCATAATCTTACATAATACAAGAGCAGCTCCAAACCATGCAGCATTGTCCCATCTTTCACCTAGAAGGAACCAAGCAAATGCAGCTCCCCAGACTGGCTCCAGCCCGTAAACGATTGCGGTTTCAGTGGCTGAAACGTCAGCCATCGCCACCATCTGCACAGAGAGATGCATATAAATCCAGATGACTTCATACACTATGCCACTAAAGAAGTATAAAGCTCCAAGAAGTAGACAAACCTCTGCCCACATGCACAACACTGTGGAGAGAACTCCAGTGTACAATGCTGGTATCCAAGGAAATGAAGTTGCCGTATCCCAAAGCACACCAAATGTCCATTGTTCAAAGCTGGAATCATGGACATCAACATAGCTGGAATCTTTGAACAGAAACCAGAGCACAGAGGAGAAGGCCACAACAAGGACCTGAGCAGAGGATTAGTGAGGTTATTCTCATTTCTCCCACACTGAGGTGATTAAGAACAGTATGATGGATATCGAAGATGGCGAGAAAAGATTCAGGTGACAACCTCAAAGCTAAGAAGAGCTAAAAACTTCTTCTTATCCGTGCTTCTTGAGATTTGCTCTGTTCTAAGCATATGGATTCCAAAAAACACCGCACTGAAGAAGTTCAGCACATCACCAACCTTTTGAAAATAACAAGGAACAGTAAAATCATACATATCAAATATATCATCTCAAGTCAGATCATAAACAATTCGTATGTACATCCAAAAATATCCTAGAAAATGTGAACTCTTATATTTGAGCAAAATCTGTGTATCCTATATGTAAGTTGACCGTTGTGGCCGCAAGAAGATTCACGGAGGGTAAGACTACAGTTGATAACAGCAAGTGGAAAAGAAAAGGTTTTGAAATGTTTATTACGATAACAACCAAATAAACTAGCAATCTGTCAATACCAAAAAGATAATATGATTTTACTTACACAGGGAGGAGAGCCGCCACATTCTAGCAGGCCAATTCCTACAAGTGACACTGTTGCGCCAAACCAAGTCAGCTTGGGGATCGAGGCGCCAAAAATGCCATCAATTAGGGGCACAACTATCACCTGTTCATAGAAGCCAACAGATCACTTCCAACCCAAAACATTCATCTTTGTAGCGAAAACTAAATTAGCATGCAAAACAGCATACCGTGAAGGCTGTAATGAAGGATGCTCGCCCAGCATCAGATGAGATCAATCCCAGTGCTTGAGCAAGGTAAGCCAAACTGACCCAGAGCCCCAGCTCCAATCCGGAATTCCGTATATGGCGATCTCCAAACGCTCGTATCGCAAATGGTATGAAGGGGATGGCCGTGACGACAAACCGCACCATGTTGAAGACTGCAGGCTCGGTCAGTGCTTCAACCTCTTTCAGAACAGGAATGTCACTCGCTGTGTGTACCAGAAGGAGATTGAGATATGGATATGATTGCCAAGGCTGAATTTTGCGGATTTCACATCGATCATGAAGAGTCGTGGAGATAAAATTGCAAGTTGCAACAGTGAATGGTGTGGAAAGTAATCCTTGGGTGCTAAATTTATGGTTTCCTAGTTTATGTCTTTTCATAATGGCTTAGTTTATATTTGGTAGTCTATCCTGAGTATTTGGCAGTCCTCTATATTTGGTAGTCTATCCTGAGTATTTGGCAGTCCTCTATATTTGGTAGTCTATCCTGAGATAATTAAGGGCCTAAATAATCCCTTGCTATGTATTAAACACTGCCATGTATTGCTCTATATAATCTGATGAAGGGAGTCATGGCTCAGTGCCAAAGTTAGCCCAAAAACATCTTGTTCCTACTTCTGTCGGTTCCTGTTTGGCCGGGTACTCGCCGGCGAGATCCTCCTCTCCGGCGTGTTCCTAACAAGTGGTATCAGAGCCGGTTTGCGGACCGGGGAGGCCGAATGGAAGGGCAGGCGTCAGTCAATTCGGGCTCCACCAACAACAGCGTTGTTGTCCAGAGGGTGATCCGTGAGGTGGGCGGCGGGAGTAGCTACCCCGTCCTCACCAAGACCAATTACTCCGAATGGGCGCTGCTGATGAAGGTGAAGCTGAAAGCGAGGGCGCTTTGGCACGTCGTCGAGCGGGGCGGTGCCGACGTGCAGGAGGAGATGATGGCACTTGACGCTCTCTGTAGCGCGGTGCCACCAGAGATGGTGTCCTCCATTGCCGACAAGGACACGGCGAAGGAGGCCTGGAAGACCATCTCGGAGATGCGGGTCGGCAACGACCGCGTGAAGAAGTCTGCTGCGGTTCAACTGCGGCGGAAGTTCGACTTGGCGACGTTCAACGATGGTGAAACCATCGAAGACTTCACGTTGCGCCTCAACAGAATGGCGACGACGCTCGCCACCCTCGATGCGGGAATCGAGGAGAGCAAGATCGTGGAGAAGATCGTTCGCAGCGTTCCACCACGATTCAAGCAGATCGTGCTCGCCATCACCACACTCCTTGACGTGTCGACCCTCACCGTCTCCGATCTGGTGGGGCGGTTGAAGGCAGCCGAGGAGACCTTCGAGGATGCTCCGGGATCGTTGCAGCACGACGGGCGGCTCTACCTCACGGAGGAGGAATGGGCTGCCCGGCAAAGGAAGAAGGAGGCGGAAAACCACTCCGGCGGAGGCTCCGGAGGTGGACGCCAAGGGGGAGGACGACGCGGGCGCGACCATGGGCGCGGCGGCCGTGGTCCACAGTCCAACAAGGGTGGAGACGAGTGCAGGAGGTGCGGCAAGCTGGGTCATTGGGCTCGCGAGTGTCGCTCGAAGCCCAAGAAGGAGCAGGCCCATGCGGTCAAGGAGGAGGAGGCTTCTCTCCTCGTCACCAGGGCCTCGCCGACTGTCATCAGCCCCGTCGCCAGCACACAGCCGGCCGAGTCATCGGTGGCTCCACTACAAAGGGCCGGCTTGCCATTGCAACTGGCAGGGCAGGCACCATGCAGAGGCTCGGAGGAGCCTCAAGTTGAGATCCGGGAAGAAAGGGTCTTCACCCAGCTCGGAGAAGAGGTGGAGAATTCAGAGGCGTGGATTCTGGACACGGGGGCAACAAATCATATGTCCGGGTCCACAGTCGCGTTCTCAAAGCTGAACACGGAAGTGCTAGGCATTGTTCGGTTCGGTGATGACTCGGTGGCTCGGATTGAGGGCCGTGGGATGGTCTCATTCGTGTGCCGGAATGGAGATCATCGATGCTTCGCCGGAGTCTACTACATACCCCGCTTGACCTCGAACATCGTGAGCATCAGGCAACTTGATGAGGAGGGGTATCGCATCAAGATAGAAGCCGGCACAATGAGGATCCACGAGCCCGATGGCAAGTTGCTAGCAAAGGTGTCGCGAGCAGAAGATCGGTTGTACATGCTCCACATCAAGATAGCACCACCAGTCTGCATGGCGGTGCGAGGAAGAGATGACGAGGTGGCGTGGCGGTGGCATGAGAGGTTCGGCCATGTCAACATGGCTGCACTGAGGAAGCTGGCTCGGGAGGAGCTAGTCCGAGGGCTACCAAAGATCGGCCAAGTAGAGAGGGTGTGCGAAGCTTGC
This sequence comes from Zizania palustris, assembly GCA_019279435.1. Classification (NCBI taxonomy): domain Eukaryota; kingdom Viridiplantae; phylum Streptophyta; class Magnoliopsida; order Poales; family Poaceae; genus Zizania; species Zizania palustris. The sequence goes on along the minus strand of JAAALK010000079.1, from coordinate 63,017,181 downwards.
CAGGCGGGTAAGCAGAGGCACACCTCCTTCCCCACGCAAGCGGAGTTCAGGGCGAAGAAGCTCCTGGAATTGGTGCACGGGATCTGTGCGGCCCCATCACGCCAACAACACCAAGGGGGAATAAATATTTCTTACTGTTGGTGGATGATTTGAGCAGGTACATGTGGGTAGCCGCGATTCCTTCAAAGGATCGTGCAGCGGCTGCCATCAAGGAGATTCAAGCGCGAGCTGAAGGAGAGTCGGGAGTCAAGTTGAAGGCTATCCGAACTGATCGAGGTGGTGAGTTCACCTCGGTTGAGTTTGCGGAGTACTGTGCAGCGGATGGCGTCAGCCGGCAACTCACGACGCCATATAGTCCACAACAGAACGGCGTGGTTGAACGCCGAAATGGGACGGTTGTGGCAGCCGCAAGGAGCATGCTCAAGGCGAAGGGGCTCCCTGGATGGTTCTGGGGTGAAGCGGTAAGCACGGCTGTTTATGTGTTGAACAGGTGCCCGACAAAGAGCGTGGAAGGGAAGACGCCATTTGAGGCTTGGTACGGGAAGAAGCCGGCCGTACATCATCTCAAGACGTTCGGCTGCATCGTCTACGTCCGCAACACCAAGCCTCACTTGAAGAAGTTGGAAGATCGAGGTCGCAAGATGATCTTCGTCGGGTATGAGAGGGGAACAAAGGCTTATCGGGCCTACGATCCCATCTCCAAGAGTGTCCATGTGACACGGGATGTGGTCTTCGATGAGCAGGCTCAGTGGGATTGGAGCACGGTGGCCGACTCCAACATGGTGAATAACCATGACGACAGGGACGAAAACGGAGCGGAAACGGACGGAAATGAGTCCTACCATATCTGTTTCCGTATTTTTTTACGGAAACGAAAACGAATACGGATATCCCGGAAACGGATACGAAAACGGATGGCACCGGAAACGAATACGGACCGAATAAGGAGCGGATACGAATACGGATCCGAAAATCTACCGGAAATTAAAAACTCCTTAATATATGAAAAAAATAAGATAAACAAATAAATATATTCAATTTACACACATATTAATGAATGATAAATACATATAATAAATTAAAAACAAATTTATTTCGGTTGTAATTAATGTATATTATTTATTTTGATCAAATAATTACGTATTAATTTGAATTAAAGTGTTCAATATTTAATGAATATAATATATTTTAAAGTTTTTATATAATATGAAAAAGCAAAAGATAATATTCTATAAAATGTAGTAAAAACAGTAAAAACGGAAACTTTCCGTTTTTGTTATGCGGAATATTCCGTTTCCGTATCCGTTTTTTCGGAAATCACTGTTCCGTTTCCGTTTCCGTTTCCGCTTAAAAAATTCCGTTTCCGTTTCCGTTTCCGCTCCGAGAAATTCCGTATCCGTTTCCGCATAACTCTCTCCGTTTCCGTTTTTTCCCGGAACGGACGGAAAGTTTCCGCTCCGTTTTCATCCCTACATGACGATGTCTTCACGGTGGAGTACACTATCGTCAGACAGGGCATACCGACGAGTGAGGGTGTTGGTGGGGGGCATGGAGCAGCCCCTCCGGACACCGAACAGACCCCACCCCCTTCGCCGCTTGCATCGGAGGCAAGGACGCCGGGAGCATCCGAAGGGGGAGAGATAGTGGAGTTTGTCTCTCCCCCCTCAGGTGTTGACAATGAAGACCTCGATGCTTGCTACGATGAGGGTGAACAACTCCGGTTCAGGAAGATGGACAACATCCTTGGGCCGGGTTCTCCACCCGGTTTTGTGCCAAGAGTGTTGGAAGAGCTGCATGTCGTAAGCTCAGATGAGCCCACATCTTTTAGTGAAGTTGAACACAGTCCCAGCTGGAAGAAGGCCATGAGAGAGGAGATGGAGTCCATAGAAGAAAACAGGACATGGTTCCTTGCTGATCTTCCTCCTGGGAGGAGGGCGATTGGCTTGAAATGGGTCTTTAAGGTGAAAAGAGATGAGCATGGAGCCATATCCAAGTACAAGGCACGGTTGGTGGTAAAGGGCTATGCTCAAAGGCATGGTATTGACTATGATGAGGTGTTTGCCCCAGTGGCTCGATTGGACTAGGTGCGCTTGCTCATTGCCCTTGCAGCAAGTGAAGGATGGGAGGTGCACCACATGGATGTCAAATCGGCATTCCTAAATGGAGATCTTCAAGAGGAAGTCTATGTGGAACAGCCGGCTGGTTTTGTGGTGGCTGGCCAGGAGCACAAGGTGCTCAAGCTGAGGAAGGCCCTGTACGGATTGCACCAAGCACCCCGGGCTTGGAATGAGAAGTTGGACAGCACGCTGTTGTCTTTTGGGTTCAGGAGGAGCCCCTCAGAACATGCTATCTACATCAGAAAGAAGATCAACATACAGTTGGTGGTTGGAGTGTATGTCGATGATCTGGTGATCACGGGAGCTAGCAGAAGTGACATCCAGAAGCTCAAAGGGGAGATGGCAGCAGCTTTCAAGATGAGTGATCTTGGGTTGCTCCACTACTATCTCGGTATTGAAGTTAAGCAAAAGAAGGACGGTATTTCACTTAGTCAAGGTGCTTATGCTGTCAAGATTTTGGAGAAAAGTGGAATGGCAGGTTGTAATCCCTGCCAAGTGCCCATGGAGACAAAGCTGAAACTCAGCAAACTCAGTTCAGAACCCCCTGTAGCCGACGCCACAGCCTACAGGAGTATTGTTGGGAGTCTGCGGTATTTGGTAAATACCCGCCCAGATTTGGCCTTTGCTGTTGGGTATGTGAGTCGCTTTCTGGAGGACCCAAGAGAGGACCATTTGGTGGCTGTGAAATATATTCTGCGCTACATTGAAGGAACCAAGACTTGGGGAGTTTGGTTCGGCAGAAAGAAGGAAGAGGAAGTGTGCTTGACAGGTTTGAGTGATAGCGACTACGCCGGTGATGTGGATACAAGGAAGAGTACAACCGGGGTGATATTCTTTCTCAATGAAAGTCCAATCACATGGCAGTCGACTAAACAGAAGGTTGTAGCTCAATCAACCTGCGAAGCTGAGTACATTGCTGCAGCAAACGCAGCTTGTCAAACACTATGGCTGGCTAGGGTGCTTGCGGAGGTCCAAGGATCAGAACCTAAAGCTCCAATGTTAAGGGTTGACAATAAGTCAGCCATTTCATTGATTAAAAACCTCGTTCTTCATGGTCAAAGCAAGCACATTGAATTAAAATATCACCTGGTCAGGGAGTCTGCTGAAGCAGGTTTGATCAAAGTCGACTACATAAAGAGTGAGGATTAGTTGGGGGATATATTGACTAAGCCACTCGGCAAGATTAGATTCTGTGAGCTGAGGAAGAAGATTGGGCTCATTGATACTGAAGATTTGCACCACAAGGCTTAGGAGGAGATTGTGGAAAGTAATCCTTGGGTGCTAAATTTATGGTTTCCTAGTTTATGGTTTCCTAGTTTATGTCTTTCCATAATGGCTTAGTCTATATTTGGTAGTCTATCCTGAGTATTTGGCAGTCCTCTATATTTGGTAGTCTATCCTGAGTATTTGGCAGTCCTCTATATTTGGTAGTCTATCCTGAGATAATTAAGGGCTTAAATAATCCCTTGCTATGTATTAAACACTGCCATGTATTGTTCTATATAATCTGATGAAGGTAGTCATGGCTCAGTGCCAAAGTTAGCCAAAAACATCCTGTTCCTACTTCTATTCGGTTCATGTTTGGCCGGGTACTCGCCGGCGAGATCCTCCTCTCCGGCGTGTTCCTAACAAATGGCACAAAGAACTCTAGTGTGAGGATGCGTACCATAGATGACGGTGAGGACATTGAGGATGATGATGCTGCGGGTCTTCTTGGAGGCGAACAAGATCCGGCTCCACACCGGCCGCCGCCGGTGCGGCCGTTTCTTCATCACCACCTCCTGCTCCTGCTCCACCACCTTGTCTCCCTCCCCGCCGGCGCCAGGACCGGGATCCTCGAGCGCCGAGCACCGCGGCGGCGCGAGAAGCCCCACCCGGCGCGTGGACCGGGCCGAACGGGACAGCGGCGTGAACACCTGCAGCACGCGGCAGGCAGGCCTCAACGCGGCTGCCGCCACCCGAGGCTGCAGCGGCGGCAGCGCCACCCACCACGCGGACGCCACCGAGGAAGCCATGCCACTTGCTCCGACTGCCTCTGCTTCGACGAGCGACCAGGTGCCTTGGTTGGTAGGTGGTGGTGGCGGCGCCCTCCTGTGTTCGGGAGGAGTAAAGATAAAAGATTTATATCCCGCAGGAGGCGGAGGAGGAAGCCTCCAACGAATCAATCGACCAATCACCTCGGTGTGTGGAACTCGTGGGTGAGGAAGAATGGAAGAATCACTGCTCGGGAGTCGGGAGAAGCAGCAGCGCCGCAGCGGAGATTGTTTTCTGTGGAGCGCGCGCGCGGTGGGGTTGGGTGGCGGCGGTGGACCGGGGCCGGAGGAAACGACGAAATCTCCCAGTTTTTCTCGCGTTCCCGGGCTTGTTTCCTAGCGGAAAAGCCTGCGTCGTCCGCGTGTGAAAGACGCCGGACCGTTGAAAGGTCGGTCTACTTGTTTACCACGAGGATAATCTCGTCTTCTCCATGTGTGCGGACTGCGGATACTTGGCGACACTGGTTCTCCTAGTAGCTCGACTACTGTTTATTATTGCAAACAGTTAAGTTAAGGATTAATTTTGTGTTTTTTCTATCATATTTATCTATACTACTGTATAATTCTTTAATCTTTATTAAAGCGTCTAGTTTTCCGTATCATCAGTCCGCTTCATCCCGGCATGTATGGCGTCCCCGCGCAAAACCATTCCACCACAACCGTCGCCCGGCTGCCCCAAGGAAAAAGAAAAAAGAAAAAAGAAGAAAAAGAAAATTGTATTTATATTTTGGTCTTTTAATTTATGTATTTTGCACGGATGTACGAATTTTGTGTAAAACCCTTAGATTTCTGAAAAATCATACAGAAACATGAATTTTATGAAAAACCCTATTATAAAATAAGGTTTTGTTGCAAAATACAAGCTAATCATCTATCTTATAATAAATCTTAGTCATTTATTTGTCATCATTCCTCATCAATCAACAATAATCTCTTCTTTAGATCCTCTAACTAATCCTCTAATTTCTTACCTCTAATCTCGCTGATCTCCTTCCACACATAAAATGGCGTCATGCACCTCTCCCCAGCCTAGCGCACCTGCCTAGTATTCATTAATCTGAATAGTTTCATATATATCATTTTATCTTGAGTGATATCGTAATAAAAGGTTATCTTGAGAGTAATAAATTATTAATGTTATCTGTCAAAGAGTCACAACCCTGCTTTTAATCTTGGATATACGGATTAGATAGTAAAAAAACACCAATTAGTTTGGTTGGCAGCTTGGAATCTCAGGCTAATCGCTTCGAATATGTCAAAATCCTGAACTGTATAATTAATCCAAATAAATATTCTATCCTATTATTTATCCTATTATTCTTTAAAAATAGACAACCTAAAATAAACTCTGCCAGAATCAAGACGCCCCAATCCGAAGTGGCGGAGACCGGGGCTTTCTTCACCCAAGAATTTTTTTCATCAATACTTAAGTACTTAGGCCTTTTTGGGAGCTTATGGCTGGCTAGATATTTCTAGTATCTAGAAACTCTCTCAAACAGTATCTCGGGTAGCTCAGATTTTTGAAATCTGCAGAGCAGTTAGTCTCTCCAAGACTAGTAGCTAATAAGCCGGCTAACCCCAACTTCTCTAGATTCTGCAGATTTTTATTTACCCACTATATCACTGAATAAAACTCACCCACTCAACAGCTAGCCACTCCAACCAGCCAGCTAGATACTCGGACTAGCTGATTCTGAGAATCTACGGCTCCCCAAACAGGCCTTAATTACATGATCAGCTAAGAACTTATTGTGTGTTGGGCTGTTGGCCCCTTGCATGCATAATTTGTCGAGAGCTGGCCCGGGTGATTGGTGACTCAATCAATTAAAACGGTTTTTAGGTGTACGTGGCGTTGGGTACGCTGCTAAGTGATGATTGGGTTGACATTTTGACAATCAAGTTATCATTAGCTAGCCTTCATGCTCGCAGGCTCAAGGAGCGCCTTCACCAAAGATCAATCTCTACGACATACTCAAAAACTTAGTCTCAATATCATTTGTTAGCGGATTTTCAACAAAGTTTAATGTCTAAATTATACAATTTATATCACCGATAGATAGATTTAACCGGTCATATCTCTTATCTCTCTCGTACGACCAATTGATTTAACCAGTATAGATGAAGAACTAGAGTATGTTTTTTTAGCTAGAAACAGGAAGAATATTTTAATAAGTAGGTTCTGTTTGGGAGGGTCCACTCTATCATTATTAGCTTTACTCTAAAACACCATGATAGAGTTGACCTAATAGTTTTACAATTTGATTACGTGTAACACCTATTTAGCAGCTCTAACATTTTGTACGGTGGATACTCAACTCTACGGAGTTGTCTGTTTCCACGAAGCTATAGAGTTAAGGTATTTGGGCATCCTACTCCACAATAGAGTTGGAAGCTAGAACTCTTCCAAATAGACCCTATTAGATGAAAGAGTTGTTAATGATATAGTCAGATCTAATATCACTAAAAATAGGAATGAACAATTCTCAAACATGCTCTAAATCTAGCACTTAGTCTGTATGTATCCCAATTTTCAAGTGGTTGTAACAATTTAATATTCTATTCGACTCATAATATTATAACCTAAACTAGATTTGAACATGGCCACTAAGAGAGGCGGTGCTAGATGGCACGAGCTGTGCTATTTGGCGTGGGGCAGCTCGACACCGACGACACGACCAGCTATGGTGCTACTAACACCATTGGATGTGCCTCCAAGTGACTTCAATCCAAATACAAAGAAGGTCCTCTCATAGGGATGAGAACGATAACTACCATCACGATTCAACATGTCACCATCGTATATGTTTCGGAGAAAAATTAGAACACTTACAATGTTGAAACAAGGAGTAGTGATAAGTGAATTTTTTCGCTTAGTACTGGTTCTATACAATGAGAGAATAGTACTAAGCAAACTAAGGTAAATTATGAGTTCTATGTATGAATATTAATTCTATAGATTAAATAATACTACATTTTTTAGTTTGCTTAGTACTAAGGTAAATTGGATGAAACATATCTATTTTTATAATTTTTTATGTTGAAAGAGTATCACATCTAGTACTAAGCGTTGTAACATTTAAAAAAAACAATTTTACTTACATATCAATTTAGTACTAACTCAAGACTATTTCACACATCTTAGTTGCTCCTGGGAGGCTGACGTAAGTTGAAGAATCAAAACAATTAATGTTAGGCTATTCACAATGAGGTTTTATGGGGTGTTTCATGGTATTAATTACCATGCTACATCATATTTTTTGCTTACATGACATTCAATTAATGAAGAAAGAAGGAAATAGTGTCATCACCATGACATGGTGCTAACCCGTTTCCAAGATGGATGAAACGAAATGAAACAACCATTTAGGGCTAAATCATTTTATCAGAGAGAGGGTATTTCATGAGATCTAGTTGCATTTAATTACACTGGTTAACCTAGGAAATAATGAAATGAAACTCTCCACTAAGAGATGATATTTCATTCAGTTATAAAGCTGACATGACATTTAAAAAACAGTGCTGTGAAACCCACTATTATGAATAACCTTATTATATTATCGTATACTACTCTCCAATAGAAAAATAAAATAAAATATCCGTGTCGTCCGCTTCCGGCTTCCCCAATGGAGAGACGGACGCAACCCATCCCGCGACCTCAATCACCCTAGTGTAGTTTACAACTACAATACAGTGAGACAGCGAGAGGGAAGAATCTAATCATAATCACACTCCATCTCCGAATAGAAATCATCTAAAAAAAGCGAGGAGGAGAAGAAACCCTTCGACCTTCGTCCTCGTCGGCTTGCTCGGCAGCAGCGAGAAGACGAGGAGCAGCCGCGGGAGCAGAGGAGGGGGGGTTTTGGAGAGGGAGTTTGAGGAGGAGGGATGCAGCGGCGGCGGGCGCAGACGTGGGCGGGAGTGGGGAAGACGGCGCAGGCGGCGGCGGCGCACGCGGCGCTCTTCTGCTTCACGCTCCTCCTCGCGCTCAAGGTCGACGGCCGCACCTCCTACTCCTGGTGGTACGTCTCTGTGCTTTTCTAAGGTCTAAACCCTAGCAGGCTAGCACCGGTCCTCTTTCCCCGAACCGCCGGCCGCTCCGATCTGGCTGATTGGGCTGGTCACTGGTTCCTGCGAGTTGGGGTGTGGAATTACTGGCTTGGCGTAGTTTTTTTGGGGGTTCCCTGGTGTACGCAGATTTGGTTTGAGGGGGAATCGGGCGAGTCCCGTTCTCGCTTTGCGTGCGGTTGAGAGTCGTCGCCCACTTGTAGTGGACTATTTTCTCCACGGAATTATTCAACTCTTCCGTTTCGTTCCGACAATGATGAGTTGATGTACTGCTTCGGATTAGTGCTTAGCTGATGCTGGCCGGTGTTCCAGGTTTATGATTGTACAGGAGGTTATTGTGCATTTCCTGCCGAGTGTTGCACTTTGAGGTCTCGTCCACATTTGGTTACATATTCAATTAGTACGTTTTCACTAGAATGAGGATATCGGATAGCAGATATCAGATTTTCGAGACATCACTAGTCAGTGTACGACAGTGACAAAGCTAATACTAAATGTGAATTGTGCTATTTCTCTTATGCAGGGTTATATTCGTTCCTCTATGGCTATTTCATGGTATTGTTGCCCGTGGAAGGTTTTCAATGCCAGCACCATCCCTGCCTCATGGCCGTCATGTAAGACTTGATACTGATTTCTCTAGTTAATTACAATGTAAGAAAATGTTGCTTGCTTATCGCCCATTTTGATCCGACGGATTTCTATCTTATGCAGTGGGCACCTTGCCATTCCATTGTTGCGGCACCATTGCTTATTGCTTTTGAGCTGCTGCTTTGCATATATCTTGAAAGTTTGAGAGGTAGGTTCTGATGTTATTTAGATAAGATAAGCTTTGGCATACTGAATTTCCTGTAACTGCTTACATCTTTTTTCCTTTTTCCCCAGTTAGAAATCATCCAACTGTTGATTTGAAGATTGTATTCCTTCCTCTGCTGGCATTTGAAGTTATTATTCTTGTGGACAATTTTAGGTAATGAATCTAAGCAAATATTCTGGATGTTTTTAATAGTGGTATCAGTAAATATACAAATGCACTACCCATTTGTCATCTACAAAACATGTATGCGGCCAAAATCTTGTGTACCCGTGTCGGATACTCTTGGCCCGAATACATATCTGACATGTATCCCCTATTTTTGCATTATTAAAAAAATTGGATACCCTCTCGGATACGTATTCGGATTCCTTTGGCCAGCTCCCAGATCGCAGCTTTGCACATGGCCACACCTCGCCGCCGGCGTGCTTGAGATCAGCCGTCGCCAGCTTGCCGAGCTTCATATCCGCCGTCGTCGGCTCACTGAGCTTCAGATCTGGCGCTGCTAGCTCGCTGAACTTTAGATCCAGCTCACCAAGCTTGGTGTGAGCAGTTCAGACATCGCCTCACTCATCAGACTGAAGTGGCTAGGTGAGTTAACCCCCTTGACTCACCTCACCCCCTCGACGGTGGCGACTTGCAAGGTTCTTGCTGATGGTGGGAGTGGTGGAGCAACAAGTGGGCGATGCGACGACAACAATGATGAGGTGCAGTAGGTGGGTGAGGTGGTGGTGACAAGGAGCCCGTGGTTCAGTCGGTGGCTCGGTGCAGCATCTCGATTGATGGCGGGCACCATGATGGTAGCATGGACTTGATAGGCCACTGGTAGCAATAGCACACCCGTTGGGTATATATAAGCAGCTCGCTCGCCAGCATAGTCTAATCACTTTATTAGATTATGTGATATTTTTATAAGCATCGGTTAATTTCAGTATATGTATTATATATAAGCGATTCACCGTATCATTTTTTTGGAAAATGATGTATTGAAGTATGACGTATCTGTATTTGTATCCAGGTAACATAGTTTGGCATGAATATATATGCCTTACAGTTTTATCTGCTTGTGTATTCCACAACATTTAAACCCAGTGTTCACCTAGTCACTAGTCGTTAGTCAGCCAATGACCGACTGACTAATGATTAGGCCAACTAGTTGATGGCTCCAAAATGACCAGATTTAAATTTTTGCAGATAAGTAACTAGCTATTTTTGGTCTTTTACATGTTTCATAGTTTATGTTGAAACTATTGAAATAATGAAACTGAAATTTGACTTTTCTATGACATCATCATCAAACTTCCTAGAATCCTAGGTGTTAATATTTCCTGTGCCTGCCATGGTTTCTTTCTCTTCTTTTAAATGTCTCCAAAAATAAAGGCAAATGATGGCTTCATGTCTCCTCTATCCATTCAAAGTACTTCGACTAATTTCTATCTCATTTGGCTCCTTTGGGCCAAAAAAACTTACACCTACACTAATTTCTACCTCCTAGTGGGTCCATCTAGTTGACTAATCACTGACTAGAACTGACTGATTAAGACCAACTAGGACGATTTTTACTAACTAGTTTGTAAAACTGACTAGCCCACCAACTAGCCCTAATTTGGGTAATTTGGTGCCGACTAGCGACTAGTTGGCTAGCTAGGCGAACATTGCTTAAACCCTGAATTTAACTATTTTATTTTCTAAGATTGTTTTTACTAGGTAGCTAGCACTTACAAAAGCTATCATGAACTCACAATAAGTCCTGCATATCATGTGACATTTACAAAATGTATATTTTTAGCCTATTTTTCGATATATCTGGAATTGCAGTAAGATAACCTGCCTTATTGCTGAATGTGGGGAGTGCCCAACCAAAGAAGCTGACCCATTTTGGATTACAAGTTATTTGCCAACCAAAAGAATTTACTTTTGCCCCTCTCCTCAAAAGAATATTCGAAGATACCCAATGCTTCTTTTATTTTGTATTTTGATTATAACACATAGCCTTGGGCGACTATATTGAATGCTGTTTAAAAATGTTTATTTGAAGTATGTTGTTTATTGTTGCAAACTGCTTAATTCTGGCTCAATGATCTCATATAATTTTTGTTTGTTGCAAATTAAATTTATAGTAATAGTTAGACTTGGACAATTTGGTACACAGTCTAGCATTAAGTGCTTGCCTACTATTGTTTATTTGATATCAGGTTGAAATCATATCAATTCTCAATTACAAAGATACTTAAGTCCATCGTTGATTTTATCTGTATTCTGTATGACAATTTATTTGCTAGTTGCTACATAATAATAAAATGGTGGCAGTCTACCTGAAGTTAATTTGGCCAAGGATTCCCAGAATCCCAGATATGGGGTTTTAAAACAAATTTGTAAAAAACTGAAAACCAAAATGTTGTCTACTTGTCTTACTGTAATACACTAATTGTGATATAGCTAATTTGGATGTTAACCTGTATTTTTTCTTGTTCAGAATGTGTAGAGCTTTAATGCCAGGAGACGAAGAAAGTATGAGTGATGAAGCTATTTGGGAGACACTTCCTGTGAGTTTACAATACTAGTAACTAGGGGTTCTTGTTTTTTAAAAGAAAATTTCTTAACTAACTTCAATTACAGTTCAACTTTTATATTCTAGAAAGTAACCATACTTTGTAGTTTGTATTTAATCACTTTCGCATCTTGTTAGAAAGAAATACAATATGACTTTTAAATATGATGGTAACAAATTAAGAGATGAACATGCAACAACATGCCTTTTTGTTGTCCATCGGTAGTGGAATACTGCATGGAATAATCATAATGTGATGATGTACAAAAGTTCAGCTGCAAGGTTGAAAGTAGAAGAACAAAACATTCAATAGATATGCTTTTTCTTTTCACATTATGGAGCATATATGTTTCTATAGGGCCAGATTAGTTAGTGATTTCTTAAGTTCCTCACAATAAAAGATGTACAATGGACAAAATATCAATTCACTGACATAATAAAGTAAAATTTATTCAAATCTTAAGAGTAAACATCTAACACGGATTGCAGTTATTGAATTATCTTTGGATCATTTCATTCTACCTGATACTCTATTTGGTATAGCAGAATGTACTACTTTCCATTGTAATATTTCATATCAATGTATTATGTATAGTTGATGAATTGATACCATTTGTGATTTGTGTGGTTCTTTTATAAGCTATATATGTTCTCATATTTCTTATTGTGATGAATTCTATAGTAATGTAAGTGTGCACTGTCCATTTCATCTTATATAACATCTTCTATTTGCTATCAGCACTTTTGGGTTGCAATTTCCATGGTGTTTCTTATAGCTGCCACAACTTTCACACTTCTGAAACTGTCTGGTAAAGCATCCTGAATTGCTTTATTGTTTTAGGCATGCTCTTCCTTATTATAGGGGCCTTAATATACAGTAAAAGAATAGCATGTCCCTTCTGTTATGCTCTTTGAATCGCTATCGAGTTGAAAAGCTTGCTTCCGCGCAATTAGCTAATATTTTTGACTGTTTGCTAATGCTCCATAGTAGGAATGGGACGTGCTTTCTTGAAATTCAGTTTATTATTTACTACAATGACTAGGCACTGCAACATTATCTGATAGTGATTAGGACATTAGGTAGTTGGAAATGAGACCACAGTTACTGAAATAAGATTAAACTGTTGGCTAACCATAAAAACCCTTAGAATATTACATTCAGCGGACTGGTTTTGAAAGCCAGGCAGTTTTCTACTAGAGAGATTTACTATTTTAGCACTCTAAAGACGTGACTTTGTTATAATAGCATTTGGACCCATTTTCATTGACTCAGACGGTCCTACATGTCAGCCTCAAGAAGTGTTATTATAACAAAGTGCACATCTTTAGAGTGCCAAAATAGTAAATCTTTCTTTCTACTATGGGAAAATGGCTGGTTGTTTCACTTGTACTGGAGGTTTCAATTGATGCCAATTTAAAGCATAGTTATGCACTGTTTAAAAATATCTAAAGGATCCACTCAAGGGAAATATAATATTGGCACCGGCAGAAAAATATTTGTAGGGTTCACATGATGGGAGGAGCCACCATCTGCTTTCCATTGACTTAGTAACATTTTGCCATGGCCTCATTCTAAACAGCGCAATCTCCAAAATCCCAAGTTGAAATCTAAGTCAGCTCACACCCCACACGCATGATACACGGTTCTATTGTGTGTTCTAGAAAGAAAAATCTAAGTCAGCTCCACATTTGACCAGCATTAAGCATGTATAAGACCTGTAGTTCTTCCTGGAAAGCATGCAGCAGCATTTTTTTGTGATTGATTTTCTTCCATGATGTCTGATTTGGTGATCCATTACAGTTCTGGGTTGCTGTAGTTATTAGGGCCTACTTTATCTGCATCCTGTGAACTTTTAAGTGCTGCCTTTTTAAATCATATAATTTTTTTAGTTCAATGCAATAAGAACATCCTAGTTACATCTTAGGTTGTGCAGGATTAATGTTTTATGATATTGCCTTATTTGCATACAGGTGATGTTGGTGCTTTAGGGTGGTGGGATTTGTTTATAAATTACGGGTGAGAGTGTGAGACTAGTCCTAATAGCTTTCTTCTTTTTGTATGAGTCTAATCCAGCACCCTTTCTGTACAGAATTGCGGAGTGTTTCGCATTTCTTGTTTGTACAAGATGGTTCAATCCCATGATTCATAGATCTAATCGTGGGGAGGCTAGCTCATCATCATCAGCAATTAGATACCGTGATTGGGAGAGTGGTCTTCTTCTCCCATCACTAGAAGATCATGAACAAGAAAGGCTCTGTGGTCTTCCTGACATAGGAGGTCATGTGATGAAAATACCTCTGGTGGTTTTCCAAGTCTTGCTTTGTATGCGGTTGGAGGTACATGCCATTCAAATCATATATCTCTATTAGGTTACATGTGGCTGATAAACTGGACACATGCACCGCAGCACCAGTAGACCTAGACATTAGAATATTAGATAGGTGGACATATTCCAGGAATGATAGCATTTTTTGTGTACAAATTTACAAAACACACTATTAAAAACATTTGGAAAACAAGAATTTTGTATCAAACGATTCCACTGAAATAGGGCCACTGAAATTGTTTGTCATGAGCTGGATCATCATAGGCTTCAAAATCTCATTACTAGTAGCCATTGCCTTTCTTGATATTAGCAGTTTAATTTCTCTTATTTTGCAGGGTACACCACCTAGCGCGCAGTATATTCCTATATTTGCACTGTTCTCCCCGCTGTTTATTTTACAAGGCGCTGGTGTCCTTTTCTCTCTGGCAAGATTGGTGGAGAAGGTTGTTCTGCTATTGTGTAATGGACCAATTAGTCCAGATTACCTTTCAGTTTCATCAAAAGTTCGCGATTGCTTTGCTTTTCTTCATCGTGGTTCAAGGTACTATTTGATAACTACCATGTGCTAGTTTTCTATATTTTGCATGACCATCAGACCGTACAGTAATATTTAATCCTTATTCTTGTGTGTAATGATTTTCTGTACCACAGGCTTCTCGGTTGGTGGTCTATTGATGAAGGCAGCAAAGAAGAGCAAGCCCGGTTGTTTTATACTGAATCCACTGGGTACATCATAGTTGATTTCAACCTTCTCATATTGTTCATTTAGATTCGATTAAGTTTCTCAGATTGTTTCTTTTATGTTTCATGTTCTTTGTGCACCTGCACATCTGCTTTCTATGCTGAATTCCTGCCTGTTTGCCTTTTGGTTGAAGGTACAACACTTTTTGTGGCTATCCACCTGAGGTAGTCAGAAAAATGCCAAAGAAGGATCTGGCAGAAGAGGTTACCTTCTTCTCTCATTTCATTCTATTATTATTTGCATCATTAATATTCTATGCACTCTATTTTATCATAATCATAAAATAACTATGTTACTTATTCTCTTTCAGGTTTGGAGGCTTCAAGCAGCTTTGGGAGAGCAATCGGAAATTACTAAGTGCACCAAGCAGGAATTTGAAAGGCTTCAAAATGTACCCTTTCCTCGCAACTTGTGAAAGCTCATCATTTTTCATAGCATTTTTTTGCTCTTCTGTCCCATAGTTGAATGGTGTTCGCTCTTTCTTCATACCCTGTGTGTATGACAACCGGGTTTAAGGATCATTTATCATACACTCGTATGGAGCAAAAGAGCAAATGTCACTAACTAATGTATGACATGAGAGCAAATCTTCCTTTTTCAAAACAGTAAACTGGTGGAAATACATCCTTAAACATGCATGGGTGTTAGATTCATTGACTTGAGGACATGACATTTGTGTCCTCGGCTTTAACAAGTGATCAAATAAGTCTGAGTGGTCCAAATTTAAGGAACTAAGTGATATAGTCTTGAAATTTTGAATAAGCTACAAGTTTAGGAACCAAGAAATATTGAATTCAAAAGGTTATGAATCCAGTGGAACATCTGTACAACTATAATAACCGACATTGCATTTAGCCTTTTATGTTATTACTACTACTATAATTATTATATGTTTTATTCTGAGTTTTATTTAACAATCTATCTCGAATGTCATTACAACTTTATGGAAGTAACTGAACATGCCTGTGGATAGCAACAGTAACCTACCATAGTGGGAGAGCACTGATAATTGTCTGTTGGTTAACTCACCATCTCTTTTCCTCTGTTGACTAAACTCTTTTTCTCGTTTCAGGAGAAGGTTCTTTGTAGGATTTGCTACGAGGGAGAGATATGTATGGTCATACTTCCATGCCGGCACAGAACTTTATGCAAGTATGTTGGTTCACTTGTTTAGCCACTTTGGATGCTCTTCTCATCAGGCATTAACGTTGAACCTGTCATCATATGAAGCTTATTGGTTTGAAACTGAAATTTTCGTTGTTGATTGTGTGATAGGTCTTGTGCTGACAAGTGCAAGAAATGTCCAATCTGCCGTGTGCCCATTGAAGAACGCATGCCTGTATATGATGTTTAAACTGCGCTAACTCATATGAACCCTACAAATTTGTACATGTTGGTTGTGCGACGTCGTGCACGTAGGCTCAGTCACAACTTTAAGCTGATTGAGGTTTGCACAAGTTCAGAAAGGTTTACCAAATATGGAGGAAATATAAAGTTACATCATGTCTAACCAAAAAGCATGGAAAGGTAGGTGATGAGCATTTTGCTGGTTCCAATTATCTATGTAAGTATGTCACAGGTGGTTTTCACTTTACTTTTTTGTGATCAATAGATGCTCATGTGCCATCGGTAGTTTCTACATTTCTTTTTGTGATCGATAGATGCTCCTGTTAGATTGCATAGCATCTTTGTAAATAAGAACTCTATCGTCTTGCTCGAGTGTAGTGGCCCTTTATTGAGAATTGAAGGAAAAACAAAGCAAATCCCTCTCCTCTGTTTAGCCGGTTGGCCCTCTTGCGCTCCACTTGCAATTATGTTCGATGCAACTTGTATCTTATCGAGCTCGCCGGGGGGGGGGGGGGGGGGGGGGGGTGCATGTGGCCTGTCAGAGAAAGGTTGCCTTGTGCTTGCGTTGAATCTGTGATGACTCATCTGTTCTTGGGAATGCAATATATGCTAAAAGAATATTTCTTTAGCTCTGATTGTGTTTGCCGCTGATGAGTAAAGACTATACGACATGATGCTGTACAATCTTAAAACAAAGAAAATCGATCGAAGAAGTACGACAGTCAAATTACGTGATGTTTCCAGATAAAGAGAATTAAACCAGCTCAACGTCAGAAATTTAGAATAGAGAGGAAGAACTCTGAGCACTGGATAATACCATGCATTTTACGTTCACTGTACCTGTCGAATCTAATGTGTGAACTAATTGTTAGTAGCTGAATTTTAGCCTTAATTTATCCAAACATATCAACTGATTACTAAACTAATTGTTAGCGCATAGGCCAACTAATGGTTAGGCATTAGTCCACAAAAGTGAACTAATGACTCTTAATAGGAGCCATTTACTCTTTATTTAGTTATTAAGGGCGTGTACAACTCCATTTAATATGTGGTCTCTTGAGAGGTCTCTAGGGGGTTAAGTGAAAAAAATAGAAGAGACGGGCTCTTCACGAAGAGCCCGTCTCTACACGATTCTCCATACGCATTGTCTCTTAGCTGCATTTATGATTCAGAGGCTTAGGGTTGTACCATGCAGTTTCTTTATTGTCTCTTGTACTTTAAAAACCGTTCCGTCGTCTCATGATTGTACATTCCCTTAGTCGTATTCAAACGTATGTGAATTAATTATTAGTCAACTAATTATTAACTAGCTAATAATTAGTTCTAATTAACAATTAGTTTTAGTTCATGAAACGAGCCCTTAATCAAAGCGAAGCGTCATTGCCAGTGACTTTCTTTTTATCCCGAAAACTCCCTGGTAAGCTGTACTTGACATGATTGATGTCCCGCCACAATTATGCCAATACATGCCTAAACATGTCAAGGCCCTGTAGTTCAAGTACACTAAGTTGATTCAAGCGGAATATAAAAATTGCCATATTATATTAGTATTGAAGTACAAGAAAGGAAAAAATAAAAGAAAATCGAGCTACTAACTAACAACTAACAGTCCACTGATGCATGAGTTTCTATAAACTTTGTGAAATGATATGATTGGTTACACATTAAATATATAGTATATAAGTAGACTATTAGATAACTATATATATAATGATACCACTAACTAGATCATTAGCACTGCTCTGACGAAAAAAACCTGGTAACTGATGGCGTGAATCTGAATCACAGACGTACACTTCGCATTTTCCAATGTAGTTTTGGATTAGAAAAGTGCGATAAAATCTTTCCCAACTAGACGGCTAGACCCCGGCCGGCCCCCCTCTGCCTCCCTTGCTGTCTTGCTGCCGATGCCGAGCGGCGTTGCCCTGTTTGTGAATAGCGACGCTTGTAGTTTACAACATGGAAATCGCTGTTCATCCCCTGTTGATCACTCCCCCTCACGTTATCACACTGTTTTCTTCCTTCTCTTTTCTTCGCCTGTCCCTTCCGCATTACGAGGCCGGCTACGACGACGACGACTACGACATTGCTCGTGCTGAACCAGCTGCTCCTGCTAGCTAGCTTAGCTATAGCCTCACTGCCTCAGTGAGACGGATGCATTGTTGGGGTAGCCGTGTAGCTAGTAGCTACTACCCTGAGCCTGAAGTGACGTTGTGAGTAGGCAGGCAGCAGGCAGGCACTACTGCTTTGTCAGCTGGGTGATGTGTTGCGGGTATTGCCTTTGCCTCTCGATCGATGGAGGACGAGACGTCAAAGACCAGTGCTCTCGATCGCTCGCTTCTACGATGAGGATCTCGGATGATCTATTTATCTGTAGAGGGGTCAGCAGAAGTGGTCATCAGTCTGGATAAGCACAGCCACAGTACAAGCATGAGGTATTCGTCTCCTTTTTACGACATACTATGTGCTTGCTCAATGGAGGCAGAATTAATCAATTAATCCGTCTCGATGTGATCTCCAGAGGGCGCCCGGAACATTGACGGCCGGTGTGATGAAAAAATTTGACAGTGTGGATAAACTACTCCGTATGTAGGAAGAATGGCCGGCCGGGTCCGGGCACAAGGTTGGTAGTTGGTAGTTGGTAGTTGGTAGTGGCACTATACATTTAAAGGTCGTACGTATTTGCGCCAATATGGAGCAGTACCACGTACGAACTGCCTGATTTGTGCGCGCGTCTGCCCGGCGGAACGCGCGGGATCGGCCGCGCGCGGTCACCGGCACGGGGGCGATCTCGCTGCAGATGGCCGGATGGGACGTGCCACAGTACTCACACCGACGGGCGACCGGCGACGCACGCGGCGCGGAGGAGGAGAGATCGAGGCGTGGCGACGCTGCTGCATGCGCGCGCTCTTGGACAGAGACCCGTCGCCGGCGTGCCGGCCGGGCCCGGGGCCCTCCGGCTCTGTGCGCTGCTCCGGCGGCGGCTGCGGCGTGGGAGAGATACGGTGGCATCATCGATCGATGATATCTATAAAGCAGGGTGCCTTAAAAAAATGTGTATTTTGTTTACAATTATAACAGCCGAGTCAATAAAAATTAGTTTGGATGTCAAATATATATCAAATATATGAAAACTACTTCGGAAAAGATTGGACCGGAGTTCAACAATAAAATGGTAAGGAGCCCTGAGTATAAATATCCCGATCGAAAGGACTCAAAGTCCAAAACAACGGCTCATCCACATTATCAATGGCAATAACTTACGAACGTAAATATCAGTCTTGAATATAAATTAGGGAAAATTACTCACATGCCATTATAATTTTCAGAAATTGCCTATATGCCACTGTCAGTGACTGTGGCGGCCCCCATATGTCAGTGACACATCGATGGCATATTGGCAAACCGCAAAAATTGTAATGGCACGGAAAAAATTAACCCAAATTAAGATAAATGACAATAACTTTTACTTAAAAATTACTCACATGCCATTATAATTTTCAGAAATTGCCTACATATCACTGTCAGTGACTGTGGCGGCCCCCATCTGGCAGTGACACAACGATGGCATTTTGGCAAACCGTAAAAATCGTAATGGCACAAAAAAAATTAACCCATAACTTAAAGACGTAATTGACAGTTTTGAATATAAATTAAGATAGTGAATAATGTTGTATTTATTAGCTCATGATCCCTAATGATTTAACCATTGTAAAGAGAATTGATTGGGTAGTTAAAACTTAAATGGTAACTTTCCAACCCTTATGATATATAAAGAGATCAGGATACCTCTCATAGGCTAAGCTTATACAAAAACACAAGCTTTTATACATATGAAACCTTTACATTCATGCTCTTGAGTGTATACTCTACATACAAAATTATGATTATTATCTTTTAAGAGGTCTGAATCTGTCTAAATTTGTTTGTTTTTTATTCTCTAAAATAACTATAGAATCACAAACATAGAAAACTCGATAACTTTACACCTGATCATAAGTACGATGCTACAAAGGATTGATAGTTATAACCTGTCATAGATGACATTTTTAGCTTTAAAAAATATTTTATTTACAAGCTAGTTGCATGTATGCTAGCCATGCTGTGTATACACAAATCAAATATTTCACATTTAGAATAACAATACATATATTTCACATTCTTAACAATACATATATTTCATATTTTGAACAACAAATACATTTCACATTCTTCCAGAGACATTCTAAGTCAAATATCAATATTTATTTGAGGCCTTAAAAGTGATCTAATGCCACACAACTAGCCAGGGCGTGCATACATTGGTAACTGCCAAGCAAGCTAGCTGCTAGCCTGCACTAGTGTTTTTGTACTTCCTCCATTTTAAAATTAAGGGTTTTACTCTTTAAAGACGTATTAAAGAGATATAAAAAACTATTATTGATATAAAAAATTACGCCTACAAGTTTAAATAGCTTCAAAGGGCTAGCTAAAAGAAAATGATTAAGTTCGTACTGGTTCAGGCCATCCGAAGGACTTCTAATTTGAAGTGTATTCTTTGACTGAATTCTGGGTACCCGTTACAGTAGAAAAGACGAATATTTATAAACAAAAATACAATAGGAAATTACTATTCTTCCGTCTAGTTACAACTATCATTGTTGATTTTATTTACAAAATTTCGTAAAGGCAAAATAGTAAAATAGTGTGTGAATCAGCTGTAAAGCGAACGTCTTGTCTCGAATTGCGGTGCGCCTTCGGGAGGAAGTCTCCACAAAACTAAGGGATCCTTCATAATCCTTTGAGTGTCTAGGGGCTTCGGGGCATTCTTACGATAGTCTCCAGGGACTATGTTGAGAGGCTCCGAACCTACAGTATCTAAGTATCCTTTAAAGTTTCCTTAGGCTTTGAAGTGTCTTTCGATACAATTCGTTTAATCGTAAGAGATTATTTTTTCCAAACACCTATAATACTTTTCTTACGGTGAGCTAGTGCATACGACTCCAAAAGTAGTTCGGTGACTTAATGAATTAAGTCCAAAAATAATATAAGTACTTTTGTATATAAAAATATGATTTTACTAGTACTAAATCTTATATTTAAGATAAATTTTAAAATTAAAAGCACTGTATTTTCGGATAGAATTTGGGACGGAGGGAAACAGTTGTTATGGCTCCATAGTACACCATGGAAACGACCTTTGCTATTTAATAAAAACCATATTGTTTGTCCTAGCTCATCCACTCACTCCATCCAAAGCCAAGTATCTCTGCAGCCTTTTTCACATGAAGCTCCTATTCATTTCCTCGACAACACAAGCAAGCAAGGAAGGCAACATCACCTCACCCTCGCCCTCGTCCTCCCCTCTTCAGAGCGAGAGAGAGAGAGAAAAGCCATGGATGATGATGCTAGGAGAGGGAAGAGAGGGAGAGCGAGAGGCTAGAGGGCCGGGATCGATGCTGTATTCGGAGTAATTGCCAATTAGCCGCTTCATTCCTGTGTGGAATCTGGATGAGCTAGAGAGCCGGCGAACTGCAGGTAATAGCTACTAGCTGCTTCCTTCTCCTCCCGTTGGCGCCAGATCGTGCCTCGTTTGAGCAGCGGTGTTGGGTTTTCGATCTCCTGTCGAAGTTCGTTCGTGGCGTTCGATCTGTCGAGAGAGATCAGCCACGAGCCATACCATTCATGTTTTCCTTGTTGATTTTTAATTAGACGAAGTACAGAGAAACCTCCGTGTGTTGATTTCCCCCTTGGCGATCTCAGAGGTCAGAGCTAGCGACACCTAGCTAGCAGGATAAGAGAGGGATAAGCATTGATGGGTCAAATCAAGATCAGCTCGCATCATGCAAGAAAGTTTGCCTTGACCAATCCGGTTCTCAGGTAGTACGTGCATGTCATGAGGTCGCGTTTCTGCTAGCTAACCAATATTCATCTTGCGTTATTGCTGTGCATATTGTCGCTGCTTGGTTGCATTTTGGAGGTAAGCTAAAGCTAGCTAGTGATGCTCTCCGGCCACACTACTGTTTTTACTCCATATTTTTCGAATTATATATATATATATATGATATGATGCAGACTAAATCTGAACAGGGACGACTTTAATCCGATCTGGGATTTTAAATCTAGTGTATGGATTTTTATTTCAGACACAATGCATATTATCAAATAGGTTTTGCTCCATCTCAATTTCCTTTCATTGTGCTAATGAATTTAGCTAGCTCTTGGTATTCCAAGATTTTTTTCTTTAATTAATCCAACACAAAAATTGGTGAAAGGGTAACTTTTCCCGGAATAGAATCCACACAGTATTAATTGTTGGTTAAGTTACTCACTCACTCGCATTTTGTGTGTTGAAGATTTGAATTCATCCTAAATAATCATATATATGTAAATAATTGTAGTGCATTCATTACTGTTCAAATAGTCCTATCGAGTACCGATACATTAGTAGTATCACTGCCATCCTCCTAATCAATACATATATCTGACATTTTCAATGCTATTGCTTGATTCATATGCATCAACCTCTACTTGAGCTATAAGGACATGTACAACTATGAGACGACGAAACGGTTTTCAAAGTACAAGAGACAACAAAGAAATTGCATGGTACAACTCTAAGTCTCTGAATTATAAATGCAGCTAAGAGATACTGCGTATGGAGAATCGTGTAGAGACGGGCTCTTCGCGAAGAGCCCGTCTCTTGTATTTTTTTCACTTAACCCCTTAGAGACCTCTTAAGAGACCACATATTAAATGAGGTTGTACACGCCCTAAACTGCTAGGTTCACGTACAGTTTTGTGCCCTGCCTTAATATTGTTTTCTAATATAGCTGTTATTATTTCTAGTGTAATCCAAAACGAGATCTTGATGATTAATAAATTGGCAGAAAAAAAATACTGGCAATCAAGGTGTTACATGACAAGATGGAGGTCACTCTTGAATACTACCATTACCTATTCGCTGCCAATTAACTGTAAAATAAAACAAGATGCAGTGCATAACATCTCATGTCCTCTCTATTCAAGATCCATTCTAAGCATTGATATATGTGCTTCAATATTTTAGTTCCAAACTTTGAATTCTTTGGTTTTTCTTCTCTCATTCAAGTCTTTGTGTCATCTCAATTATGCTTTTTTTTTCTAAATATCACAGAGCTTTTCTTGGAACTGATTGACCATGTGTGTGTGTATGGACAATTAGATTTTTTAGGACCTCTTTGGGAGGTATTGAGTGTGTTATATATACCTTACAGTGTTCATCATGAGGTATGCTACTGTTGAGAAGCATATATCTCTTGGTTAACACTAGAAATATACATGTACCTCACAAATTAATACTCCACTTACGAAGAAGGACCTGGCCGGCACCCAAACTCCTTAATTCCAAGCATGGTTTCTTTCCAAGATCACTAGATCAGCAAATTTAATATCAAGCAAGATAGCCATTTCCAATCAGTTTTTTTGTGGGGGTGGGGTGAGGGGGTGAGGACATATGCATTATAATTTTTGTTTTGATTTGTATGTTAGGTAATCGATCAGCTGGTTTGATAGGAAAGAAAAACTCTGACGAGTTTTGGCATGCATATGGACTTTAGTGTATGTATGATTTTTTGTCAGTTTAGATGGTGCAGTGAGAGGTTAGGCAAGCCAGCAGAACCAAAAGTTTCCAACTTAAAACTGAAATGAATCTGTGAAGGAACAATGGAGCCAAGTAGGAGCAACCCAGATAATTGATATATGTGAAATCTATTTTGTCCATATTGATCCCTTTGGTATATATGACCTAAAGATAAGTGGGATTCTATAACATAATCCAGGTCTGTTTGGACATATGTATGTAGCTTCGATCAATCCTTAGTATATACGTTCCTTGCTAGTGTACGTGTAAGATAATTAGGCCATCAATTTCATTTGGATTTTATTATTGCAAAATCCTAAATACATAGGACAAGGTATATATAAGCAAGTAAGTCCGAATGGGCGGACAAGTTGGCGTGTTGTGTGCAATACAGATGCTAAGCGAATAGAGAGAACCTTTCCAGTTTTATTAATGCCTTAAAGTAGTGAGCTCCTTGAATCAACATTAAGCTAGCACATGTAAAGGAATTTACAGGTGTTAATCTTTTACTTGCGTGTTAAAGAAATATATATCTAATAGATTTTTCAAACAGTGTCCAAACAGATTGAATGCAGCAATAATGCTGAATTTACAACTGGTAAAGGTTATAACTATTATTTCATCAAATCACTGAATAAATTTGTAAACTGCTAGCTACTTTTTTTTTCTCCTTGAGTATATATGTTACTTGTGTACGGCTCCTCCTGAAGCCTCATAATCCATCCCACATTTATTTGTTGGGGACGAACTGTGTATGGATTGATATGCTTTCATTGTGTGGTCAAATTTTGTGCCATTTTATTTGATGTCAAACTTGCACACTAACCAAAACATGTGGTCAAATTTTGGTACATGCAGGTTGGAATAATAGTAGGTTTACATTGGATAAAATCCAAATTCATCAATCATATATAACAGGTTAGGTACATTTTTGATCAAAATCTTTGTAAAAGCAATGCATGTCTACCAAAAAAGCCTACGTTCAGTGGGTCAAATTTTGTACAGCTGGTTGGAATGGCTTGCAAGGGTCAAAAGCCAAGTCCATCGATTATATGTATCAGGTCAGATACATTATATTGTTGAGAAAAGTATGGTTATATTTTCACCGGGTAATTTAACTTCATGCTTAATTTGCTAGCTTTTTGTCTGCGTTTGACTTGATTATCTTATTATCAAGTGGGAGGGGGTGCCCCTAATTGAAGCTATTGCAAACTCAAACTCTATGACTGTGTTCATCATAGATGCAAAAGCTAGCTGGGATATGATATAATCATTTTCCTTGTGTAAAAACTCGGGCACGGCTGTCACATAAATTGCAAGCGGTCTTCTGGCGGATTTCTCGCTCTGCTCAACAGCTCTGTTCTCATGCTACATTGAGCGCACATAAACCGCGCGCCCTTGTATTCGATGTCGTTCTTTATATTAGTTTTCTGCCTGCAAATGGTTTGGAGATTCAAGATCCTGCATGCATGCTTCAGGGAATAATAATAATTTTCCTGTGGGTTGCAGTTATGGCATATATATTTACACATACGATACGATGTTTAGGGATTAATTAACAGCACGATGCATGGCTTGGTTAACACTACTTTGAAGTAGATTGATTTATACCGCATGACTTTACTAATATTCTATGTCAAGACGTCTTTCTACAGGTTTGATCAAGGCGTTTTTTGGGGCGAAACATTCATCAAAGTATCTGATTCTACTGACGGGAAGCTATGGAACGTTCGTAACTGGAGTTGCATGAATATAATATATATAGGCAGATGGCATGTACACACGTCGTCCTTTGATGATATGGAACTCTTACTGCATTTTCTACGATTGGGTTTTGGAACAGTGCAGTCTTGTACCGTACCGTGGCTGTACGTGCAGAAAGCTAGTACGTACTCGGCTCTTCAGATGAGGTACGTACGTATTGACTGTGCGTAGATACAATTGCCTTGGTCTTTTTTACACTAAGTGCTTCAGAATATTGACATGACTAGATACATGTGCACACTGTCTGTCCCTCGTCTTGTTGTAGTACAGCATGTGACCTTAGCTTCGAGACTGTGTGCAGCGGGTGCGTGCTATTAATCGATGTACATTTTTGCGTGCGTGCACGAACAGTGTGATTTGCTGCCCAAACAGTTGGTGCTATATATTGTGGCGAGATGGCCGGCCGGTGATGGATTTTAATTTGTTGGTAATTTTACATTATTTTAACGAGCAATTAATCAATCCTCCGCATGTATGTTGGTGTATATTCCGATCAATTTTAATTTATTAATTTTACATTATTTTAGAAAGAATATCTACTTTTTAAAGATATTTGACAGCTTGCTTTGTTCCTTTAAAAGGGAGTGGTGGAGACAGTGGTCAATCTAGCGGAGAAAGGTATGGAATTTTTTTTTAAAAAAAATCAAATTTGTATGCCGTTTTTAAAAAATTACAAAACTAACAGGTGGTCGGCACTTAAAAGTACAGACTGGATGTCACATCTGCTCTAGTCGGCACTTCAAATGCTGACCGCATGCTATTTTTGCAATTTTTTGAACTTATTACTGCCACAAATTGCTTGGTATATATGCTAATATAACTTGAACGGAGATAATAAAAAAGGACACAGTCTAGCTAACTCATCTGTGAGTACGAGCTAGAGTTGATTATTTGTAATTGATTGATAATTATCTTCTCTTCTCTACACAATGCAATGCGATTAGCTTTTAAAATTTCCTAACATCCATCATATATAGGTGTCAGTCTCAAGCAAATTGGAGCACTTCATTATCTTGGAGGAGGGTATGTAAGACCAACCTTAATAGCTGGCGCGCGTGACCGATCGGCGATGTGCCCTAAATGGCATTAGGGCATAGCGAGCTGAGGTCCAAACATAGGGGCACCTTCTTAGTTTCGCCATAATTCCCCGAAAACAACTATGGCTAAGAGGACTAGTCGAGCATGGTTGCTCATCGACCACGACAAACCAAAGCTACATGGCAAAATAATGGCAAAAGGAGGGCTCTATTGACGCCCTTGACCAACCTTCTTCGAGGGCCCAAGGAACAAGTCGGTGTACTAGGATATATTCTCCTCTTCTCGTTATCTCTATTATTTAACAATTCGATGAGATGATCAAGATTAGAGATGTGGAACTTAAATTCTCGCATGTCGTGTCTGTTATTTCGCTTTTCTGCACCCTCAATCTGCATGTGCATGTGGCCATGCGGAGTACTAGTAAAAGAAGAAAAAAAGCGGAAGTCAAAACCATGCATGTGGACTCTAAATCAATTTGCATATAATACGATTTGCTGTGTTATTGATTTAACTATTAGATAATGTAGATTGTGGGAAAACTGAAAAATGCTTAGATGATGGAGATAATGGGAAGGAGAGAGCAATAGCTAGGCTTAAGCATGTGCTCAGTCAACTAGTTATTTTATATTAAATGCTTGTTGTGTTTGTCATAGAACAACTCACATTTAATCGAGTTCATCTCACATATCAGGTGTGATCAATATCCCCTTTCTCGGACTTCTCAAATGATGATCCTTAAGGTGCCAACAAAATTGGAGGCCGGGGATGTATGAGGTTGACAATACCAACAACATGATAGAATAGCAAGGTGGATAAGATAGATATAATGTTGATGTATGTAGGCATGCAGCAAACAGAACGTTGCAAGCACCATGCAATTTGTGGTAGAGTATATATAACGAGTATAAACTCTGTATATATAAGAAGTGGACGGAGTCTGAACATAGAGAACTATAATCTATAACAAACTTCTCAAAGTTAAAGACACACTAACAGAACATAGAGTTATTGTTCTCAGAGATATATACACTACCGGAAACTCAAAGTTTGCCGAGTCTCCTTTTCTTTGCCGAGCCTAATATCTCGGGCACTCGGCAAAGTATACTTTGCTGAGTGTTATTTAAACTTTGCCGAGTGCAAACCACAGTTCTCTAGTAGTGTAACTTTGATTGTAAGAGTTTCACAATATGTCAACTCTCACTGTCAAACTCTAAAATAATCTGACAAAATTTGCCAACCATATAACATCGACAATATTATGAACAGTCCGCTAGTATAAAAGTCTCGAAAGGGAGGGAGACGACTTCATTCACATGACTCTACAATAATGTCCATCTGAACAAAAACTGTAATTTAATCGTACTTTCAATAATGTATGCAGTAAACAGATCAAAGGTGAAAACAACCTTCGCTAGCAGAAAAAATAAACTACAACAACAGTGTGAAGTAAGTAAAGAACAATTACAAAACATAAAATAAATTATGGTTTATAAAGGTCCGGAAGTTAAGTTCATCCTTGTTTGAATTAAAATATTTAAAATTATAGTAATTTGTAGGATATAGCCCCAAATATATTCTTTCAATATCATGTAATAAACGGAAAATGTCGTCAGAGGAAAAAAACTGGAAGCAGATAAGATACCATGCGCCTACTTGACTATTTAGTAAAAAAAATTGGATTGAAATAAATCAAATTCTGCATATGCGAAATAGGGAAGGATTATTGACATGATTTTTTTAAAAGGAGAGCATGCATGCCGCAGTAATAGTACTGAATCCAAACTTATACTTTGCTGACTTACCACGGAGATTTTGGACAATTTATAGAAACCGGTTTCATAAAACCGTAGTAATTAACCAAGCTGATTTTATACTGTGCTTTTTTACCATCACAAAATTCCACGTGCATTTCCTTCAATTTACAGGTGAGGGGAGATCATATCTAGCAACTGAAATCTTCAGTTCAAGCCAGAATTTATGTTACAACTTTTAGTTCTAAATTGCAGTAATTTTTCTGGCTACATTAATCTACGAAATGGCACATATGTATCATGCAATTAAGGAATATGCATACCAATATAATGGATATGATGCATCATGCGTTGTATGCGAGGAGGATGACCTTTTTGAACATTCTAACACCTGCGATGATGCACAATATATTGTGAGATAGCACAAGATTACGAAGGATATTGGGAGTAGAAATTAAGCTTCGGAGACATATATAATACGAATAAGTTTAAGAAAATAATTGTATAATTAATCATATTAATTCAGAAAAATTGGATTATCAAGATCAAGGTCGGTGAAAATAACAAAGCAGAAAGCAAATTAATTGTTGGACAGAAAATAACTTCAAGCAGCTGAGCAGAGAGATCAAGTCAGTCTACTTTAATTTGGTAAACTGTATTGATCGAAGAAGCGAGGTATAGTTCATGATCGAACTCAGAAATTAGTAGGGACTCAGGAAAAATTTATGGCATAGAGATTTCATCTAAATCAGAAAAATTAAATGACCAACTTCAATTCCTTTTTCCGGAGTCACATCAGTTGTTAATCAGTACCTGGTATAGAAATTTCATCTAAATCAACAAAATTAAATGAGACCAACTTCCTTTTCCGAAGTCACATCAGTTGTTAATCAGTACTTGGTATAGAAATTTCATCTTACATGCATGTCTAGCAAAAGTGTAATTATTTTATGAGCATCTGATGATGAACTAAAAACCATAAATAAAGTGGCTAACTGCAAGTCTGTGTCACCCGTGGTGCATCTTATTGATGATTGGATTTGGAAAGTTATTGTCCTTCAGATCTGACCTAATACAGTAATAAGTCCCAACTTTGCAAACCACAAATTCGATCATCAGCAGTTCTTCACTCATTCAGTAGAGACAAATCATTTTACCTTCCTCAATCGCTTGAGAGGAATCCATCGTATCAGTTACAGAACTAATTAACACACAGTTGAATCATCGATCACACTGCAGCGTGCTAGATAATGTGCAATTCACACATCATGCGATGACCAGATCAAGTTCATCGTCTTCGCCGCGACAAATAATTCAGCGAGAAAATTAAGGAGGAATTAATACACACAGCCTGATTAACGAAACAAGCTAGAATTATTACCTTCAAAGGAGCAAAAGGATATATGTAGCTGCAGGAGTTTGGTTGATCTAGTGCCGTGTACGTAGTACGTACCGTGTGCGTGCAGAGGCTGGTTGTAGGTGTCCATCCATGGATCAGTAGTGGTGCCGCGGGTTGGCGAACACGACGCCACCGAGCTCCCACTGATCCTGCTGCTGCAGCTGGAGGTAGTGGCTGCTGTCTCCGTACGCGCTGCCGTTGGAGAAGGCCATGATCACGTCGAGCGGCTCGCTGCCCATCGAGATTTCTTGCATCCGGCCGCTGACGCCGGTGTGGTGCGTCGACGAGGAGCCCTCCTCCAGTTCGGCGCTCACGGCGGCCAAGTTGGTGGACGACGAGTGGTTCAGGTTGTTGGGGCTCACCGAAGACGTGTCGTATTCCCTCAACGCCGCGGCGGCGGTGGCCGCCTCGACGCTGATTGCCGAGGCGAGGGTGACCCACCGCATCCGATTCTTCTCCCTCGTCCGCTCCCGCGCCCGCTCCCTCGCCTTCGCCCTCGACTCCTTGTCGGGGACAGGATGGGCATTGGCCAGCCGCCGTGGTGGCTTCGGGGTGGCCGCTGCCCTTCTTGCCCTGGCTGGCTTCTTCCCGTTGCTGTGGCTGTGGGCGCCGCCCTTCTGCTCTCCGCCTCCAGCCTCCGCCGTGTCGTTACTGTGCTTGCCGTCGACGGAGAGGCTGCTGGATCCGTCCTCCTCGCAGCCCGACGAGGCGTCGTCGCTCATGATCTCCCGGATGGCGGCCTTGGACATGTTGAGGAGCCATTGCACCGTCTTACTGGCCTTGTCGAAGCCGAGCATGTCCTGGAGCGCGAAGAACTTGCGAGCAACGTCGAGGGACAGCCGCATCCGCCGGTCCCTCATCCCGCCGGCGGTGGATATCTTGCTGTGCCGGTCCTTCCTCGCAGCCGCAGCCGCCGCCGCCTTCTCGAGGCAGGCGGCACCGACTTCCTGCGCTTTAATTCCTGCGTCGGCGTCGCACTCCGCCTCCACCTCCACCTCCACCGCCGCCGGCGGTTGCTCCTCCATGAACGGGTGCATCATCACCGGCTCCTCCGCGGAGCCGATATTGGCGGGTCCCGCCTCCTCGGGACAGCAGACGGTACCGGCGGCGAAGTAAGGGGAGTAGTAGAAGAAGGATTGGTGGTGGTCGGCCGGCTTTGGGGAGGGAGGGCTGAACTGCAGCTGTTGGTAAAGTGGTATGTCCATGGGGCTTGGGGAATCACACAAAGGAAACATGCTTTAGTGATGGGACTCCCAGCCAGGAGCCAGCCACTGCTTCCCTCTCTTCCTCACCTCGCTCTTGCTATAGCAGCTAGTCCTCGGACTAGCTAAGCAGCTGCTGCTGCGTCTCTGAGCGTGCGAGGCGGAGCCGGCCGGAGCGATAGAGGAGAGTGGCCTATGATCAGATGTGTCCGGCCATGCACGAAGCTAGCCTGCACACTGCACTACTGCGGCTATAGCTAGCAGCTGCCGCGAGCTTGGCATCTCATCTCGATCTCATATTCTCATACAGATGAAGCATGGGCCCAAGTGTAAGCAGGAGAGACTGATCAGGACCAAGCTAGTTAGCTAGCTCGTGGCAAGCAGCAAGCTGCAGGCTGCAGCTAGCTAGAGATCAAGAAAGAATTATGTGCTTAGGATGCTAGCTAATAAGGCTCTAAGCTAGACGATCGAGTTTGGATGTGAGGCTGATCATGATCTCCGCGGCCAGCAGTACTGCCGCTAGAGATCGAGGGAGTGGTGTACCATCTTAGAGAAATAGAGATAGAAAGAGAGAGAGAGAGAGAGAGAGAGAGAGAGAGAGAGAGAGAGAGAGAGAGAGAGAGAGAGAGAGAGAGAGAGAGCGGGTGATAAAATGATACTGACTGCCTGCATCTCCTCTCGTTGCTACTGGTGGTCATGATCAAGGAGAATACAATGCAGAGCCCAAAGGACCACTGTTCGTTGGGGCAAAAGCTGGGTGCATGTTGCATCGCTATTGGCAACAAGTGACCTAGGGCATTTATTGTTGGCTGGATGGGGCGGTATGTATATATATACCATCCTGGAACGGATCGATGTTCTCCAATATACCTTGAAATCCTCTTCTTCAGGAAACGAACAGCTCTGTATTCTTGTACCCTGATCTCATCATATCACATGAATTCGCGTACGTGTATGCATACATTGAACGTTTCTGGCCGGGTAAGGACCAGTACGTACGCGTAGTAGTGCCACATGTGTGACAGTGTGAGTGTGACTGAGTAATTAAGTCCTCTGAACCCTACTCGACGTACATATGGGACGACCTTGGTGAGTTGTGATATAAAGTGCCATCAAAATATTGGCGTGAAACACAAATGGTCCCTGGCCTTCGTGAAAACGACCTTTCTTTAACTAATAGCATATTTAAGGTCATGTTTAATTAAGTTAATTTGTTTTGGAATTCATCAATGAAGAAGGTAATAAGGGCACAATTCTTATTGTAATTAAGATTTGCTATCTTATTTGTTAAAACGTTTTGATCGTGTTGTTGATATGTACGGCTTCGTTACATACATTATAATTTCAAACTTCTTAACTTTATTAGTTTTATAAAAAATATACCAATAATTATAATATCAAATTAGTTTCAATAAATCAACCATTAAATATGTTTTGATCATGTATTTATTTGATATTATTAATCTTAATATATTTTCACTTAAATTTGGTTAAAGTTAAAAAAATGAAAAAAAAATAAAACAACTTATAAATTATAATACGAACATCAGGGATACGATACTGCTTTATTTTCACCTTGTCGTCGATGAAATATTTGGCGTTGGTTTCTTCTAATGTACTGGTTAATTAAATATTAAAAAACTGCCAAAATACATGAATATATTTCACAATGAGAACTTTTCTAGATAGGAGATGATGGAATATTGGAATCCGTTCCATTCCAAATATTAATCAGTTTTGTTTATGAGTTACTGATTCCCAGAAGCGTACGTCCATTTCTCTCCATTTTAGTTAAACCCTTTCTTTACCCTACATACTAAAAATATACCTTTGGACTCTTATTATTTTAGGGCACGTACAACCCTGAGATTACGGAATAGTTTTTAAAGTACAAGAGACAACAAAAAAATTGTATGGTATAACCCTAAACCCCTGAATTATAAATGCAGCTAAGAGACAATGTGTACGAGGAATCGTGTAGAGCTCTTTACGAAGAATCGTCTCTTGTATTTTTTCAGTTAACCCCTTAAAGATCTCTCAAAAGACCACATATTAAATGGAGTTGTAGACGCCCGTATACGTAATAAACAGAGCCCCTCATCCCGCCCCCCACCCCCCCCTTCTACACGGACACACACACATATATATATATATATATATTACACGTTCTTCCATAACATGTTCTTGCATTGTATAACCAGCTGTAATAAGTCATCAAATTTTGTGCTTTTCGATCCCCGGTTTATAAATTGTGCGTTTTTTCATGTGATCAATGTGTATATTTCATAACATATATATAGTGTTATAGTGATTAATAGTGAGGACACGAGCAGGGGCAGATCTACGTGGTATGCCGGGGTTCCCTACTCTGAGAAATGTTGACATTATAATATCAAAACATATAATATATTGTGAACTTTTAGTGATTGTGTTATATTAGTACTAAAATATTGTATCAAATTTTGTTTTTTAATAATATATTGTGGTTTTTTACCATTCTTTTTATTTTTGTTTCACTTATATGCATATTTTTAAGTTGACACGTACTTTTACTTTCAGAAAAAAACAAGCAATCAAGTGCTAAGCCACGTACTTTTTTTGTATGTTTCTCTTCTTAGTATAGTGGAACGGGACAAAATATGATATTTGAATTATTTTTAAAAAAATAATTTAATCTTTCGATAATTAAATATTTATCATAAATATATTGAATTACGATATAAATTTAATAAATATTTATTCAATTAAAAATGGTTTTATCGAACCACATATAAAATTTTGATGCCGGTACTAAAATCCTAGATCCGCCACTGGACACAAGCGTGTTTATCGGAAGAGAGGGAGTAGTACAAAATGGTCCCAATCTTGCAATATTAGAAGAAAAATATTCGAAGAACGGTACGTCTATCTGATTCAGTTGTTATAATAATCGTGTTCACATAATAACAACTCCAACTATACAGGGTCATTAATTGGCATGTCAATTGAAGCACGCATAATTCCATGAATAGTAGTTTGGATGGATTAAAATTAATAGCTAGAACTGATTGTTAACTTGTTAACTAGTTAATAGTTAGTTGACTAAAAATTTGTTATGTATGTTTAGATATATTTGGACCGATAGATGGTTAAAATTGATTTTGCCCCTGCTACAATAATCGTGGTGTAGTTAAGTTGTGTAGGGGGCAAAATAGTTCAAGGGCCCTATTACTTAAAATAGTTTATTTTTGTGGTCTAATGGACTAACCATTAGTTAGCCAATGAGCTAATAGTTAGTTTACAAATTAGTTGCATTATTTAGATGAGCTAAAACTAATTTTTAATTGCTAACTATTAGTTGATGGGATCCAAAGGAAACATTACCATCTATTCTATATATATGTATATGTTGTTTGTTTGTTTTGGAGATGTATATTTGGGCAGTCCCATTGTGTTCTATCTAGGATACAATGTGGCATTTTGATATAATAATAAGTGAATTAAGGACTCCTTTACAACAAAGTTTTTTTAGATGGAATTTTGGAAAATTTAGTGTAATTCCTATGAAAATCCTGTAATATAATATTCATGCGTTCAAAAGAAGAGCTCTAAGAAGGGAGCGGGGGAGGCGCGGTAAGTATGGTTGCTTTGGTTCCGTACGTGTGCCATGTAAGACTGGTCTTTGGGTTTGGTTAGATAGCTTATTTAAGGTTTCTTTGGAATACATGAATTTCGCCGAATTTTTACGGGACTTAGTACAAATAAAACCTTCAAAATTCCTCCATTCCTCGCCTAATTAGTAAGAATTTACAAAAACTAGTTTTTTAAATTCCTGTATATTATAGTTTATTTCTAGATTATATAATTAATGATTTTTACAATGGAGAAGAAAATCTAGACCGAGCCTCTGGCCGTGGGAAACAAAACCAGGATGCGTTTGCTAGCCTACTCGAACGTGCACGGGTACGGTGCCCTGCACGGCCACCGAGCCTGGCCGAGACGTTTGTGCAGGAACAAAATACTTTCTTGTTTTAAAATATATCAATCTTTTTATGTTTTGGTATATATATTAAGTATATATAAAAATCATAATATCCTTCTCCAGATAGGTGAGTGTGAGCCCAGAAGTTAAGATGAGGTAACGAGTAATAAAGTTTAAAGATACTATAAGTATTTGAGAGATAAAATAATCTTTTAATAAATATTAGATTGTTAATTAAGACATATTTTAAACTTAAAATATGTTATACTTCCACCGTTCTATAATATTCAATAATATTGCAACTTAGTATCAGATTTGTTTTAGCTCAATATTATAATAATCTTACTTATTTTTATAAGCTAAAAAACTGAACAACTTATTATACTAATTTATTATAATTTAAAGGCGTATTATAATAATTTCAAACTAAAATAAACAGATCTTATTAATTAGACATAAGTTTAACCTCTCAAAAGAAAAGAGTGGAAGCTTAAGGCACTACGAGAAAAGTACCAAAAACTTTGCCGAGTACAATTTTTTGGTCACTCAACAAAGCTGGAGTAAAAAATACTCGACAAACATTAAACACTCGATGGAAAAATGATTTGTTGAGTGCCCTACAAAAAAACACTGAGAAATTATGGGTACTAACGGACGTCATGACGACGTTTTTGGACGGATAAAAAAATTTCCGAGTATTTAAAAAACACTCGGCAAACCCAAAAAACAATTATTTTGTGCGAAAGAATGTTTTGAGTGTATAAGATTTTTGCAACTCGATTTGAGCTTGAACATTTTTTTACACTCAAAATATAACATATCTTATTCCATATAAAAATTTTGTATTTTTCTAGGTCAATTCACTATTTTTAATTCATAAATAGTGTTTTTGTGATTTAAATTAAATAGTTGAAATTTGAACTGCAAGTAACTTAAGTAATAAAGAAAAGGGAAAATTACTCACATGCCATTATAATTTTCAGAAATTGCTTATATGCCACTGTCAGTGACTGTGGCGGCCCCCATCTGTCAGTGACACATCGATGGCATATTGGCAAACCGCAAAAATTGTAATGGCATGAAAAAAATTAACCCTAAAGAAAAATTGTAGAAAAAATACTTGGTGCTACCTCACCCTTGTGCCTTGACTCACCCCGTGCCTCCGTGCCCTGGTGCCACCAACCCTAGCGCCTACTCGCCCCAATTCTTCCTTGCACTGGCGCCGTCTCGCCTCGATGCCATGCCCCGACTCCGCCATGCCACACCACGCTCGGTCGCACCCACCTCGCTGCGCCGCACCCGCTAGGTGTTAGATCAAATGTGTGTTCGAAACGCCTGCACTGTGCTACACATTTTTATTTTCAATTTTTTGTTTGACGAGTACTAAGCTTTGGGTACTCGACAAACTGTCTGTCATGCCACCATTACCTTTTTTTCACCGAGTGTCGAATTTGACACTCGGCTAAGTGTCCAACAAAAAACACTCGCGAATCCCTGTATACCACCGGTGGATTCGTCGAGTGTCCGTGACATTCGGCGAACTCCCGTTTTCTCGCGAGACACAACTAGCCACGTAGCCAGGTCTTTTGTATCTCAGTCATTCGGAATGTTTTGCGCATGCTGGTAACTTTCTTAACGAGGTCGGCTAACACAAACCCAAAGATTCTAAATCTCAAGTCGAATGCACTGCACGTACGACGTATGTGCTCTGGACCTTTTGGATAATGAGCAGCCTTGCTGGTAGGCCCGACGACATGCATGCATGCATGCATGCATATATTGTACACATGGACCACTGACCAATAGAGTGTTACAACATGTATTGTAGTTCTCTGGATAAGACGTACGTTTTGCCAAAGAGTTTGTGAGATATGAGCTGCTTGCTTGACCGATCGAAGCCATAATCTCAGAAGCAGCACAGTTCGTCGTTGCAGATATACTTGTTGAGATTAAACAAAGGTACGGTGGACCTAACAAGACAGCTAGCTTAGGTGTGCATACATGAACACGTGCCACTACCTCTAAAGACAATAAATCTATGTCCTTCTGACCAGAGCCAATTATCTAGCTTGCTCTTCGTGGTAAGACAGTGAATCTGACCTGAGCCAATAGGCAGGGGCGGGCCCACTTGTATTCAAGGGTATGCAATTGAATACCCATTATTTTTGCAACAAAAAATTATATATATATAATATATACTATGTATATACATGAAAAAATAAAATCATTACCAAACAAGATGTGGAGGTGGCATAATTGGTTAGCACATAGTTACTTAGCAATTGAGTTATCATGAGGTCTAGAGTTTAAGTCTCTCTCACACCATGTTTTTTATTTGCAATGAAACAAAAAAATAAGTAATTATATTTTCTTACTCTTACCACTAATTTAATAATTTTATTTTAAAAATAAGGTCATGGTAGAGCAAAGAAAGCATTGTCTAACATATTTGATTTCTATCTTACCTTTAATTTAATAATTTTATTTTAAAGTAAGGTCATCGGTAGTGCGGAGGGAGTATTTTATAATGTATTCAATTTCTACTTAACTTGGTTTCACAGGAAAACAATTTTTAAACCTTTTTATTTAATATATTTTTGCACCATTTATTATAGTATCATATAAGTTGAAAACTATATATAATAATACAATTAATATTTTTATTTTAAAAGTAAGGTCGTTGTACGGTGGAGAAAGTATTGTCTAATATATTTGATTTCTCCTTAATTTTTGGTATCACAAGCAACTGATTTTTTGAACCTTTTTATTTAATATAATGTTACATCATTTATTATAATATCATGTAAGTTAAAACTATATATAATAATATAATTAATGTTATATTTCGTTGTACATGTGGTTATATTGTTGCTTTTATCTTTCGTTACACACAAAAAATTGCTATTTGGAATTTTGAATACCCATAGTCCAAATCCTGCGCCCGCCTCTGCCAATAGGTACTGTATGCTTGGTTTGAGATTCATGTTAGATCTAGGATTTATATATTATAATAAAATACTAAATAATCCATTTACGGTTCTAGATTTATGATTTTTGTAAAAAAAAGTTTAACTAATTTTAGATTTAGAGTTGTATCAAACGGGGCAAAGTGTGGTTGTTTGGCATTTAATTAAGACTGTCAAAACCAACTTGAATCAGGATATGCAAGGCTGCACTCCAAGGCATGTAAGACTATCAAAACCACTTTAAGCGGTACATCATATTGAATTCGTGTACAAAAAGTAAAAATTTATTAATAATAACTAAAAAAATTAAAGCTCCCCCCTTGCTTTTTACTGCGATATTTTCTTACTGCCCAAATAAGATAAACCGTGGAGAGGATGAAAAGGGAGCAATATCAGGTTTTGAGGTATGTGTGCAATACAAAATTTGGGGAAATCAATTTAAAGCTTGCATGTGCACCCATATTTTGCACGACATTTAAACGGTCACAGTATGAGAGATGAGATCATGAGTCAAACTTCCGAATTCTGTGAGGCACACGATCGATCAAGCTTGTAAAGAAGGAAAGAACTTATATAGAAGACTCATGAATTTATTTGGGTTCGTGTATTCCGTAGGATAATAACCACTACGGGAAATATGGTGTTTGCCAAGTGCCAAATGCACTCGGCGAAGTCTTATTTGCACTCGGCAAACGCTTCGCCGAGTGTTGCACTCGGCAAACACCACTCGGTATACACGTCATCGGTGAACTCATCTTTGCCGAGTGCTTTTTTCGGGGCACTCGGCGAACCCTTTGTCGAGCGCTACACAAGACACACGGCAAAAAAACAATTTGACGAGAGAACAACGACCGTGTCAGAGGGTTTGCCGAGTGTCAAAATGTGACACTTGGCAAACTAAAAACAGAGGAAAAAACAGGACGCCCGCCCGCCCGTGCCATTTCATCGAACGGGTGGCGGGCGTGGCGACGACGGAGCGGCGCGGCCGAGGTGGCGCGGCGAGGCCGTGGCGGCGCGTGCAGGGCCGGCCCTGGGGCAGTGCCGGCGGTGCGACCGCACCGGGCCTCCGAAAGTAGGGGGCCTCCAAAATTTAGTATGCTAATAAGTCTCACAAGTATTAATAAAGCCCAGATGTAAATTAGTCATAAGTCACGAACAGCAGGCCTGTTAGAAGAAATTGTTTTAAATAATCTAGAGATATTTCTCTTTTGTATTTAAACTTATTAGTGTGAGATTTGTTAATGCCACTAAATTTTTCAATATTATTTTGTAATTGGGGCCTCCATTTTTATTTCGCACCAGGCCACAAAAATATCAGGGCCGGCCCTGGGCGCGTGGCCAGGTGGGCCAGGGCGGAGCGCGGCCGGGCGGCGCGGCGATCGAGACCGGGGACGGCGCGGCGAGGTCGGGGAAGTGAGGCCAGGGGTGGGTCGGAGCCGGCTGCGGGGCGCCGCGGGCGGTGCGGTGCCGGCCGCGCTGCGTCGGGGGCGGGGCGGCGCCGGCGGCGACGTGGCAACGATGACGGCGACCCACTGGCGGTTCGTGGAGAGGGGAGGAGGGAGGAAGAAAAATGGAGAAGAGAGGTGAGGTGTAGAGAGTATTTAAAAAGAGATTGAAAGTTTTGAAAAAATTAGCTCCGATTTTGAAAATTTTGCGGGAAATATGAGTGGGAAACAAAATTTTGTCTTCGCCGATTGCAACACTCGGCAAATATTTTTTATTTTTCAAATTTGTTCAAATTTGTTTTTCATTATTTTCTTTGATAACATTTGTAAAAATACAGTGGGTAATAATAAAAATAGAATAAAAACATGGATATGATTTTTTTCTTTAATTTAGTTGAATAATTTAGTTTATTATTTTATACACTTTTAGTTCAACTTTGACATGTTTTAATTTAAATCCTAGAAAAATACTTAATAAATAAAAAATAGTTAACTGACCTAGAAAAATTTGAAATTTTTACATGAGATAAGTTATGTTGTATTTTGAGTGTAGAAAAAATTTCAAGTATAAAAATGATTTAACCATCAAACTTCTTTCAAACCAATCTCATTTCTTCTCTAAACCCTAATTTTTCTCCCACTATCTCCGATTTCTAAACACTCTACGTGATAATTTTATCAAAATATTTTTAAAATTTTATCACAGTATCTATGTATCATATAATAACATCATGACAAGTCTCATATTTTTCAGACTTCAATTTATTTGTTTAGAATTAAAAAACTATTGAGCTCGACGTTGCCGATAGAGTGTTGCAACATAAAATTTTCAAACATTCTTTAAATTTAGTTCATTAAAACTCATAATATACTATTAAACATAAATATGAATTTTATATATTTTTTTCTTAATTATTTTAGACACTTGTAGTTCAAATTTCATTTGTTTCAATTTAAATCCTAGAAATATACTTAATACATTAAAAATAACAAACTAAACCCAAAAATGTGAAATTTTTACATGAGATAAGTTATGTTGTATTTTGAGTGTAGAAAAAATTTCAAATATAACAATGATTTAACCATCAAACTTCTTTCAAACCAATCTCATTTCTTCTCTAAACCCTAATTCTTTCTCCCACAATCTCCGATTTCTAAACACTCTACGTGATAATTTTATCGAAACATTTTAAAATTTTTATCACAACATCTATGTATCATATAATAACACCATGACAAGTCTCATATTTTTCAGACTTCAATTTATTTGTTTAGAATTAAAAAACTATTGAGCTCGACGTTGCCGATAGAGTGTTGCAACATAAAATTTTCAAACATTCTTTAAATTTAGTGCATTAAAACTCATAATATACTATTCCACATAAATATGAATTTTATATTTTTTTTCTTAATTATTTTAGGCACTTGTAGTTCAAATTCCACCTATTTCAATTTAAATCCTAAAAACATACTTAATAAATTAAAAATAACAAACTGAACCCAAAAAATGTGAATTTTTTACATGAGATAACATATGTTGTATTTGGTTTGTAGAAAAAAATTCAAGATAAAACCAAATTGAGAATATCCTGTAGGATCGAAATAAGGTTTACACACAGAAAAAAAATATTGGGTTCGCCGAGTGTTTTTTAAAAAGCACTCGGCGAACCAATTGTCTTTGTCGAGTGTATTTTAAAAAACACTCGGCAAACCTAAAAAAAATCCATCCCGCGCAATCACGTCGTCATGACGCTCGTTAGTATCGTGTTTGCCAAGTGTTGCAAATATTTTTTTTGCCGGGTGTTTTTAGTTTACCGAATGTTTTTCAAAAAACACTCGGCAAACCAAGCTTTGCCGAGTGTCCGAAAAAATGCACTCGGCAAAGTTTCAGGCACTCGGCAAACATGCCGTTTACCGTAGTGAACCATACGTCATGCCGTGATTGATTACAATGTGGAACAATATTACAAAGCATGGTTTGGGAAGGCTCTTGAAGGCTTCTAACTTAACTCTAAATATTGAATAGCTCATTTGCGTCTACCCCTAACACGATACCATAAGGGGAGGTATATATAGACAGTTTACAAATGTGGTGAGATAAATAAACTTCCATTGAAACCGTCTTACCCGAAATTACATATAAAGTTGCACCGGGGATTGCAATATATATATAATTGACTGTGTATATATAATTATAATGATTATATGTACAATATTTTTCTTAGTCAGATACTTTATAAGAATAGCGAGGCCAGTTGCAAATTTCCTTATTTCAATATTAAGTTGTCAATGCAGTGAAAATATCTCCAGCAGGTAACAATACCTTTTGTTCCGAATAATTTTTTATTGGTTACACAACACAGAAAATTCATGTGTTTTTTTTAAAAAAAATCGATTGGGAGATTTCCAAATAATTTGTAACTTTTGAACTATATTAATAACTTGTGGAGTACATTTGCTGTGGAGTACAAGTGCAGTCTATTCAAGCCGCTAGCTGATGCTTCGTTGGCGATGACAATGTATGTTCCTGCAAAGCAGATAGATCGATTTGATGTCTTGGGATTCAGACATACACTATTAAGACACGATTGCACACTATCCCAATTGTTTAGTTGGACACAACCTTTTTCTCCTGAAATAATTGTCGTGGATGCATGCCTAGCTAGTATAGTATATGTCTCGCTGGACTACTACTGGTGGCCATGAACAAAAGTTTGACAAATGCTGGGTGACAACTGACAAGCAAGCTGCTGCATGCGGCATTTCTTTTAGGGACTCTACCTGTGAATTGATTGACTGGACAGATTAATTTTCCTCAAATCAAATTGTTTTTTTCAGCAAATTCCACATTATTGGTTCGTTTTTATTTCAAGAGAAATTCTGCGAGGATTTATTTGATTAAACCATGGATTCTAAAAAAATGTTTTTTTCTGTGAGTGGTAGAAAAACCGGCATGATCTTTGAGCTGTGGAAATGGAAGAACTATGAAGTTATTTAATTGAATTTGTTATAGATTTACGGTAGAGTGATTCTATGAAACTTAATAACAGGAAATATCGAGTGTATATCTTAATCAGTAGCAGATATAATAAATCCATGCAAACCGACGAAAGGATCATTTAGCATAAATCGTAGAGTTGTGAAATATGTGGGATGGATAACTTTTCACTTTGTACTAGCACAAAAATGCTACGGTTAGAAAAACCGATTTTATCTAATAATTGTTTGGTTTAGATTCCAGATTTCAGTTTTGTAACCTATAAACTATGTGCAAAATCTGAATCAGTTCTTCGTCAGCGGCCAATTGTTTTGCCTCCAAAACTCCAAAGTGGAAAATGCCTCTGGTGCCGTTATTGGGACACACGTTTCGGAGTGCCAGAGGGAAGCAGACACTGGCTCTTCTGTAGCCTAAAGCAGCCATGGAAAGTGACACTATGCTTTATGCTCACACGTTGCAACCATATGGGTGAAAACACCTGGTAAGACGCCAGGGGAATCATCCGGTTCCGGTCTTGGATGCTTGTTGATATATAGAGTATGAAGAAAGAAAAATCCAGTTTACTATCAGAAGAATTTTATCTGTCTGTATTTTATTAACCTGGTATTTTGTTTTTTCTATCCCAATTAAGCTTGATTTATACATGTTCTCTCTGTATTCAAATATTAGCGGCCGCAAATACTCCTAGAATTTTATGGTCACCACCCAAACAGTTTAGATTTTTTTTCCCTAGATTGTAAAATCAGGTAGTTACAGAATATAGAAACAAATTAATATCAAGAAGACGGAAAGCTTTACATTATTTATATTCTTATTTGCTAGATAATTAGTTATTTCTTAGAATCGTAAGTTCTTTAAAGTATAGTCCTTTAGTCTATAATGCTAACACAAGGGGAGAAGGGTATTATAGTTAAGTCTTTTGTTCCACTTTGGATGTCATTGTACCTATAAGATTTCATGCTAGAATTTATCTAATTTGTTAGTGTTAAATCAACATGTTATCAATTTAGGGGGTGTTGGGATTTGTCCTATCATCTTATGTCTCTTTTTTATTTCATAACTCTATGATTGAGTGCTTTATGGTAGATGTTATAAATATAAATCATCTCTATTATTATAAAATAACCTCCATATATATGGATTTGTCTGTAAAAAACTAACAAATGTTAGCTAGGAGTGTACAACAGAGACTTAGAATATATATCATCTGGTGCAACATTCTTCAAGAACTTGCTCCATTCTAAAATATAAGACATATATAATTCCTAGCTTGATAGTTGCAAGGCACGGAATGCAATTATTTATTTAAACCTGTTAGCCATGACTTGGAAGTGACTTGTTGGCCATGAAAAGAGCAATCCCGTTCTGCTGGTTTGTGACTCATCTCTTCTAGAATATATAGCTAATGCAAGCTAGCTAGGAGACATGTTTACTTGGATTGACGAACAAATTAATTACCATCAGAATCAACAGCAGAACAGTTGCGGTGGCAATGATGAGGATTCACGTGATCACCGCATCTTTCAAAAGGGGGGGGGAAAAAACTCTAAAGTAGAGCATCCATCAGGCCACAACATAGATCGATGTTGTACGGGAGCGTTTGGCCGAAGCTAGCTTGCATTGGTGTAGCGAATAGTTATGGATATACGCATCGATCTATACATCAACTGGCCTGGCCGGCGTCGTACTACACGCCGGGACAGTTTGCTGTACCCATTTGCTGCTGCGTGTGCAGCCGGCCGGCGTCTGTTCCGCTTTCACTTGTCGCTATAGGTGAGCAGTGACTGATCTGAGTTTGCTACGAACGTACGATCTCGCATGGTGGGTTGCGCAGAGCGATCGAGCAAACA
This sequence comes from Zizania palustris, assembly GCA_019279435.1. NCBI lineage: Eukaryota > Viridiplantae > Streptophyta > Magnoliopsida > Poales > Poaceae > Zizania > Zizania palustris. The sequence continues at coordinate 62,973,214 of JAAALK010000079.1, read as the reverse complement.
CTCGGCCAGTACATCCACCTACATAAGTCATAAGCCTAACGAGGCAGCAGGCTAGCTGCTGCCGGTGAGGTGAGTAGTCTCCACTATACTGGCACTGCTCTCGGGTCGGTGTTATTGGAAATTAAGCCGGCCGGAAGGGACAATTATTTCTCGCCGGTGCCGGCGCCGGTGCCGGTGCTGGTGCCGGTGCCCTCCACACCACACTGCTAGTGTTATGTAGCGTCTGCTTCAGCTCAGCTACTACTACCTCTGACCTCTCTCTCTCTCCCTCTTCCGTGCCACTCTCACTGGCTCCCTACTGTTTGACCGATGTATATATTATCCATTCGTCTCTCTCTACATGCGCGAGAGCACATGGCTGATGAAAAACCTACTGACTGCTGGCGCCCAGCTGCTGATAATGGTCAGACACTGGTGGGGATCCGAGCGGTACATCGATGCATGCTAACAGCACGCGGCCGCTTCGTCGATCTTGTTCTCAAGGATTCGCATGCTATTGCTATCAATCAAATAACCCTGTGTTCTTGAGCACCGACCGGCAAATTAAAATCAGATAAGACCATAGTAAAAAAATAGACTTAAGGATAAGGTAGTAAATATGCCGAAGTTGGGCTGGGCCAACTGACACCTCTGTGGGGTGTGGCATCCGAACAGGAACAGTTGCCTTAGCTGATGGGCTGCGACGACCACGCCAGACCAGCCCAATTCAGTAGCGCTGTTGCCATTACACTGTACTGGGCCAGGCAATCTCGCCCATTTCGTCACGCCGAACTAACCGGGCTAGGCCGTCCGCTGCCGCGCGGCAGGCCGGCCTCGTCAGCCCCCCTTCCGCTCCCGCGAACGCGACGCCGGAGGCCGCAGCGAGCAGCCGCGGTTTTGCCTTGCCATGCCACCTCCGGGTCCGGGCTCCGGCTCCCAGGCAGATAGAGCCGAGTAGCGGTGGCCGCCCTCTCGCCGTCACCGTACGCGCGCGCGCAGCCAACCACACGCGGGAGACGGTGGTGATGGATGGACACGGCCGCCGCCCGCCGCCCGCCGCCAGCCGCCCTGCCGGCCTAAGTGCCTGGGGGCCATGTGAAACGCGTGCAGCAAACCGGGCAGGACGACAGGATCTCGCGGGGAATCTCGGGCGGTGTAGCCCCTCACCCAAAAGGCCCAATCTTTCTCTCTTTCTTTTTCGTCTGGTCCTGCCTCGCTCCCACGCGCCGTGACGGGGACTCAGCCTAGCCAGTAGCACTAGCAATTCAAGCAGCTAGCCGCTTTGGCTAGCTACGTACAGCTGCACGAAGCTTATCTAGCTACGTCGGTCGACACGGCTATATATTAACGGAATCCAAAAGCCTGGACAAAAACAACGCAAGTGATCTGAGCAGCAGTATAGCACCAAATCGGATCGACCGCGCCATGCCGTTACGTACGTGCATCCGACGAACAGTAGTTGTTCTTATTCGGCGATAGCTAGCTGCAGCAGCCTGCAGCCGATCAACGACGATCGACGCATGCGATCCTGGTCCAAAAGAAAGGCAGCTAGATATATAGCATCTTGCATAGTTGCATGCATGGGCAACCACACCATGCATATAGGTATCTATAGTGTGCTCCAAGTTGGCATAGGTCGGTCTCAGCCCTTTTCAGTGACGCTCCTTCGCCACATAACTCGGTCGATCCTATCTGCGTCGTCGTCGTCGTCCTAACGGAGCATGCATGCATGCATGCAGCTTCTTCACCCGGACATGCATGCCCGCCGGGAATCGCCAGACGCTCCCTGGTTTCTGGCCACAGAGATTATATTATTCTAATTCTGACCTAACCAAATCCATCAGCTTAACATGATGAGTACAAGGCTTGATTCTCTAACATTGAACTAACTATCATAGAATATATTCTTGCTAAGCATAAAACCGATATTATATTATGTGACGTGATTGTACGTTAATTCCGTTTGAAGTAGTACAATCCATTTGGTTCAAGATGTATATATGCAAGTTAATTAACTGTTGGTCAAAATCTTATAAGCTTGACTTTGACACTCAAAATATGTCTGATAAAATAAAGAGAGTGAATATTAACAACTTCATCCGTTCCAAAAAAAACATTCTTTACAAATAAAGTTAATATATTAGTAGGGAAAATAAAACATAAAAGTGTCTCTTATTAATAAAAAATACTATTGTAAATAAATATATAAGAATATTGAAGTAATAAAACCTCCAATCTTATAAAAGAAAATAGAAATAATTTTTTAAAAAATAAAATGAAAGGACTATAATTAAATCACTTTGTACACAGAGAGTATATTTTAGCTCTAACAATATAGTGATCTATACCTATACTTCTTTTAAAAGAAGACCGCTACTTCTTCTCACAACAAACTAAAACTATCCTACTTCAATTTCATTAATCTCTATTTGCATATTCTACACCGACCACTTTCACTTTTAGTAGTAGATTTTTTCAGTAAAATAACAATTAAATATTATTTTTTTCAGTAGTCGATTTCTCAGTAGAATAGCTCTACACATGTAATATAGGATAGCATTTGTGTGTGTGTATATATAGGTGTGTGTATGTGGCCCCTGGTTTAGAAAGAGGTTAAGGTGCCAAGCACATGTCCTGTAAAGGCTAGCCGTCTTGTTCAATTCATATATACTATACCGGTGCAAATCAGAGGGGGGCTACATATATATCATGTATATATATCATGTCGCTAGCTGAAGCTGAACAAATTCCATGACAGCTAAAAACTAATGGAAACCATCACCAATCCATCCACAGCATCCAGGCCGACATGTGCTTTTTCTTGCCACTGGCTGATGACAGCATTCGCTGGTCGCCTTTGTGTGTTGATTAGACGACCAATGAAACGAACAATCCGTCTGTTCCCTACTGCATCTAGCTGCCTGTCATCCTTGTTGGGAATTTAGGCATTTTCATGTTAAATTTAATCCATAAATAGCATGCGATTATTATGACGACATAAATAGCAGTAGCTTGAAACATATTTATCATCACACACAAGATGATATAGTTAAAGAAATAGAGCACAAAGGTTGCTAGGATGTACCCAGCGGAGGGACCCATGCTCAAAGCATCGGTTTCTCCATTCACGTTAGTCGTCATAACGTGTTGCTTGATGTAGTCGATCAGGGCTTGATGCAGGACGTTGTTCGCAGTGCAGTCCCACGAACGGGCACCGGGAGGAAGACGATGGCGTGCGTAGCAACCGCGACCACCAGGATGGAGCGAGCAGTCGCGAAGACGCTCCCCAAAAACCTGATCGCCCGCACACCCGGCAGGTGTCTCGATCACGGGCGTGGCTTCGGAGGCCTGCTCTCCCAACTCTCTGTGCGCGCAGAAGGTTGGGACGGGGCTGGTTTGAGGCAACGACGCAAGGAAGAAGAAAGAAGTGTATTGTTCTGTCCAGCTACTGCCCCCTTTATATAGCTCTCATGCAGAGGAAGACGGAAAGCCAACAGTCACCGCAATTAAGCTCGTTCATGAATGGGGAGACGGAAGGCCAACGGTCACCTCTCATGAATGGGGAGACGGAAGGCCAACAGTCTCCGCAATTAAGCTCTCTCATGAATGGGGAGACGGAAGGCCAACGGTCATCGCAGTATTTTAGGGTGGCGCGACACGGTGGCAAAACACGGTTCCATTACCGTCGCCGCGCACGCCCTTAGCCTGTCTCAACTTCTCAATAGACACACAATCAGTTCATCTATTTAAGTTGAGCAAAAGACATGTGAACATTCAATATGGGACTAAAAGTTTTAGTACACCGTAGCATTATTGTAGGCCTTTGCATTAAACGTATTATTGAATAAATCAAAATGGGACAAGCCCATGTATATCCAACAATCCCCACCAATGCGAAGCCACAGAAATGCTCTCATCTTTCAAGCGTTTAATATACCAGTGTTTCGGTGGAGACTGTTAAGTTGAACATCCACCTAGAGCAAAGACTACACTTATTCACAACTGTACAATGGACTATGCCTTGAATTGACAGTTTTGTGTGTAATAAGTTTCATCCAAGTCATTTACTGATACTAGGTTGCCAAACGCATCCCCTCTGGTTGGAGCATATAAGTCACACTCCAGCGCCTTTTATGAGTATCTAGAGATTACCCAGATCTCATAAACTGTGACTAGCAGTTGAACTCATATAGGTGTGTTCCTCAAAAAATGTTCTGTAGGACAACATCTTTGCTTCAACAAGCCACTTGGAACACATTAAGGTGAAAACACCAACCTGCCATACAGCTAGGAAAGAAATACATCTGAAATGGACCTTGTTAAGGGTCTTTCCTCTCAGTCTACCACTAGCTTGTTTCACCATTCTAATTCACGGGATCTCCGATCACAAAGAATAGGTTACCACCATGATAGACTTCAAGTGGGTCTCAAGCCCATCTCACTCGATGCAATATCTATCACATTGCGTGATAGTCCCTTAGTAAATTGATCTGCCGGATTTTTAGACGTATGGACATAGTCCAACGCTATCACTCCGGAGTTTCTTATTTTTCTGACAGATTTCAAACGCCTCTTTATGTGCCTAGTCGACTTCATGTTATCCTTAGAACTGTTCACCTTAATAATCACTGTCTGATTATCACAGTTCATAGAAATAGCCGGCACAGGTTTTTCAACCACCGGTAAATCCATAAGGAGTTCACGAAGCCACTCAGCCTCAACCGAGGCGGTGTCCAACGCTGTGAGTTCTGCTTCCATAGTTGACCTCGTTAAAATGGTCTGCTTGCAAGACTTCCAGGAAACAGCACCACCACCTAGTGAGAACACATATCCACTTGTGGCATATATCTCATCAGCATCAGATATCCAGTTTGCATCACAATAACCCTCCAGTACCCTCGGGTACCCGGTATAGTGAATGCCAAAGCTCATTGTCCCTTTTAGATAGCGCAATACTCTCTCAAGAGCACGCCAATGATCATCTCCCGGATTTGACACAAACCGGCTGAGTTTGCTCACAGCAAACGAGATGTCAGGCCTCGTAACGCTAGCCAAATACATGAGCGAACCAATTATTTGGGAATATTTTAATTGATCCTTAGCTATTCTCCGATTTTTCCTCAATTTCTTGCTAGGATCATAAGGCGTAGGAGCAGGTTCACATTCGCTAAACCCAAAGCGACTCAAAACCTTTTCCACATAATGGGACTGCACAAGTGTGATCCCACCATTGCCTTCTCTCAATAGCTTAATGTTAAGGATAACATCAGCTTCTCCCAAATCTTTCATCTCAAAATTATTGGACAAAAAGTACTTCACTTCCTTGATCATGTCAAAGCTAGTGCCAAAAATCAGTATGTCGTCAACATAAAGACACAAGATAACTCCCTCGCCCCCACCATACCGATAATAAACACATTTATCTGCTTCGTTCACAACAAAACCGACAGATGTCAAAGTTTTATCAAACTTTTCATGCCATTTCTTGGGTGCTTGTTTAAGACCATATAATGATTTCAATAATTTACACACCATGCCTTCTTGACCATTTGCTACAAACCCCGCAGGCTGCTCCATGTAAATCTCCTCATCTAACTCTCCATTCAGGAAAGCTGTTTTAACGTCCATCTGATGGACGAGAAGACCATGAGAGGCAACCAAGGAAAGTAACACACGAATCGTGGTCAATCTAGCCACCGGTGAATATGTATCAAAGAAATCTTCACCTTCCCTCTGTGAATAGCCTTTAATCACAAGTCTTGCCTTGTACCTCTCAATTGTACCATCAGGCCTAAGCTTTTTCTTGAACACCCATTTACTTCCAATGGGTTTGCACCCATAAGGACGTTTAACGACTTCCCAAGTACTATTAGACATAATAGAATCCATCTCACTCCTTATTGCTTCCTTCCACAAGTCAGCATCAGGAGAAGAATATGCCTCTTCAATAGTTCTTGGTGTGTCATCCACAAGGTACACAATATAATCATCACCAAAAGATTTTGCAATCCTTTGTCTCTTACTCTTTCGAGTTGTTATACTGTCATCCTCGTCATAATTATTCATATGAGGTTCCTCAATGTGTTCTATCGGAATAAAATGCTCATGGGGTATTTCAGGTTCAGTGCTAGATGTGTCATGTGTAATTTTCATAGGGAAATCACTCTCAAAAAATGTAGCGTCTCTGGATTCCATGATTGTGCCAACTAGCATGTCCGGTACCCCAGAATTTATGATTAAAAACCTATATCCAACGCTGTGGAAAGCATAACCAAGGAAAATACAATCAACAGTTTTAGGTCCTAATTTGCGCTTTTTGTTAATTGGCACATTCACTTTGGCCAAACAACCCCAAGTACGCAAATATGAGAGATTTAACTTTTTCTTTTCCCATTCCTCGAATGGTGTAATTTCTTTGTCTTTTGTGGGAACTTTATTCAGGACATGACATGCAGTCAAAATCGCCTCACCCCACCATTCCTTAGATAGACCCGAAGTCTCTAACATGGCATTAACCAAATCAGTTAGAGTACGGTTTTTTCTTTCGGCAATCCCATTGGATTGTGGGGAATATGGCGGTGTCCTCTCATGAATAATCCCGTGTTCCGCACAAAAATCAGAAAATTCTCTTGGAAAATACTCTCCACCGCGATCAGACCGTAACCGTTTAATTTTCCTCTCAAGTTGGTTCTCAACTTCAGCTTTATAAGTTTTAAAATAATACAACGCTTCATCTTTTGATTTTAACAAATACACATAACAAAATCTAGTGGAGTCATCTATAAATGTGATAAAATAACGCTTGCCACCTTTAGTCAATATTCCGTTCATCTCACATAAATCAGAATGAATTAAATCCAGCGGTGCCAAGTTCCTCGCCTCCGCAGCCTTGTGAGGCTTGCGAGGTTGCTTAGATTGCACACACACATGACACTTAGAAGTTTTGACTAAATCAAATTTTGGGATTAAATTTAATTTTGCTAACCGCAATAGAACACCAAAGTTAACATGACATAGTCGTGAATGCCAAATATTCGACTCATTCGAAATGACATTGTTCACGTCATTATTACACACATCATGCAACGATAAACGGAACAAGCCTCCGCAGTCATAACCTTTACCAACAAATGTACCATACTTCGAAAGTACACACTTATTGGATTCAAACATAAGTTTATAACCATCTCGACACACTTGAGATCCGTTAACTAGATTCTTTTTGATGGAGGGGACATGCTGCACGTTCTTCAATGGCATCGTCTTTCCCGAAGTAAACTTCAGAATGACCGTACCAACACCAAGAACACGCGCAGATGATCCGTTTCCCATCAGCAAGGATCCAGTCCCGCCGACCTGATAAGAAGAAAACAAAGAAATATCAGCACAAACATGAATATTAGCACCGGTGTCAATCCACCACTTAGGCGAATGACAAACTGAAAGAACAGTAGGTAAATAATTACCATACCCTGGTGTTCCTCCACCGGTCTCACATATCACCATGTTAGCTGATTTCTTCTCATGCTTAAATTTGCGGTCTGGGCACGCACTCGCCCAGTGCTCAGTGCTCCCGCAAACAAAGCATCCACCTTCTTTGTTGCCCTTTTTCTTCTTAAATGTGGATGTTTGTTTAGGCTTTACGTTCTCTTGCTTGTTCTTCTTCTTGTTGTTACGAGATGCATTATTGGAATTTTTCTTCTGTACCATATTGGCACTAGAAGACTCAATTCCTTTCCCGTGTGTGTCCTTTGCCCTCGCCCTCTCCTCAACATCAAGAGTACCAATGAGTTCAGCCACGGTGAACTCTTGTCTCTTGTGCTTTAGAGAGGTAGCAAAATCCCTCCAAGAAGGTGGCAACTTGGCGATAATACCGCCGGCCACAAACTTGTCGGGTAGCACACAGGGAAACTGTTCGAGTTCTTTTGCTAGAGCCTGTATCTCATGAGCTTGTTCGACTACAGGACGGTTTTCAGCCATCTTGTAGTCGTAGAACTGCTCCATCACATACAGCTCACTACCAGCATCAGAAACACCGAACTTTGCCTCAAGCGCATCCCATAACTCTTTGCCAGTTTTGAAGGTTAGGTAAGAGTCCTGGTATTTTTCAGCAATTGCACTGATCACGGCACCTCTGAAAAGGTTATCAGCAACCTTAAAGGCCTGTCCTTGAGGAGACGCATCAAATGTCTCTTCCTCAGAACTGCCTGGGGCCAAATCCCCAGGCTTGCCTTGTGCCACGTGAAAGCAGTTCATAGCCGTCAACCATAAGACCATCTTATTGTGCCATCTCTTATAGCATGTACCGTCAAAAGCATTCGGCTTCAACGCAGCAGCAAAACCACTAACAGAAAAATGCCTAATTTCAGGTTTTTGGATTGTTGGGAATTTAGGCATTTTCATGTTAAATTTAATCCATAAATAGCATGCGATTATTATGACGACATAAATAGCAGTAGCTTGAAACATATTTATCATCACACACAAGATGATATAGTTAAAGAAATAGAGCACAAAGGTTGCTAGGATGTACCCAGCGGAGGGACCCATGCTCAAAGCACCGGTTTCTCCATTCACGTTAGTCGTCATAACGTGTTGCTTGATGTAGTCGATCAGGGCTTGATGCAGGACGTTGTTCGCAGTGCAGTCCCACGAACGGGCACCGGGAGGAAGACGATGGCGTGCGTAGCAACCGCGACCACCAGGATGGAGCGAGCAGTCGCGAAGACGCTCCCCAAAAACCTGATCGCCCGCACACCCGGCAGGTGTCTCGATCACGGGCGTGGCTTCAGAGGCCTGCTCTCCCAACTCTCTGTGCGCGCAGAAGGTTGGGACGGGGCTGGTTTGAGGCAACGACGCAAGGAAGAAGAAAGAAGTGTATTGTTCTGTCCAGCTACTGCCCCCTTTATATAGCTCTCATGCAGAGGAAGACGGAAAGCCAACAGTCACCGCAATTAAGCTCGTTCATGAATGGGGAGACGGAAGGCCAACGGTCACCTCTCATGAATGGGGAGACGGAAGGCCAACAGTCTCCGCAATTAAGCTCTCTCATGAATGGGGAGACGGAAGGCCAACGGTCATCGCAGTATTTTAGGGTGGCGCGACACGGTGGCAAAACACGGTTCCATTACCGTCGCCGCGCACGCCCTTAGCCTGTCTCAACTTCTCAATAGACACACAATCAGTTCATCTATTTAAGTTGAGCAAAAGACATGTGAACATTCAATATGAGACTAAAAGTTTTAGTACACCGTAGCATTATTGTAGGCCTTTGCATTTAACGTATTATTGAATAAATCAAAATGGGACAAGCCCATGTATATCCAACAATCCTCGCGTCCTGCATTGCCAACTGCACTGAACAGTTCACATGTAAGTGGAAGGAGGAACCGCATCTCATTTTTTTACTACGCAGAGAGCAGCAGCAGCAGCAGCAGCAAATCAAGGGGAATTGGATTTGGATGATGCATGGCAGGGATGCATGTAAATATATGTTCTAAAATTTATTTTAACTGGAACTATTCTGTCTTTTATTTGAGAAATTTTACCGTGCTTAATAAGAACATAAGGACCGAAAGATTCTATATTTTTTTGTGCTAAGTTGCGATACCTTATGCTACCTTGGTTATCAAAATAGGAATCAGAGGTAGTAAGATTTACAGTATAAAATGTTTTTTATGCAGTCGGTACATATATATTAGTGGTGAAACACAAGTGGCTTTTGGCAATGCAAGGAGAGAAAGGCCGGAAGTATTAGGTTCTTCGTTTCCACGTCGTGATGCACCATGGTTGCATTGCGGTTGTACATAGATTATGCCCTGCAGCTGCTGCTGCTTTTGCTTTTGCTTTTGTTACCAGTACTGCCCCATTTGCCTTTTCTTTGACTGCATTGTTCTTCGGCGACGTACCAACGAGGGCGAGTCCCCTCTGTTTCTTCTTTCCATTAGGATTTTCCTCTTCTACCTCATACTTAACTAGTACTCCGTATTTGTTATTTTATAATAACTCAGCTATATATATAACAATATTTATATATATATATATAATCCCCCCCCCCCAAAAAAAATGTGGTGCGCAATGGATGTTTGCTGATTAGTCAAAGGCTATTAATTTTTGGGCTAGGTGTTTTTATTTTGTTAGTGTTAGAAATGTTAGAGTATATAGCATTAAAGATATTATTGGCTACAACCAGGTTATATTATATGTCATCTAGATGATCTCATTTCTTCATGTTCACTAATACACACGTGTGTTGTGTGTATATATATATATGGAAATTTTTATGGTGCCTTAAATGACTGTGGACCATCTCTATTTTTTGTGATCTAATAGGCCAGATTAAAAAAAGATCTATTACCTATTATTTTCTTTTTCTTTTTTCCCTATCTATCTGACTCTTCCTTTCTTTTCCTCTCTCCGTTTGACCGAGCACAGCAGGCGCGAACGGGGCGGCTACAGCGGGGGTGGCAGCAGCGATGGTGGGGCCGGCCGAAGCGACGGCGGTGAACGCAACAGGGGTAGTCAGTCGTTGCGCAATGGAGGGGCCGGCCGAAGGCGGCCGAAGAAGCGGCGACGAACACAGTAGGGGTGACAAAACAGCGGCGAGGGCGTACGGGCGTCGTGGCAACGATGGCGGCTGCGATGAACACAACAGGGGCGGTGAAGCAGTGGTGAGGGAGGACGGGTGTCGTGGCAACGATGGCGGCAGGGCATCTCGGCGATATATAGAGACGGCAAAGCGCCGCAGCAATGGAGATGGCGACGATGGATAGTCAGTTGGGCACCACAGCGATGAGGATGCGGAGTAGTGCGGCGAAGCGACACGACAACAGGGATGGCAGCGGCGGACAGTCGGTTGGGCTTTGCGGCAATGGGGCGGCGTGGGGCGGAAACGGCGACGATAGCGAGGTGGGGCGGTGCTGGCAGTGGAGCAGGGTGGTGACGACGGGCACCGCTACGGTGGCAAGAGAAGAGAGCTAATCACCTAGAGGGAGATGGGATGGAAGAGAGGAGGTAATTTAGTAAAAATTTATTTTTTAATTAGTTTAATTGTATTTAATCAAGAATTAAGATTGATTTTATCTCTTACCCACTTACCCACGATGAAAGTAAATTGGACACTATACATATATATATATATATATAATCTAATATTTACATTTCCTCTCCTCTCCTCTTACAATTCAACATCCCATCACTTCCCCATTTCACTCTTAGAGATGTTAAGCTATCAATGCACTTATATAATGATTCACTAAAAAATGTTTTTCTTACACAGTAGATAGATTCTTAATTTCCTTGCATAACATGCAGATTCTTCTAAGCGAGCGAGCTGATGATAAGGGCGGGTTTTAACTTTCAATTATTATTATTATTGAAGCGACGATGCGCATCACCTTAACTCCTACGCAACTGCGCCCATTCGCCGCGCGTCGCTCTCACTCGCTTATTTATGCAGTTGACTTGGAGGAGAAGAACAACAATAGCACGGCTATAATATTTCTCCGGCTCGCCGTCGACGACCGGAGAGATCGAGCTGAGGTAAAGTCCACTCCACCACCACTCACACGTACGTACTGCTGCCATACAAAAACATATGGAGAACAAAGTTTGACCTCTGCGTGCGTCTGCGTGAGGAGGTGAGCTTTTGGCCACAACTTATTTGAGCACTAATAAGCCGGGGAATTTAGTGTGTGTCAGCTGACAGCTACTTAGCCGGCTTTGGTCCATCATGAGTGGGGCGGCTAGGTCAATATCACTAACCCACTACATCAAATAGCTTAATTAATTTTGTTTCAGCCCATTAGCATCGCCAATTGAATAACGGGTGATTTAATTATTTGTCACTTTTGACACGTGAGTGGCAACAAAATTATTTTTCCGAGTCACTGACACGTGGGGTTACTTGAGTCACTGATATGTGGTGCATTAATTGACCCGTAAAGAGAGTGGCAAATAGTTAAATTACCCTTAAATAATTGGTGTCATTGCTGTTTACTAAAGGTATGTTTAATACAACTTCAACCAGAAGATTTATGTTTGATCTAGGGTTTTTATAGTATGATAAATTAGTTTATTTTTATTTTTAATATAAATAATAAGTAAATTGCTCAACTAAATTACGCACGTGTTCATCTATAGTTTTAGCTTTAGATATAAGATTTCTTGAAGCTAGATTCTGTCAGTTCAAAAAAAATACTCCAATTCAACTTCAATTCCAACCTCACTGAACTCGGTCACATAAATATCCACAGTATTATATATTTATATTTATAGGTCATTTGAAAAATAGGAGTAGAAAAAGCATAGGATTTGAACGGCTTGAATTGTAAGAGAAATAAAAACATATGGATTTGCTTCAAAACTTGTGGTTGAAAGACTCTGAGATTGGTGCTGAAAGAGATTCCATTGGCTTCTTGAAGAAAATAAAAACTATGAGATGTTGGAGCCCATATTTATAAAATCCTCCCAAATTAGGACACAGGATGCATTCCATATAAATTTAACAAGCCCCAAACTTTTTTTCCCAAGAAACCTCCACAACAAAATTTCCAATGGATTGAATTCTAGGGTCCAAAGAAGCCATAATCTTCAAAGCCGGCGAAATGAGTGGCAAAAACGACCTTTTCATGAAAAGAAAAAACAGGTATGGTGCGCCTCTCGGAGCTTCCAAAAACCAGATAAATAAACAGGAAAAAAATACATGCGTCCCTGATGAGCTAGTGAGCCCAGGTTAGCTAGGCAGCTAGCTGCTAGCTAGCTCCTTATGATTGAGTCGGCTAGCTGGTTCAGCGTCTGAGATCAATAAAGCCGGCCGCCGGCCGCCGGCCGCCGGCCGCCGACCTGCTGCCCGGCACAGCGTGGGCACAGATCGAACTGGCACTGCAAGCTATGCCAATTGACAGCGAAGGGAAGCACACACCATGCAACTTGGGAGGTGAAGACGACGTCCTCAGTCACCTGATTAGCTCGGGCATTTCGCGTGCATCTGGCCCATCAAACAGCGTGTCCGTACGCCGGAGCCATTTCTTTCGGTCTCGAGAGGATCGATTAATCTAATTCCGCTTTTCGTGAGCTAAAATCGCAGATCCGATCGCCGCGCGGCCAGCGGAAAAAGGCCCGTCTTTTACTCCAATAACCCTACGTGACGTCTAGTTCTTGCAGAAATTCGAAATTCTGTATTTGTTTCGAAATGAGATCTTATATAGTCTTTTTCCTATATCATCTTGTTGTGCCGATTATTATATTTAGTTGCATGCATGAGTCCTAAATCCTAATAACCCGAAAGCTAAATTAAAGCTCACAGGTAACGGAGAAAATTCAGTCTTTTTTCTCCTAAAAGTGATGCCGACCTCCATTTACCTCCGGAGACAACCGTATGAACCCAGAGATCGATCGATTGATCGATCGATCGATCGATCGATATCTTCTAGCTTAGGGGGTGTTTGGATCTAGGGGCTAAATTTTAGCCCGTGTCACATCGGATGTTTGGACATCAATTTGAAGGACTAAACGTGAACTAATTAGAAAAATAATTACAGAATCGGAGGATAATTCGTGAGACAATTTTTTTAAGCCTAATTAATCCATAATTAGCAAATGTTTACTGTAGCGTCATATTGTCAAATCATGGCATAATTAGGCTCATTAGATTCGTCTCGTGAATAATTATGAATGGGTTTTGTAAATATTCTATATTTAATACTCCAAAATAGTATCTAAACATTGGAGGTGACAGGGGCTAAAATTTAGCCCCTTATCCAAAAACCCCCTTAGGGTTTCCCAAAGCAGCGAGACACGATATCCCAAGTCACAGTTAGCTAGCACATGCCGGAGGTTTAGCTCTTGATATATGAGTGTATCCTGTATATATCCAGCACATGCAAGATTTCGTCTGAAAATGACAACAAAAATCTGGTGATCGATCGATGCACACGACAGTTTGCAAGAACACGAGATGCAAATATATAATGGACTCGAATCTGTCCATCAATTAGTTGCTCAAATCACACTGGGGAATCCACGATGACTGTATAAACAGTTTTACAACACGACGCGCACACCGAAGCTGCTGCAGAGGGACCAAAGGGGCGATCAGTGAACTGACCGCGGTAAAAAAAAAGGAAAAATTTTGCAACAGCAGACGACACATGCTAGAGCATGTGTCACAAAAAGCCCAGCAGCAGCTACTGTGTGATCACGACGAGCTTAAGTTATTAATGAATTGTGGTGATAGTAAGGGAGGTGGTGATTACTGATTAGTGCGTGTTCATTTGATCGGTTGATTAATTATAAGCCTAGCTAGATGCGACCGAACTATCGCATTAATTAGCAGGTGTTTTGTTGCAGTGTGTGTGGTGGTGGTGGTGACGTGGGTGTGGTGGAGTTTGATCTCGAGGCGGCGGCGAGGGGCCGGAGGAAGGAGCTTAGGAGGTGGCAATGCAGTAGGGCTCGAGGATGAAGAGGGGTTTCTGCCGGAGCTGCCGGCACTGGCGCACGCTCTGGAGGAGCTCGTTTTTATCGCGGCAGCGGGAGGAGAAGAGGAGGAGCTGCTTGGTGTCGGCGGCGGCGGCGGCGGGCGGCGGGTGGAGCCCGCCGCAGTCGTCGTCGTTGTCGTCGTCGCTTTCGTCGCTGTCCGACGCGGTAGAGACCACCGCGACGGCGGCCGCGAGCGTTGTTGTTGAGGTGGAGGATGGCACCCGGCGGAGAGCAGGGGTTGGCGCGTCTTTCGTTTCGGCGGTGGCTGCTGCTGCTGTTGCCGGTGACTCCGTCTCCGGTGGCGCGTCAGCGTGGCACCGGGGCTGGTCGGATGTCAGCGGCGTGCTGCCGACGAACTTGTTGATGACGAGTGTGGAGCGGTGCACCTTGGCAGCGGTGGGCGTCTGCGGCTGCGTGCTCACCTTGACCTCAACGACGGTGCCCCTGTCCACCACCTCCACCTCCTCCTCTTCGACCTCGTGGTCCTCCTCGACTTCCGTGACCACCTCTTCGTCCTGTTCGTGCTTGGCGTCCACGATCGGGAAGTACGGCGCTTCAGTTGCCGCGGCGATGTTGCTCGCCGCACTCTGCTCGCGAGCAGAGCAGTCGACGAAGGAGAGGCGGAGGCGGCCGCCCTGGCGCCTCGCGTGGAGGTACCCCCGCGGCCTCACCACGACGGCCTCGACGATGAGGCGCCCGTCTTGGCGTCGAGGGCGCATCTGCACGCACGGCCGGTCGCGGCTCGACATGGATGGCAACGGCGGCGGGAACGATCGGGGCGGTGACCGCGTCCCGCCCGAGCAGTGATAGTTCACCGCCACAAGCTCCTTCTTCTCCCACATATCCTTCTCACCACCGCCGCGCGCCGCGCCCTGCTGCTGCCAGAACGACTCCTCCGCCTCCACCTTATGCGACGCCGGGACCGGCGTGTCAAAGAGGCACGCCATGTCCACATCATTCAGCGACGCGGTGAAGTCGCCGGAGCCGGTCTCGGAGCCTAGGCTCTCGGTGCAGATCTCGAGGCTCTTCTGGCTCATCAAGCTCGACGACCGCCGCACGAGCGGGTGGACGTACTGCTTGGCCACCTTCTTGGCACCGGCGGGCGGCACCGCCACCGCCACCTTGCCCACGTCGGCCTGGATAGCAATAGCATTCCATATGTCCACCTGCTCCGGCCTGTCATCAACGGCGGCGACGACCTCCTCCGACTTGTACGTCTCAGCCGTACTCCTTATCCACCTCGACGCCTCGAACGCCGGCACGGCCGGGCCACGGCACACCGCCACAGACATCCTCGCCTCCGGGACAAGAAAAAAAAGGCTTCAATTGGCAGTAGCGCTTGCTCCCTGCGAAGAGGCAAGATCACAAGCGAGAGAGAGTGAGTGAGAGAGTGAGTGAGCCACTCGTGTGCAAACGAGCTGGGCGAGTCGTCGGAGCATGCAGCTAGTGAGCTAGCTTAGCTATCCAACACAGCAATTCTGGCAGCTTTCGTAGTTTTTTACCTCAAGGAAGCATGCACGTCACAACGCTCCAAACGAAGCCCGGGAATTGCAATTGCAACACTTGGTGGGTGTTTTTCTGGAAGTCTTGAATGGCTCTAGCTCTTCTGCTGCTGCTGCTGCTCTTGGGACTCAAGAAGCTGCTGTTTGTTGCAAGCATCTATGGTTGGGATGGTGAGGTCGAGCGGCTATTTGTAGGCTCGAGACGAAGGAGAGAGAGGGTGAGGCGAGCAATAGCCGTCCAAGGCCAAAGGGGAGGGGCCCATGCATGCGCCTCCACTAGTAGCCTCCACCATGCTCTGTTTTCCTTCGCATTTTTCTGCAGCTTATACTTTGGCATTTTTTATTCACGTCACTTATAGTAAAGCTGTCTTTGGAATATAGGAAATTTAGCTAATTTTCAAAAAAAAATGGTACTGAAAAAATATGTGTGTTTTTTTAGAGAGAAATTTTACAGTTCTACCACACTTTTCACTTTTCAGTGTTAAAAAGTGTCATTAGGGAAAAGAAAAACCAAGACGCAATCGTGCAAATGTTTATATATCGTCCTGACTAATAACAGCTGCTTACGTATTATAAATTCTTTGAATTTTTAATGTTAGATTTCTTCTAATTTAACTAGTTTTGTGAAAGTATGCAAACAATTACAACATAAAAATAGTTTTATTAAACCAAATATTAAATATATTTATTTTATATGTTGAATGTTAAAATAATTCTATTTAAACTTAGTAAATGTTAAAATAGCTTTGGAAAATTCAAATGACTTATGGTATGAAATTGAGGTAGTTGCATGTATCTACAACAATAACATCATGATCGTCATTTTTCTATTCATTACAATTTTTATAATTTTGAAAAATGTCATTTATGTATTACTGACAGATATGACCTATCAAAGTCACTGACGGTGACATTTTTTATATAATAAAAAACTGTAATGACATTTTTACAAATTTCCCTGACATTATAAAAATTACTACAACAAACTGTGTAAATAAATTACAATTATTTCAAACAAGTATATCCTTGGACTTTCATATGATTGAAAAAACGGAAGCAGAAGAACAGGATGTCATGTATATAGTTTTTTTCTAAGAATTTAATCAGTACAATCAAGATCTGACCATGTACGTGAGCTTAGGCCTTGGGTAGTCCAAATGGTCTAATATATAATCTGCTATCTAGCGAGGACTGTTGTACTTTTACAAGTAACGCGTTTATAAAACACGGCTAAAACTAATAGTCATGCGAATAATAGATAGAGCTAATTGTTAAAAATTACTCCATATTTGTTTGGATACTTTGGATTAATAGATAGTTAAAGTCAGTTTTATCCCTACTATAATAATAGTGTTACAATAGTCTAAGGGAGATGAAAAATAGTCTAAGGACCCCTATTAACTCAAAATGTGAACGAATAGACTAACCATTAGTTAGTAAAGAAACTAATAATTAATTTACCAATTAGTTGTATTGTTTAGATAAACTAAAATCATTTTTTAGTTGCTAAATGTTAGTTTATCGGATCCAAACGAGGCCTTAATACACACTTGATTTAAGCTTCGGGACTATTGTTTTTGAGACAATATGTGCGCAACAATTTTGGATCACTAAAACAGATGTACACTCCATACAAATGTGTGGCATCATCGTCAACACACATCATTAATTGTGTACTAGCTACTCACTCCATAACCACTTCAAGTTGAAGGATATATATGATGCCGTTCGTTTTTTGGACACTGTACAAAAGAATAATATGGAAAGATTCCGTTTTGTCCTTTGCATATTTTCGTTTGCATGCATCTCCACACAACACGAACGGGATTTATCCCTCATCTAGCGTTGAAATGACAATCACCCAATTCACTGCACCCCTCTTGCAGAAGTGGAGAAAGAATATAATGAAATATATCTATAGCTAGTTTCCTCTCCTTTTCGATCAGCTAGCTCTTAACTACATACCTTTCGTCCATCACTCAGATAATATTTTATGTATTCATGCAAAAAAAACCTAGCTTTTTATTGTGCTCCTGGGTGTGTCATGTTCTTTTCGGTGGAACAGTGATACCTTTTGGCTTTTGCTAGACCATAACACATCTTTACTGGAGGAGCTAAGTGTAGTTGTCATAATGTTGTCTTCTAGCTCTTTAATTTGTTGTGTGCTACCTCACTTCACTGCTGATGCATATATAAATGTGAATTGAGAAGCAACGTAACTTCTCTAAGGATCAATGACACGTTAGATGTTTGATTCTTTGTCCCGTGGAAAGCAAAGCAGAGATGGTGAGTACATGACGGATTGTCGCCTTGTCTTGTAGTGGACGGACAGTGCGCATCGAAGCTAGCTAGCTAGCTCGAGAGAGAGAGAGAGAGAAATGCATGCGAAATCAGTAAGTTTACAGCGCATGCAGGCAACCATTACAACATCACAAACATCTGTGAGCTCAGAGCGAGACTGTAGCTGCAGCTGCAGTCGCAGTGAGCAGTGGCGAAAAGACGCGTCGTCCGCGCGGGGCCGCGCCGCTTTCGGACGGGAGGGACAGCTGGACGAACGCGATGAAACCACGCGGCCCGAATCACCCACCCATCGCAAAAGGAGAGAACAACCGGACCGCGTGCGGTGCCGGTGCCGATGCTCTCCACCTTTATGACGACACGCGGGTGGGGGGGGGGGCGCCCACTCCTCCACCGTCCGATCCGGCCGGATTCGCTCGGATCCACCGTTCGATCCGGACGCCGACAGGACGGATTTAGTAACGTAGTTTCAGTGATGACTAAAAAAATTTAACTATTATTAGCCGGTGAAGACGCATCCGGCTGGCCCCACCCCACCCCACCGGTGGACGGCACCACCACTGGCGGTTGTTCGCGCCGGAAACGGAAATGGTTCCCGCCACACTCGGACGAATTGAAGATGCCGCTGCTGCTAGCTGTTGTTTTAGAGATGGATAGGACACGACACGGAGCGAGTAATATTCTTGTTTATACATTTGAGAGCGTCTCATTCGATCTTGGAATTTTCCTTTCTTCTCCCCCGGCGGCGAGTGTTGCTTGAGGTGCGGTCTATGATGAGTTTTTTTTCTTCTTTTTGCCCCGTTTCGTCGGTTCGCCGGAGCGAAAAAGAAGAGCACTGATCTCGAGAGCTCAACATCAGCGCGACACCAAGCAAACATTTCGCCAAAGTCGAGAGGCAGGCACGCCGTCGCCACCAACCACGCGCGCGATCCGGTCGAGCGGTGGCTCGCCGACGAATCACGGCGAATCGCCGGCCCATCAACGTCCTAGCTAAATCAGTATACCCCGGCGGCAGTTTAATTATGTATTCTCCCTTCTATGCATATGTTACAAAGTGAGATTATGACACTGTGGTCGTATTTGGTAAGGTATTTCCTGGACGTCTTTGCCAAAACAGTATATTCGTTGCAAGACTGACTGTGATGCTGTCAGTCTCAGGAGGGAAAGGTTCGCCGGGGCATTGGCCGGCCGGCGGTGGTACTGGTAGCTCGGGTCCCGGCCTGCGTCGTGCGCATGGACTACTTCCCCTCGAATTTTGCAAACTGGACCATGCATGCACTGCACGGACGGACCACTCGACCTTTGCAATAGATCACGCTAGATTTGATTACGTTTGCCGCTGGGCCACCCTTCCTAATCTGAAATCTACTCGCAATCCGTCGTACAATCGTGCACGCTGCGTTGGCATTCGCAAAGCAGAGCTCAGCTCAGCAGCAGCAGCAGCTTTGTTCGCCCGGCCGGGCGAGAGAGTTTTCTCCCATCCAAGCCGTCCGATCGAAGCCTCTTGACGGCTTAGATCGATAGGGGAGTTGAAGTGATGACCGGAGCTCCTGTTGACACTTCAAGTACCGACCGCGTGCTATTTCTGTAATTTTTTGAAATAGTCATGCATATTTTATTTTTTAAAAAAAAATATTTAAAAAAAATCTAGGCAGTTCTTAGTGAGGACTATTCTTGGAAGAATTAATTGTGAGGACTAATTTTTCTGCTGTTTGTTCACAAATGGCCTATTTGGAAGTGATGGTAGATAAGGAGCACATGACTTATTGATTCAAAATAGTCAATTAAATGCTACAAAGTTGATAAATAAATTTAAAATATGTTCAGTTCTGATATTTAGTGGGCGTTTGGTTTCATGGATTAAAATTTAGTTCGTGTTACATCGGATGTTTGGACTTCAATTTGAAGGATTAAACGTGAGCTAATTATAAAAAATAATTGCAGAATCGTATGATTATTCGCGAGACGAATTTATTAAGCATAATTAATTTATGATTAATAAATGTTTACTATAGCATCACATTGTCAAATCATGGTGTAATTAGTCTCATAAGATTCGTCTCGTGAATAATCCACCGATTATAAATGGGTTTTACAAACAGTCTACATTTAATACTCTAAAATAGAATCCAAACTTCTAATGTGACCGGACTAAACTTTTAGACTAAAGAATAAAAGAGCACCTTATTTACGTATAACATTTATGAAGAAACTATATGTATGGTGCCACACGAATACAACCTGCTTTTCATCCTGACCTAATAACGCGTCAGCCTAAATGGATTCATTCGGTCGTCGCTTGAATTACTCTCCCCTTTGCATCAAAAGGATCCGCAACACGTCAATTCGCACCAAGAATGTTTTCTTTAGCACGCGAGTACGTACGTACGTCTCAAGATTCCAGTGGAAATCGTGCCGTGGAGATTATTGAAGACGATCGAGCTGCGTGATCCTTAGGCTGGAAAATCTGCATGCATCCATGGGTTGAAATGCGACGTGTGTTTTGACGGTCTCGCGTTGGTCACTAAGTGCGACGACAAATGCATCTTTCATATGTCAAATTGTCAACAATGATGTACTCCAAGTCACGGTCACTAAGATCAAACAGAACAGTTTTTCTCCTAAAAAGGCCAATCGTTTGACGAGCATGACAATGAAGCAAGCACAAGATCGACATGACAAGCAGATGGTTTGTTTCACAGATCTTATGTTAAGTTTTAGCATTCGTGTAGACATCATCTTGGGGGTTTACAACTTATGATTTTTATAGGAGTGTAGAGCCACACGAATTGTAGTTTTAGGTTTTCTTTAATTGGAACAAAGGACTGATAAAGAAATTTATTATAGAATTTTGAATCCTATGGAATTTTGTAAACTACAAAATTAAGGTGCAAATTCCTGCTGTTTCATATTGTTACGAACAGATCAATATATTCAGATATATACTATGGGCATACCAACACAATTATATTTTCCAATCAAACATATTACATATATATCATCTTTAAATATAAAGAAATCTTACAATTCTTGAGAATGTATCGAGAGGTAATACAATTTTTAGTGTCAAAACGATGTACGTACGTACATGTCTACATGCATCTCGATCCCCTTAACACATACGCTAATAAAATAGAGAATGGATACATGCATGATATATACAGTAATCCTCAACTGGGGAATTAAATAGGCATGCATATATAGTCCCGTTCGGGCATTCATCAGATAGGTTCGGTGATATCACGAATTAGGTTCTTCAAGGCAGAAAGACCACTACACTATTTTATGTAAAAAAACAATTAACTTGACAAAAGGGAGATGCATTAGATAGATACCTGATCATGGCGGAAGTCCTTTGGCCTCTGACGACTCCATCTACTACTATAGTACCGTGGAACAGCTGAAAGCAGAATCGATTGCGTGGATATATGCACTGAATCCAACTTTAGGAGGCATCTTTAGCTGTGTATATATGCGTACACAAGCATAATGCACGTACCTGACGACGAACTAATTCTCATCATTTGGACTCAATTGGATGCGCAAAAAAGCTCGTTAATAATGAACAATACTTCTCGATCCCTTTGGCAGCTTGCTCCTGCAAATGGATGGACCGACTTTCACTGGTGCAATTGAGGGATGATCGAAGCAGCGCAAGCAGAGAGAGAGAGAGAGAGGAGAGAGCACTGATGCACATTTATACTTTTTCATTACATGAGCTTTTGTAGGAATGGACCAATTTAACAACCCTAACATGCGTATCTTTTCGTGTGCCCAATGGCCGGCCGGGCCTCGAGCTTGCTTGCCGATCTACTGGTAGCTCATTGTTTTTGTTTGGGCCCTGCAGCTAGCTAGCCTGATTTAGACGTTGACATTTTTCACACAATTAATCGTTGCAGCCAAGATACCAGGATCCAAACCGATTTGAATTTACGGATCCAGGGTAGTACTCTGGATAACTGAGAGCTAGATAGGGCTAAGCTTTTGCTGCCACATCGGCCATGCATGCAGCCATGCACAGAGAGAGAGAGAGAGTTTGATCATCTGTTGTTCCCTTGGCTCTCTTCTTTTCAGAGGCAACTTTGAGAAGAACAGATTAAGTGGAGTTTGATGGCCCGACCGGCAGCTATAGCTAGCGAAGCTACGATATATGCTCATGATTTGTGTATGGTACTAAGGTTCGATCGACCGACAGGCCCATCGATCGCGGTCATGAATTGACACTCGCTGCCATTTTGTTTCTGCATGTATATCCACCACACGTGGCCGTGGATGTCTCGTACGAGCACGAATCTCGACGGGCCCCAGCTACAGCTAAAGCCCAGCCAGCCAACCGCTTACACCACCAACACCACGCAGGATCTCAGCAAGCACTCACTACACTAGTCGGCAGTAGCTAGCAGCTCAGTGTGACTGCGAGAGGCAGATGATGCACCAACGGCAGCAGCACGCACATGCTCCGAGATTCAGAGATCTCTGCAGTAGTGCAGAAACACAGTGATACTACAACTACGAGGCCGGCCCACCACCAAGCCATGCAGGGAGCTGAGGAGCTGAGCTGACATTTCGCAGCCATGCACGCAGTGGGAGGATCGAGCTGGAGCCGGAGCTGGATCTGTTTGACTCCGTGGGAGACGACGACGCGCGCTCACTCCATCGTGGTTCGTCGGAAAGGTGGCCGACTCGCAATCTCGGGGAAAGATTGCCTCCGGTGGGAAAAGCTAGCAGCGTGCATGCAACAAGGAGATCCAGCGGGATACACATGCTGCCTCTCCAGCTCCTCCCAATTGCATGCATCGATCGATCGATCGATCGCCGGTCAGGATCGAGTGACAGTCGAGGCGGACCCCCTCTTTTCCTCCCCTTTCGCTGTGCTCAATCTTTCCTTCTTTTCGAGAGAGAGAGACATGCTGCTGTGCTGTGCTGTGCTCCTCCACACGGGGCGAGGCGAGGCGAGGCGAGGCGGGGACGACGCCTTTTGGCTGGGCCACGCCGGGCGCGTAATAATGCGGCGCTTTTGCGCGGTGACGCGCGCACTACTAGCAAAGCAAGGCCCCCGCGCGCGGCGGCAAGTTGCGAGTTGAATTGCACATTGGAGCGCACGTCCCGCTCTCCCTTGTCGGGCACTTGGCGCCCGCGCGCGTCGCGTCGCGCGGGGGGATGGAGGACTCTCGCGCCGCGCCGGTGCGGTGCGGTGCGGCGTCATTTGCAATAACCCAAACGCGCGGGGCGTATCACGTATGCATGCTTAGTCGCTAAGCAAGGCCGGCCGGCCGGCCGGCCGGCTTGTGGATTTCTGAGGGATCGGGGGAGGCCGTGCAACACGTGCGCGCATCCCGTACACTACCGGAAACGCTCTGTTCGCCGAGAGCACAAAACTTTGCCGAGTGCATTCTCTCGGGCACTCGGCAAACCTTCGCCACCTTCGCCGAGTGCCCCCCGTGGCACTCGGCAAACCCCCTTCGCCGAGTGCCACGTGGGGCACTCGGCGAAGCCCCGTTAACGGCCACCCCGGCCGTCAACCGGCTAAGTTTGCCGAGTGCTATACGTGGCACTCGGCGAAGTCTATATTGCACTCGGCAAAGACTTCGCCGAGTGCCCGATAAAAAGCACTCGGCGAACCCTCACGTCGCCGACACAGCTATCGCCGAGTGGGGTTCGCCGAGTGTGGCACTCGGCGAAGCCTTTGCCGAGTGCATTGTGGGCTTCGCCGAGTGCCCTAGGCACTCGGCAAATAACTGTATTCCGTAGTGGTAGTTTGGTTTGGATGTGACGCCGGGTCGCCGGGATGTCCAGTCGGATGGCAACCTGGGTGGCATGGGCAGGACTCAGGTGTACTTTTTTGTATGGTCAGTGCACGCCAAAACGACACATGACGCACGCTAGCTGCTCGAGTTGGTGGGTGCGCTTAATTAACGGCGTAAGTCTGCAAGGGATTATTACATCGTCATTTTCACAGCTTCACGTACGCATAAGTTGTTGCTCTGGTTTTTCAAATGTTAGTTAATTTTGAACTAAAGTGATGACACATTGCATGTTTTATTAGTGCTTTCGTATTCAAACTCTTAAGTCCATAAGATATAAATATTCCACGGGCCGCCGTTTGAAGCGTTCGGTTCTCTTGGCCCAATACGCAACCATCGGACGGCCCACAAAATACCCGTAATGCTTCGGGAAAAAAAAACAACGCATCTCGCATCCCGCCGCTTAAATTTCATCCAACGGCTCCTAATTTCGGCCTCAAGATAATGCTCTGTTCTTATGAAACATTTCCATTATATGCTGGTAACAACTAAACCTTCTCTTTAATTTGAGTATTTACGAAATCACCAAAAATATCTTAGTTTTCCAACTTATTTCTGAGATTTTTTTACATCTTAAATTGAACCTAATTTCAATACAGATTTGATTTTAAAAACTAAAACCTAGGAGAAAAGCCATTGTTCCCACATGAGCATATAGGCCGGCCGGTGCAATCTTGGGCCTCTTGAGGCCTCTTTTGCAATAAAAAACCCACTCTGCTTCGAAGCAGACATTGTCAAGAACCGTGCCTTGAGCGCGAAGCGGGTTCTTCTCGTACGAGAAAAATATGATCCTAGCCGAGTTTTCTGGCAGCTTGTATGGTCACCTGTTTTTTTTTTTTTTTGAGAACAGACACATCCCAAGGATGCATCCTACTTTATTGGAAAACAAACTTCCAGTTCACACAACCAAAACATTGAACATGAAGACACAGCTCCCCTAATCCCCCCTGAGGCTAATAATACCCCTAGAACTCAGATCTTGCCAAAACAACAAACCCACAGCAACCGAGTGTATCCAAAAACACCCAAAATATCCACTTACAAAACCAGAATAACATCAACAGCCAACTGAAACCACTCGTCAACTAGGAAAACTCAATCTCTCCGACCCAAACGACCAAAGCAGACCATCACAGGGGCTTCCGCCGCTTCATGTGTTTGCCAGTCGATCGATTTGAGTACGGAGCAATTTTAAGTCCTCCATCACGGCCTCCCTGTGACTCCCTTCACCAGATTCACCCACTGCGCCACAAAATTTGTTAGTCTATAAAGCACCACCTGCACACTACTAGGAACTTTGTTGTTAAACACAAAATCATTACGAGTAATCCATATCGTCCACACCCCGGCCGCCACCATTCCCAGAAACCTCAACTTTTTATTCACGCCCCGAAAAATGTTCTGAACATCCTCAATATGTTGAAAATCAGAAATATTCCTCTGCCAAACCAGGGCATCCCGAACAAAACACCACATAAAACGAGATAAAGAACAATGAAACATCAGGTGATTCACCGACTCCATTTTGCCGCACCACTTGCAATGCGGGTCCCCCCTCCACCCCCTTTTTTTCAATTGTTCCCCAGCTTGTATTTTGCCAAGCATCACTAACCACAGGAAAATTTTTACCTTGAGAGGAGCAGCCACTCTCCAAATCAGCTTACAACCATCATCCACAATCCCCCCAAAAACCAACCACTGATAGAGGGATCTGGAAGAAAACCCCCTCTTATCCAACATCCACCCAACTTTGTCACCACCTACACCATTAGTCACCTCCAAGCACTTCTCAACCAGACTCTCCCACTGCCTAATCTCACTACTATTCAAAGAGCGCTTAAACAAACAAAACCACCCCTCTTGTTGAACCTCAAAAACCGAAACCCCCTGAGAGCTGCAAATATTATACAAACCAAAAAAATTGATTTTCAGAGGCAAATCCTCCAGCCAAGCATCCTCCCAAAATCTAATTTTATCACCTTTTCCCAACTCAAACTTACAATTACCAAGCACCAGGGACTTGATTGACTGAATGTTATTCCAAAAACACGAACCCTTAATGTGATTCCCACCTAAGGCACTTTCCTTTAATTTATATTTTTTCCTCATGAGATCATAACAAAGCCCCCCCCTTATCACTCTGAATGTTAAACACCCATTTCCCCAAAAGCGCCCAGTTCATGGCCCTTGTATCTAAAAAACCCATCCCCCCATTCTTTTTAGGCCTACACAGCTTCTTCCAATTCACCATATGGAATTTTTTATTCTGCTGCGTCCCACCCCAAAAAAACCTACTTCTAATACTATCAAGATGAGCATGCACAGAATCAGGCAACTTGAAAATGCTCATGCAATACAAAGGAATACTCGACAAGCAAGAATTAATCAACACCATTCTTCCTCCAAACGATAAATGCCCACATTTTCACGACGCCAACTTTTTTTCAACCTTATTAACTACACTACAAAAGTATGCAACACCAGGTTTAGAATGATGAACAGGCACGCCCAAATAAGTCATAGGTAAAGACCCAAGTTTGCAATTAAACCAATCAGCCACTTCCTGAGCCTCCCCATCTGAGATCCCCATCGTAAAAATTTCACTTTTATGATAATTCACTTTCATACCAGAAAGAACTTCAAAACAATAGAGAAGAAATTTAATCGCAATAAAAGATTGCACATCCCACTCGCAAAGCAGCACTGTGTCATCCGCATATTGCAAATGAGTCACACCCCCTAGAATCAAATGCGAAACTAACCCCTTAATATGACCCCTACTCTTGGCTTTAGATAAAATTTCAGAAAGGGCATCCACTACCAAATTAAAAAGAATGGGAGACAAAGGGTCACCTTGTCTCACGCCTTTATATGTTCTGAAAAAATCCCCAACCGAACCATTAATATTAATAGCCACCTTACCCCCATCACCACCCTACTAATCCACTCCACCCACTTACCATGAAAACCTTTCCTATGTAAAACTTCCAGAAGGAACCCCCACTGAATCCTATCATAAGCTTTCTCAAAGTCTAATTTCAGAATAACCCCCTTCTGCTTCCTGATTTTCACTTCATGTAAAATTTCATGTAAACTCACAACCCCCTCCAAAATATTTCTACCAGGGATAAAAGCAGTTTGACTGACATCAATATATTTGTCTACCACAGAACTCAGTCTAACAGATAGCACCCTGGTAATAATTTTGAAACCCACATTCATCAGACAAATAGGCCTAAAGTTAGAAATATTGCAAGCATCTTGAACTTTAGGAAGAAGAACAATCTCTCCAAAATTCAATCTCCCAATATCTAACTCACCCTTATATAACTCATCCAACATCTCCTTAAATTGATATTTAAAAATGTGCCAAAAGGCTTTGAAAAAATTAGGAGAAAAACCATCAGGCCCAGGAGCTGTATTTAATCTCATACCCCTAAAAGCAGTATCTAACTCAGCAAAAGTAAAAGGACTAACAAGATAATCATTGTCCTGAGCACAAACCTTCCGACCAAAATCCCACATATCAGTAGCCACATGAAACCTCCCCCAATCCTCAGAACCAAAGAGTTTTTTATAAAAATCATAAATATGAGTCTTCAGGTCATTAAACTCATTAATCACCACCCCATCTTTTTCTAAAAACAAAATACCAGCCTTTTTCTTTCTACTAGAAGCAACTCTATGAAAGAAACTAGTATTAGCATCCCCCTCTAAGAGCCATTTTTGTATGGTCACCTGTTTTCATTGGAAATAGATCTAGGCCTGGGCCGTACTTTTTTGGGCCGGCCCAAAGCACGTAGATCCGGCCCACGCAAAGCACGGCCCGGTACGGTCCATGGATGGGCCGGGCCGGCACGGCCCGTACAAGAGCCGGATTTGGGCCTGGAGGTTAGGCCCGGTGGGCGGCCCGGGTATGGCCCTTAAAGTGGGCCATGCCTGGGTCGGCCCGGCCCAGAAAAGCCCATGGGTAAATAATTCATCTGCGTCCACAACGCACAAGGAGGAGACATGTTATTAAAAATTTAAAAAGTGTGTAAATTACCATTTGAATATACCTTGCTCTATATTATGTGTAAGACAAATCAAAATTTGAGTCATTCATATATAGGACAAATCAAAATGTAAATATATATGCTCAAGAGCGAAGAAAATAGTATTAATAAACTAGTATCATGTGTAAATTATTAATGAAATTAATTTCCCCCTATTTTTTGAGTTGTTCTATTATTTTATGTGAACTAGAATTTTCATTATTTAAAGATAAATTAAATAAATATTTTCATAACCCTGGTAAGAAACCGTCTAACGATGTTACAAAGTTAGGGCCGTTTTTGGACCGGCCCGGCCCATCCAGGCCCGATGTGCTTTGGACCATGCCTAAACTTGACTAACACTACTTCGGGCCGGCCCAACCCGACCCTTAAATTTATTGGGCCGAAATGACCCGACCCATTTTAGGTCCTGGCCCGAAGGGCCCGTGCCGCCCATCTCCCTGCTCTAATTGGACATATGCTTACTGTGTGCTTGTTTCCCAACTTGATCACCTCATCGAGTCTGACTCTGATCTGTTCATGTCCCTGTCCCACGGTACGTCAGGTGCTCGGGTCTCCGTTTGTATATTGTATTCAGACATGACAAAACTAGTCCGTGTGAGACACGGATGCCCCGATCGATGTACACATTGCAGTCTACGCAGAGAAGTATTTTATCGTGCCATGCACGTACGAACCGCCGGTCTTGGCTTTCTCCAGGCAGAGAAGAGAGCAGAAATATAATCCAAACAAGTTCTCACGGGGCAGCAACGAACGCATGTAATCCATTGGCGTCATCGACGAAAGGGAAGAACAACTTGGCATGGAAGAAGCATCAAGCATGTGAAGAAATAGTGCCCCTAGCGTTTCAAGCTTGGATCAAGGAGTTAATGTAAAGTCACTAAAACTAGTTACTAAATTTTAGTCACCTTTATTTGGATCCAATAACTAAAGTAGAGGTTAAAAACTTTATTGCATTTTATTGTGCATTTTGGACAACTATATCCCTCAAGTAGTACTACTTTTTTCTTGTTTTTCGTGCTATGTTTACTCCTGCACTATATTTAATAAGGGCAAACATGGAAAGTACACACTAATTAATTGCTCCTTGATATGTGAAATCATGTCCAAAACGACTTGTTTTTGTGTACCGGAGGGAGTAACTCAAATGTCTCTATTTATTGCTCCTTACTTTTCATGCATGCATGTAAGAGCATCTCCAATGGTTGTCTATTTCACTAGTGTTGGGGGAAAATACTTAATCTTCAGGGCTATTGTTGTAGCAAGACAAAGGCATGTGATTTAATCAAAGGCTTCCAGCATCTAACTCCGGAAGGATATTGGATCAAGTTTGAAGGACGAAGACGAACTCTAGTTCGGAGTATATCTTCGAACATTGAATCTTCCGAGAGCTTCTTTGCCAGCTAGGATGAAAGACTTATCTTCTTTCTCATAGATTAGTCTTTTACCGTTTTAACCCTATTACGAGTACTGAATAGTTTCCACTATGTCGGTTGTCACAGAGGGGTAAAAAGGCCTTTTCCTTAATGTTTGGGCCTATAAATACCCCCTGTTTTACCCTGTAACGAGAGAGGAAGACTGAGTTACTCAATATACATCTTTGAACTGTTTTGAGCTATTATCCTTTCGGAGGCTTGAAATAGTTTACTTCACAAGCACTTCGTTTGTTAGTTACTAATCTTTAGAAACCTGTTAGCGTAATCTTTTACGCCAACAACTAGCTAGATTCACTCTCTTTCCTACGTGGATAGAAAATGCGGGGAAAAAAAGAATAACTAGCGACGAGCTAATAGATATAGGAGATTTCACGTATTACAAGAAACTGAGTGTATTACATGTGAAACCAAGTACTAGTGGTGAAATAAATTATTATTTTTATTCTTCTCTCATCTCCACATCAGCTAGCTATTTGAGACAACCATTGTGGATGCTCTAAGGTGAGGGTAGAGGTGAAAAAATGGGCAATTTAGCCCCTCTTATCTCCTCCTTTGAGCTAATGGGACTAAAATTTTTTCGTCCCTTTAGGTTTGTTTGGATCTTTAGCCTCTAAAGTGACTAAATTTTAGTTAGTTTGCTTTAGCCCCTTGGATCGAAAAAGACACTAAGAGTGGATGGTACATTTTTATATAGAAGATGGAAAAACAATCAATCCGTTCAACCAGCGATCTGTTTTGAACTTTTGATTCGCAGTTCACACTCTGTTCTTCAATCGTGTATCCGTTGATTACGATGGGAAGAAAAAAAACCTTAATACCTCGTGCGACAATCTCAATATTGCAACTAGTACTTGACAGAGATTAGTGGCCCTACTAATCTTTTAGCCAGGCAATATCATTCGTTCAAACGTATGAATAATCAAATACTATACTCCTGTTTGTTTCGGTTTGAATTGGATCAGTTTATTATTAGATTTTTATAATTTATACTTCAGATTATAATAAAATAAATTTCTATATTTGTTTTAGCTTATAAAAAATAGGTTTTTTATAATTCCTATCTGAAACAAACGTGCGTTTGCCTTATTAAGCCACACTGAAAAAGCTTTAGGCTTCTTTGTAAAAAAAAATACTTCCACGCTTCTGCAGTGTTCGAATACATGCATCCGGTTTTTTTCGTACATGGATGACTCTTGCAACAACGGAATGAGCCCATGGATTTATAGAAATTAAACTGACTGGATTTCTCGTGCAATATTGGGTGAAGCTACGTTTGAGCTTACAGAGAGTACACTATCTTCTTATATACATTTTAAAACTTGTATTAGCTACGACTACCAAAATTTAATAGTGCGTGTCATTTTATTTTCCTCTCGTTAACACAGCCACGTCTAGTAATTAATCGTATGTAT
This sequence comes from Zizania palustris, assembly GCA_019279435.1. Lineage (NCBI taxonomy): Eukaryota > Viridiplantae > Streptophyta > Magnoliopsida > Poales > Poaceae > Zizania > Zizania palustris. The sequence continues at coordinate 62,942,250 of JAAALK010000079.1, read as the reverse complement.
GGAAGTCGTTTCATTCCTAGTTGGGAGACTGACACGAGCAAGAAAGTGGTGACAGTTAGCTCATTGTCTCATACTCTCATGCCTGCGAGCTGAGGCAGTTGCTACCAGCTTGATTGAGTATGGACGTGGCATTACAACGGCATTGAATGATTGCCCATACATATATATATCATCACTGTAGTGTTTCTCAATAATACCATCGTCTCATCATGTTTTGTTTTATATCATAAGCCGTTTAAAAGCATTCATGAGAAGAAAGTCAAAGCATTACAAAATGTTATAACAAGTTGTTTTATATTATAGTTATTGGTATAATTTATGTTAAACTAGTTAGCACACAAAGAACAAACTTATAAACAAGTCAAAGCATTACAAAATGTTAAGCACTGGATTTGAGAATCATGCATGCTTATGTCCCAAATCAGCAAACTAATGGCCACGCGCCTTTTCTGTTGTCCAACATGGGCACATCGCTGGTCGCTGCACTTGCCCTTTTTGTGTCTGCACCATGTCTAGTCCTTTCTAGGAGTATCTTCCCAAAGAGATCCATTTCTCCTTTCTACTGTATCTGACTTATCTAGTAATGTAACAGTCCGCTTGTTTCCACAAATATCACTGCAATAATTTTACTTACGAAATCATTTAATGTCACCTCAAATAACAAGGAATAAGGCTATTCACATTGGGGTTTTATGATATTAATTACCATGCCACATCAGATTTATTACTGACATGTCATTAAATTAATGAGGAAAGAAAAAAAGTAGTATCATAACCATGATATGGTGCTAACCTGTTTCCAAAACGGATGAAACGAAATGAAATGACCACTGAAAACCAAATCGTTTCATCAGAAAAAAGGTATTTCATGAGAACTAGTTGCATTCAATTATACTAGTTAGCCTAAGAAATATTAAAATAAAATTCTCTATTGCGAGAAAGTATTTAATTCAGTTGTAAAACTGATATGCAGTTTAGAAAACAATGTCATGAAACTCGTAAATAGCTTAAGAAACAAATAAATCTTAACGAACTCCACGCAGCCGTTAACCATAGCTGTAAGAAATCACGGCACATGAGGACACGCTGTCAATGGCACGAGAACCCACGGGCCTACGTGCCGGCCACGTCAGCGCCTGACCGCCGGGTGGGACCCGATCCCAAGCGCGCCTCCGGGCCCACAACGAGATCGAACCAGCCACGATTCCTCGGCTTCCGCGCGCGGCCGGCCGGCCGGCCAGTCACCCACCCCGACCCGACCCGGGCGACGACGTCGATGGGACCACTCGTGAGTCGTGCCACACGCCATGGCCCACCACCAGCGAAGCCGTCCAGGGGTATTTCCGTAAACTCACCCGTGGCACCGGCCAACCCAAATTCGGCGGCTCCAGCGAATTTGCCCAGCCGCAGGGGCAGTACGGTAAAAGCGTCGCTGCACACCCGGCTTTCTCGTCCCCTCTCTTCTCTCGCAGTCTATTCCTTCGCTTCCACAGTAGCAGTGGAGCGGAGTACGAGGCACTAGGCCAGTAGCCTAAATCAAACGACCGGGTAGTAGCAGGGGGAGAGAAAAAAATTGGGAGGAAAAGGGGAAGGGGGAAAGCTCGGAAGCCCCAATCGCTAAGACGCTAACCCTAGCGGCGGTCTCGATCTGTAATGCCGGGGTCGTGAGGGGGTGAGGGGGTGAGGGAGCCCGCAGATGAGGCGGGTGGCGCCGGCGATGGTCGCCGCCGGCGGCGGCGGGTGCGACGGCGATGGGGCGGAGGCGGTGGTGGAGAAGACGCTGCCCAACGGCGACGTGTACCGCGGCGGGTTCGCCGGGGGCGCGCCGCATGGGAAGGGGAAGTACGTTTGGGCGGATGGGTGCATGTACGAGGGGGAATGGCGGCGAGGGAAGGCGTCCGGGAAGGGGCGGTTCTCGTGGCCGTCGGGAGCCACGTTCGAGGGGGAGTTCCGCGGCGGACGGATCGAGGGGCAGGGCGTCTTCGTCGGGCCCGACGGAGCCACGTACCGCGGCGCGTGGGCGGCGGACCGGCGACACGGGATCGGTGGCAAGAGCTACGCCAACGGGGACTATTACGAGGGTCAGTGGCGCCGCAATCTCCAGGATGGGCACGGCCGGTACGTCTGGGCCAACGGTAACCAGTACGTAGGGGAGTGGCGCACTGGGGTGATCTCCGGCCGCGGCGTGCTGATATGGGCCAACGGGAGCCGCTACGACGGCGTCTGGGAGAACGGCGTTCCCAGGGGGACTGGCGTGTTCACCTGGCCCGACGGGAGCCGCTACGTTGGTTCCTGGCCGCAGAGCTGCGTCGACATGGCGGCCATTAGCGGCACGTTCTTCCCGCCGGTCGGCACTGGTGGGGGATGCGCGGTGAGGAAGAGGTCCTCCGTTGATGGCGTAGGTGACAGGTCGGCGGCCGTGCCACGGATCTGCATCTGGGAGTCTGAGGGCGACGCTGGGGACATCACCTGCGACATCGTGGACGCGCTCGAGGCGTCCATGCTCTACCGGGAGGCCACGACAGTTGGAGGCGGAGTGCCATACGTGCGTCCGCAGCGCAGCGCCCGACGAGTAGCCAGCGGAGGCCAGTGCTGGGCGTCATCTGCGGCTGCTACGCCAGATGGGAAACGACCTGGGCAGACCATCGCCAAGGGGCATAAGAACTACGAGCTGATGCTACAGCTGCAACTAGGCACCAGGTTATTGATGTTTAGTTATTGCCGAGGAGAAATGCTGACAATGTGGCCTGGATTTCATGGGTAGTTGATTTGGAGCTGATTGTGATGGTGGCATCTTGCAGGCACTCTGTGGGTAAGTCGGCGGCAGTGCCATTGCGGGAGCTCTCACCTGCAGATTTTGATCCAAGGGAGAAGTTCTGGACGCGGTTCCCACCTGAGGGGTCAAAGATCACACCGCCCCATTCATCCTCAGATTTCCGGTGGAAGGACTACTGCCCCATGGTGTTCAGGTGCTCTCTTACAATTCATTTGAATCAATCTGTGTAGACGTGTAGTTTCTTTTGTTCATGTCTGACAGTGTTATTTACTGCAATGCTGAGTTCGCAGGCACTTGAGGAAGTTGTTCTCAGTTGATCCGGCAGATTACATGCTTGCAATCTGCGGGAATGATGCTCTGAGGGAACTGTCTTCGCCTGGAAAAAGTGGGAGCTTCTTTTATCTTACCCAGGATGATCGTTTCATGATCAAGACAGTGAAGAAATCAGAAGTCAAGGTGTTTTTTCCTTTATGCCTTTGATGTGAAATTAAAATTGGATAAATTTGTTGTCTGGGTGCTATCTGTTGATTTGGATTATCTGTTTTCTAGTGTAGCATCTGTCTTTTGAATTTGCACCTTCTGTTTTTGGTATTATCCATCTAACCATTGAGTTTGGCTGCTAGTAAATCCATGTGTTCTGCTATGTACAATTTATTTTCCATTATAAAGAATAAATTGATACATTCCCACTTGTGTGCTAAGTGTTAACACCTTTTTTCCTTGGTATTGTGCTTCTCAGTTGCTAATTCGGATGTTGCCTACCTACTACCAACATGTAAGTCGATATCAGGACTCTCTAATTACAAGGTTCTACGGTGTCCATTGTGTGAAGCCTCTTAATGGACCGAAGGTGTGTGCTGTTTGCAACAACTTTTGTGTCAAGATGTTCTATATCGCTTTCTGATTCATGATCCTTTATCCAGGTCCGATTTATTGTCATGGGTAATTTGTTCTGCTCGGAATATCAGATTCATCGCCGTTTTGATCTAAAAGGCTCATCCTATGGACGAACTGCGGATAAATTTGAAGATGAGATTGATGAGACAACCACTCTTAAAGACTTGGATCTCAACTTTGTTTTTCGATTGCAACGTTCTTGGTTTAGAGATCTCCATGAGTAAGTTAAACTACCACAATCTTAGGGTATCAAAGTTACCTTCACTGAAATAATTATGCTAAGTCCTATGGAGCTTATTCTTCAGGCAACTCAGGCGTGATTGTGAATTTTTGGAATCAGAGGGGATTATGGATTACAGTTTCTTGGTGGGAGTTCACTTTTGTGAAGACCTGTCTGCCTCAAAGACTGGCTTATCTACTTTTACAGCATCTCCTAGTAAGTGAGATCTCTTTGTTTTTGAAATTTGAATTCCTACAATGCCACCCATCCATCTATCTGACCTAAGCAGTGATCTGTAACCAGAGTTTTCAATGAAGAGTGATTCATTCCAAGGTAGCGGTGGCATGCCAGAGCTGTGCTTTTCCGATCATGATTTTGATAGGATACCTGATTGCAGGTATGCTGGTGTTTGTATACATATATGCATATGCTTATTTGTTTGCTTGTTGACTTATGTGTGCTGTATTTTATCCTGGAATTAAATCCATATCTATTACAGATGTTACCAATAATTTTTTAAAATCAAACTGACATCTATCAACAGCCCTGTTTAACATGCTTTCCCCTTCGCATTGTATGATATGTGAACTGAATAGAACTGTCACATTAATTGACAATTCGTCTGCTTCTAGTTTGTGCAATTCCACTTATTTTTGTGTAGAAGGATTTTTTTTTGCTTAAGGACACCACATGAAAAAATATGTTTTCACAATTGAAATTTTTCTTACTGAAGAGGGTAAATAATGTGTATTCTCATAAGCAGATTGAAGTTTTATTGTCACAAAATAAATTAGTGCATTATATGTCAGATATTGAGGAATACATTTTCTTTGTGAGTAGACTGTACTCTTGTCAGTCAATTGTTGGCTTGTTAGTGAAGATGATTCCCAATGCCCATCATGTAAGATTTTTTAACAGGATCTTGAAAGAGTTTTGAACTGTCATATTGGTTTAGTGCATTTTGGCTTAAACATTGATGCATTTGGGCATTGTTGGGACCCAGCTGGTCGCTCAGTTGTATTAGAGTATTGTTCCTTCCTAGTTTACAACACATAGATGCTCCACAAGTTTATTTCAAACTATTTAATTTGGTTTTGTAATGATTTTTTAATACAGGAAACCATTGATTAGACTGGGGGCACACATGCCAGCCCGGGCAGAGCAAGCGTCCAGAAGGAGCGAATTCGACCAGTTTCTCCTTAATGGTGGGGGATTCTTGGTCGCAGAACAGGCTGGTGAAGTGTATGATGTGATCCTATATTTTGGGATAATAGACATTCTCCAGGATTATGACATAACAAAACGGCTAGAGCATGCTTACAAGTCATTACAGACGGACCCCAATTCGATATCTGCTGTGGATCCGAAGCTCTATTCGAAAAGGTTTCAAGATTTCATTGGCCGAATTTTTGTGGAAGATGGCTAGAGATGGGTGTGAAGTTGCATTGTAAATTCCAATCAAAGACCAGAGCACCGGCAATGATTTGAAGTTGGTTTTGACAGATTTTTGTACACGGTAAAGAATGCTCATCATTACCAACAATCACCTTCATTTACGGGGATCCATTAAAGCATCTCATCTTCTGGGTAACCGCTGGACGCTGGTAAGCCTCGGTAAGCAGCCCAGGTAACCGAGTTTGCAAATCAGTTCGCTGCAGATTCATACGAGAATCGGGAATGGCTGGATTTTCAGAGGCAGGCAGGCAGCCACGACAAAGGAAGTTTCTGTAAATTTTGTGATTTGGTGGGTGACAGATTGGTTCTTCCGGTTCCCTAGTTCCCTAGTACTAGTTACCTCTATTTTTTTCTATTTTTTTATAGGATTCCTTACCGCTTCAGCTTTCCCCCTTTTATATCTCTGTCGGATGTAGAAGGGGACGGAATTTTTGTTTCCAGAAAGTGGATATTTAAGGCTGTGGCAAGCAGTGAATAACGAAGATCATGTACAGATACACTTCGATCTAGAGAATGGGTGGATTATAATTTAATTCACCATCTTCTTGCCTGTTCGGCCCTGCTTGCTGCTTCTATCTCTTTTAGAGCATCTCTAAGAGTCACTTTAAAAATTGATTCCCTATATAATTTTTGGGATCCATTTTTGAAAATACAAATAGTTTGAATATGTTTCTCTCCAATAGAGTCTTTAAAGTAAAGTATATGAGTATGTTTTCTAGAAGTAGGAAATACAATGATTAATGATTAATTTTGAGTATCTTTTATTATTTGGGAGTCATTTAGAGTATCTTTTGGAGAAGATTTTTTAATTCTAGTTTTAAAAATTTAGAGAAGAAAACTTTTTAGAGCTTGTCTTGGAGATACTCTTATGTTGTTGGCTCCTCTCTTGCTTTCCCAATATTTATTGGCCCTTGCCATAGCTTTTTGCAGGCTTGTGTGTCAGAGAGATGTGTGGGAGGCTTGCGACTCTCCTTGACCTGTGTGTTACTGAGGCTGGGATGTCTCAGTGAGTATTTTTGGAACTGGGAAAAAGTGATAGAGGGGGGAAGGCATGAAAAGCAGAGAAAGAAGCATGTTTACCAGTAGTAGTAGATTGGAATACTGATCTTATGTCCATTTCATTCGGTAAATGCCCAAACTTCGAATCCCTTCCTCGATATGCAGTGATAATTCAACTGTATTTTTTTTGCTTAATTTTGTGTCGCTGTTTCGCAAATATTATTGGATCTAGTGTACCCGCACCCACAGATGTTGGTGAAGTGAGAGGACGGTGGTCCTTGGCTGCCTAAACGTCTCGGGATATGAACTAGATCTTATAACCTGATTCTGTCAATGGGCCTCCGGCCAAAGCTGCTGGTTGATTCATGCTCTCTTCATACTGACACCCAAGATACCGTGGTTCTTATGCGTTAAATTTTAGCCTCTGTCACATCTAATGTTTAGATATTATTTTGGAATATTAAATATAGATTATTTATAAAACTTATTCATAATCGGTGGATTATTCACGAGACGAATCTAATGAGCCTAATTATGTCATAATTTAACAATGTGATGTTATAGTAAACATTTGTTAATTATGGATTAATTAGGTTTAATAAATTCGTCTCGCGAACTATCCTTTGATTTTATAATTAGTTCACGTTTAGTCCTTTAAATTGATGTTCAAACATCCGATGTGAAAAGATAACCCTTAATCCAAACACCCCAAAATTCTCGCAGACATTATTCCGGCAAAATATCTCTCTGTTCACAAGGACGACGTGACGGGTATTGCGATACAAATGCACGCAGCTCCTGTCACTCTGACTCTTAAGACATTGGGGACTGTGAAAGCCTACCAGGGACGTCTCGTGAATGAGATTTGATTAGGTTATTTCTAAAACACTGATGCATTAAATATATTGTTATGTACGTAAAAAACTGACGCCGGTAAATAAATCAGGCCATGTTTGGTTCATTATTTAGAGATAAAACTAAACTTGAGTCTCGACTAAATTTTTTCTTTCTTGTTTGGTTCTAGTGATTAAAACTCAATAAAACAATTGAATAAATATTAAAATACCTTTAATTAATGATTGTTGCTATCTTTATTTTGATCTATAGGTAAGATTAAAGAGGATGACTTTTGATTTTTCTACGCAGATTTTTAAAATTTCAAAGTATACTTTCTAAATTTCCACCGGTTACCAAGTATTTTTAATTTTACTTTATTTTAATGCCAACTAAAATCCAACTCAGCTTGAGATTGTGGTTTGGAGGAGGAGGCCTCAGTTGCCACGTCGGAGAGAAATCTCAAACTCAACTTGAGATTGTGGCTTGGAGGAGGACTCATTGGAACCCACGGCTGCAGCCTGCATGGTAAATGCTCTTATGCCGTTTCTAGTTGCCGATGCCTCTGCACTGTTTTCATACTACAAGAGTTGCATTTGTTTTTTGTTGCCACTGCTCGCTGTCTGCTGCTCCCTCGCAGGTTCCCGTGTCCGTTCCTGAACAACCGAACGATTCGCTGCACTAGTATCTATCCAGTATCCAGTATCCACTAGTATAATAGTCAAATAGAAATCTTCAGTATCCAGTATCCACTAGTATAATAGTCAAATAGAAATCTTTCTAGTGTGGGAGCAGCTGGTTGCATGCAACGGCAGATCTTTGCAAATCCCAGGCCATACCGGTGAAAACGTTTCTACAGGGTGCGACATCTCTACAATAAAAAGAATGCCAAAGTTTTTTTTATAGTAAACCAGGCGACACGACATCTCTACAATATTTGTAGTATTGTTCATTGAATTCTTTTGGAATGGACGAATTCTATAGGCTGTAACGGCAACTGCCATGTCAGAATTCATGCTAACTAACTTGATGGGAATGTTGGTAGTCGACGCAATAAAACAGAGAGGAGAGAAATCTCTTGGGTGAGAACGGAGAAGCCATCACACTGTGGCTGTAGCCTGTAGCTGGTTACTGATCATTTTATCAGGGTCATTTAGTGCATACGAATCCGTTTAATTCTTGGAGCTACACATTTGTCCACAAACATCTGTTTGAATAAGTTGAAGTAGTGTTTGGAGGTTTGGGTCATAGCGTCCTGTTGTCAGCTAGTTAGTGTCAAGAGACTCTATTTCATAGTGTGCAAGCCATGATCAGGCATGTCCGAGTCATGGGCGTACACGATCTTTTCCTCCAACTCCGGTGAAACACTGATCGTACACGATCTGCTTCTAACAACATCATATCCAATCTAGAACCCATCGTGCATTCTGAAAAGCATACAAGCTTCTTTCTGCAAGTCTGCTAATACCGGTAACCACTTGATTTCAGCTGGTTGATCAGAGTGCCATTCCTACTTAATTTCCTGGCGCCTGCCGTAGCCACATTCCCATGGAAAAAACACTCCCCATTATCTGTATCGGCAAACAGAGGTAGCTAGCCTGATCGTTCAGCTTTGGCTGCGGCATGGGTGAGAGCTCAAAAGAGGCAGATGCTGGCATCGGCATGTATCCTTTTGCTCTTTTTGACCACTAAGATTCTAACCATCTTTTTTACCCCAATCCGTTTGTGATCCACCTTGAGCTGCCAAGCCCCTGCCTCTCACTTGTTCATAGTAGGACATTCATTTATTCATTGTTGATTCCTCATTTCAATTCATTGTGCTTCTCACATGCATCTTCATAGCCACATATATACTAGTGACCTACTAGCTAGCAGCAAGGCATGGTCACTTCTTCAGTTCTTCCATGGATGTATAGATGGATGGATGGACCCATGGATTGTGACCAACTTATCGCTTTGCAGGCAGGCAGCCGGGCCTCTTTGAGGATCAAGCCAAAAGCTGGAGACTTGCTTGCTCGCTGCCATAAAAACGAAACCCCTCGCAGCTCGCTCGCTCGCTCGCTCGCCAAGCTAGCTACTACTTGTAGCGTCTATTGACGGATGCGGCTGCTGCTACTAGCTGGCTAGCTAGCTCCATGCAAGGGTAGCTAGCTAGCTGCAGTACTGTCCTGTGTGGGCTGTGTCCCTGTCCCACCGTCCAGTCCAGTACGTACGCTGCACAACGTCAAGCTGTTGTCGTATAGGTCTACATATGGCTAGCTGCTGCTGCTGCTGCTGTACAAGTTCACCCCGACACGGACGCTGCACGGTTTTGCGTCGTGTTGTCGTTGCCTGGGTTCAGATCTTCTTCTTCGATTCCAACCTTCCCAGCGCCAGCGCCCCAGCGGCCGTCCGTCTGAAACTATGCAGCAGCGTGCGCCTGTCAGCAGCCGTGCATGCACGCGTTGTGTCCATGCATATCCGTGCAGTGGACGCCGGCCGGCGAGAAGCTACAACCGTAGCTTCAAATTAACGATCGATCACGTGGAGACATGTGTGATGTAATACACGCCTGCAGCCAGGTGAGTCGTCATCAGTCAAGCACAAGCAATATTACACGGGACACAGCCGTGGCAAAAGCCAAACCATGAAATGAAATCAGCGGGCGACGAGGACCACCTGCACGGCACAGTCTGCGCCGTGCGTGCATGGAAACACAGCCTCGTGTCGTCTCGTTTCTGCCCGTGCTTGCTTTTTGTTTAGCGCATGGGCGGCAGCAGGCAACGGCGGAGACAGTACCACATTCGGATAATACTATTTGTGGTATTATTTTTAACAGATTACCTAACATATATTTTAATTCAACTGGCTATACCTATAGTAGAGTTATATGCTTTGATTATGTAAAACAATGGTATGCATTTGTTTGGGGAAATAGTTTTAGCCTAATAAGATCCAAATGATAATGATAGTATTCACGAAGTCTCTGGACGTACGAAACCCTATGGAGATTCGAAGCCAAAGAGCTAGTCGAAGACCCCTTCATTATAAGTAAGCAAGACATTCAAGTTTATTCGGAATCCTCCTCAAGAGAAACAAGGCCAAGGACTAATTGCGAAGTTTTATGAGCACCGAAGTCTACCTGATACCACTCTGGGCTCCGCCCAATATGAATAAGCTAACTCTGCTCCAGTCACAAGGATTCGAAGCATGCTCCTCGTCCACCTTTGGAGGCCACTCTGGTAAGAAGCCTTCGACCCATACTTCGGTATAGACTAAAATATGTTTAGAAGCCCTCCGGCATAAAGACCTAAACCGAGGGCCTTCACCCCTGGTATTTACACATGTATTTATATAAGAGTCTATCATTTTCCCCCTACGAAGTCTTGTAAATATATTTTTTGTATAATGGTTGTAAGTAGAGAGTAAAATGTTTTTTTTCTGATGTATTTTGACTATAAATACTGGGCACCTCCGATGTAAAAAAGGATGAGGGAATACAAAAATCACTATGAACTAGATGTAAGACTATTATCTCTCTTGGAGGCTTGAACCAACATAAAAACATTCTATCCACACGAACCCTTCGAGGTTTATATTCCTTTATACAAGATAATCCTTCGAGGTTATCATGGTTTAACAAACTTTTCTATTTGTTTATGCTAGGGTAACTATTGAAGTAACTATCAACAAAATATTTTGTTGGTTTTAACGAGAGGAACTACTTGTGAATTTGATTTCAGTGGATTTATAAATTTACGAGATATTATTAATATATTTATGTCATTTTTTTTAAAAAAATCATATTGTATTTTGAATTCACGATCTCGTAAAATTTTTAAAGTGTTAAATAGGAAGACCTATTCTCCATGCTGTCTTCATGTCAATCAGATCCCCTCTCTATTTAGGGGACAAAAATCTAAGAAAAATCCTCATAGGAATAGATTTGGAACTCTCTCTCGTAGACTTTTCTCTGCTACACTTGACAAAAGTTACGTAGATGAGGAGCTTTGATGACATATGAACCGCTTTCCTCGTGCATGCATGCTGCGTCTGTCCAGAATGTTAGTAAACATGTGCAAATTCACAAATTCGATCGAATTTTTATTAAGTTGAAAGTAATTCGAAATTTTGGGCCGGGTATATTTCTATCAGGGGAATTTTGAACCTGAAGCCTACAGGCTGGTGGTGATTAAATATTTCTATCGATTCGGTTGTTTTATTAGGGGATGTTTGGTTTCATGGACTAAAATTTAGTCAGTGTCACATCGGATGTTTGGACATTAATTTGAAGCACTAAACGTGAATTATTTATAAAAATAATTACAGAATCGGAGGATAATTCGTGAGACGAATTTATTAAGGCTAATTAATCCATAATTAGCAAATGTTTACTGTAGCACCACATTGTCAAATTATGACGTAATTAGACTCATTAGATTCGTCTCGCGAATAATCCACCGATTATAGATGAGTTTTGTAAATAATCTACATTTAATGCTTCAAAACAATATCTAAACATTGGATACGATAGAGACTAAAATTTAGTACTGATATCCATCGGTTGACACTCTGCAGCACGGGAATGCTCACGGTATAAATTCTATCGTAAAACAGGACAGATGTGATGTGAGACGGAAGGAAGGCAAATTCGGGCTACAAGCATCCACTACGCGTTTAAAAATTAGTACATAGTCATTAAAATATTTCTAGCTAAATTATTGTAAAAATAATCTCGACTAAAAAATAGTCATAAACTTATAAATTTTCCGTAAAAAACAAAACTAACATTTATTAGTTCTCTTTTTTCTTTCTCCCTATATTTTTTCTTACTTTTAACTATGGATCAAGTGTGTGTGTATATATATAGGCGGTGGAGTGTCAGTCATAAATTCACGATTGCCGTCACGATTTCGATAAGATTGTCTTCAATAAAAGGATCCAAAACATAATACATATATACGGCATGGATCACAGTGAAGAAAATCGGTCTTGCACCTAAACGTGTTTGTCTCCAACAGAAAAGGCAAAACATAAATGCATGGAGAGATTCGTTGCGCGTGAAGAGAAGCAAGGAGACCCTATTTTGGGTTCCGCTTAACCTCTCATTCAAAATAGGTATTGTGTTTGTCTACTCTATTAAAGCCAGATTTTATATGCAAAAACTATATAAAACATCTATTTTTAGGTTTTAGTATGTTATTTGAGATGTCTAAGATACTATAGAAAGAATCTTTTTCTCTTCCTCACCCTTCCGACCAGGCGGTCGACACATGCCGCACAGGCGCCTCGACGTACGGCGTCAGAGCTCAGGCGCAGCAAGGCTCTAGCTAGAGTAGCTAGCTGCTACTTCTCCAGTATACTAAGGGTGTTTGGTTTGAGACTGTTAAAATTTATGTACTAAAATTTAGTTTTTTTAGTCTTTAAATTGCTAAACATGGAGACTAAAAGGACTATCAAAACCTTGCTAAAAGGGACTAAAAGTGCTACTTACCTCTCACACTCGTCCTACTTTAGTTTTTTAGTCCTTAGAATCAAACAAAAAAGGAGTTCAGTCTTCTAAAAAAAGAAGAGGCTAAAATTTAGTTTTAAACAAACAGACCCTAAACGCTCGAGTGGTCTAGCTAGTATATCTCTAGGCTAGGCCGCAGGCTGCTGCTCATCTCAGGGCAGGTCAGCGTCGACCGCCGAACCGCGGCAACGGCAACCCCGCCCTGCTCCGATCTCGGCTTCCGTCGTGTGAGCCCACATCCAGGCCGCGAGCTCTGGCTCACTGCCTTGGCTTCCTTCTCGCGCGCGCGGGCTGCCGCCCTCTGCGCCTTGGCTCCGCGAGTCTGCTTGTGTCGTACGTTGTCGGTCTCGGCTGCCCGCCACATAAGTTTCTTGTTGCCCGCCACCATAGCAGGGCCCGGTTAATTCCGGCTGACCGATGGCTGGTGCTGTTGGGTAGGACTAGAGGAGTATCATATCTGTCAAAAATTTATGCTAACCGAAAGAAATCCAGGACCAGGGGGACCGGATAGACGGATACCTAGCATCCATACAACTTAGCCTTAGGACATCAACAATGTATATGAAAAAAGTAATCTATACAGATGAGATTCACAATATTGGTTTATAATTATTTTTCATTCCACAATGTTTGTAGCAATAGTGGAGATCAAAAATAAGAAAGAATATAGGAAGAAAAGGAAAGAAAAGAAGTGATAAATATTATTTTATTTCTTATGTGTAGTTCATAAGCTTAGGGGTACCTTTTATTAAATACCACTATAAATACTATTTCTACAATGATTTATTTCACTTATAGAAATATTTTAATGCATATGGAGTACTTTTTTCACACATTGTGGATGCCCTTATATAAACAAACCGTGGAAAAACCACGTCAGTAGAAAGAAACTTTTGTCTTATTTACTACTCAAGTCTATCGTAACTTAGTTTGTCTTATATGCTACGCAAATAACTAATGATTAAAACGTAAAATATATGAGGTGTCACATCATCAAAATTCATTGGGAGATTTGCTCTCATGCCACACATAAGTAGGTGCAATTTGTTCTTTTATTTCATATAAATGTATGACATGTAATTTTTAGATCTAATTGTCAAACACACGTAACGCGACAAAAAAAATAAACACCACTCAATTTAAGCCAAATTCTCAGGCCACCGCTGCGAGCGGCACAAGGCGGGACCGCGCTGTCGGCGGTTCACGCTGCAGAGGCCGGGAGGCAGAAAAGGAGCCGTCGTGAAGGTAACGGTCCTACTTGCTCCTAATATTTCAGAAGCACACATGCGCGTAACATTGAGGTATTGAATGCAACTGACGAGTCGATCGATCACTGCGCTTCCTCTGAAAGCGAGCGGACGACGACGGAGGCATGGAGCGCCTCCCCGGACAGGGGACGCATTAAACCGCGGTCCATGAGCAGGCGGAAGCCTTGTGATGGCGCGCGTCGCGTCGTGGTGGCGCTTTCACGGAGGCAGATGAGCGAGCGTGAGGTTGATGACGACGACTCGTGTGAATGTGCTGAGGTGATTTGGGCTGTGTGTATGTCATGTGCCGTACATATAGACAAGGAGATACCTGGGCCGAAGAATTTTACGCAGTTTCATAATTGGAGCTTGATAGAGTCCGTGGCCATGGTCAACATACTGGTTTCAAGTTCAACTTTAGCATGGCTTTTGCAAGGAGGGAAAACGAAACGTTAGTAATATTATGGAGTGAAAAGAAATGTAGTAGGGCAAGTAGTTGGGATGGTAAACTGAGCGTAAAACATCTTTGGTTTCATTGCAAAGCTATGTTTACTTTGCACTCCACGTCTATTCTGCTGAAAGACACCTTTTCTTCAATCAAATTTTCTACTGTTCTTAAAAACGTTGCCTGTCGGCGATCGCCATTTCTTGCCATGTTTCACTTTTTTACGTACAGTAGCTCATTTCCTAAAGCCACGTCCAAGCTGTAAACAACAACAGACGCTCTATAATAGTGGATAATATATCTTATATTGCTGTGAATACAGAATTACAAATTTTCTTTTGCTTCGACAGCTAAGTACATTACATCTCCAACGAGAAAGGGGAAGAACAAAAAAAAGGCAGCGGCCCAAAATCCACATCACGCCAAGGCACCAAGATACGTCATGCAAATTCTCATTTTATTTTTGCGCTTTCATCTTCCAAATTAATCGGGTTGCTGCATTACAGAAGAATCAAGATGACGAATCACATTCTTTTGCGCTTCAGAACATTTTACATGCCAGATATGTACACAAATGGCCTATAGTAAACCACTCTGAACTTGTGAGCATGTAATCCTCACAAGAAAACATTGATTGGAGGATACCTTTTGGACGAACCCTTATTATGTACGGAAACAATATATCTGAAGCGCAGCCCCTGCTTACAGGCCAAAAGCCATTTAGTAGCTCTAATGTAAACTACTAAAAAATCTGGAATCAAGTGACCCCAAAGAAAGAATATGTAAGCAGAGAGAACCAAAGACCTGTAACCTACTCAAACCTAGTCAGTTATCATCAGATCGTTAAGAACTTGTCCGAATATATCTGGACAGCCTTCCCAGCTGCCGTTTTCTCTGGATTCCCAGTAACCACCAAGATAGCGGTATGTGTCAGTAGCTTTATCTTTTTCAAACCACCGAGGTTTCCATCCGCTTTCCTGCATCTTCCGTGCCTGCAGCATGGTTGGTATCTATCATGATGCATATAAGATGGCTCACTTGGCTTTCAGAATTGGTCAAATGTAAGCTATAATTCATATAAGATGGCAGAACGCTGAACATGACAACGCAAGGGGATCACGAGCAAGAAGTGGTGGCGGCTGCATGAGATCAAGGATGGGGGCAAGGAAGCAGGGGAGCAGTTTTGGCAGAGTTCAGGGTTTCTCGTGCCGTGAGCTGTGTGAAAGTTGGTATGAACAAAAAAAATCCCTCTTTACAGTACTAGTGAAATGCATGCTTTACCAGAATATATAATGGCAAATGTGAATTCACAGACAAACCTGTCGCTGTCTCTGTTCAAGCCTCAATTTCTCAGCATTTGCTCTTTCATATTCACCATTCTCTAGGCACCGCTGGTCTGGTCGCAACCTTGAGTCAGTCGGTGGTAGTTTTTCCTGCTTGTTGTTGGTCAGATATATAGGTATGAAGTTGATATGAAAAATTGATATGGCCCTAAGTATGCTTACCTTCAATCCAGGGGTAAGTTCATTTAATGTGATTGCAAAGCGCGTGAAATTGTATCTAGTGGGAAACTTAGGTGGTTTGCTCCTTTTCCACAACAAACGGGCCTCCGAGAAATTTTCAGATCCTTTTCCTTTTCCAAAGCAATCACCCATCACATAATGCATGCTTTCATCCCACTTTCCAAAGAGCGTAGCAACAGTTCGACCACTTCTGTCCTGAACAACACCTTGTACCTGCATATAATTATTCAACAGAAAAAAGTAAGCTAGATAAACAAAGATAGGAAAAAACTTATATGGGAAAAGTATATGCACATTCAAGGTTAACATACATGGAGCATTAATCTCCAGCGTAGTGCAGAAGTATGAATCTCATAGTTATTGAAAGAAGAAGGAATTGGGATGAATAGCTGATATATTCAATAAGGGAGAACACATGTACATATATAGGGGAGGAGGCTTCAGCCGCTCCCCTGATTTCTCTAACCACCACGCAAGGCTAGCTGGCTACAGCCAGGTTACAGCCAAAACAACATATAACAGAAAACAGATTCTAACACCCCCCTGCAGTTGAAACGTCCGTTGAGCGGACATTGAGGCTGGACCGGAAATCACTGAACACGGAGGACGGAAGTCCTTTGGTGAAGATGTCGGCGAATTGAGATGTCGTGGGGACATGCAGCACTCGAACATCACCAAGAGCGACGCGTTCGCGGACAAAGTGAAGATCAATCTCAATGTGCTTGGTACGTTGATGTTGCACAGGGTTGGAAGACATGTAAACTGCACTGATGTTGTCACAATACACTAGGGTGGTCTTGCGGAGTGGGTTATGCAGTTCAGACAAAAGTTGACGGAGCCAGGAAACCTCTGCCACTGCATTAGCCACTGCGCGGTATTCTGCTTCGGCGCTGGAGCGGGACACCGTGTTCTGCCTCTTGGAGGACCAGGATATGAGATTGTCACCAAGGAAGACAGCATACCCGGAGGTGGACTTGCGTGTGTCAGGGCAGCCAGCCCAGTCGGCGTCGGAGTAAACGACTAACTCCTGCTGAGAGGAAGGACTCAAAAGGAGACCCAAGTGTAGAGTACCTCGGACATAGCGCAGAATGCGCTTAAGAGCAGCCAAATGCGGTTCCCGGGGATCATGCATGTGTAAACACACTTGCTGGACAGCATAGGCTATATCGGGGCGAGTGAAAGTGAGGTACTGTAGAGCTCCTGCAAGACTACGAAAATCTGTAGGATCTGAGACTGGATCGCCAGCAGACGATAACTTGGGATTCACATCAACAGGAGTAATGCATGGTTTGCAATCACTCATCCCAGCACGCTCAAGTATCTCAATCATGTACTGTCGCTGAGAAAGAAACAATCCTGAAGAGGTGTGTTGAACGTGCATGCCAAGAAAATGGTGGAGCTTGCCAAGGTCTTTTATGGAGAATTCTTGCTGCAAGGCATTGATGGTTCGGCGCAGAAGTGACTCGGAGGAGGCAGTGAGCACTATATCGTCCACATATAGCAGGAGGTACACCATATCTTCTTTGCGATATACAAAGAGGGAAGTATCTGTTTTAGCCTCCACAAAGCCAAGCTGCAGAAGATGAGTGGCAAAGCGACTGAACCAGGCGCGGGGGGCCTGCTTGAGGCCGTAAAGAGACCGATTCAGGCGGCATACAAAATCAGGATGGGTTGAATCTTCAAATCCAGCAGGCTGAGAACAGTAGACAGTTTCTGATAGAGTCCCATGGAGAAAGGCATTGTTAACATCAAGTTGATGAACAGGCCATCCGCGAGAAAGGGCTAATGAGAGAACTGTCCGAACTGTTGCAGGTTTGACCACTGGACTAAATGTCTCAGAAAAGTCAATTCCTGGCCGCTGAGTGAAGCCGCGCAGGACCCATCGTGCTTTATAGCGCTCGAGAGAACCATCAGTGTTGAATTTGTGCTTGAATACCCATTTGCCTGTGACAATATTGGAGTGTGGAGGCCGGGAAATGAGATCCCAGGTGTTGTTGGCAATGAGGGCAGAGTACTCCTTCTCCATTGCAGCACGCCAATTTGGATCGGCGAGTGCAGCATGATAGCTTCTGGGAATTGGAGACAGAGCTGTTGCCTCGAATAGTGCTGGAAATCTGAGGCCACGCTTTCCTCTGGTGATCATGCCGTGCTGATTTGAAACAGCAGGAACTGGTACTGCTCCAGCGGGAAGGGTGGTAGTAGTAGTGGCTGGGGAGGAAGATGCTGCCGGTGGTGTTGCAGGGGTAGCAGGGTGACGCCGGGTATAAACTCGGCCGCAGAAGCGCCTTGGAGCAACGTTTGTTGGCGCCTGAGCGATGTTGTCGTCCGTTGGTGGCGAGAGTTCGGCCAGAGCTGGTGCTGTTGTAGATGAACGGCTGGCCGGTGCCACAGGACCGTCTGGGGCCGACAGGGGCAGCTGCTGCACAGGACTAGTGTAAGGACCGTCTGGTGCCTGTTGCCGAGCCACGATCGGCGCAGGTGAGGGCGGTGCAGGGCCAGGCAAGATGCCTGGAGTACCAGCGTGTGTAGTCCCTGGAGAAGAAAAAATAGGTGACAGTTCAAACGGAACTGGAACCGGGTTAGTTGAATCATCCAAAAAATCAAATGCAGCACGTGTGGGGGGAGACGAATCCTCGGAAAAGGGAAACGAGGTCTCGTCGAAGACCACATGGCGCGAAATGATGAGCTGGTTGGAATGTTTGTTAAGGCAAAGATAGCCTTTGTGATGAGGTGAGTAGCCAAGGAAGACACAGAGAGCAGAGCGGGGAGCGAGCTTGTTTGGTGCAATGGCAACGAGGTTGGGGTAACATTTGCAACCGAAGACACGGAGATGGTCATAGGATGGAGGGGTTCCGAACAGAATGAGATGTGGTGTCGAAAAGTTGAGTGTTTTGGTTGGCAGAATGTTGAGGAGGTAGGTCGCTGTACCAAGGGCGGCAACCCAAAAATTAGGGGGAACGCTGGCATGAATGAGCAGGGAGCGAACGACGTTGTTGATGGATCGGATAACGCGTTCTGCTTTACCATTCTGGGCTGAAGTGTAGGGACAGGACATACGCAGATGAACACCATTGGAGGAGAAGAATGTGCGGGCGTTGAGGTTGTCAAACTCGCGGCCATTGTCGCACTGAACTCCTTGAATGGTGGCGCCAAACTGTGTACGGATGAAGGCAAAAAAATTGGTGAGGGTAGAAAAAGTGTCCGATTTCAGGCGCAAGGGAAACGTCCACAAATAATGAGAGCAATCGTCCAAAATGACCAAGTAGTATTTATGACCAGAGATACTAGTGATAGGAGATGTCCAAAGATCACAATGAATTAGTTGAAAATTGTGAGTAGCACGTGAGGACGATGCATGAAAAGGTAGGCGGACGTGGCGGCCTAACTAACAGGCGTGACACAAAGACGTGCTGTCGCTTTTATTACAAGCAATGGCAGAAGATTGAGCTAAATGAGACAAAACTGAAGGACCAGGATGTCCAAGCCGCTGATGCCATAGGGATGTTGTGGACGCATGGAGAGTAGAGGCAGGCAGCCGCAAGGGGTAGAGGGGCCCAAGACTGTCACATCTGATGATCTGACGCCGGGTGAGAAGATCCTTCACAGAACAGCCAAATGGGTCAAACTCAACAGAACAATTGTTGTCGGTAGTAAATTGACGAACAGAGATCAAATTCTTAATTAGTGAGGGAGAAACCAACACATTTTTAAGGAACAGATTATGAGGCAAAGATGTATGGCCGGTGGAAGCGACGGAGATAAGATTGCCATTACCGACAACAATGTGAGAAGGAAGAGACCGGGAGGAGGTTCTGTGAGTGATTGTACCCGCATCAGATGTCATGTGGCTGGTGGCACCAGTGTCAAAGTGCCATTCCTGCTGCGGGGGAGGCTGCAGGGCGACGGTCTGGAAGTTGGCAGCAAGAGTTTGCTGATCCCAGACTGGAGTGGATGGAGTTGTGGTGACGTAGCCTGGAGGCGGCCCATACGCAGCCGGAGTCGGAGGAACCCCCCACTGCCCAGTCCATTGACCGGGTGGTCCGGCGAGGATGGCGTGGTGCTGCGGAGGCGGCCGTGGAGCAGAGGGCGGCCGCTGGCCGGGCCACATGTAAATGGCCCCGGTCCAGGGGTTGTAATAGCTGTGGCTATTAGCCTGGCCCGTGGAGTGCTGCGAGGAGGCCGAGCCAGTGGAGCCGTCGCCGCTGTTGCCGGAATTCTTCCCGCCGCGCTTACCGCGCTTCCCACGCTGGCCCGAGCCACCGGACTGCTGTTGCTGCTGTGGAGGGCGCGGGGATTGCTATTGTTGCGGTGGGCGGGGAGCGTCACCCGTGGGGGCAGACGGCTTGGATCCGCCGCCGCTGTTGCTACTGCTGCCGTTGCCGGACAGAGCAGCGAGAGCAGCCGCGGGAGGGGCCTTCGCCATGGTTAGTTCTTCAAGAAGCAGATCGTCGCGGACCTGCAGAAAGCTTGGAAGGGGATTGGTGCGGCGAATGTGAAGGCCAAGGGCGAGGAACTTCTCGTTGAGGCCGCGGACGAGGTTGAGGACGAGAGTCTGATCGGAGACTGGCTCACCGAGATCGCGGAGGTCCTCGGCCAATTTTTTGTAGCGGCGACAGTAGTCGGCGACGGAGAGGTTCCCTTGGCAGAAGGAGCGGAATTCTTGGTCAGTGTAGAGGGCGCGAGTGGTGCGGTTTCCCAGGAACTGGGACTCGATGGAGAGCCACAACATACGGGCGGTGGCGCCGCGTTGAGACACCGTGTCGGCGAGGTCATTGGAGATGGTTCCGAGGATCCAGGTGCGGACGACGGCGTTCATGCGCACCCAATCAGGTGAGGTAGGGGCGACGCCGTCGGAAAGAACATGATGCTCCAGGGAGAACTTGGTGAGGGTGAGGAGGAAAGATTCGCACCATCTGGCATAGAATGATGAATTCATGTCGAGGAGCAGTGGTACGAGGGCGCGAATGTTCTGTACAGCAACAGCCTGGGCATGCAGGTTGAGAAGCGTCGCGGCCTCGTGTTGAAGAAGAGTTGCATCGAGCGGAGAAGACCGAATACCGGCGCCGCGAGCTTCAGAGGAGTCATCGTCGGCGTCGGGGGACGGCATGGCCGCCGCGCGTTCGCGAGCGGCGCGCTCCAGGGCGGTGTGGATGCGAGCGTCAGCGGCATCACGCTCCTGTTGCGCGATGACCGCCTCGCGTTCGGCATCAGCCGCGCGAGCCAGGGCGGCAGCGCGAGCAGCTTGCATCGCGCGCTCGCGATCTTCCTGGGCGGCGCGCAAGGAGGCAGCGCGCTCAGGGTCCGTGGTGGGATCAGCGACGTCGGGATCCGGGGACATGGTGGTCCTTGGGTCGACAGATTCAACGCCGGGGGCGTCGTCGTGTGGCGGCGACAAAGAATGGCCAGCCATGGAGCAGCGCCGGAAGATAGGCGCGCTGGGCGGAAGCGAGAAGAGAAGAGGTAGACCTAAACTCGTGATACCATGAAAGAAGAAGGAATTGGGATGAATAGCTGATATATTCAATAAGGGAGAACGCATGTACATATATAGGGGAGGAGGCTTCAGCCGCTCCCCTGATTTCTCTAACCACCACGCAAGGCTAGCTGGCTACAGCCAGGTTACAGCCAAAACAACATATAACAGAAAACAGATTCTAACAGTTATGAATAGCTTTTATTCCAAGCTTTTCATGTGATTGTGTGATGCTACTATCAGTATCATAAGTCTCATCTGAGAAACCAATATGGAAACATAGCAGGTTTAGAATGGCTAGATCATTGTTTTCCCTTGGGAAAGAGACTTGGAAAAATCACTTGGTCAACTTTTTCAAAAAAAAAAACTCATTTTTTTTACAGAAAATCCATATATATCACAAAAAAACATGGTCAAAACTTAAGGCACAGCTGCATCACTTGGTTTAACTAATGTAGATAGAAAAGTGCAACTTAATGTTCTAACTGCAAAGAAAGAAAGAAAACAGAAACTAGGAAGCTGACAAATGTACCAAGTTACCAAGCATACCTGATGTGGGTTGCGATCAATAATTGACTGCTCCTTAAACTTCAGTTTGCATGAATATTCATTATTGCCTTGTATGCGCATAGTACCATAGTGATCACAATACAGTTTACCCAATATGAGATTGTAAATCGAAGTTGTCACCTGAAATTGAATATTTCCAGTTATTTCCCCAGATCTAACCACTTCTTGCTAAATATGTAACAATACCTTGCTCCACTGGAAAACTTCACCGTCATCGAACTCCAAAGTTAGCACACCAACAGGATCAAGTTGAATGGAGCGACCCCAGAACTTGCTCTTTAGGTTGCTATCTGCCCAAAACCTCCACCCAGTTCCCTCACAATGGCATGCAACAACCATAGGATGGTGACTAACCTGGCAAGCCACATTGAAGATTCTTAATAAACCAAAATGCAAATGTAAATAGAACTAGCCAGCAATAACAACCTATAGAATTAAGTATTTGTGAGCCTGTACAAATTAGACTGTTGGATGATCAAATAGTTAAGGAACAGACAATTAGATAGAGTTCCAGTGATATGCAAACAGGAAAAATACTGAAAACTGGGAAGATATAGAACTAGGACTAAAATATACTGTCTAAAGAAAAGCTGATCATTAATGTCCTATTGTCTGGTTGACAATAGGAAACAATCAAACATCCAAAATAGAGTGCACAATACAGCTTTGGTGCCAGCAAACAGCAGGTGACAACTTTGTATTACATTTTTCCCACCAAACCTTACTAGTTACTGTCACGAGTATGATCATGCCCATATGAACGAAGTAGCATTGCTACTCAAAAAAATTGGTGTTAAGTTATAACAACTGACTACCAAATTGTTAGGAAAAAAGAATGGGAAAACCAGTGGCTATTTTAAACCAATAGTATGATCATATTCTTCAAATTAAAAGATTTAAGTAGCTTCCAAAGATTTATAGACAACCTTTTCTGAGAAAAAACGGAGGCCTTTGTCTGGATAATCTGCTTCATAGGTCTCCCCAAGTAGTGGATTGAAGGGCTTACAGCTTCTTCCATCTGTAGATGCATAGCCAGAAACAGCAAATGCTGCTACACTAAGAATCCTCATAAGACTATTGCCCTGTATTATCAACAAGCTATGTAAGATGTAGAGAACTAACCATAATAGAAATGTGCAAATAAATATGTTTAATCACAACTGGAAGTTTGTCGCTACTCCAAAAAAATATGCATGAAAAGTAAATTCCAATATCTTTGCAGAGATGCCCAATAGCTGGACTGTCTCAACCACAATAATGTGAAGCAATGTTGAAACTTTAAATGGAGAATTCACTATAACAAATTATGAAATAAAATGCCAGTAACTATATAAATGGGTTCTACATAGAACAAGACAGAGATGACATCTGGTGATGCCACTGTAGGTTGGACATTCAAACAAGCAAGCACATTTGAATTAAGCAGACACCATATTTGCTAAATAACAGGGTTTCCATTTGTAGTATACAGTATAGCCCACAAGCAAATTGATATCTTGAAATTGGATCGATGCCAGAAGGCAATAGCTGGAAGTATCAAAATAAACAGATAGATGCAAGTTGGAGAATACACGGTGCGAACTCTCAAGCTACCTGGATAGATGCATGCCCATGAACATATCAAAAATAGTGAAAGAAAGAAGGTGTACCCTTTTTCCCCATTCATAAGCACGATCGATAAGGTAGGAATACTCAAGATCTTCAAAGCATTTTTGTAAAGATGAAACTGGCTCATTGAAATAAACAGGCAGACAAACTTTGGAGAGATCCTTTCCTATATTGTCCTTGATCATCGACCACAAGCTTACACCCTTCTCTTTCTCAACTGGATCTGGTAGCTTCTTACGCCTTCTTACATATGGGTAATCAATTCCAACTGACTTCATAGAAGGATCAATACCATCCATCGGATAATCATCCTCGTCATCTGAACCAGCTTCTGATCTTTGGAAATCTGATCCACTGCTTTTAAAAGAGCTTGAAGAAAGAAAATCTCGTGTATCAAAATAAATGTTCTCATCATCATCAGTCTCTTCTTCAGCAGGATCTTGTGGTTCATTATAATCATCAGATTCACTAGCGCTTCCTTCTGAAAAGGAGGAATAATACGTAAATTACCCATAAAAGAAAAACAAAAGAGATTGAAGATATACAAACCACAATAAAATTTGGAAGAAATAAATATCAAGTGCTACATTTAACAGCAAAACAATTCTAGATTTTTTAAGAAAAAATGCTGTCATGCTTATACAATATTTTACAATTAGTCAATTACAAATGCATGCAGGCAGTAGTTTGCTAAAACTTCTGGCAACCAGTCAGAAATTCTAAGTCAGATCCAAATCACCACCTACATTGTTTGGGAGTCGCAGGACTGCAGTTATTCTGATATTGTACCATTACAGATAACGGATGAACAATTTATCCAGTTACACTGTTTTTTATCAGTGGCATGTACTGCCCTTGGTAAAAGGTCACACCATTAATGTTAGCAATTCTTTTACCCATAAATCACACCAGAAAGGGTTGGATAGCAATAACAAGCGTAGCAGTGCATCTGACAAAGTGAAAAACCATTGCACGAATTATCATACCACTATACTTCTCATTCCTTGATCTAGAAGTGGATCCATACTCTTTTGACTGTCTTTGGCTCTCATCAACAAGGGTATTCTCCAAATCTACCTTTTCTGTCTACAGCAAGGCACAAAAAAAACACTTTATTAGTGCACATCAATATCATTTTTTTTATAAATTCAATATTACTAAGGAGAAACATCAGAATTAAGAATAATACAAATAATACAATAGTCAATAGGAATACAGTAAGGAAAATATAAAATATCCCATCATAAATGGTAAAATGGCTTGCATAAAGATAAAGAAAGGGAGAAGAATAAAGGAAAAAACAAACCAAGATCTGAGTTGACAATACTTAGTTATTAATAAAATATTTTCCACCCTAAACCGTTAACACTAACAGAACTTCAGTTTCAATACAACATGAACCATAACATCTACTATGAAATATCAACCCAACCCCGATCTAACACATCACTTGTTATGTTTGACATTTGTTCAACCCATCCTTGGTACCAATCTTGTTGCATGTCCTTGCCTCCCATCTAGACTCTAGATCACCATTTTACCCTCCTCTCCTCATCTTGAACCTCACACTTTTGCAGTGTCATTGCTACATTCCTCCATCCACACCCATCCTTCCATTCAGAATTCAGATCAAGTCTTTGTTTCTTTCACAGTGATACAGTTGCTCACCAAGCTGCTATGTCAGCCCACCAGCATTTCCATCAACACATTGCTCAGCTCAAAGCCCCTCAAGATGATCTGCTGGAGCCATCCCCAGGATTAAGATTGTCAATGAGTGGATGGTCTGTTCTGTTACTTCAATCTTTACAATTTGGATAATTACTCAGCATTACTTATTTGGCATCCCTATTACTCACAAGAACGACACAGGTACAAGAAGCTAAGCAATGCACGGAAACCACGTACCAGTATCTGACACAAGACTATGTGTCCAACCACTTGTGGACATGCAGACATGTGCCAACATGGGCAATGTTTCACAGATGCACATGTCCAATACCATATTTGAAAGGTAGGATGTGGTTCAATAGCTTGAAATCAGATATTAAGTAGGCTATTAAGTAGGCATACCAAGGACAATTGAGTGCACAACGGAACCCCCTATCAAGCATATAGCACAGTAGTTAATAACTTGAAACTGACATTCTTCAAGAGTATAAAACATTCACTTATGTTCACTGCACATTTCTCCACACCTCATGATTAGAATAAATATTTAGCAAAAGTAATGAGAAAATATCTTCATCAATTGCACATGCAAATCCTTCCTTGCTTCCATTAATACTCCCTCTGGTCAATGATATGACATTATTTGGACTAATATAACTAGTCTAATATTTTTAATAAGTACAATGGGGAAGCTGAAACGCATGGTGTAAATATAGCATGAAGGGAATTGTTTTGGCTAAATAATATTAAAAATAATTGCATTTTCTAGCATATCACATAATCCAAATTGAATACATCAATCTGGATAACAGGGAGCTGGACTAATGTAACGAACTAACCATGCAAAGTATATTTTCAATTAAGGAAACCTCATCATAAAGCAATTTCCTAACAAAGGATAAAGGTTCTGTAGTAATTAATGAGGCCTGTTGGTTTCTAGTTTGAACAAATGGGATCCTAGAAAACTGTTCCATTTTCCAAACGGGATCTTAGAAAATATGAACTAAGTTGAAATCGTGTCTGCCAGAATAAAAGCTAACATTCTAATCAGCTCCCACAAGAAAAAACAAACTAGGGCAGTTACATCCTAAGGATGAATATATTCTGACTATAGAATTTTATTTTCAATTCAATCAAATACTATATCAGAAATGCCGCATAATTTAATTTCCATGGTACATTCAATTATGAAGCGATCAAGTGCATCTGACATAGTCACTAAAACAACAGTCAGAAAATTAAAGGAAATGGAAAACCAACAGCACGATCCTTAAAGTGACCAATAGAAATCAAAATTTCCAATTACACTACGGCCAAATAGTTAAATTAACATAAAATGTTTTCTAATACGCACGCTAATATTCACCAGTGCTCTGTACCTTTTCGTTGAATTATCTCAAATGTGCAAAAAAAATGACACAAGATCATACCATGCCATGGAAAGTTGGAAACCACTAATACATACTACATCCACAATGAAGTACCGATGATGCGCGAGTACAAATGTACAATGAATAGAATACCTCTAGCTGACGGAGAGTCTCCAGGAGGAGCGCTTGCTTCTGCTTGAGGAGCACGAGCTGCTTGTGCAAAGCCTCGAACTCGGTGCGCACAATCTTTTCACTGTCAGCAATGGCCGTCTCGCTGATCCCCTCCGACTGCAGCCGCTGCCTTAGGCGCTCGGTGGAGATAGCCACGGCCGCCGCGGTGTCCCCTGGCCCCACCATCTCGCTCGTGGACATTCGCGGGAACATCTCCTTGGTCGCCCGGAGCGCCTCGACCCAGGCGGACCTGTCCTCCCTTGTCTCCGCCCGCAGGTGCAGCGTCTTCGTCCCTGAGAAGATCGAGAACCTTCTGTCGTCCGATCTGCTCTCACTCACGGATGACACCTGCACACGCAATCCATTTCACCGTCGGAACAGGACGAAATGGATCTGGGGTACACGGAGGCGATTCGAACAGGTGATGATGACCTTGAGGTGAATTTCGCCGACAGGCTTGCGGGGGAGGTGGTGGCCGTTCGAGTGGGAGGATGAGGACGAGGAGGTGGAACGTCGGGAGAGGCGGCGGAGGGAGTCCTCGCCGATGACCTTGGCGCCGCGTTCGGTCTCGCGAGAGAGGACGATGCGATCGGGCCCGTGGATCTTATAGTAGGAGAGCACGCCGTCGTGGAGCGCGAACCACCGCGGCCTCCACCCGCGGCCGTAGTTGACCCACTTGTAGAGGATCCCGGAGATACCGCCGCCCACGATCTCGTTCAGCTTCACTCCCTCCGGCGGCGAGGAGTTGCTGCCACCACTCCCAAACCCGCGCGTGCGCCGCTCGGCGCCTGCGGCCGAGTTGCTGCGCGGGGGAGGGGGCGGCAACGGCGGGGGCTGCGGCGGCGGCGGCATCACGGCGGCGGAGGGCCCGGCCACCGTAGACGACGCGGCCGCCGTGGCCGCCGCTGCGGCAGCAGCGGAGGCGGCGGGGGAGACGGGAACCGATGGCGCGCAGCAGAATGGGTGCATGGGGCCGTCGGGATCGGGCCGCGCGGGGACGCCGCCGCGGCCGGCGAGTAGGAGTCCGGTGAAACGGATATTTAGTTTTTTTTATTCTTTTAATTCCTTTCTACGCTGGCGATGGGCGCATTTTATTCCGGGGGAGGTGGGCGAAGCGGTGAAGGGAGTTTAAATGCCGGAGAAGAAGATGGGGGTAAACGGCTGCTCGCCTCGACGGTTGGGTGCTCGCTTTCCACTTGCCCGTCCGTCGGGAGGAAGAGGAAGCCGTGCCGCCCGTGCGAGCCTGTGCGTGCGTGAGCCACGGCGCCGGGCGCCCAAGTCGTCGTGACGGGAGAACTCGCGGAGTCGCGGATGACACGCCGTGATTCCCCTCTTCCCAGCGTGCTACAGGGGATTTCGTGTTTCATGCGCGATTCGGAGCAAAACGTACGTACGCATGCTAAAACTTGGCTAGCAGATGGGTGGATAGCTGTATAACTGGAATTTATTGAAACAAACTGAAATTCTTATTGCAACATAGTTAATCCTAGGATTAACTGCAACATCACAAAAATTAATTGCAATAAAATGAAATACTTCTTACAACATCACGAAGAATTTATTGAAACAAAACCGGAGTCCAGTTCCAGAATTAAGTTTCGAATTTGAATACTGATAACTTGTAGCTCAACGAGCCTTCACCAAATTAAAGCAAGTTAACCATGTTCTTAGGGCCGGGCAAAAATTACCCGAAACTGATTAACCGAACAAAACCGATTTAACTGAAATAGTTAGTTAAATCGGTTATCGGTTATCGATTCGGTTAAAATTTTTGCGTTATTCGGTGATCGGTTCGATTTTGAGGTGTAGTAACCAATTATCCGAATCAAATAGCTAGTTTATCCGGTGCAGTTATCCGATTAACCGATTTGTGAGGTAAATTAACCGATTTAACCGATTTGTGTGGCAAATTAATTGACTGACCAATTTATGAGGTGTGGTTAACCGATTGTGAATTGTGCATGTCTAAGCTAAGTAGAAGCAATTTGTTGCATTGTATGGTTAACCGATTAACCAAACTGATTTAACCGAAACCGAATTTGATCGGTTATTATTATTGTCGAAGAAATTTCGGTTGTCATTTTTCTATAACCAAAATTATTCTTAACTGATTTAACCGAACCAATTTAACCGTATTAACTGAATGCCCAACCCTACGCAAGAGTTAGGCATGAGCAAATGTCATCGTTTTCCCGTGCCTCATTCACGGCAGGTTGACACGAATCATCATCGTTGTCTTTACCGAAGTGTAGATATTCGACATCACTATTGCCCGACCACACCACCGTCGGAAATAAATTCTATGGGGGAGGACTTCAAATCCCCACTCGTGAGGCCCTCTCCTGGATTTTTGCCACACAAAGATTTCTAAATCTGATGGAAGAGATTAATTTGAGATGGGAAGGTGATGTCTGGTGGGCTTCGGCAGGTTCCGACGCGAGGTCCACCTAGGCTCTGGCGACCGCCACCCTCTTCTCCTCAACCTCTCCAACGACCGGATGAAGGGTGGGCTCCAGCACGGGTGAGAGGCGGAGGCGGATGCCCTAGCCATCAACCACCACAAAAGGCGAAGCGGACGCCCATGGAGGTCATTAGTCGTGATGCCCCTCGATGTCGTCACTCTTCCGGCCACCTCGTGTTGCCCCCTAATGTCATCCCCTGACCATGGTACTGCCCGCACCTCGCCTCGTCCACTTCAGCCCTGCTCCACCCTACGCTGCCCCGTGTCACCGGTGTAGGACCCGCTTTGGCCACGTGCCAGCCACGCCGTCTGCTCCAACCAGCAACCCCTCCCACCACACTCCGGTCTTCCCGCCTCGCTTTATCCGATCTGTTGCTTTTTCGTCTGTTCCACGTAGCAACAATCCAAGGGAGGGCCTCATAGGAGGGTATTTGAGGCCCTCTCCATAGAATTTATTTCCGCCACCATCTCCATTTGGTTTTCACCGTCTGCACCACCCTCCCGCCACCTCACACCATCGGCCGCGCTCTACTGGGTCCACACTAGCCTCCCGCCGCTCTGTGCCACCGTCCGCACTCCGCCAACAAGTGATGTAGCTAGCATAAAATTGTTGAATGTGTCTAATTAATACATATTTCAATTTTGTACAACATTATATAAATATAGAAATAATATATTATAATACTATAAAATGATATAAATTGAGTTATTTAATAGTTTGAAATTAGACTGAACGTAAAAATATATCTATTCGAATCATAATGGATCATTTTCGAGGGTGATTACCATCCTTTGCTATGCCACTGCCGCTGACCACCACCTCACCGTCGGATTCTCTTCCCTTCTAGGTGATGTCGATTTAGATAGGTTCTTGAAGCAAATGGGGATCATCGCCATGAATTTTTCTTCCCTCCGCTCCTGCGTGTGGCCACGTCGCGACGAAGGCGATAAATTTTTTCCAGCGTACGTCCGGACGGCCGCTGGGCCGAGCTTCAACGTGCTCGCTCGCGCACGGCGTTGTGGACACTAGCATCTCCGGGGCATCGGTCGACGACTGCCCGCACGTGGTACAATGCCCCCCGGCCCCCGGCCGCGGCCGGGGGGATCGATACGATCCGGGCGCGCGCGCGCGCGGGCGGCCCCGGGCGATCGAGACGACGTCGCGCGGCGCGGCGCGGCGCGCCGTGGCTACCGCCGCTCATCATACGCGCGCGCGTGACGATGCGCACGTTCGAATTAAACCGACCGAAAGTGACACATGCATGCATGCCAGTCTCGACGATCTCCCACCTGCAGCTGCAGGATCGATGGTCGCTGATCGATGTATGTATTATGCCTACACCTGATCATGATTTGGCCTAGACGTAATCACGTAACTATTTACATTTTATTATAATCGTCGATCATTGGGCATTTTCTCTGCATTTGATATCCCCTGCATCGCCGACTGCAGAGGGAAGTCAGCTCCTCAGCATCATTCGATTTTAATCGGACGGGTGCACGAGGGGAGCTTTGCATCGGTGGGACCCACTTCGCAGGAGGCTTCAGAGAGAGTGAACGGGGCTTTGCACCGTCCAATTAAAATCGGACAGCTGCGGAACCCGACTGCCCTCTGCAGTCAGCCCTTTAACTACGGAGGAACCGCTCCCTTTTCTCTCGCCAGATGAGAAAACGACCTTGTTCTATCCACGAACCGCTCTGAAAGATACAACCACAACGAAATTGTCCTTTTGGGATTAAAGCTCGACGACGGCGACGCGAGCCGGAAATTCTCACGCGGCAACTCACACAGCTCAATCGATTCTTCTTCGTAAACTTCGTAGCAAGCGGTTAATTTCACCGCGAGAAACTAAAAAAAATAATAAATCCGGACAAGAATACGAGATATCGATCTGGTAGCGTGACCGGACGAACGAACGAACGAACGAACGAACGAGCGAGCGAGAAAAGCAAGCTTAAAATTTAAGTGAATCATCTGCTGATTCGTAAATTCGTTCTTTGTGAATTGCCCTTTTCCCCTTTGCGTGCTACCTTCACCGTGACCGGTCCACGCGTACGGCTCACGGATATCTTTACGACGGAGGAGACTTGCGAGATGGAACTCTGCGTTGCTAAGCAAAGCTGTGGATTAAAAAAAGAAGTGAGAAAAAGAATGTGCAGCTAGCTAGAGATTCTATGCTCCTAAGTATATGGTCTGTTTGGTTTGATTAGATACGTAGGGTCCGTTTGTTTTAGTTTTTAATTAAAAATTTTGGTGTTTTCCGGTTTCTGTATTATAGTTTGTTTCTAAATTTTATAGCTATAGAGGAGGTCAAATTAGAATTGTAATTTGTTTTTTAAGTTTTTTACCCTGCTTCGACATAAGAATGATGGAATCATGCTTCCTAGGAGATTGTGTTCTACCGAACTAAACTAAGAGCGCATTCAAAAAATTATTTTCTATTCCTAACGTGTCTCATTATATATAGTATCCACAAATTAAAGTTTGTGCGACCTGAATATAGAATTTAAACCGTTTGTAGATTCTAAAAGTAAACACACTTAGAAACTGAAACAAATACAATATAATATTCTTTTATTAATATGAAATTTCTACTAAATCGGACTGCGTGCACCACCCTACGAATGCGTATCAACTATATCAAGTCATGATCGACTTGTCAGTTACACGTAGGTTTGTCTCACGGATCGTTTATTTCAAAGTCAAACAGAAGGTGTTCTAATAAATGGTATATCTGCGTCGGATTATGTGGTTTCTGACCGGACAGAATTGGAATTAAACTTCCTTGGGCTGCAAACGGCTGTATTAATCAGGGCGTTTAAAGAGAAGAAAAAGCTCGGCTACGACGATGCCCGACGTACGCTGTTTTAACTGCTTCATAATAATATAATAATTACATCAAACATCATACTATAGTTAATGGAGCCCAATGTTAAGTTTCTTGAGAAAAAAAGGAATAAGATGGAGGGTTTGCTATTATCTGCAGAGCTTGTAGGTTGGAACTTGGAAGGATGTGATGAGAACGTACTAGTCAGAATTATAGTAATTGACGAACTTTGGTTGGTAATAGATTGATATTTTGTACGTATGACTTTTTAATTTTATTGGTTTGATATTTGAGTGTAGTTCGCACACCGATTTGAGGTCTTATTGTATTGTATTCATCTTGATTTTTTTGGAGTCTATTCATCTTGATTTTTAGATGATATCATATCAACTTCTCGTTGTATCTGGTAAAGTTGTACAATATCGACACGTCGCCAAGCGGAAAGTCGCCGGCACGCGCACGGGCACGCACCCGCCTGGGCCGGACAGCCACTGCTCCGACAGGCAACATCCCCACAGCAAGACGACGGCGCCGACAGTCTCCGAGGTTATCCGCGCGACACGCGCACGCGGTGGGCGTGGGCGTGGGCGGGACGCCGATGTGTATGACCCAGGGGCGGGCGCCGGGGCCGGGGCCGGGGCGGCCGTCGCCACGAATGGGCATGCCCGGCGTCACGCGCGCCGCGCGCGCGCGCGCGCGCGCCTGGCCTGGCCAAGGCTCCAGCCCGTTGCGTCGCCGTTAGAGACGACCTCCACCTCCTGGCGCAGCTAGGTTGGTAGGCCTCGCCGCATCGCGTAGGAGCAGTAGCCTCCTGGCTCCTGGCCATTGGCCATTAACACCATCAACCCGACTGTTGCAGGGATCCCCGTCTCTACAGTTGGGTGGTCAGTGTGTCAGTCACCGGCTTTTTTTCCCTTTGCCGTCTTTTGCTCCCGGCTTGTTTTGTTCTGGGGGGCGGGGGCTGTATACTGTATACTGTGTGCTACTACGGGACTATGTACAAGTAGGGTGGTACTCGTACTGGTCAATCTTTTGACAGGTTTACTAATGAATAGTAAACTGTTCCGCCAGTGGAGTACGTGCAGACCTGCAGAGTTTGCAGTAGGCAGTAGCTTACCTGAACCTCTTACTACCCACCGTATCACCGCTGGCTGGAGCTTAATCAAGGCATTGAGTAGTCAGGAATAGTTCTCCTGGAAACCCACATGGATGAGAACAGGTTTTATCTCTGTGCATGTGAGTGGCATTCATCATTGTGCGCGCATGTGAAACTCAGCTCAGGTCCTCGCTCTTCCAGGAAACCACGGAACCGGAGCACATTAGCATTATCAGCGCACTGCCGCTCGGAAAAGGAAGGGCTCCGCTGACATGGGAACAGTGTGCTTTCCCCACGAGGTGGCCGGGGGGCAAGCCGAACCAAACGAAAACAATCTGTAGCAACGGAACGCATTACGCACGCTCTCACGACGGCGGCTGTGAATCCCGATCCGTGACGCGGTCGGCGCCGCAGATTCTCAGCGAGGAAAGCAACGACACCTATGATAGCTCGCGCCAGTTTGTGTGTACGTGCGTACGACGAGCGGCTGCTCTCTGGAGTCCCTGCTCAGTTCAACCCCCCCCCCCCCCCGGCGTCAGTGGCAGGCTCGCTTTCTGTCACTCGGCTGGGCATCATCAAGGCTTGGCCGGGGCCAGGGGCCAACTGCCGAGCGGCGGGGGGACCCCCCGCGACCGGCCGGCGACCGGAGCAGAGGAGGAGCTGGCAGGCGGTGAGCCGGTGAGGACCATATGCCTGGTCGACTCCCCTCTCGTCTCTGACCTGACGGCCTCCTGCAACGCATACATCTTTTAGCATCTAACTAGTGGCGAGTACCACTGGCTTATGTCACTCCAGGCTCAGCTTTAACAAAAGAGAACGCACATGAGCGGGAAGAAGAAAGCATATATCATATATGACTATATGAGGATGGGCCTTGGATTCTCGCAGCTCAGTTCAATCACAAAAAAGAGGATCAAAGAGAAAAGACAAACAAAGTAAACAGCGGTGGACTCAAATATGACTGGCAAAGCTTCCGCCGAAGAACATACATCAATTCTGACGTACTATTGCATCATCAGCATGATGACAGGGAACGAACTGTGCAAGGGCACCACCAAAAAAATGATCCCTGTGTTTCCTACTCATGCAAGTACTATTTACAATCATTATATATTACAACATGCACCTAAATCAAAAGGACCAAGCGATACAGAGACTCAAGCACTTGTGCTAATTAAGGTTGTGCCCACTTCCTAGTTACAGCAATAATAGGAACAAATCATATAAAGAAAATCTCGTGCTATAAAAGATGCCCCAGCTTCGGACGGCTTTGGTGAGATGGTATCCGGAAAGAGGAGCACATTATCAATCTTCCTAATAATCAAATATATGTGACAAAAGCCCTCTGGTAGAACATTCCCATTATAAGCTATAGTCAGCTTGTTCTCTTGCAGTGTACCAGTCAGATGCTGCTAACCGTGCTGAACATATGCATCACACCTCCACATGCTATCATTCTACCAATGTAAAACTCTCTTACGTTTCAGTGGTTGTATGGCATTGATCTTTCTCGAGCTCTGCAATAAAGCTATGAAGCTTAGGATTGGCCCAGTGAACTCTGACCCTCTCCATCAGCAAGTTACATGGATCATGCTCAACAAGAGGTAAATCCCTTGGCACCAGAGGAACAAGAAAATGGTGCTGAAGCAATTGAGGTATTCTCCATCGCTCATTTCGGTCCCAGGCAAGGCATCTTTGCATTAAATCAATAAGCCATGGGTTGTCTACTGGCTCAAACTTGATCTTGTGGTTCTTATCAGTGACAGTTTTGAATTTGGCCCAGAAACTCTTATAATCAGCAAATGGTGTCTTACCGTACACCATCTGGTAAAGAATACAACCAAGAGACCAAATATCAGATGGGCGTCCACACTTGATAATATTACCACCCGAGTCCTGCTCATTGCACATGAATGCTTCAGGTGACATGTAGTTCAGTGTTCCCATCTGGACATTATAGTGAGAAACCACGATTAGAGTGCAAGACAACATTATATGTTAGTGGACACTGATATTCTAAGCCAACACATCAGTGAATGCAACAACACAGCCTAGAGCCGTGTGTGTTTGCACCAGTATAGCAGAATGCATCCCATGGTACCTGAGAATCACGTTGAATGTTTGTTGTATCATTCATTATTGCTTTGGCAATGCCAAAGTCAATCAGTTTCAGAGAGCCCTTCACAAGTAAAAAATTGGCAGGCTTCAAGTCAGAGTGCACTATCCGTTCCTCATGTATTGTGTTGACTGCTTTAAGCATTTGCTACAGCACAGACAAAAGAAAAATTAGAAGGTATTATAATGTACAAAACTCAGAATCAAAGAGACTCTGTTTTCTTTCTTAAGTGTAATGTAGGTACTATGCCAACCCTTTTTGTGTTAATTATATATATATGTTTATATTCAAAATGGAGAAAGGTGAAATTTGCATGCCATTCATGTGATATAGCACAATCAGCCATGTTACTTCCTACTTTATGATATAAACATGAACTGTAAAACCATGTTACATCAAGTGTAAGCATTGCACAAAGATGTCATGGTGGCTCACTTTATTCATAATTTGCTTGGTAAAACAGAACAAGCATGATAAACTAACATAAATTGAAATACAAAGATTATAAATAATTACATATTTGCAGCATGGATAATATATGATCAGAATGAAACTTGAAAATATCAAATTATCAGATATAATCAGAGATTTCAACTTTTCAAGGCATGTCTATATGTATACACTGAAAGGGGGGGGGGGGGGGGGACTGGGGAACTTTCCTACACACTTCTTTTCTGTTGAAAGACTACATGAATCCAAGAGTGGAGACCTAGAACTAGAAGTTTGGACTCGTTTTCAGATTACTACATGGATGATTTTCTCAATTGACAAATGATTAATTTAAGATAACAACCAAAACTTGCTAGCAGAACCAGAAACCAGTTTGTCACTAACTACCATTTATTAGTCTTAAATCAGTAAATCACAACAATGGAATAACCAAGGAAGGGTAATGATACTATGGTATTCTAAGATAAATCCTGTGAGTAAACTATACTACATTTACATTATAAAGAATTAAAGATCTAAAGACATTGCCTTTTCGTAGGACAAACACTCTGACCATACAGGCTACAGAATAAGAGATTAATCCTTTATTTTACTTGATACTGAGAACAATTGTTACCTGCCAATAAAACCGTAGCCAGTTTTCATCTATATTCATATTTGAGTTGTTCCTCTCCCTCTGCTCCTGAGCAATCATATGAGCTAAATCAATCTCTCCATACTCAAGGACCATATAAATGTACTGATCATCCTTAATTCTTCCATCTTTGAGTGATAGAGAACCATCTTGAAGCAAACTTTTATCAGTGACCTGGTACACACAAAATACATAGGCAGAATTTAAAATATTTTCTATAGTCAGCAAAATGGGTTAGTCCAAGGGTCAATTATATAATAGACATTTTTACAATAGTCAACGGTTTCTTATAATCGGTTGCAATACATAAAGTTATGTTGAAATTCAATCATCAAACACAAAAACAGTTTTACAATAAAATGTTTGGTTCAGGAAATCCGAAATTGTGATTTCTACATTTTTACTTGTACTCGAACTAACTTGTAACAAAAGATTTTTTGTGAGTCAGCTTTGAATTTGGAAATTCTAAAAGAACTAGAGCACTGGAAATTGAAGGAGATGATAATATAAACTATAAAGCATACATCACAATGTCACTGCACACTGCAGAAAACATAGAAACTTTAACTTTCTGACCTCAGATGGAGATAAGGTAAGTAACTAAATAACTAATACCTCATAATCAATCAACTGTATGATATTGCTCTTTCCTTTCAACTTGTTTAGACACTCAATTTCTTGGCAAAAACCATAGGCAGTAGGGTAGTCTCGCCCTCTAAGTTTGATCTTCTTTAGGGCATATATTGTACATTCTGCTGATATAACTTTGTGAACTTCACTGCTGCCTCCAGATCCTATCTTGCCAAGTTTCTGATAAAGTTTTCCATTCACCTTAAAGAATACATCAGGATCATAGTTCTTTTTGCGACGCTCCTTCTCAACCTTGTTTCGTCGGGAAGCAGCAGCATCCCTAACAGACAAAGATTGATCATTTCCAGATAACCCTTGGGATGGCAAACAAACCCCATTGCCAGAAACGGCTTTGTCTATTGCACCATCGGTCAGATTATCAACTTGCTGGTTGTTGGTATTGCCATCACCATGATCAATTGTTGGTTCATGCTGCTTTTGAGGGCCATGACCCAGTACATCTGCAGATGATTCTATGGCACATTCTGGCATCTCCACTGGTGAAGCATACTGACAAATCTGAGCTACCTGTTTACTTTGAACAGTAGCCCCTGAATGTAATGATACAGCAGTAAGCGACGAACCCATGAGAGAGCAATGAGTCACTGGCTCTCCATTGTTCTGATTACAAGTCTCATCAATCCTTTGAGACAAGTTAGCTGCATCATATTTGATATCCAACTCAACTGC
Source organism: Zizania palustris (assembly GCA_019279435.1). Classification (NCBI taxonomy): domain Eukaryota; kingdom Viridiplantae; phylum Streptophyta; class Magnoliopsida; order Poales; family Poaceae; genus Zizania; species Zizania palustris. Next base: position 62,904,598 of record JAAALK010000079.1, on the reverse strand, counting down.
TGCACCAGCAATCTCATGCTCCTGATGCTTCCGGTCCTGACCATGTGCTACTTGAGCCACAGGAAAATTATCTCCTGCTGACAATGAAACAGAATGCAGATAAGACAACATACTGTCCATTCTACTATCAGCAGTGACTCCTATAATATCACCTGCAATGTAAACTAATAACTAAACATGGACACACATTTGAATTGAACTTGAAAATAGCCAGCAAAGTGGAATCTTACTCTGAGACGTTAATTGTGGGTCACCGACCAAATAAAACTGGTCCTTTCTGAAATCTCCCCCCAACAATTCATTTGGGGATACCATCTGTGAGGAAGAAACTTCCATTGACGACTTATTCCTATCCACCAAAAGATCAATCTCACTTTTCTGCTCGTAGTTCTGACCACCATTCTGGTCACGGGTATCTGTGATAGTTTCCAACGTCGAAGGCATAGTCAACAACAATTCATCTTGACTTGAGGCCGCTAATCCAACAGCGACAATTTTGTTCTGATCAGGTGCTGCATTTCGCAACCTGGAGGGCCCTAGCAAACCTCTCTGTTGTTGCATGACCTTACCTCCAGGATTCTGTGCAGGAGAAGGGTTGGTACAAGCTTTCTTTGGTTCCTCACCTCGGGATACCAGAACTCGGGATGCTCGTGGTCGATTGGACTGCATTGAACCTACGAGAAATTCAATCCAAAGCAAATTAACCACACATTATAGAAACGAGATAAATCCATTCGGTATCAATAAAACGTGATCCCTAAAATTTCAAAAAACAAGCTGAATCATGGAATTCGCTGCAGAATCCTCAGTAAACTAGGTAATTTTCAGGCTACTAACTTAGTATACAGGCTCTTTTTCCTATGTAGAGTATCAAACACTAGTGAGTTCCAAGTTCCAACTTACTCTTTAGTTAGATTTGAACGGGAAGAGCATCAAACATTAACTAGAACCCTAGACGGGAGCAACAGTAGTGGAGGGCAGGGCTGGATTCCACTCACCAATAGGCCTATGGCGCTTGAAGGCGGCATGAAGCTGGCGCAAAAAGCTAGGAGGAGACTGCGTGAGGGAGGAGCTGGACCCTGAGGACGGGGTCAGGTTACCGGTCGCGTCCCTCGCGGCGGGGACCGGGAGGCTCGTTCTCGCAGCGGTGGCGGTGGCGGTGGCGGCAACGGGGGCACGAAGGATATTATCCCTCCGCTCCATCGGTGGCGTCGGATGTGGCGGGGCCCAGAGGCATCTCGCCGGAGGGGCAGATCCGGGGCGCTAGGGTTCCAGAACGAGCGGCGACCAGTGGAGCTCAGAGGCGGCTCGGGCGCCCTCTCGGCTCGGGTGCAAGGTGTGAGGCGGCCATGGGACTGGACCTTGAGCGAATCGGAGCAACCGGGGTGGGTGGTGCCATGGTGGTGGCCTTGGTCGGGTTGGGTGTGTGGGGTGGGGGGAATGGGGACGGCGACGAACCCCCGAAATTTGAAATGAGACCGCCGCAGCAGCGAGACGCCGACGCGAAGAACCAGCGAGTTTTTTGTTAAGTCGGATTGCAGCCCGGCCCAATAGTTTCTGGACTTTATTAAGCCCACTAGGCAGTTTTTATTTCTGTTGAACCGTGGGTCTCTTATTTTTATTCGAACCTTCTGGTGAGGGGGGCGATCAAACGGAAGCGGGAGCGGGAGCGGGAGCGGGAGCGGGATGTCGTCGTGGGAGGAGCAGCTGCGGGACGAGCTCGCCGGCCGTGGCGTCGCCGTATCTTCCGTCCCTGGGAAGGGCCGCGCCCTGATCGCGACACGCAGTTTCTCCCCCGGTAACCCCACCCCTCGTCTCTCCCCGGTAATGCGGTGCTGTTTCTGCGGTGGTCGGGTGGTGGCCATGGCAAGCGGCGAACCTTTCGGCGAAATGCCCAGGCGTCGCCCGTATAGGATGCTGCGGCTATGTGTGTCGTTGAGCTGGTTTCCGTGCGTGGTCTCGTTTGCTCTGCCATCTGCGATGACTGATGGGATTCTACCGCGTTTTTGCAGGAGAAGTCATCATTCGGGAAGAACCTTATGTTTCTACACCCCACAATTTCTCCGTGGGCTCGAGCTGTGACAATTGTTTCTCCTCCCGCAACCTGAGGAAGTGTTCAGCTTGTCGAGTTGCCTTGTACTGTGGGCGTGCATGCCAGGTGCAGACTTTGCTTTCCAGTTGCTACACACATTTGAAATGCAGACACATACTCTTGTGGTCATTCTTTCTAGTGATTCCACCTCTTGCTTTCAATGGACTAACTATGTTTATTGGGCTAGCGTAGAAAGAAGAATGGAAACTGCATCAACTTGAGTGTCGAGCATTGCCTGGGGTTACGGCTGCGGTTACCGCTACGCTTACGGATGCGCTTACAAAGGATGACAAGAAGAAGCTTAGTGACGTAATCCGTTTGATGGTGCGGCTTGTACTTAGAAGAAAACTACAAAATGAGCAGGTATTGTACAGTTGATGGGTGTCAAAATCTAATGCATCTTGCCGAGGACATTTTTGTATGTGCGGCATGTTGAAGTCTGAACTTCGGTTACTTGATATTGCTTGTTTGCCAGGCCATTCCATCTTCAGGAACAGATAACTACAATCTAGTGGATGCATTGGAATCCCGTATCCTGCCCTTTTGATACATTTGACTCATGAAGGATATAAGTTCTCTTATGTGAATGTTGGATTGACTGTATACGTATAGACATCTCTGAGGTTAATAAATATCAAAAGGAGATCCATGCTCAGATGGCCAATGTCGTCCAGATGATTCTTCCTTCGTTGGAGCTTGATCATAATGCAATTACACATACTTTTTCCAAGGTAATGCTCCTCAAAATCACAAGATTATATTGTTAGTATATGCATATACCATAAAAATGTTGTTACTAGGAGTATTTTACGGTGTCCCCAAAATTTTATCAACCGTCCAATCTGCGTGATCAGATGACTAAGATTATAAATAGGTGACTTGTTACTTCTAGAAAGTACCACATCATATAACCTTCCTTTTCTTAAGTGCGGGACCCGCATACATGTAATTATTTTCATACACCAAAATAATTCTTTCCATGCACCTAAAATAATTTGAAATCTCTTAATTTATGTGGGTGTCCATATGCATAGATCATGCATGCAAACTTGAGAAGCAAAAAAATCCTTTCCATAGAACATACACACACTTGTTATCCCATAATTTTTTTATGTTTGAATCTGTGGGTTTTGACTTTTGAATTCATGAATTTTGAATTTTTTTTGAATGTAAATCAGTTCGTTGTCAAGGAATATATGAATTTTGAATGTTGAAACTTAATTTTTGCAGTTGTATTTAGTTTTGAGGGTCATAAATTATATGCGCCTACAATGAGATTGTACATAAGAAAATTTTAGAATCCTGATATGATTAGATGGAATACTGGATACGGTTTTAGCTGATAGCTGGATATGGTAACCGGCTACAGCTGTTTAACTCTTTTTTTAATTTGAATTATTTATTTTAAATGTTCTTAATCAATGGCCAAGGATTCACTCAAACTATTACCTCACGGGGAGGTAACAGGGGTACCGTAACGAGACCCTTTTACTATAGAAGACAACAGATCCAAATCGAATAATTGATCCTGGGATGAATTTTCCAAAAAAATCTGGACAATTTGAGTAGAGTAGAATCAAATCTGGACCTTCCTTGTGAAGATAAACCAAGAAGCTTAGGAAAAAGGACAATTGTTATGTTCATGTTTATACTCCTTTATTTTCATATTTGTTGTCTTCCACTCACCTTTATTTTCATATTTGTTGTCTTCCACTCACCTTTATTTTCAAATCCTTTGGAGTGATTATCCGGCAAGACCTTTATAGATTAAGTATGAATGATATATCCTCTGCCACATCTGTGCAGTTTTCCTGCAATGCTTTTACCATATGTGATCCTCAACTGAAGCCCGTTGGTACTGGGCTATGCCTAGTTATATCTACTATAAACCACAGGTAGAATTCTTTTCAGTTTTCATTTGTTCTTCGTTTAACATCTTCCTCAGATTCAATCATTTAATAAATACATATTGCTCTATCTATCCTATCCTGGCATACTTAGTTGTGCACCAAATGCAATCGTGATATTTGAAGGCCGGACAGCATATCTTCGTGCAGTACAACCTATAGCTAATAATGAGGAGGTAAGGAATATATATTTGTTTTCTCCCCTTGTCATATTTTTGCTTGCAAGCCATGTTAGTGTGTATCTTTTGTTAGGTATTGATAAGTTACATCGATACTGCGGCACCCACTGTGAAGAGACAGTACTATCTCAAGCCTTACTACTTCAGCTGCACCTGTCCCCGTTGTGAAAAGGTTTTCCATTTGGCTTCCTTGTATAGTTGTATATTCATCTCCTCCATGTAAAACTGATACATTCTTGATAGTACATATTCTCTAGCTATAATATTGTGGTCAATCTTATAGGATTCTGAGGAAGATGCTCTCCTTGAGGGATACAGATGCAAGGACCAAAAATGTGATGGAATTCTTCTGCCCAACTCAGGTTGGTTACTAGTGGGAAGGAAAATAGTTGCTGAAGAGATGTAATTGACCAAATTAATATTGTTGACTGCTTTGGTACTGTTTCAGTCAACATTGGTCTTACATTTTTATTTGGATTTATCATCTGCAGAAAAAAAGGCATATACATGCCAGAAATGTAGCATTTCTAGAGATGAGGAAGAGTTAAAAAAGATGGCAAGCGAAGTACTACTATTGTCGGAGAAAGCCTCGTCAATTCTTTCATTAGGAAGTATCCTTTTTCACTGTCAGATGTTAGCTGAGATGAAGTTATGTTATAATTGACCACATTATCCTCTTGTAATTTTGTAAAATGTTACCTTCACAAAATGAGATAGATTACAGTGAGGCGGCTTCTATGTACAAGATCGTTGAAGAGCAAGAGCGGAAGCTTTACCATACTTTGTCAACCTTTTTGCTTCGCACATGGAACGCACTCTCGAAAGTATATCTATAGCTTTAATACTAACAACCTGTGCACCACTAACCATTCAACACTGCTGGATTTACTGTCTTTTTAATGCCTATTATTGGTGCAGATACACATTGAGTTAAAAGATTTTCAAACCGCATTGAAGTATAACAGATTGACAATTCAAGTTTATGAAAGTAGGGCAGTTTTCAACTTACTTGGTGTTATCTCAATGTTTTTGGGACTTAAATAAAACTCAGTGTTCACTAATGTTGCTGCACTTCTGCCAGGAGTTTATCCACCTTTTGCTCCATTGATTGGGTTGCAGCTCTATACTCGCGGAAAGCTTCAATGGTATTGAATACTGATACTTTTTACTTATTCACATCTTTCCTTGTGCACATATGTCGTTTATAATATGATAACTTTCCTTGTCTAGTATAAGCTTTAGCCTATGGCTGTTTATTCCTTGCGTTTACTAAAAAAATCTATCAAATTGATGCTAGTAGGACAGGGACATACCTTTTCAAAATCTTCGACGAAGTGTTGACATGAGCTTTTACATCTAGCTCATGATGTTTACAGTGACATCTAGATGTTTCAATTGCAGGTCTCTTGGGTACATACAGGATGCTCTGAAGTCTTTAACCAGGGCAGCAGATGTACTTCGTGTAACGCATGGCACTACATCCGAGTTCATGAAGGAGCTTTTGTGCATGCTAAAAGAATGCAAGCGATCTCTCCTCTGGAGATGAACAACAAATTGACGAATAATTTTCAAAAGCTCCAGCTCACCGTGATAGCAAATATGATATAACAATGTTCAAATAGGATCGCACGAAGTAGAAATATGATATAGCAATGACAGATAGGATAGCACGACGTAGAAATACAATATAATAATGTTCAGATAGTCAGGTCAAAAACATTGGAGGTAAAAGTTGTCCTCCAGGGGTGAAATGGGGACAAGAACTGTGAATTGAGCATATATATACATTTTGAATCTTCACCTACAAACAATATTCAAGTAGATGCTATGCACTAGTTGGGTTGTGACTCGGCGTCTAGGGTGTGCCTGTTTCTCTAACTTTTTTTTACTTTTTACACAGTTCTAGGCGCCAGAGGGTTTATTTTCCCTCTGTCCCAGACGTTCTCCTGGGGTCTGAGGCATCCCTCTAAAGTTCCATCCCTCCATGTGTTTAGTTTCACCTTTTCTAAAATCAGACGTCAACTCGAAACCTTCGGTAAAGGCTTCATCCTATCGATTTTCGTCGATTTCCTCGATTTATGCCGAAATATCCAAGCATTAGTGGCAGGGCATGATGCCCGTCGGCTTAGATCAGTTTTCGCTGCACCTCGTCGATTTTCCGTCGAAAAATGCTATAAACCGATGCTGTGATTTTCCGATGCCGCGATGTACCTCTCTGCGTAGCTCGGTTTTCCTCAGTGTGGTCGTTTTTTTTGTTTTTTCTTCAATAGTTGATTAGTGATTACCAATTGTGCCTCCAAATTTAGGAGACACGCTTAATTCTAGTAATAATTTTATTTACGCACGTACATTTATACATGCTGATTTAAACTTGGTATGATGAACTATCTTAGGTTTTTGGCTAAATTAGAATCACTTGTGCTTGCAGTTTAAATCAAGATGTCAGATAATGACGTAGCACGGGAGCATGGTTTTCCTGCTAAATCAGGTTTATGTTGCAAGTATTGTCATGAGGAGAATAAAGGGTAGCAGTGGGGTGACATGTCTCAAACAACGCCTGCAACCAATTTCCACCGGATATGCACGACTATTTCTAGCGTGAGTTGGATAGGATAAAGTGAGGAGGAATGCACAGGAGCGAGAGAGTCTGAGGAAGGAGGCAGCTGCAGGCAGTTCATATCGAACAACTGCGTACCATTATCTAACATGTGACGATGATGAGGAACACGAACAGCTTGAGCATGCAATGGCTGCATCTTGGCAAGAGGCAGCACATACGAGGCAATTTGATCAGCGTGGTGGCACATATGAACATGGACGGCGGTTGCAGCGGCTCATCTCAGGGGGCTAGTTGTGGTGGCACAATTCCCTCCATGCTGAACCTTCGATGCATGATTACAATCTTGCTGCTTCCAAAGGACCTGGGCAGAAGAGGATGGACACGAGGTCATGGTCGAAGAAGGGAAAGAATTCTAGGGAGGCAATTGGCTTGGCTTGGTGTGGTCGGTGTTCTTTAACACAGTTGGTCTTGCAGGTAGATATGCAGACGTTGGGGGAAGCTCAACATCAATACAAACAGATGAAACTAAGTCTAAAGCGAGGTTACTCTCCGAAGATCCTAAAAGCATTAAGGCTTTGCTATATTCAGAGCTCTCCACAGCGAAGGTCTCCGTCAAGGCCTTGATGTGACGAAGCCTTCTGGAGCCTCTTTACCTAAAGGGGTACCACTAGCAAGGACAGAAGAATTATCTTCTCACTAATTAGATTAACCTTTTACTTTTTTAACCCTACGAAGAATATTAAATAGTATCTTCTAAGTCAGTTGTAATTAGAGGGTAAAAGAGTCTTTTTTCTATGTATTCCGTCTATAAATATTCCTCTTCGCTTTGTAAAAGGTATCAAATAGACATATATTCAATACATACTTCGAACTATCTCAAGTTATTATCCTACTCGGAGGCTTAGAATCTTCATAAACAGACACTTCGTTTATTAATCTTTTAGTTCTTTAAACCTGTTAGCGTAATCTTTTACGCCAACGGGGACAATCCATACTTTATGATATATCAAATGCAGACAACCCGTACTTTATGATATGTCAAATGGTAATAAACGTTGATGACAAATTCAATGATATGTTGCTCTTTGCAGGTGAAGGGGCCATGTTTCAAGAATGGCAATCGTTAGTAGTGTGGACACGGGCCAAACTTGGCAAGAATACAAGGGTTATTTGCTTGCTAGACATGGACTTTGCATTAGAGCAATTCCAATAGATTCTTAATCCCCTTTTTAATCCCTAAGTTTTGAATTTTTACTGCAAAAATGATTTCCAACAAACTTCCAAGTCTCAATTTGGATCCCAAAATTTTAGGGTCCCCAAACCGCAACATTTTGATCTCCACTTGTAGAGGACGATTTTAGTTCCCAATTTATTTCCTGTTCGCGCCATTCTGTCCTAAAACTTTTCTACCTGTCTTTTTTCGTTGTCCCTCTCTCATTCTCTTGGAGATGAGTAACACAGCGGAGGAAAACCTAGTCCATTTGTTTTACCTCGCTGCTATGCTTTCTCATTTGGTACTGCATGGATAGATCACAGGAGAGCGTTAGTCATACTGCATGGACAAATCGTATAAGAGAGATAGGTGGACTGTATGGGTTGATTTTAGATTGTAGGAGATTTTTGCTGAAAAAATAGTTGGTAGTTTGCCCACGTGGATCCAATTTTTAATATAGGAATTCAAATTTATAGAGTTTGGTGGAGGGGTGAAGTTTCTTTGTGCTGAATTAATCGAAATGAATCCCTAAAATAAGTTATATGAGCTAAATTTTACAAATGTTGTTGGAGTTGCACTTACTAGCCATACCAGAGCTACGACTTAGCATTATTTGTGATCATGTCATGGACTTTAAATGATGCTCATGGACTTTGGACAACATGTGTTGAGATTTACAATATGTCATATGATGATGAATGCTCGAGTTATCGATTTCAAGATTGTCATATTGATGAATATATATTGCATGTTATGATTTTGTACAAATTATAGCAAGGCCATGCTAAATTTGTCCTTTTCTCAACATTCTCCACACGGATTTTAAACAGATTTGATGTGTTGTGTCCGACAAGAACTATGCTCAGATCTTCCCATTTACATGTCTTGCAGTACATCAGGACTGAAAAAGAACATTTGGGATTGCTGGGGCCTAATTCTCCTAGTAGTTGTGGTGCTAATCAGCATTTTGAAATTATTACAACGGAACTCTGTATGTTGGGTCAGTCATCTTTAGTATGAACAAATTCCCCTTATCACCTCTTGAAACCCTGAAACCAGCAAAGCAACATTAGTGTAGGAAGAGATGGATAGATTCCTCTCCCTTGGGTAGGGAGGATAAAAGGGGAGCCTTACAGGAGGGGCCCACACACCAGGGGCCCCACACACACACAACACTCTAACACCCCCCCGCAGTCGAAACTCCGGCGCAGCGGATGTTGAGACTGGAGCGGAACTCGGAGAAGGTGGAGGAAGGCAAGCCTTTGGTGAAGATGTCGGCGAACTGGGAGGTGGTAGGCACATGTAGGACACGGACAGCTCCCACGGCGACACGATCACGAACGAAGTGGAGGTCAATTTCCACATGCTTGGTGCGTTGGTGCTGGACGGGGTTGGTGGAGAGGTAGACGGCGCTGACATTGTCGCAGTAGACCAATGTACTCCTGGTGAGGGGGCAATGGAGCTCCCCGAGGAGCTGCCGGAGCCAGGATGCCTCGGCCACCCCATTGGCAACAGCTCGGTACTCAGCCTCGGCACTGGAGCGGGAGACAACCGGCTGCCGCTTGGATGACCAAGACACGAGGTTGCCACCAAGGAAGACGGCATAGCCGGAGGTGGAGCGACGCGTGTCTGGACAGCCCGCCCAGTCGGCGTCAGTGTAAACCACGAGGTCAGCAACAGGAGAGCGCCGAAGGTGAAGCCCAAAGTCGAGGGAGCCGCGCAGATAGCGGAGAATCCGCTTCATAGCGGTAAGGTGCGGGTCCCTGGGGTCGTGCATGTGAA